>CAWUFW010002278.1:1420000-2020000 GCA_963921515.1 Calotriton arnoldi | reverse complement strand
TAATGTTTGTTGGAAGAAGATCATGCAACAGAATGTCCTTGATAAAATCACCCTTTTCTTTAGCTACATCCATCTCTCTATGTGATTGTGAAAGTTGTTTTTTTGTAACCTGCTTTGTAGTGGCTGGTTGGACGAAACTCTTAGAGCAATTAAAGCTTGTAAGTTTAGCTTTATGATTGATAAACAGCGTTTTCTCTTTCAATACAAATCTCTCCTGCTTCAGTTCTGCGTATAGTTTTGATCCATGTTCCGGTACATCTAGTAGACATGTCTTTATATCGTTATCCACATATTGTCGTGTAGTTCCTATATTACCTATACAGGATCTGCGCGTTTTGGATAACATAAACTGTGGGATTGGTGGCGGACTGATTCTGTGCACCCCCACCGGATACGTTAGCCTGTCTGTATTAGCTAGCTCACAGTGCCACTAGAGTCTCCTCTTATCAGGGAGAGAATCGTTTTTGGCAACCTCAGAACATGACAACACTGATCCCCCCAGGATCGTGGAAACAATATACTACCTTTCGTTCAGTCACTCGTGCTCACTTAGTTTCTCTCAGAGAGATGCACAGAATAAACAGTCTGGGCGTTTCAATAAGTATTTATTGAACAGTTGTTATTCTAGTGTAAAATATATGAGCTGCAACAACCATTATACAGTAGCAGAGATATATGGTTAGCAATATTAAGAAAGTAAAAGGATGGTATAACTCTACCATCTTGCAGGAATCATGGATATATACAAGTACATAAAACACATGATAAAAGGTGCATACTCCTACGATGTCTCCCTAACTAGATGTACCTAAATGTACCTAGCATCTATGTAGGTGTTATGCCAAGAATCCCTCTAGGATCTAGTCCACCCCATTACCTGAGAGTTTAGAGAATGTGCGTCCCCCGTCCTGGTCTCGAGTTGGACACCCCGCGAGGAATGTTAGACCACTGCTAGCTGGAGCGTCTGCATGCAGGAACCTCAGCGTCTCTGGTCAGTGTGTCAGCCGGGAAGTCACGGTCTCCTCTGTGTGTCTAAGCAAGACATGATGTATATATGCCCATAGGTCTCCCCAGGGGTCCTACCTTGCTGCGTTACTGTGTCGGCCTAAAGGATGACGTCGGGCCTGAACTTTAGCATAGATATTATACAGGAGATGTTTGTCCTGCTGTGCTTCCAAGAAGCCTCATGCATAATGTATGAGTATTGAACCAGGGAAAAACCTGCGTTCTTAATGCAGTGTCGTATCTAGGTAAAAGGTCAGTCCCTATGAACCGTTATGTATGAAATGTAGGGAAGGATATAGGTGAAAGGTTGCAGTGTTACCTGCGCCTATATAGGGTACCTATATGGATTATAACACCCACTCCTCTTCCGACTGGACGACATATGTAACTTATAAGTGTATTACCATTCTAACTAGACATTGGTACGCACTAAAGTAAAAACATTTCCTTTGCTAAAATGTTTAAAAACGTCTAAAAAAAAAAAAAAAGTCTAAAAAAAACCCTTAAAATGTGTAACGAGAAAAATGCTTGCAAACTACAGCTCTAAAAGTGTCCGTAGTTATAGTCCGAAACACTATAAGCCTTAGAAAGCCATTCATGCCCAAATAAATGAAAAGGAATGTCAATTTTGTATCTGAGTTCCAATTTGAGCTTGTTATTAAAAAGGGCGAATTTTTATCCAGCACACGACGAGCCAAAATGAGTCAATTGTTTGTGTCCTGGCTGGTAGACGCAACATATCAGTTGCCTGCTTCCGCAGTAGACTGCCCCTGTAACACCTCGCAGAGTACGTCAATTGAGCACAGATGATCTTCCGCGCTGTCTGCAGCCGGTGCTGGGGCAGCCTGTGCGCCGTCCAAAGCCTGGGTGCCAGTGGAGGAGCTGGTGTTCATACCAACAGGTGTAGTTACAACCTGTGGTGGCTCAAGGAATGCCGCCAACAACATTGGAATGCGCTGAGGACACTGCAGAACATGGGCCGTTATCGGGTCCAGTAGAGCATTCACGTCTGGTTGCGCACATGATGGGAGTGTCAAACAAAGGTCTAACACGCATTCTTCTCCGCAAAACAGGCATCGGAGGACAGGTAAGATGCAGTCCATCCAGAATGGTCGAAATGACAGGAACCAAGACGCACTTCTCTCAGGCGAGGCGTGCCTAGGTGTTGTACCATTCGGTCACGGTATTTCCGCTCCAGGAGCGCTCTTTCCATCTCCTTGGTGACTGGGACGTCCAGTGCGTAGCAGAAAAATAACAATCCGGATACTTGCTATTAGAAACAGGATCAGCGGAAGTCCTCCAAAGATGCTTCCGAATACGGAGTGTATGAAGTTTGGTATAACTCCAAGTACCGTCTGAAAGGTGCTTAGAAGTCCAAATCCTATGGTCTTAAATAGGTGAACAATGCCAGTCGTATCAGACATGTTAAAGATACGATTCATCATTTCTACGAAATGGAAAGGGCAGTTAGTATTAATAAGCGCCTGTATCTCAGCTGAAGACCTTGCGATCTGGAGATCAAAAGTCTCTCGAGCGGCGGTTAAGGGCACAGACTTCTGTAGAAGCATGGCTTTCATTCTGCTTAGTGTATCAAACCGTATTAAGGAAACATTCAGTGAAGGCCATAACGGCGCCTCCCTGACTGTATGGGTCGGTGGAAACAATACTTGCATACAACAAGTAACCCTGGCGCTCACAGTTACCAGATATGCGACGCCTGGGAGCATGCCACAGCAGCCTTGACTGTTCAGCATCAAGTAACTCCCATTTGAAAGTAGCCTGAATGCTGGAGTAATCACTGCAGCTGGGGCACCCTTCAAATGACAGGACAGGTTTGCTACAGAACCATTACAAGCTCCGTGCAACATTATATCCTGGCATATGAGTGATCCACTTAAAGCGCTCTCACAGTTTGTACCACTGAGAAACACTTCTCGATCCCCACTCCAGCATCGAAATCTGTATGGTAATTCCCAAGATTCATTAATGTACTCCTTACCCATTTTTTCATATTTGCCTGCCTGCTTTTGTTCAAGGCAATATTGGAACTGAAAAGTAGTGACAGGTAGAGTTATGTGGCCATGGATTAGCCATTCTGTAGACGGCGATTCCGCCACTGTGAATGGTAATCTATCCAGTTTTTCGATACGCAGCATTGCATATTTTGCTCCCCTTTGTGCCATTTCTATCTGTTAGATTGTATTCAGAAAACAGAGACGTACTGTTGATAAAACGCCAAGGCACATAGCCTGCACGCAAAGATTGCAGCGTCCAGCTCAATAACATTATAGAACGTAACTGAGATTGCCCGTGTTGTAATATGGCCAAATCTTGTTCTAGAATGTCTATCGCAGAAGATACAATGTTGCCTAAGGAATATATCCTGGAGGTCAATGTTGTTAACCCATTGTCTACCACTGCTAGAGATTTTTCTAAGTTAATACAGTCTATTTCCCGTATTCTTTCTGCGTCCTCTTGTTGGGATATTTTCCAATTTGCATTGTAGGCAGCATAAATGCCAGCATATATGAAGAGTTTTTGGCGTGGTTTCCTGGGACCTAGTAAAAAATCCCTAAGATCCATGTCTTGTGTGAGTAAGGATAAGTGTTGTTTTACCTCTGTGAGTGTTGAGGTTTCTAGCCAATTAAGGCACAACTTCCCAACACTGTATGATGTCACTACCCCTGGATGTTGTCTCTGTACATAGCGCGGATCTGGCCTATGGATTGTGAACCCTTCGGTTTTACCCATGAATCTTTCCTGACAACCATTTGTGTCTGTGGGCCAAATCAACCATTTCTTCCAATCGGGGTCTGATCTATTGTATTGTAGCAGAGTGAGGGGTAGGTCCTCCGCCATTGCACGGAGAAGACGCTGCACTGGTCTTTACAGTGTCATCACCTGCTGGAATACGCTGACGCAGATTTTTGACTCTAATGGAGTTGTCTTTCTAGAGTGACCGGTACCACTTTTTAGGGTGCTGTATGTGGTCTCTCACTTTCACTACAATTGACCACGATTGTTAGTGTAGATAGAAACTGATACTGGTCCTGAAGAATTGCCGTCCAATAGACAGTTTGGCAAGAAACATGTCGACCTTTGAGCGCAGTACTCTGTAACACTACTACAGGGGCGCACCACACTTAATTTTAACTAGGAGAGGGGCCATACTAATTAAAATTGTTCTGATTGGACCCTTACCTCCTATTTTAGCCTCACCTTCCTTTACATCTACACACACTAGGCCCCTCACACGCACTGCACCTAACGGCAAGGAATAAAAGATCTCCGCCAAAGAGCCCCTTCATGGGTGCTCGTTGGGTATTGCAGTGCCGACCCGACGAGGAGCAGACCCAATGATGAAGCATGACACCTAGCTGGCTGGGTGTGTGAGGGTCCTAATTCCTACAAGAGAAATTCCCCCCTTAGTCTAGATCTCAAACGAGCTCTGCTCGCTTACACAACCTGTTTTATCCTGTCAGGAACTGCATACCCTTTTTGTGTTTATCTGTGGGCCAAATCAACCATTTCTTCCAATCGGGGTCTGATCTATTGTATTGTATGATGTCATCTAATGTAATCCCTGTTTGTGATGTTTCGTTTCCCTCGGTGTTCGATGGAGTCGGTACTCGAGGTGTGTTCAAGTCTTTGTTCTTGGCTAGTCCAAGGCAAGACGTCTGTTGCACTGTCTCGTTCAAAAACATGATCTGCTGAGGGATGAGACATGCTCTAAGCCAAGCTTCTAACCCCTGCACCTGCCATTCTCTAGTACCCCAGACTGATTTTAAGTCTATGGTGTCTTTTCATAAGTCGTAACCTTGTTCAGACAACTGGGCAATAAAGGATGCAGAGTAAATCTGTTTGGTGTTAGTTAACATATTTTTCTGTGCTGATGTTGGTTTAACCTTATAAAAATATGAGGCTGGGTCAGACATATTAAACCCTGAAAAATATGGAAACTTCTGTGCAAACGTTTTTGAACTGCCTTTCGGCGGTGTTGGACAATGTTCCCACTGGTGGTATGTGAACACATTTCTAGGATTTGCAGATTTATGCAGAAAATGATGACAATAATGCTGATAACAATACATTGATTCATAGTCTGATGTGCCTTCCAATGTTTCACTATTGGAAAACGCAGCAGATTTTTCCAAATCAGACATGTTACAGTTTCAAAATCCCAATCATCGGAAAATGTACTTGAGGTAATGACATCACTTAACGATATTTTAAAAAAATTTGGGATTTTCAAAATTTCAGTCGGACCAAATATGTCGAAATCAACCTTGTCCCACACTATACCAACAGGTATAGGAACTGCTGTAATGTTCACTGATGACAAGTCTCTTTGTTCTCGATGAGACGATTGGTGTGATTTTAAAAGTAAGTTCACCTTTTGGGATGTAGAGCTTTGTTGAATGTATTTTTCATTAATAAGCATACTAAAAACTATTACCAAGCCTACCCAGAAGAGAGAGAAAAGTATCCCGGTGCTTATCCATAGTTCTACCCAGGGTGACACCAGGTAAGTCTTTTTAAGAAAGTTCATAAAGTCTTTTATTTGCTGTTTGCATGATTTTTTGGCTGGCGTCGTTTCAGGTTCACTTGGATTCAAAGAAAACGTATCAAAGTTTATGAAGTAGCCAGAAGCAGTTCGATCAATTGTTGGAATTGCATCAGGATTCGTTGAAATCGTGGTTTGCTCTTGTCGAGGCATGTTGATGTAGACGTCTGTATTTGGTCAAATAGCAACTTGTGCGTTATTTTGAGTTTGATTTTGAATTTGAACTTCAGGTTCAAGAGGAACGAGTTCCATAGCATTGTTGTTTAGTCCTTCATTCCGTGTTGGAGGCTCTTCGAACGTGATGAGACTTTCCGTTTGAACTTCTTGGATTGTAGCGAAAGGAGGGCGTCTGCTACTTTTGAGTCCACGTGGCCTACTGCTTAATATCAGCCACATAGTGTGGTTTGATTAGGTCAATTGAGACAAATCTTTTCTCCATTTTTCCGGCAAGAGGCGGTAGAAGTACAGTTCTTGTTCCTTCAATTGCTAGGACCGGTACAGGCTTTCTGTAGGATGGCCCAAATTATTTCTTGGCCGCCATTTTCTCTCTGACCAGATCCCCGACTTTAGGGATCCAGACAGGTCTTGCCGTGACTGATTTGACTTCCCCAGTGGCGGTCTGTTTCAGGTTGACGTTACTTTGTTGTGTCCTGGATTCATTTAAATCCTGTAAAACAGCCAAACGATCATGGATGTCTAAAGGTTTTTCATCCGCCACTGCGCCTTCACAATCAAGATCAGGTACCCACATTCTTGTCCCAAATAGGACCTCATATGGAGTGACACCCCTAGAGAACTTCTTGGCATATTGTTAAGTGCACGCTGAACTCCATACAGATGTTTTACCCAACTTTCACCCGTGCCTAATACTCTAGCTGTTAAAGATTGCTTTAAGTCTCGGTTTTTTCTCTCCACTACCGAATTTCCCTCGGGATGGTATGGAGATGAGTACCGCAATGCTACACCCAATCCTTGCATGGCCTCCTTGTAAGCCCGAGAGCTAAACGCAGGGCCCTGGTCAGAATGTAATGTGCCAATTGCGTATGTCCCTATGAAGACTCGCAAATCTTTTATAACAGTTCGAGCGTCAGCCGAGCGCTGGGGCCACACCCGTAGGAATCTCGAGCAGGAGTCTACTTCTACCATTATATATTTTTTAGCCCCATCTCTTTTTAAGGGGCCGCAGTGGTCCAGGTAGACACACGCTAGTGGTTTGTCAGCTATTAACAATGGTGTCTGCGCAGGACGTGTTACAGTGGAACCCTTCATCTGCTGACAGATGTCGCATTTCAAGACGTAGTCTTTAGTTTGCTTTGTTAAACCAGGCCACCAGTAGCGTTGTTTCAATAAGGAAACAGTCGCCGTAACTCCTGCATGAGCAGAACCTATCCCTTTGTGTGCTGCTAGTATTAACCCTAACCTACGATCCATGTTTGGTATTACTCTATACCCCACTCCAGGAATCTGAGCAAATGGAAAGTTATTGGCATCTAACTTGTAGGAGAACTTGAGTGGAAACCTTTTTGGTACTGCTCCGCTGTTTTTGCGGGTTGCATTAATAGCTACCATAATCTCACGTCTATTCTCGTTTTAGAACGAGTGATTGCAGCTACGGAAGCCGTGCGTACAGCCCCCTTTGCGGCTTCATCAGCCAATGAATTCCCTTCAACGTGAACGCCATCACGCTGATGACTCAGTGTGTGTATCACGTGAGTCTTTGGTAGTTCGGATTTCAACCTCACTACCTGTTCCCATAGCATTTTATGCTTAATTGTGCCACCTTTTGCATCTTTGAACCCGTTTTGAACCCAGTACTGCAAATATTCATTGTAAGACTGCACACAGTAAAAGGAATCGCACACAATTAGTGTGGGGAGTTCTCGATCCGTATTTACTAGTGCCAGTATCAGCGCTTTTAACTCTGCCAACTGTGCCGTGCAGTCTCCTAGGGACTGCGTCTTTGTGCAACTTGGGTGGAATTTTCCATCCCGCATGCGACCTTTAACGATTGCACATGCTGTGCTATATTGTTGCTTACTCCCTATGGCCGGTTGAGCAGATCCGTCAGTATAAATTATATATTCATACTGATCTAGAGGCATTATTTCGTTTGGTAGAGGATATTCTTGTTCGTATTGCAGGCAGGAATGCTTGTGTCTTTAAATTTGGGTCGTACCTGTATTCTACATCTGTTGTAGTGAGAGAATTAGCCCATTGTATCCATCTTGGATGTAAGGCTTTAGCATTAGGAACGCTTGCCTTTGTCTCAGCCTCTAAGGCTGGAACCGGAGTCACTACTATTATTCGTTTCCCCTGAGCCAGTGCTCTTTCTCTCACTAAAGCAGTCTGTACTGCTGTCAGATTCTTTTCAGTGGATGCGAAGCGAATCTCAGCATTTGTGTACAAATGTGACTTGTATGCAATTGGTTCTGTCTCACCTTCATTATATGTTAGATAGGTGTACCCTGATTGACCCACGATTATATGGATCACCAGGTTGC
Organism: Calotriton arnoldi; assembly: GCA_963921515.1. Lineage (NCBI taxonomy): Eukaryota > Metazoa > Chordata > Amphibia > Caudata > Salamandridae > Calotriton > Calotriton arnoldi. Next base: position 2,011,930 of record CAWUFW010002278.1, on the reverse strand, counting down.
GTACGTTTACGCGTGTCTGTAAATGTTTGGAAGCTATCATGTCAGCTTGTAAGGAACGAAGTGGATCTGTGTGTTCCCGTGTCCAATTTCTGGCTGAGAAATCAGGTTTAATTAAGTCGTAGAAAGGTTTTACTCTTTCTGCGTAATCCAAAATGTATGTTCGACCAAAATATAGGAATCCCAGTATTGATTGTAAATTTTTCAATGATTTTGGAGGTTGGAGCAGCGTGCATTTTTCAAAAAAATTGGCTGCCAGGCTCTTTCCTTTTCTTGAAAGTTCGTATCCTAAAAACAGGACACTGAGGTGGGCAATTTTTGATTTTTTTAAAGTTAAATTTGTAGCCCTCAGATGCAAATCACAAAATTATGGTATTCACTCTGTTCAAGTGTTCCTCTAGGTCATCGTCCGTCAGATAAATATCATCCACATAGGACAATGCCTCTTCATCCAAATTTTGAAGTAACTCCGTTACTCTGGCCGAAAACAACCCCGGGCTGTTCTTATACCCCTGGGGGAGTCGACAAAATTGACGCTGGGTCCCTAGCGCTGAGAAGGCTGTTAGATGCCTGCTTTCAGGCGCTATATTCTGGCAGAAGAATCCATTTGAGATATCCAGTGTCGTTTTATATTTTTTCCGCACAATGTTATTCATTAATGCGGCACTGTGTGCATTTTGGATTGCAAATGTCTTAGTGCAAGTGTCTGTAGTCTAAAACTAGACGATCTGTATTGTCAGGTTTCATGACCGGAAACAAAGGATTGTTCATTGGTGAGGTGCAATTTTCGATCACCCCTTGGTATTCAAGTTGATCTAATATCTCCCTGACCTGTTTTATAGCTTCTTGCTTTATTGGATACTACCTCTGTGCAGTTGGAGTATTTTTTATAGGAATTATGTGGTGGGTTGAATCCTCATCCCATCCAACATGGTTTTTGTATAATGCCGGAGCCTGGGCTACTGCCCACTCCTGCGCATATGTGTGTTGCAAATGCCTGGGAATATCATCTGAGAATGCCGGCATAATTACTGTTTCTCCTTTAGGACAGTCCATGACGAATGCTGGCGGCCAATCTTGTTCAGCTAACAAAATGTCATAGCCAAACGTTAGGTTCTCCCAAAAGAGACCTCTCACTTTCCTACTCTTGTTCCCCTCCATCTGGAGCGTTATTTCATATACTTTATCTGGGACACTTACCCTAGTATTGGGTGTTTCTACCGTGATATAATCATTCAAGTCCGCTGTCACCAGAAATTCCTTCAGGTTCTGGCGAGCTATTGTTACTTCTGCCGCACTGTCTAGCATCGTCAGAGCCCATTCCCCGTTCAGTAGTCGAGTCCTCAGAATTCTGGGCATGTCTGATCTTTAGACTTGCAACTTTCTTCTTTTTGAACTGTGGCTTTTGCTTTGGCTTTTCTTCTTTCTTAGAAGTGTAATCTTGAGCGTGCTGCTTGTCTCTGGACTTTGTACGCTCTTCTTGTCTTTCTGACCGTCCTTCCCTCTCGGAGTTTTTCGATGAACCCTGAGAGGAACGTTTATCAGTATACTGATACCTGTCAGGTTTCCTAATGTTATCCCTATTCCTGAGATTATACCTCTTTTCGGAGGGCTCCTGTGTTATGTTATGTTAATCGTATTTGTAAAGCGCACGGTTACCCTAGGGTGTCCTGGCGCTGTGCACTGCCTGCTAGAAACAATGGTTTATTAGTTAAAAAGCCAGGTCTTCAGCCCCTTCCTGAAAGAGAGGAGATCTGTAGCGTTCCTCAGCTGGAAGGGGTGCTCGTTCCAGGATTTGGACGCACAGTTGATAAAGCTTCTGCCTCCCCAGCCAGCTTTTTTAAAAGAACGGACTGTGACTAGCATCGTCGCTGTTGACCGTAACAGTCTCCTGGGGGTGTACCATTGTATTTTGCGTTGCAGGTAATCCGGGCCTTTGCCCCTAAGGGCTTTAAAAACGGTGCATAGTGCTTTGAAGCGTATTCTGTGTCTAACAGGGAGCCAGTGCAGCTGTTTGAGCTCTTCCTTAACAGAGGCAAACTTTGGAGTCCCCGATAGCAATCTGGCTGCCGTATTCTGAACAATCTGAAGCTTATTGATAAATTGTTTTTGAGCATTCAGATATAGTCCGTTACAATAATGAAGCCGTGACAAAATGAGAGCCAAGATCACTGTTTTGAGGCCATTGTCGTTGAGGAAAAACTTAATCTTTTTTATGATCTTTAATACGTAGAAACAGGCCGAGGTAACTGAACTTATTTGGTCGCCGAGTGCCAGCTTATTGTCCATTATCACTCCCAGATTCCTTGCTTTCTCGGTAGGTATGGGACATGGACCCAGGTCGCCCGGCCACCAATCTGGGGTCCACACTAGAGGATTCTTCCCAAATTTTATGACCTCAGTTTTGTTAGAGTTCAGTTTTAAACAGTTTGCAGACATCCATTCGGAGATGGCAACCATGCAGTCATGGAATCGTGCCCCAGTTTCCTTTTCAGAGCCCTCCCTCAGTGACAACACTATTTGAGTGTCATCAGCGTAGGAGGTCAGCTGGAAGCCAAATGACCTAATCACTCCAGCTAGGGGTGCCATGTACACATTGAAGAGTGTTGGGCTGAGGGAAGAGCCCTGTGGCACCCTACATGGAAGAGTGAAAGGTTTAGACTGGCAATTGTCCAAGTCCACAGTTTGTACTCTGTCAGAAAGAAATGACTGCAGAAGCTTCCAGGCAGACCCCTTTATCCCGGCCCAAGACAGACGGTCCATCAAAACTTTATGATGGACCGTGTCAAAGGCCGCGGACAGATCTAACAAGATCAGTACAGCGTTGCCTCCCCCATCCAGGGCCTCCCGTATTTCCTCTGTGGATTTAATTAAGGCAAGCTCCGTACTGTGTTCTGATCTGAAGCCATATTGAGATGGATCAAGAATCTGGTTGGATTGTAAAAAGGCATTGAGTTGTATGTTCATGGCCTTTTCCATGGCCTTGGCGGGAAGCGGTAGTCGAGATATTGGCCTATAATTGTTGGGGTCACCTGCATCAAGATTCAGTTTTTTTAGAAGGGGAAGAATGGAAGCAATCTTCCACTTCTTAGGAAAAATACCAGAGCTGAATATCACGTTCAGCAGGGGAGTAAGAGCCGACCCAATGACTCCTGAAATTTGTTTCAGTAGGTAAGCTGGACAAGGATCTGAGGGGGCCCCAGAACGAATGGTGTTCAGATTTTTAATGGTATCCGGTACCGAGAGAGGTTGAAAATGTTCTAACACGACTGGGGTAATAGAGCTTTCTTGTCCGATCTTATATGGCAGCTCCTCCTCATTATTATCGGCTGAGGAGAAGGAGGAAAAAATAACTTCCACCTTTGATTTAAAGAAATCAGCCAGTTGATCGCAAAATTTGGGGCTGCTAAAGCTCTTAGGAACGTTGGGTATGGCTAGTTTTTTGAGTGTCTTAAAGAGTTCCTTGGAGTTCGATTTGGCTTGTGCGATTTGCTCCTCAAAAAATTTCTTTTTAGTTTCCAGCAGCATCCCCTTATAGATAGCAATGCTATGTCTATAGGTGTCCTTGTCTGACTTATTATATTCTCTCCTCCAAGCCCGTTCCAACTGTTTACAAGTCAGTTTTTGATTTCTGAGCTCCTCCGAATACCAAGGGGCCGAAGGTTTAGCGCGTTTAGGAATCCACTTTTTTACGGGAGCGAGTGTATTACAAGTGGACTCAAGCCATAAAGAGTAGGCTAAGGTAGCCTCTTCTGCTCCTGCGGGAAGAGGGCACAGTGATCTCCAAAGCCCTTCTTCCAACTTGGAGGTGTCGACCTCTTTCCAGGTTCTAGTTTCAATCTCCTGGCCAGTTTTTAGGGGGGCTTTGAGATCCGCGGGTTTGTTTAATTCAAACTGAACCGCCTTTGGTCAGACCATAGCAGCGGGAGTACCGCGGTACAGACAAGGTCCGAGTTGTTTGAGTAGATCCCGTCTAGAGTGTGCCCCTTATCATGAGTAGGGTTACCCACCAGCTGTTTGAGATCTCCTACTCCCATGATTTGCTGTAACCGGGAGGTATCAGGGTCAGATAAGGCCTCCAGGTGGAAGTTAAAGTCGCCAAGCACCGTAAATGAGTTAAGGCATAGCCCTTCCTCAAGCAGTGTGCCCAGCAGCTCCAAAAACCCACCTCTGGGGCCTGGGGGTCGATAGAGCAAGATACCCTTGAATGTGCTGTGATAAGCAGAGTGGAAGCTGAAGGAAAGGGCCCCACAGCAGGTGTTGAAAGCATTATGAAAGATAGGCTTTAATGATTCGTGGTAGATAACTGCCAGGCCCCCTCCCCTTCCCTGTGGTCTATCTAACGTGTAGCAGAGAAAACCTGGGGGGGTAGCTTTTACTAGGTCTGGTCCTGAAGCTTTATCTGTCCAGGACTCAGTGATGAAAGCTATTTTAATCATCTGCTCCTCCAGTAGCAGGATGGAGGAGCGGATGAGTAGTTCAGTCGTGCTATTCTCAGAGACCCCTACACACAAAACACCAGAGACGTCTGGAGTGGGTGGGCACAAACTCCGCCTCCTGTGGAGGAGATCTACCTCGGGATTGAGATGTATTTCCTTTAAAGTTTTGTTGTTTTTTATTATCTTACTTCGTTTTAGAAGAAACAGGTGTCTGCTTGGAAGTGTCCTTTTCAGAACTGCCCATAAGTTGTGGTTTTAAAGCTTTCCCACCCTAACTGCCTCTGCCTAATTCTGCATACGCAGTTTCAATTATTTTGGGTAGGTCGTGTTCCTGTTCTAAAGGATCGAACTCCCTCAGGCGTTGGCGGAATGCCACTGAAGCTGCTTCCCCCTTAATGTTAGCTAGTATTATGGCTGATACCTGGGCATAGTTACCTAGTAACTTCATCCCTAAGTTTAGGGCAGGCTCTGCTCCGTACTCGTTCTGTATCTGTCTCAATACGTCTGCTACCACCGCTAATGAAGGAATACCATGAGTTCTGGTATAAATGGCAGCAAAGACTGTATACCCCAAGTGGTACAATCTTCCACTTGTGGTGTTATCCCCATGGGCAAGCAGATTGTTAGCATTCTGTGTTTTTCATACAGGGTAGTATTCGGGAATACTGCCTCGAGCTGTGTGATTTTCTGAGCTACCCAGAATGGCATTTGTTCACATTTAGAGGGCATTTTACCCATCACTGCGTGTAACGTTTGTGGTGTGATTTTAGTTGCTGTACCCTGTACTTGAGTTCCATTAGTTGCAACTATTGCTGGTTGGACAGTGAATGTCCTCATGACGAATTGCGTCATGTTTCTTTAGATTTTAATTAAATCTTTGTGTTGTATGAGTAAGTCTCCTGGTGGCATTGTGTCAATGTCAGGATGTGGTGTGTAGGCCGCTAATATCGGCCATGTTGCCCCTTCTCCTCCAAGCGGGCCTAATCTTACTCTTCTTCTTATGTGGGGTAGGGCGCCTTAAACCAGTATAAGTGTTCCTGGTACGTGAGTGGAACCTCTGTCCTCGAACGGACAATATTCCACTGGTGCATCTCCTTCTGTGTAAGAGTGAAATGTCTGTTTTCTTGCATTGGCTGCTGGGAATGTAACCCGTGAATAAAATACCTCTGTTTTGTTTGATCCGTGTGCCTCAATCACGAAAACTACTAAGCCACCCCTAGCTGATAAACCATTTTCTAACAGTTTTAGGGTGATTGTATGTCTGAATTTTTCTGCAATCGGAATTGCGTCTTCATCTTCTTCTCCTAAGAGGTGTAGTTCTACTACTACGTTATCTTTTGTTTCAGTCATTTTTGTAAAGAAGTTTGTTCAAGGGAACTAAGATAAAGTTTTTATGCACAATTTTAGGAACACTGTCTCCTTCAAGCTTGATTAACTGACAGCCAATAAATAGGATTTCTCGCCTACTCAGCTGTGGCGGAGTTTGTGCCCACCCACTCCAGACGTCTCTGGTGTTTTGTGTGTAGGGGTCTCTGAGAATAGCACGACTGAACTACTCAGATTCTACTGTTAAATAAGTACCCAACCAACGTTGGCGGCGCCATTTCGTGTAGTTCCTATATTACCTATACAGGATCTGCGCTTTTTGGATAACATAAACTGTGGGATTGGTGGCGGACTGATTCCGTGCACCCCCACCGGATACGTTAGCCTGTCTGTATTAGTTAGCTCACAGTGCCACTAGAGTCTCCTCTTATCGGGGAGAGAATAGTTTTTGGCAACCTCAGAACATGACAACCCTGATCCCCCCAGGATTGTGGAAACAATATACTACCTTTCGTTCAGTCACTCGTGCTCACTTAGTTTCTCTCAGAGAGATGCACAGAATAAACAGTCTGGGCGTTTCAATTAGTATTTATTGAACAGTTGTTATTCTAGTGTAAAATATATGAGCTGCAACAACCATTAGACAGTAGCAGAGATATATGATTAGCAATATTATGAAATTAAAAGGATGGTATAGCTCTACCATCTTGCAGGAATCATGGATATATACAAGTACATAAAACACATGATAAAAGGTGCATACTCCTATGATGTCTCTCTAACTAGATGTACCTAAATGTACCTAGCATCTATGTAGGTGTTATGCCAAGAATCCCTCTAGGATCTAGTCCACCCCATTACCTGCGAGTTTAGAGAATGTGCGTCCCCGTCCTGGTCTCGAGTTGGACACCCCGCGAGGGATGTTAGACCACTGCTAGCTGGAGCGTCTGCATGCAGGAACCTCAGCGTCTCTGGTCAGTGTGTCAGCCGGGAAGTCAAGGTCTCCTCTGTGTGTCTAAGCAAGACATGATGTATATATACCCATAGGTCTCCCCAGGGGTCCTACCTTGCTGCGTTACCGTGTCGGCCTAAAGGATGACGTCAGGCCAGAACTTTAACCTAGATATTATACAGGAGATGTTCATCCTGCTGTGCTTCCAAGAAGCCTCATGCATAATGTATGAGTATTGAACCAAGGAAAAACCCGCGTTCTGATTGCAGTGTCGTATCTAGGTAAAAGGTCAGTCCCGATGATCCGTTATGTATGAAATGTAGGAAAGGATATAGGTGAAATGTTGCAGTGTTATCTGCGCCTATATAGGGTACCTATATGGAATATAACAATATTGTTTGGTCACGAAGTTGTGTAGTCGCACAGGCTCAGTCATTTCAAAGGGGTTTCTTTGCTGCTGCATTAAATGAAGAAGGCTGTCAACATGTTTATTAAAATGTTCCCTCTCTTTTCCACAAGTTCATGGTGAGGAACAGTTTCAGGATGGTTCATTAATTTTGAAATTGTCATCTCTCTGAAAACATTGCAAATAGAAAGGACTTCATGGTAAACATGCTGCCATTGAGCAACATATTTACTTTTACGTGTCTGACCAACAATTCCCTTGGAGCTTTACTGTGATCTCTGGATCGTATGTTCCAGTTTCATATCTGGAGCAACAGCATTGAACCTTCTCTCTCTCTTTCACCACAAAATGTCTTTGGATGAGTTTTCTGCAGAGGTATGGTTTTTCCACCTCTAGCTTTGTCACTCGTTTCAAATACCAGGACCCATTTCTCAGGTAGTTTATGCAATTGAATTTGCAAAATGCAGTAATCAGTGACTCAGCAGTCTTCACGTGCAGCTCCCAGTCACAGTTTTTCACCAGAGCTATCATGTGTAAAACATTTCCCCAGTACTTGCAAAGTTCTGATTTTTCATCATATTCTTTGACAATCTCTACAAACTTGGTTTTCTGATTTTGAACTGAGTGTATTGAACATTGCCTGGTTTTGCATAATATCTTGTGAATGAAGTGCACCCTGTGCCTTGTTCACTTCTGAGATAAGATATGCAAAACCTAATTTATCTTTCTTGTTCCAGAAAGCACTCCAGCGCAATGTTTCTATAGCCTCAGTTATGATGAGCGTAACTTTTAACGAACAAACATGAATTCCGCTCAATACTGATGGGACAGTTTTGCTTCCAAAGATTTCAGCCTCAATAAGTGTATCATCTGTGCCACATCCACTGAGATAACTTCCTGAACACCACAACACAACTTTTGTCATGTGCAAAACGCCCATCATTGGATAACAATCATCAAATTCTACTGGATTGCTAATAAAAATGTCAGCTGCAATACGGTAAACACCTTCATCGCAGACAATTTGCAGGATAGGATGGTCTTCAAGCTCAGCACGCACATTTTGGAATTTTTTTAGAGCTGTGCATACTGTTAAGTAGTTTGTGACTAAAGATGGTATTACTGTAAAAACCCAACCTTCTTCAGTGGGACGGTATTCTGGGAGATCAGAGCATGAATTTCCGCCCACGAAGTTACTGGCTTTTCTTCATCCTTCAGTCTGCACTGAATAATGCGATATGATAAATTCAGTTAAATCAGCTTTGCGGACCGCAGAATCAGGTAGAAAAAGATCCATGTCCTCAACAAATTTTCTGGTACACTGGGATGTGTTGATGGCTTGTAGTGATTTTGAACATGTTGGCAGGGCAGTTGGGTTATACGTTTGCAGCTTCATTTGTTTATGCCAACAGCTGACACAGCTTGTTTTCCAGCAGCTACTTTATTGGTACAGTCTTGAAAAAACAGTATGGCAGTATCATGTGTGCTGGATGTTCCAGACAAAAAAGAGCTGTCTTCAAAATCAAAATTATCAAGAGCAGCAATTGTAAATCCTTTCCTGGTAAAGTGACTTGGAAGTGGTGTGCTGTCGGATTCGCAAGATTTTACAGCATGAGCTGCTAACAAGTTCCTGCTCCGTACTATGTCATTATAACTTGTTTATACACCAATCCTATTAATAGAAGTGATTTTTCATAGATTGTGTGGGTTATCATGTGTAGCGAGGGGAGTGCAGGGTGGTATGCCTTGCGTCGATCCCATGATGTTTTCTTATCCACAATGCTTTGCATGGCTCAAACTCTGTCTAAAATCATTTCGCTTTTATTTCTGTGATCTAAATTTCCAGGATCCACAAAGTTTCTACTGCCCAGCATTTCCCCAGTTGATCCCCATTTGTTCCAATTGAAAAAAAAAAAAAAACTACACTTCTTGTGTGGGTTGGCCTAGTGTCCACAACAGGAACACCACCAAAATGTAATATGGAAACCTCAACATTTCCTTTTAAAAAACTAACCTGATTTGGCAATAGGGATAGCTATGTTAACTGAGGGCTGGCTCGGCTGCCACATTAGGAAACCTAAAAAACTCACACATTTCTAAAAAGTAGACATCCGGGGGGAGTCCAGCCTGGGCCAAACTGAGGGCAATAGGAGTCCCTTAGCAGGGGCTCCCATTGACGTTGGTTTCATCTGTTCCTGTCGCGGGACGTAGGCTCAACCACACAAGTGGTGCACCGTTTTTATCAGCACACATTGGGGTAAAGCTGGGTGCTAGCAATTTTGTGGATTCCTGCGGATTCGTAAGTTTCTATCACAGAAATGTAAAGAAAACGTGTGATTTCAGGCAAAAGTTGATGTACACAGGGCATTGTGTGTAAGAATTACTTACCAACGCGATGGGTCCCTGAAATTAATGAGGGAACGGGACAGGGGAATGGAAACTTGAACATCAACAAAACCTGCCTCCCTTCACACTACTATTCAATAAATCACTCTAGAATTATGCATTTACTTTACCTTTATTAGGATACATATCTTTAATTCAAAATATGTATGTATAAAAAGACTTTTTTCATAATTTATCAAAAGTTTCCAAAATATACATTCGATCTCACTCCCACTTCCTAGATATTCATCCCCTCATGAAAAAAAAATAATGCCAAGCACTCATCCAGCACACCTACCTTACACCTAAAATTCTGCGTATACAGTGAAGCAATATCAATAATGTCATTAATTATTCAAAATTATACCAGTAAAAAATCTTCAAAGTCAATGCTTCCCCTTTACATGTACTTAAGTACATATAAATTATTTCCCTTATTCATTTTATTATACATCGCCCCAAACATTTTTTGGGCCTGTTAATTAGATACTTTGTCTTGGTATTGTGGTTCCAACTTCTGTGCCAACACGCATTTTGGTGTAACTCAGCGGACACCTTCTTCAGGGCACCAAACCACCAACTAAAATCAAACTGGGGATGCCATGGAAGAACTCCCAATATCTTATAATAATAATGAATGCAAAATCAATATACTCAAAAAGGACTCCAATGGCATTTTAACGACAAGCCCAATATAAAATTAACTCCCTTCACCAAATATGTGTTTTGGTAAACCATCACTCCGCCACATAAGGGCGCTTTTGTACACATGCGAGGTGTATACCATAGTGTCGGCCATTACCAGCATGCTACTAGTTCCTTTACCTATAGCCCCAATACCATTCATTTCCAAACACCTCACCTATCCCCAACAAACATTTCACATCATATGGGTCTCGGTTTTACGCGTGACCTCATTCTAGTATTTTAAATAACTGTAGTGGAAAAACATTTGAAATTTGGGTGATTGACTTGGTGTTAGCCTTCACTGTTTTCTATGTTACTAATAGCACTTTTGTGCTCTATAACTCATTTATTGGCTGATTGTTATATTTAGTGTTAAAATATATATTGAGTCTGTTCCGGGATCCCGTGTGTGGCGGGGCAAAATCTAGCATATACAATTTCAGTTAAAAATATCTGTAGTGCGGGGCGTGGCTTGGACGGCAGAGCAGATGGCTGCCTTAGAACGTCGCTCCGTCGGATCGGAGATTAAGAACAGCAGTCCCGAGAGACCCACGCGAAGAAAAAGGGTTCTGAAGGGTTTTCAGTGTGTCGGAACCGCAGCAGCAGCCGATGGCACCGAAACATAGACCCCAAAGCGAGTATTAGAGGGAAAATCAAGATAAATACGGGGAGAGCGGAGTACTGTGAGGAGCGGCAAGATGGCGAACAGGAGATCGCCGAAACGAAACTGAAACCGCCGCGCGAAGGAAAGCGGCTCGATAGCAAGCGGTGGAGCCTGCACCAACAGCAGCACCGATAACCCGCTCCAGTAAGTCAAGATAGCAGTCAGGCTAAGTCTAGAAAGCAAAGAGATGGTGTTAATACGCTGCTACAGAGGAGCGGCTGGGAAGGTCACGACAACAGCGATGCAATAGACGCGACGGCAACCCCGACTCCGTCTGGTAAATCCCAAAACGTTTTCACAAGTTATTAGGTGATATAGTCCAAGGGATCTGAGCCGGAGGCAGCGTGGGGGAGCCTGAAGAGAGCGCCCTGGGGGGGACAGCGCTCCGCCAAAAGGGACAAAAAAAAGAGAAAGCGAAACCTCCACAGCCCAAGATGGCGCTCGGACCAGCGACCTACAAGCGGATGGAGAAAGCAGCTTAACAGCATCACACACACTGGCGGCACTCCCCTGTAACAGCCTGTACTCCCTGCGCCTGCATCTCTGAGCAGTGAGACGGGTAACACGCGGAGGGCAACAGTGAGTAGATGGTGGCGGCAGCAAGGGGAGGCTGACTGAGACTGAGGGCAGGCTACGTGTGACCGAGTGCGTGGAAACGAGAAAATCCAGACAAGGCTCCCAATCGGAAGGTGTGCAAGACGGCGGTTAGGGGGGATCAGGTGCACGGGTGCTTGAGGCCCAGCGGGGCTTTTTCGGAAGAAGATGAAAGGAAAACCCGTCACACACCCGAACAAAATGGCGTCAGCCTCACTCAAAACACTAAACCACACAGAGTGAGGGTCCAACATAAGAGGTTCTGAAGAAGTGGTGACAGAGGCAGCAATAGGAAAGTACAACCTCACAGGTATCTGGGTTGAAAAGTGAAACCGAAAACGCCATAGTCACGAGACAACCTAAGGCGAGCCACAGAGGGGAAGAAGACGACATAACAGTGATCATTCCAGTGGGATGTGACGCGAGCCTACGTCAATACACTCTGTTGCCTCAACTCGAAAGTCAAAAAAGCACAAAGAGCGGCAAATTAGTAGACGGGGGGAGAGAGTAGTACACGCTGCAGGACCCCCAACCGAGCAGCCCCCGCAGACCTACCCAGCGACCAGGGAGCCGTTGAACCCCCCACAGAAAGCCAATGGGAGAGAACGGTAGAGAACGGTAGGGCCGCAAACCCGCTGAGGTCCAAAACTGCCCAAACCTGCCAGACACCCAGCAATATCACTAAGGGGAGATAACAGGCTGCCGGGCCCCACCGCCACACAACCAACCAGGGCCCTAGAGACACCAAAGGGAGACAAGACACCACAGGTCCCACAGGGGGGGCACAGGAAGCAGCCATCTAAAAACCGGACCACAGGAAACCGCCAGGTTAACAGCAACAAGCAGGAGGGGTGCAACACAACAAAGACACAACAAAATAAAGAGTCTCAGTGACCCAGCACAATTCTGGTATACATCGGGAGGCACCCAAACGACACAGCCATGGCAGAAAGGGAATCAAGACTACAACAGCAGCTAAAAAAAAACAAGGGAGAACCAGCAATCTCAGACTCCCCCATTAAACAGAAGCCAGATATTAATAGCACCCTAGATATGATCTTAAAGAAGTTGGCAGAGGTCCACGACTTGGCTAAATCCACAAAGAACACCACGGATGCAATACAACTCGAGATCGCAGCAGTCAGGGCCGACGTACATACAGTTAATAATAGGCTCGCTGCTGCCGAACAAAGAATCCGTGATGTGGAGGATATATCACACAGCTCGACTCAGGAGATGAAGGCTATAACACAAATTACCTCATCACTCCAGAAACAAACAGCGGAGCTTGAAGATCGTAATCGGCGGGGGAACATTCGTATACTGGGCCTCCCGGAGGGGTCAGAAGACCCAGCGGGTTCTTGTGTAGCCTTTCTTGAGAATCTGATCCCCAAAATCACAAATCTAAAATTTGACCGCCAATTTGAGCTGGACAGGGCACACAGAGTCCCCACCTTTAAATCTTTAACAAGGCAAGCGGTCCGACCTATCATCTGCAGACCACTGAGAGCGCAGCACACGGAGGCCATCTTTGACTTTGCACGTAAAAACCACCAGATAACTTGGAAGGGCAACAAGATCATTTTTACGCAGGACTACTCAAAGCCCACGGTCGACACCAGGAAAGGATTCCTTGCCCTACGCGACAAACTAAGATCCAAAAACATACAGTTCTCATTTGTAGCCCCAGCCAAATTCAGGATAATCGACTCCGGAAGACAACATTACTTTAATGACCCTAAGGAACTAGTTGCCTACCTGGACGGTCCAACACCCCAACAAATGGAGACATCACAAGCTGGATCCAGCAAAAAGAGAGCGTCGTCAGAGCCGGCCGCCATGTGAACACAGCTAGATTATTAGTCTACTTTCGAGTCCCACCCTTCTGGTGCCTGCAAGGGGTCAATACCCACGATGTGCTCTTCAGCTACCCCGGTGGGCCTTTGATCAAGAACAGCCATGCAACAACGATCTACCTCAATTATATACACTCGTCTACCTCAAGTGATACCCCACTCACCAGCCGCAGCCCATCGAGCACCCGGCAACGGCAAGACGACGACACGGGACTCCAATGCACAGCCTAAGGACAAATCCTAATATCCTTTTTACAGTCTATGGGCAGAAATGGACGATACTCAGGTTTTTTTATAATGCATAAAGGAGGGGTGCCTACAAGGTATAGAGACTGGTGATTACTTATAGATTCTCTTGGGACTACAGCTATATAATCCACGAGACAGTTAATCTCCGAGAGACGGGACGATGATCCTGTCGTCGCACGTCCGATATACGAGATTGGATAGCAGGGGGGGGGGGGAGGAATCCGTACTAGGGTTTATCAGTTCTTTGCTTTCTATATTCTCGGCTTTCCTTTCCTTTTTCACCTCTTTCTTCTCTATAACCTGGCATGCCCTGTTAGCAATCATTCTTAGGAGACCTGACATATATGCACACCCAGACAGGTTATGTACACTGTTTGCAGAGCACTGGGGGAGCCCGGATACACTATACCGTGGGAGTAGGGAGCCAGTACAAACAGTTCAGCCTCGCATCAACAAGGCCCGTGTTAGGGACTCTGTGAATAGGGAAGATAGAACGGAAGCAGCCGCCATGCAACATCCTAGATGATGGCCTACAGCAACACACCCAATCTGGCAACGGACCTCGACATAGTGTCCCTTAATGTGAAAGGTCTTAACCTCCCCATTAAGCGCCGGAAGATCGTAGACTACCTAGCTAAAACTAAAGGAGATATAGTCTTACTACAAGAGACCAAACTATCCATGGAGGATGCCAAACTAGTGAGAGGTAATTGGATCTCACAGACGGCGTGCTCACCTGCCGACAAAAAAAAGGGAGGGGTGATGACACTGGTATCCAAAAGATCCAACATAACAATAGAGTCACAATCCCATGACAGCGGAGGTAGGCTTCTGGTGACTCACCTGAGAAGGGGGGAGGAGCTAATCCACGTGGCAAATGTATACGGCCCCAACGCGGACGACCCAACATTCTGGGCGGAGGTGGCGCGCACGGTAGAGACCTTCCCCCAAAATGACCTCATGATATTGGCAGGGGACTTTAATATCCCATTGGACCACATAACAGATAGACAATACTCCTGTCAATATCATCCCACGAACTCGCATGCGGCCCTCCAGAATATCTGCTCCAAATATAACCTAAAAGATGCGTGGCGCCTCCAGCACCCGGACACAAGGGACTACACTTTCTACTCTAACCCCCACAACTCTTACACTAGGTTAGATTACATACTAATATCTGGGACCCATACTCATCTAATTGAACACTCTGACATAGCTCCAAGACTAGTATCAGACCACTCATGTATCAGCCTAAAGCTGAGCGGGTGTCACAACGAAGCCGTTCCCAGGAGATGGCGGTTCAACAGCGATGTGCTGTCAAACCCCGATGACAAAAAAAGGATTCAGGAGGCGATATTGGATTATCTCAAATTTAATGACTCCCTGGAGACTAGCCCCAACACTCTATGGGATGCCCTGAAGGCAACGCTCAGAGGCACAATAATTGAGATTAAGTCAAAAATAAACAAAAGTACACATTTGAGACTTAGAAAAGCTCGAGCAGGAGGTTAAAAGCCTGGAACTGGCCCATGCTAAGGCCAGACAGGATAGCAGGCTCCTAACTAAACTAACACAGATGAAGTACGAATGCAACAAAATACTTAGTGAGAGAGCGGGACTGTGGATTAATAAATACAAGGCCCTCAACCTGTGCGAGGCCAATAAAGCAGGGAAATTACTTGCCTCCTACCTAAAACACAAACGTAACCAATATGCCGTCTCTTCCATTACAGACACAAATAACAAAACCCACACAAAGACATCCTTAAGACCTTCCAAGAGTTCTATCAGGAACTATACAAGAAAGATCAGAGCCTCAACACAGAGGAATGCTCTAGATACCTTGATAGACTCGGGCTACCACAGCTAAGCACCGAAGAGATGGTCAGGCTAGGTCAAGAAATTAATATTACCGAAATTGAAATGGCAGTCAAATCTCTGAAAGACAATAAAGCCCCTGGGCCGGATGGGTATACTGCCGCCTTCTACAAGGCTTTCTTAAACCAATTGAAACCAACCATGAAAAAGGTCTTTAACCACTCGGCAGCTAGAGGGGAGGTGTCACAATCCATGTCAGAAGCTAACATAATAGTCATCCCAGCGGAAGGTAAAGACCACTTAGTACCAAAAAACTACAGACCCATATCCCTTATTAACGTGGACTTCAAAATATATGCTAAAATACTAGCAGTCAGACTAAATTCCGCTCTTCCCAAACTAATAAGCAACTCCCAGGTGGGCTTCTTACGTACTCGAATGTCCAATGACAACACACGACTCCTCTGCCACATTATGGAGCATGCGGCCGCCAATGCAGCTCCAGCAGTGGCCATCACATTGGACGCCGAGAAGGCCTTCGATAGAGTCTCCTGGAATTTCCTGGAGCACTGTATGCAATCCTTCAATTTAGGAGAAGGATACATACGGATGGTCATGGCCCTTTATGGGAAACCATCGGCCCGTATAGTCGTTAATGGGTTACTCTCCGAACCATTCACACTGCAACAGGGTACCAGACGAGGATGCCCACTGTCCCCCTCGCTATTTCTACTAGCACTCGAACCTCTCATCCAAGATATCAAACTCAACACGAACATAAAAGGCGTAGATATCAACGCCGTTGATATAAAAGTAGCCGCCTATGCTGACGATATTTTAATAGTTACTGAACAGCCGAAGACCTCAATTGAGGCTCTGATGCACACAATAGCAGAATACTCCGGGTTGTCAGGGTATAAGTTAAACAAGGACAAATCAGAATGCCAACCACTAAATATTCATTGCACGAGTGACAGTCTGGGGGGGTCGGGCTTAACCTGGCAAGCGGGATACATCAAATACCTAGGTATAAAATTTGGTAGGGACCTAATTGACACACTACAGCATAACGAGAAAATAATGCTAGAGAAGATTAAGAAACTCCTAGACTCCTGGTCCCCAAAGTTCATAATGTGGTGGGGAAGAATTGAAACGATTAAAATGATGATCACACCAATGATTAACTATCTGATCAGCATGCTCCCACTCCTCCTCACAGATGATTTCCATCGCAAAGTTGATATTCTGATCTCCAAATTCCTTTGGCGTGGAAAGAAAGCACGGATAAGCATCAAAAAACTAAGACTGGAGAAAAATCAAGGAGGGGTAAATCTAGCAGACTTCAAAACTTTCCAGCTTGCTTTTCTGGCGAAACAAGGCTCATACTGGATTGCGCCGCCGGCCGGGTACACGCCGGCATGGTTGCAGGTTGAAAGGGCCATCCTAAACAACCTAAGCCCTCTCGCTCTACTAACAGCAAACAAATACCCCCATACATCAAAGCCGATCTTTAAAAACACTAAAATCGCCCTACTAAAGGTAGATAAGAAGCTAGATAATCGCATAAAAGGTTCTAAAATGGAATCACTCTGGGCCAATAGCAAGATTCTTTACAAAGGGAAAAGTTTAGCCTTCGAATCATG
Organism: Calotriton arnoldi; assembly: GCA_963921515.1. Classification (NCBI taxonomy): domain Eukaryota; kingdom Metazoa; phylum Chordata; class Amphibia; order Caudata; family Salamandridae; genus Calotriton; species Calotriton arnoldi. The sequence goes on along the minus strand of CAWUFW010002278.1, from coordinate 1,994,911 downwards.
GATCAAGGAAGGGATCTGCTATCCTTACCAATTAGAAAACGAAGCTTACCCCATCACCTTCAACGTCCTCAAGGAAAGACATAAACTAAAGGATATCGAATTTTATAACTTTTTGAAAATAAGATCGGCCCTGTCCAAAGCCAAATTTTCCACATCACAACCGTCAATCATCCGGTACGTGGCAAACATTAATAAATTAGGACACCAGGTCTCACACCTTTCCAAACTCCTCCGCCCTAAATCCTCTAAACTTAATGACAAGACAGTGGCCTATTGGAATAATCAAACTAATACCACACACAACGATCAAGAATGGGCCACACTATGGGCATCGGCATCACGCAATAAAATCTCCCCAGTGCTCTCACAAACAAAATTTTGGCTGCTCCACAAGGCCTTCTGGACCCCTGCACGATTACATTCATTAGGCCTCAGGGAGGAGGCAGTATGCTGGAACTGTAACAAGGAAAAGGGAGATCTAGCACACATTATCCTTTATTGCCCATCACTCAATACATTCTGGGAGGAAATCTTTGTTTTTAAATAAACTGTTTGACTGTACGCTAACAAAAGAATTCTCCACCCTCACCACGGCATTTATGAGCACAGAGCTGAGATCTGTACACGATAGGGATCTTCTGGACCTGCTACTGACAGCAGCAGTGAAAATGGTCCTCACTAACTGGAAAGACACAAGTAAAACATCGTACAAAGGCTGGTTCAACTGGATCACGCATCTTAGAGGAGCAGACAACATGGCACTACAGAACTCGCCCTGGAACCCGGCCAACAGAAGGATGTGGAAGTCCCTAGACTCATTCCTAGACTCATTTGAGCCCCCATGAAAACGAGTTAGACTGGCGAGACACAGCCTGGCACCCCAAGTGAAGCTCCACCCTATCAAGAAACTTAAAGGGACCCTACTGATCACAACCAAGGTGCCCCTCGAGGACCTGCAGGGATGACAACAGGGTAACAACAGCTCCACTGTATGTCAGACGTAACTTATAAGCAATGTAACTCTCAGGTGCCTGTCCCCTATCTCTTCTTTCACCCCTTGCTTTCCTGCTCCTTTCTCTTCTTCTTTCTCTCTTCTTCACTGTTTTGACATGTAGGGCTTGCTAAGAACTATACTGTCTAAAAGCGAGTGGACTAATCGATGCAAACCCTGTAAAAGAAGTGCTAATGTGTTCCTGTATAAATTAATAAAACATGTTGAAATAAAAAAATATCTGCAGTGCAGAAATACTATACAAGTAATTAATTTTACCATTCTGCCTGTACTTTCAAGGGCCTCTGCTGGAGACTGTTAAGCAGTAATTTCAATGGTACCATATTAAGCAGGAAGTTGGCAATAGTACAGAATATGGTGGATTATAAGGTCAGAAGGATCACAGTTTAGTCTTACTCAGTTTGTTTCATGCAACTTTTTGTCTTTCAGAATGGGGTGCTAGTCTGTCACTGACGCAGGTTGGAAATTGGTGCAAGTTTGTTCTGTTTAATGTCGCCACAAGAGCTAGACTAGGCTCGAATGCATCTGTGACTCTTTTAGAAGTCAGAACATGGCTGGGCAGCTTGCAGGGCGTGGGGTCCTCTTAGGCAGAATGAAAGAGTTTTGAGGTTTACACAGGAGCAAGGATTCTGTCTTGCTTGGCCCACTGTTTTTTTAGTTAAGCTTTGAAGGAGAGGCTGTGTCTTATTTAAAGGATATGTTGTGTCAGATCTTGAATCTGAAGATCGAGAAAGAGCAAGATAAGGTAGAAATCTTACTGCATTATTTGCTTTCTAGGTGTGAGCTCTTTTTGTGCTGCGAAAATACTGTTCACTAGTTTAAATGCCTTAACAGTCATACAGACTTATTGGACTATATAACATGTTTGGAGTGTACTTGACTTTGATTAGCACGGGGGTAATGTGATTGCATTTTTTGGTGTTTGTGCACAGCCGTGCCACTGCATTAATGACTCGTTTTAGCGGGGCACTCAATGTAGTTTGAAGCCTGTAATTATAAAGAACCCACTTTCCACTTTAAAGAAACCTATTGTTTGATGATCTGTTTTAGGTCATCAGTAATTATGAAATTGTCCAACGTACCTCAGTATCACTTCTCTCCCCCTATCAATTAGGAAAAAACGTCTCCCCTTAATTTGATCACCACAGTCGGTGAACAATACCGACAACCCTGGCTGGGCTGGTGAAGTTATTAGGATACTGTGATGTGGGTGAAGCTCTCTTAGAAATATTCAGTCATGCTCTCTGGCATCATGCTTTCTAGTGTATCATCTGTGTAATGTCCGTATTGATGGCGAAAAATGTACCCGACTTAATGAGAAGCCAGCTGACATAAAAACAGTGCTAATTGGGCTGTGCAAATAAGTAGATCTGTAAAAATGTATTATTAAGAGTGTGTGCAATAAGTGCAGCTGTAGGTCTTCAGGACTAGAGGCACAAGAGTCAGTACAGGTAAATACTAATCAGGTGGATGGCAGTAGTTCAATCCTTTGGATTGAGGATCACCGCTTTGCAACTTTACTGTAATGTTGCATTAACATTGTACGACCAGTTAATTCCTTCTTGCTTTATCTAAAATAAAAGGTCTTCATTGCACCTTCGACTTATTTACTTTGCGAAGTAATAGTAAATCAAAGGTGGGTTGAAAAGAATATTGATTGTAATTGTGCATTTCAAAAACTGTTTCTGCTGCAAGCTTAATGGCGCTTTATAAGCCATGATTCTGCTGTCTTAAACTGGTTACCAAAGTTGTCATCTTTCTGCTGGATATAAATACGGCACAAACTTTAAAAGGGCTAGGAACATGTTTCTTTTTGCTCTCTGTGAGTACCATGGCAATTATTGTGTTGTATCACATTTTCAAAAATTCCTATAATTACGTACAGCATTATTCAGTTACACAAAAGAAAATGAAAATGCTCTTTATTAAGCAGAGCTGGTGATCTGGTATATAATTAGCAACATCTCTTGCTCTTCTTTCTTACAGTATCTCATTAAAGTTAATGAAATCAAGACAAAAAAAGGTGTGGACCTCCTACAGAATCTTATTAAGTATTACCATGCACAATGCAAGTAAGTATTATATTTGCAATCTTTGACGAATCAGTACAAGCTGATGAAGCAATTTTTTTGTCGATTGAGGTGACCTAAATTACATAATGTAAAATAAAGGCTCTATAAGTAACGTTGAACCTCCAATGCATGGAAGACCGCTAAACTTTTCTTTTGGCTGGGTTCACATTATATAAATATCACATATATACATACATAAAATTCTTTGAAGAATTTTTTTACATGTTTCATTAGAACATTTCTCATAGTTATACTCTGTGGTCTGTTTGCTTCTATGAAGCCAGGCCCTTAATTCAAAACTATTAAAACACTGTGCTTAATCACTTCACCTCCTTTTGATCTTTAGCTGCCTTTGCTTGTATCTCAGTACAAGGTTGTTTGTTTGGGTTTTCAAATAATTGTGACGAGGTTGGAGATTTGAAACAGTAAAGGAAATACTGTTTGCAGGGTAAACTTTCACGTCTCAAAGAAACACTCCCTGAGTTCTTATCGTCGAGGTTTCTGTCCAAAATGAAGCACAAAAATAGCAGCACTACATACTTTAGATGACACTCAACAGATACTGCATGGACGAGATGCATGCCTATTAGTACCATAAAACTTATCAGCTGTGTTTGCAGCGATAGGACATGCAATCCTCCTGAAAATACTGTCCTCCATAATGGGAATAACCTTCCAGACTTCTGGGTCATAATTTATGAAAACTGACTATTTCATGTAACATACCAAACCCCGATTATGTGACTTGCCTCAGGTAACTATCATCTTCATCTTTTGTTTAAGCTTTACATGAGGTCCCTCGGGCCAGTGCTACACAAGAACGGAATAACTGTACAGCAGTATGCCTACAGCACCCAAGTCTGTCATCATCGCCAAACTAAATGCATTGCTATAAGATCTCTGAAAATGGTTGAACACTTTCTCCCTTAGACTCAACCCCAGCAAAACGGAATTTCTCCTTCACATCCAAACCACAACTCCTCCAATCTACAATTGGCTACTGGCCATCACCCCTACCACAGTTCCCATAACAAAATCCATAGGATTCACAATACATCAAAATATCTCCGTTTCCTATCACATCACTAATCTAATAGAAACAGCAACAATCCAACTGTACCTACTCCAAAAATATATACCCTCCATCCCACCTAGAGAATTCAGAAATATTTTTGAAGCCCTTTTCACATCACACCTAGGCAAAGGATATTCTATACTAGCCAGCCTCTATAGAGCTCTTTCACAAAGATGGTCGTCTTGTAAAAGGAACCAAAAAGTCAGACCACATTACCTCTGTTCTGAGAGCTCACCTGGTTATCTCTTGATTCCAGAATTAGCTTCACGATTGTGTGTATCACCTCAAATCCATGCCTATTGGCCTAGAACTAAGCTTAAAAGACAAACGTTCGATCGCAGGAGGGAATGGAATACCCAGAAACAAAATGCATATGATCCTAGAAGTACCAAATGTAAGGAAAAGACTAATGCACTAATTTACCCTGTTGGAAGTGGGGGTCAATATTCCTCACCACCGCCACCAAATGCTGGAGGTGGGAGTCCCTGTCCCACACCGCTGTTGCCGGGTACGAGATCCGGACCCCTCGTTTCAACGTTAGGCTAAGTAAGGACACCGTCTGAGATAGCCCTGCTCACCCCCTTAGTAGCTTGGCACAAGCAGCCAGGCTTATCTCCAAGGCACGAGTGTACAGTATGTGCAACCACACTCACAGCAACCCAATGATGTCACCACAAATAGACCACACGAGTTTTTATAAAACAAGTATAATCTTTATACAAGAAGATATACGATATGACCACACGATACAAAACCAACATATAATAATGGGTAGTATTTCTTCCGGTGGATTGGTAGGTTCTAATCCCAACCACCGCTTCTAACCAACAGTTAAGCTGACTTCTAACCGTTTCCAAAAGGTTAGGTAGGTCGTATTGCTAGAATCACACACGTTGCAAAAGAAACGAAATACTGCAATGCGTAACAATATACTCCTGAACTGTGCAATAGAGAAACAATGCCATACGTAGCGCCACAGTCATGTACTTTGCAATAGAAGGAATAATGCAATGCGTATCACCACCAGCATGCCCTGTGCAAGGAAGAAACAAAGCAATGCGTCACGCTACAATCATGTACTGTGCACTGAAGAAATAATGCAATGCGCCAAGTTATAATCAGGTACTGTGCGATGAAGAAATAATGCAATGCGCCACGCTTACAATCATGTACTCTGCAAGGGAAAATAACGCAGTGCGTAGCGCACCCAGCATGTAGTTCGTCAGGCACAAATAGAGTCAGGCGTCATACGACAGTTCGATAGTTCGTTAGCAGCAATAATGCAAAGTGTAATACGACAGTCTAGGTGCTCCGTTAACAGTTGCCCCCGACATGGATCAATGATGACACAAAAGTACCGCTTCTCACTCCGGCCCCAGTTCTGCCCCTCCTTGGGCCAGCACAGGCCTCAATCCGAGCCGAAGCAACAGGCTCACGCAGCTGCTAGGAGCGAGAGGCCGAGAGAGTGTCCCTCCGAGCCCGCACCCACCCCAGGTGGTGATCCACGTTACCTGGGGGGGGCGCGACCCCACTCTCCTCCCCTCCTTCAGCGACTTGGGCCTTGATCCAGAACTCCGTCAATGGGCACGGCGAGCTCGGGCCGGCGACTCCGCTCCGGGCCGCTACTGTTGCACTCCGAGGGCCCAATGACCTGGCCCTCCTTCCGGCGGTCTCAGTGGACACCGAGACCCGCCCTCAGCACTTGTGGAGACTTACTTCGATTTCGGTGCACACGCTACCCAGGCACTCCTCACCAGCGCCTCTGGTTGCACCGCGACATGCACTCTGCGCGTCCCAGACTCGCCTCTTCTCTGGTGCACACGATGACCAGGCGATCGTCACCACTCCTCGGCTTGCACCTCGACACGCACCCTGCGCCTCAGAGTCTCACCTCTTCTCCTGGTGCACACAACAACCAGGCGCTCTTCACCAACGCCTCGGCTTGCACCACGACACGCACCCTGCGCGTCCGAGTCTCACCTCTTCTCTCGGTGCACACAACGACCAGGGGCTCTTCACCAACGCTTTGGCTTGCACCACGACACGCACCCTGCGCGTCCGAGACTCACTTCTTTTCCCGGTGCACACAACGACCAGGCGCTCCTCACCAACGCCTCGGCTTGCACCTCGACACGCACCCTGCGCGTCCGAGACTCAGTTTACTCCTGCATGCCCACGATCACAAGGTAAAACTTCTGAGGGTCTCAAGCTGCAAAAGCACGCGCACACCGCATTGCTTGGGACTTCTCCGGAAACTTTTATGTTCCTGTGTTTCCAAACAGGGAGCCAGCTCACCTCGGGCCCTTGGGGTTCAGGACACAGCACAAAGCACAGTCCTGTTCAAGAAGGGGGGGACACCACCCACTGCAATGTCCCTTCAGTCTCTTCCTTAGTAAAAGCTACAAACTGCAGGCCAGCCCCAGATCACGAAGCAAGGGTCAGTCCTATCCAGCAGTCTCTTCAGCAACTTCTTCCTTGGCAGAGGTTCTTCTTGACCACGAAAGAGGTCAAAGCCTTTGCAGACTCGACCTGTCCATTTCGCCATTCAAAATTACACCAAATTCTAGGGGTTTCAGTTCTCTTAGTTATACCCCTTCATGTCTTTGAAGTTCGTTGTGCTCAGGGGTCCCTGACTCCTGCCTAAATCAGTTCTGGGTGTCTCCTCCCAGTGTCACCTTTCTCCCTTTGATACTGGGGGTCTGGACCCTTAATCACTCAGCAGGAGATGGGTCAATTGTTTTATAGCTGCAACCCAGGCCTCTTCACCTCCCGGGGTTTCTCCTCGCATACTCTCCAGATGCAGGTCAGCCAGGTGCCATCTCACCCCCTCCCATCTCAGATCCAGACAGTCAATCCACATTCAGCAGACACACAGAAATGCTTAAAGCACAAAACTCAGCCACTTTCTAAAAGAGTGGTTTCTGAACACACAGTGACAAAACCACTTTCATAGAAAGATGTGTTATGACACTGTGAGTTCATACATACTAAACTTCACCTCTCCATTATAAACTTATAGGAAACTAGCCCAACAAAACACCATACCCAGCCTCCCCCATTCTGTCCTATGGGCAGAATGGCCTTTCACCAGTGAAAACGAAATGGAGTGTTTTTTCACTGTCAGGACATAGCACACACCTCAGTATATGTCCTGCCTTTTACCTACACTGCACCCTGCCCAGGGGTTACCCGGGACCTACCACAGGGGTGCCCACAGTGTACGCAAAAGGGAAAGTAAGGCCTGACAAGTGGTTGCACTTGTCAGGACAACATGCTAACTTAGCAAACTGCGCGCAGGCCCTACACTGAAGGCCTGAGTTCCCTTCTCTGCGCGCCTTTGCATTAATAGGCCTTGCACACACAGTGCACATCACTAGGGACTTTTACTAGTATGGCAAACATACCAATCATGGCCAACCAATTACCATTGTACTTTACATAGGGAACCCTTGTACTTTGACACTGATCAGCAGTGGCAAAGTACCCAAAGCATCTAAATTGGCAACTCTATGTCAGGAAAATGGTCTAGGGGGAAAGCAAAAAGTTTAGGGAACTTTAGCCGAAAAGGCCAAGTTCTACATACCCCATCTCCTGTTTGTCCAAAAGACGCTGGAAATTTTTCTGGAACAGTCTACCGGAAGATAGAAGACTCAGTCACAACCTGCTTATTCTCCCTTGTTACCTTCGCTCATTTATTGATCTATCACCCATCTTGTGCACTGTATTTATTTTTCCAGTGCTGTAGCTAGGTCAACGCTATATCAATACATCCTAAAAACAAATAGTGAATCAATCCTTTTCGTTTAGTGCATGATCTCATATGAATTCTTGGCTTGTGTTGTACTTGCGTACTGAATTAGTTTTCAAATTAATTACATAACCAAGTAAAATGTTGATGTGATGGATAGGAACTATTACTCTAATAGTTAAAATTCATTTTGAAAATTACTGCAGCATTTACAGGTATGAGTGCCTGTAGAGACGGACTTAGTGTAATGTGCTAATGAACAGGTCGTATTTCTTAACTAGCAGTATGCTTGTGTGCAAGTACAAAGGAGCGGGTAACAATTTAATCATCATGCTGAAAAAGAAGCAACATTTGTTCCTCTATGTACGAGATCCTACTGATCCAGGTCTGATCACAGTACTCCATCATGGCTGCCTGTATGAAGAAATGATATGAGTGATACAGCTAGAATCCATGTTGAACTTTTGACTGACGAGTGGATGTTTGACTAACCCATAACTACAGCCAGGCAGGTCTGTGCTCCTGTTGTCTTCACCCTTGAATTACCAAGATCCGTAGAGGCCTAGGTAAATTAACCAAAAGATGGCATGCCTGTAGACTTTTTAGGTCTTCCTGAAGCATTAGGGCTGTTGTGCTACAAGAAGATGGTTGTCCTAATTGGTAAGATGCTTTAGTAGGCCAGTCTTATCCTTTGAGGTATCTTGGATTCCTAACACCTACAATGCCCTATTAGCCACTTCTCTAGACCCTTCATTTGAAATATACCTCTTACCTCTGCCACTCTCATCATACTTAATGATATGTGGTGCTTGCTCACTCATAACTTATTGGTTCAACGTCTTGAAAATCTACCCTCATCTACAATTTTAAATACCATCCATCGGAGTTATTCTGGCCACCCTTCACCTTATTGTAATAATAATGTTAGTTGTAATAAAATGATTTTATATAGTGCTCCGTACCACACTTTTATTATTTCTAGGCACTCAAATAAAAAGGCTTTAATATTACCCATTTTTTGGAACTGAACACAGAAGACTTGAATCCTGAGTTGGCCTTGCTATGATTCAAACTGGATATTACAGCAGATGTCAGGTGAGTGTTTAACTCGCTGACACAACATGCTGACATATGATAGTGTCCAGATTTCCAAAGTCACCTTAGTGCCTGATGCATTTGAAACCCCTCTCTTGTCTTTATGGATCCAGATAAAGGCTGCTGTTCGAAATCTTGTGTCAACACTAATCATAAACCCTAGTTTCCCTTCTACAGCTGGGAAATGGGGGGGTTCAAGCGGGTTCCCCGGGTCATGTGGTTGACTCATGAACCATAAATGTAATAATTCTACAAACTACTTTGGGCAAGTAAACTGCCAAACAGTAGAGAATTCTGGGCAACAATAAATAACTTGACAAAAGGACCAAGACTCCAACAAGAAGTAGGAATAAGCGAAGAAACATGGAAACAACAGGTTTATAAAATGTATAACCGTACGGAACACAACTACTCCGCTAAGGAAACCTCAGTACATGAAGCCCCACAAGAGCGAAGGCACAGAGAAATGAAAATCAGCTCCCAAACTCAGGAAGATCGACCCCCGGCAGCAGTACCAGCGACAAGTAGCAAGGGAACAAAAATCCTAACTGATGTAAAACAATTAAGAGAAATAATAAAACTTAAAACGGAGGGGGCAGCAGGGCCGAACGGGCTCCCAAACGCTTTATTCAAGCATGCACCTGATTTTTGGGCAGATTACCTCACGCCCCTTTTTAATCATATATTCTGTCAGAACAAGTGACCAAATTCCTGGAAAGGGAACATAATTCACCCAATCTTCAAAAATGGAAACCGTAGTCAGCTGAAAACTATAGACTCATAGCTCTAATTGACGTAGAGGCCAAATTATATGCATCATGCATTTTTGTCCACCTCCAAAACTGGATAGAGGAGAGAAGCGTAATTCCAAAGTTTCAAACAGGATTCAGGTCTGGGATGGGAACAACGACAAACCTGGCAACTCTGGCACTTCTAACCGAAAAAGCAGTAAGAAGAAAATCACGATTACTCGCATGTTTTATCGACCTGAAATCAGCGTTCGATAGAGTGACCAGAAACCAATTATGGGAAAATCTAAAAACTTGGGGGCTACCAACGGAACTACTCGAGGCAATGATCGCCCTTCACAGCGAAACCTGGGCGAGGGTGAAACTTGGTGACGGGAGCAGAGTATCAGCCAGGATAAACACCCAGCACGGCTTAAAACAGGGCTGCGTTTTGGCACCGAGCCTATTCAACTTGTACCTAGCCGATATAACCAAGTACATGCTAACAGCCAAGAGTCATCCACCTATTTTGGCCAAAGAGCCAATTCCATATCTACAATATGCAGACGACATTGTGGTGTTGAACCAAAGTCCGATTGGCTTGCAAAGAGCAATAAACAACCTGAAAACATACCTGGACCAGGAAAGGCTGGAGCTGAATAAAAAGAAAACGAAGGTCGTACGTCTGGTGGACTCTCAGAAAAACAAATTTAAATGGTATGTTAATGGTGATCAAGTTGAAGAGAAAGGCTCGTACAAATATCTGGGTATTAATTTGGGGCGAAGTACGACATATAAGGACCATAAAATGGAATTAAGAGCCAAAGCACAATCACTAATTTTTGCATACAAACTGCTGAATAAAAAATGTTGTTGCCCTGCCTATAGCCACCTCTTGAAAGTGATGGCAGCACAAACACTACCCACCCTGTCATATGGCTTAGAAACATGGCATGGCAAAGAAGCTGATTTACTGAACGAACTCCAGACTAAGGTGTACAAGGCTGTATTTTGTCTTTCCAAATCCGTATCACCAGCACAGATTCGATTAGAATTTGGTCTGCTAATCAGAAATTTCGAAGTATGAACTCCTTCTCGAAGCTGTGCCATAAGTTCCGATTCTCTGAACCCGGTTCACTTAATAGTACATGCTGGGTAGAGATCAAGGCACAAATGGACCAAGAAATACCTAACACATGGGGGCGCCTATCTGAGAAAATCCCTAGAGGAACTAGACATCCAATCGGTGTGGGACAGTACGGAAAATAGGGCAGAATTTAACAAAGTTTGCAATAATTCTGCAAAGAAGAAATCACTCTCGGAAGATAAAAAAAATCCTGACCAAACGAAGACATGCATGGACAGTGATAAATTCCTATACTCACTCAAAGCCACAAGCCTGTTCAGCATCCCACTTCCGCATTGAGTTAAAAAAGAGTTTTATCCAATATCGATTAGGAATGCACGACTCGAAGGATCTTCTGCCATCGTGGAAAAACAGAAAACAATCAACGAATTGTCGCCTTTGCGGATATGTTAACGAAACAATAGCTCATTTGTTGTGTGTATGCCATATAGTCAAGGACTTAAGGAAGACACTTTTAAAACCTATTTTTAACGATTTAAATATCCGCTCATGCAGACAGACGGTGATCTGCTGGATGGAGGGTTCAAATAAAATTTTGACTTGACGAGGTGTAAAATTCCTCAAACAAATAAGTAAACTCCTCCAGAAAGCAGATTTAGAAAATTAGAAAACCAACAGTGGGGACAGTTTTATTTTAAAAAGCTTTGGAGGAAGAACTAAATTAGAAATGTGCAACAATGTAGACATATTAGTAAATGGTTTTATTGCACAGCATGTTATTTAATCCATTACATATTGTATGGCTGTAACGAGCCAACAATCGAATCAGAGTAAATCTAAATTGAGTTTCATTACCGTTGCACTTGCACTTTATACCACTATATAAGTAACGGTCTTTAGGTGCCATTCTTAATCACATAAAACATACTCGGTTTTAACTTCAAAAATGAAATGAACTGTACTTCTTGTTTTAAAGGTTTTATAACATTGTAACGGTTTTTATTAACCACACAAAGTTTGATGATGATTGATCATAAATGTAATAATTCAGATGAATCGTACACCTCGTATTCATCATTAAACAAGAGGACAAGAGTAAGCCATTTCCCAGATTTTGAAAAGGTTTATTATTGAGTATGTTTTTTTTTTCCTGATTGAAAAGAATGTATTTGGAAAAGTGGAAGTGATGAAGATGAATATGAGTGGGATGTTAGCTCTTTTGTGGCATAAGAACAACAGTGGCTGAAGAGGACGACATTCTGGTCACATATGAGAAGAGCCTGCAGGCCAGTTTCTTTAAATAGCTTAATGTAGCACAGTAAGTGTCACTTTATGGTCTTTCAGAATCACCCAGATGATAGTTACTTTTATCTATGCATCAAGAATGGCGGTGTTTACTATGGGAGGCAGTCTTTATGGATGATCTTGAGCAGGATAGATTGGCTCCACAAAAGATCAGTGTTTGATGATCGCCCCCACCCCTGTAAAAATCTAAATCGGCAAACACCGGCATAGAGTGTGTGTCTGCTCCACTGTGAAATGTCGCTAATCGAAATAATTATTTCTGTGGTTCCCGTTGGACACGGAGGGTGGGGTTACATCAGAAGAAGAGTGATTTAAAATCATTGGTGGCAGCACGTATATGAGCAAATAGGTCAGCAGCAGTTTGTGAAAGGAGTATTAAGATGCAGAAGTTACTGATGGAGCTACCTAGCCCCTTATGAGTTGTAAGGGTATTGCTGGATACAACACTCCCACACATCATGCTGCAAGAATGAGACGAAGTGGTGATACTGCACTTACCTCTCGCACATTCCGGGCCATAAGGTGTTCATAGGGTAGAGAAGTATACGCTGAGGCCTACTTTTCTTATCTCAAGATTGGAAAAGGTACAGAGACTGGGAAATCCGAACAGGGCAGAGTTACTCTCGGTTATTATCCCGCCCACAAACACCCCCCTTGATTTTCCCTTACCTCACACTCCCTTTGGTACTTACTTTTGTCAGTGTTACATTGCCAATGCGATGCACACCACCTACAAATGTACAGGGCCTCATATGGGCCGCTGTCCGAGGTACAGGTCTCAGTGTGTAGACTTACGAACTGCAACCTCAGGGCACATGTACATATGTCGGTACCTGCTTGTTATGGTCCACGACACCACTGGACTTAATTTATGTGGCACCGTTTTGACAACCTAACCTGTATGGATATTGGTAACACAAGCATTGTTTTCTTCTGCACATATATGTACTGATATTTAAACTCTTCACAGCATGTAAGCACCTGTTTGCTCTTCATTAAAAACCAGTAAACAGATTAAAAAATAAATAAATGGGTTGCCAGGGTGTCCATGCATTCACACATGGTTGAAGTCTTGGAGAGGGAAACATTGCCTCACTTTACTACTGGAATTTCTTTTAGTAGTGGTTGGGGGTGAACTCAGGTGATCACCAAGGTAGTGATGGGTTTTTTGAGAGGAAACACCTAATAGATTTTAGCAGATAACAGAGTAATTTTGTTGTTAACAGGTGAAGTATTTTATTGATCATTTTTACTGTATTTATTAAAAGTAAAAAAAAAACAATCATTTGTTATTCACAAGTAGCTCCTAACCTCTGATAACAACCACACCAATCTTGTTTTAATTCTTGAAAATATATATTTTTAAAATGTTCAGATCAGTCTCTTTACTCTTGAATGAATGCTCCCCCTCATGTTCCTCACTCCCACATTGGATGGTAGTGGGTTTGAGACCGTGTTCAAGGAAAAAAATATTTACCTCAATTCCATACATGATTTTTTATTTGCTAAGGATCCACCAGGCAGATCTTTTCTCAGAATAGCACACCACCAGGCTCCTATGTCCTCTCACAAAACGAGACTTGAGGCAAACCACTGACCTACTGCAGTTCATTGTTTCTGGGCAGCTACTGAACCAATTGACTCTTCCTGAGTATTTTATCTATGTTCCAGGATTGGACCTCTTCAGTCCTCCCCCACACCTGAAGGCATTGTGATAGACTGTGGCGTAATAGGGCAAAGATGGCAGCTGCACGGTGCTCTATTCCACAGCTCGCTGGATGAGCTCTGCAGCCTTGGTTTCTTAGTCCCAGTTGGCACATCAGTAAAACCAATTCTATAATCAATCCCACGAAGCTTAACAATTAGTAAGGAATATATCGGAGGCATCCCATTACCCAACAGTGCAGTCTTTTGCTAGTCCGTAATGTACCTGAAAGTATCCTGCAGTGTCGTATAGTATTCAGCCTTATAGCATCTGTATCCCTCCTCCTCTGATAGATCGTTCCTTGTAGTGGCTAGCGCTGGTGGAAATGATAAACGAGGTGCATCATTGGCAGAATCTTGAATGAAGTCCCCATTTGCACTACTCGTCTACTCTTGCCCCTTAGGGTGAGAAGGAGTAATTTGGTATGGGAAGCTAGGCAAGAGTGGTACTGGATATGAGAACATTGAGACCGCGACTAAGGAGTCTTTTTCTAAGCTGCCTACGGAAAGAAGTTGTAGATGGCTGGAATGGGGACTGTTGTACTGGTGTGGCTGCAACGTTGGTGGGGAGGGACACTACTGGTTCACTGGTTCTGTTATGCTACTGTTCACTTGGACAGACTCTACAGGGAACAGCATGTGGCACAGCAGCAAGGCAGTACTTGCACCCAGAAGCTGAGGACTTGAGGTACAGGCTGTATCGTGGAAGATAAAGGTAAGGCTTGTTGGGGGCGGTGACAGGGAAGTTCTTTTGAAAATAAAATGAGAGGGTAAAGGAGTGAGGATGGCTAAACTTAAAATAATTTTATTCCTAGAGAAGCATGTTTTTTCTGAGGGGGAAGAGTATGTGGGCACATTGAAAAACTGCTACTGCTGGTCTTATGGAAGGCAACACACGCCTACCTGAAGGCTAGTAGGACACTGGGCGGTACCCCTGGGACTCCACATGCCAGCTATTTGGGCCATAAAAAATACAAGTGGCTCCTATCACTCGCTCTCTGGCAGATCGTCGATCATTTAACACCCTTCCCTTGATAACCATTCTTTTCTAAAAGCAAGGAAACCCAGCTTTATTCCACTGCCCCAGCTACCGTAGGGGATATTCTGACCCTTGTCAGATCTCCAGAAATTGAACTACTGGAAGGTGATGAGTTTTGCCAAAAGTTGGCAGCCATGACGCCTGTCTGTAATTCCTTAGCAGGGGATCTTACAGGGAGATGTCCGCCACCACCACCCCTCAGCCCCCAGCATAAGTAGACTTGTTGACTTTGAGTCACTAAATAAAGCATGGGCATTGGAGATGTAGGAGGTTTGCAAAGATCCAAAAAATGTCTCCGGGGATTGGAGACCATTGTATCAGCGAACCTTTCAGGTCTGAAAATTGGGTGCTCAAACCTCTATCGGACAAAGACCAGATGGGTGGGAGAGGAGGCCCCTCCTTCTTGGGCGTAGCCCTATCATGGGGCAAGCACAAGGACCTGTGTTGCATTACCAGAATGGTGTGGATTCATCTAAAGAAAATAACTTTTGAAGGACCAATATTAACATTCCCCAACAGGGTCTAGAAAGAGCAGCCTACTTAGTGGATGAAGTTAACTCCTTCGCTGCCAGGCCTTTTCTCCCATGTGCTGCGCCCTTTTTTTGGCTATTTGTGGTAGTTCGCACTTAGGCCCCCACAACTTTTTATCCACAAGGTATTCACGCCAAATTTGTGGGCTTTTCTTCCAACATGCTGAGGATTCTAAAGGTACCCAGTGTTGGCGGATTCCCCTGGAGGGGACCGAGAAATTAGGCAAAATACATCAAAAATTTGGGTTTTTTGTTGAAAATGGGAAAGAAAAGTGCTGCAGAAGAAAGCATCTGCTTTATCCCTGAAAATTCACCATCTTCCCAGCTTTCAGCAACAGGCAGACTTTTGTCAGAAAACCAAAATTTTCTACACAGTTTTGGCATTTTACTGGGACATAGCCTATTTTTCTCATTTTTTGTGCTTTCAACCTCCTTCCAGTTAGTGGTAGAAATGGCTGTGAAAGCAATAAAGGATCCCGGAGGGCTATACATTTCTGAAAGGTAGACGAAATTCTGAATTCAGCAAGGGGTCATTTGTTTAGATCCTTAAAGGTTTTCCTATAGAAAGTAACAGTTGAAATAAAGAAATATTGAAATTCAGTTGAAAAAAACTGCCATTTGTGCCTACATTTTCACCTGTAACTTCTTCTAACTATGGTAGATTTTTTAACGCTATATACCATTAAGTCTGCGGGACCCTTCTGGTTGCGGAGAAATATATGGGGTTTATAGGTTTATTAGGGGAGAGGAGTTGGCCTAACGGCTAGGGCTGTCGACCTCGAAGCTGGGGAACCGGGTTCGAGTCTCGGCAATGACGCTGAACATCCTGTGAATGTGGGCAAATCACTTAATCTCCCTGTGCCTAACAAAAATGAATGTGTCCTCATGTAACGCAACTGGTGCTATGTATAGCGCTGTGATACCCGATACCTTCGGGTCAAGTTCGCGCTATATAAAACTCCTTAAAATAAAAAAAAAAATAGGTTCACCAAGAACCCGAGGTATCCAGAGCCAATAATTGAGTTGCACCTTGCAGTAGTTTTTCATTGTGTACTGGGTATACAGTAATTCATTTGGTAAAATATAGAAGAGTGAGAAATAGGTATCAAGGAAACCTATGTATTTCTGAAATGGGAACAAGATATGGAGTTTAGAAGCAGTGGGTATTTGTGCATCTCTGAGTTTGTGGGTACATGTGAATTAGAGGGTATTGTTCAAAATGACTTCTTTTTACACACTGTCTTACATTTGGAAGGCAGAAATGCATAGAAAGACAAATAGTAATAACACTTCTACTATTCTTGTGTTCCCCTAAGTCTTCCAATACAAATGGTACCTCACTTGTGTGGATAGGCCTATTGTCTGCGACAGGAAACAGCCCAAAATGCAACGTGGACACATCACATTTTTCCAGTGAAAACGGACCCGTTTTTTGCGATGTGCCTAGCTATGGATTTTGGGCCCTAGCTCAGCCGGCACCTAGGGAAACCTTGCAAACCTGTACATTTTTTTCAATTAGACACCCACTGGAATCCAGAATGGGATGACTTGTGTGGCTCTCACCAGGTTCTGTTACCCAGAATCCCTTGCAAACCTCAAATATTGTGAAAGAAAAGAAAAACATTTTCCTCACATTTCTGCGAATCTGCAGGGAGCCACAAACTTCCACTCACCCAGCATAACCCCAAGTCTGCCGATAAAAATGGTACCTCACTTGTGTGGGTAGGCCTAGTGCCCGTGACAGGATACACGCCAAAACACAACTTGAACACATCACATTTTTCCACTGAAATGGACTCTTTTTTTGCGATGTGCCTAGCTATGGATTTATGGCCCTAGCTCAGCCGGCACCTAGGGAAACCTAGCAAACCTGTACATTTTTCAAACCTAGGCACCCACGGGAATCCAGGATGGTATGACTTGTGTGGCTCTCACCAGGTTCTGTTACCCAGAATCCATTGCAAACCTCAAACTTTGTAAAAAAAAAAAAACTGTTTTCCTCATATTTCTGTGATGAAAAGTTCTGGAATCTGCAGGGAGCCACAAACTTCTTCCCACCTAGTATTCCCCCAAGTCTGCTGTTAAAAATGGTACCTAACTTGTGTGGGTGGGCCAAGTACCCGCGACAGGGAAGGGTCCAAAACATATTGTGGAGACATCAGAATTATCTATCACAAAACAACCTTGTTTTGCATGGGGGCACCTGCGTTTTTGGTCCCGGGCTAGGTGGCCACCTAGGGAAACCTACCAAACCTTGACATTTCTGAGAACTAGACACCCGGGGGAGTCCAGGGAGGTGTAGCTTGCGTGAATCCCCCAATGTTTTCTTACCCAGTGTCCCCTGAAACCTCAAATGTAGCTTTAAAAGAATCACATTTCTGTGTGGGAAAGTTGTGGGATTACCAGACTTACACAAATTCCCACCCACCCAGAAGTCCCCCAGGTCTCCCGATAAAAATGGTACCCCACTTGTGTGGGTGGGCCAAGTACCCGTGACAGGGAAGGGCCCAAAACGTATTGTGGAGACATCAAAATTATGTATCACAAAACAACCTGGTTTTGCAAGGGGGGCACCAGCGTTTTTTGGTCCTGGGCTAGGCGTCCATCTAGGGAAACCTACCAAACCCAGGCATTTCTGAAAAATAGACACGCGGGGGAGTTCAGGGAGGTGTGACTTGAGAAAACTTTGGGGGATCCACACAAGCCACACCTCCCTGGACACCCCGGAAGTAAATAACACAGATACTCCCTTGCAAAAACAGGTTGTATTGTCATAGATAGGGGGCACCTATGTTTTTGGTCCGGGGCTCTGCAGCCATCTAGGAAAACCTACCAAACCCAGACATTCCTGAAAACTAGAGACCCAGGGGAGTCGAAGAATGTGTGGCTTGTGTGGATCCCCCAACGTTTTCTTACCCAAAATCCCCTGCAATCCTCAAATTTAGCTAAAAAGTCACAATTTTCTCACATTTCTGTGTGGGAAGGTTGTGAGATCACCACGCCGGCACAAATCTCCCACCACCCAGCGTTCCCCTCAGTGCTCCGACTGCCGGGCCATGAATCCTAAGTCTTTGCGGGAGCAGTCCCGAAAGCTCTTGGAGGCCCTGCAGTCGGCTCCGTGTCGTTCCCGGTCTCGCTCGAGAGGAAGGTCTCGAGACCGCTCGCAGAGCCCCCACACCACGTCCTACTCCAAGTCTTTGAAATACTCCAGTAAGTCGAAGCACAAGAAGAAGGCGAAGAAGCACCGGCGCTCTTCGCCTTCTCCTCGGTTGGCTGATGTGATGCAGTACTTGGAGTGTCGTTGCTCTAAGTCTCTGTCTTTGGTGCCTCCTTCTGGGATGACTCCGTGCCTCCCCCCCCCATTTCCGGGAGCCGGGGCATCCCCTGCCCAACTTTGTGCCTTTTATGGAGCCTTCCATGGCATCTTTGGACAGCTCGACTCCGCCGGCGCACCTTCAGGCCCTGCGGAGCCTGTCGGGGGACCTGGATCTGGATCGACACCGATTGACCTTACTCGACCTTTCTCGGCAACGATGCCCCCAGCCGACACCGTCCTCAACCTCACCCCTGAGATTGACCTGGAGCCGGACCGACGTTGAATCCGACGCCAGAGGGTACTTTTGTTCCCTTGCTCATCCCTGGTGTTCCCTATTGCCCAGAAGGTGGTGATGAGGATTGGGAGGGGTCTCTGGACCCTTTGGCAGACCAGCTTGAAGAGCCGGACTGGAGAGAGGACCTGGGTGACGCCTGTGGTCTGGACACTTCCCCAGACCTTGGCATGCTTTCTCCCCCTACCATGGGTAGGGAGGCGGGAGCGTCTTACGCTGTGGTGGTGCGAAGGGCAGCCAAGGCCTTGGGCCTGGAGCTCCCTTCAGTGGCGGTCAGGACTAACCTCCTGACAGAGGTGCTTCAGCAGGCTGCAACCTTCTCTGAACCCCTTTTGCCATTCAACGAAGCCCTCACTGACGTCCTTCTGGGCACCTGGTCCAAGCCCAGCACAGGGCCTCCTGTGGAAAGGGTGATTGCACGCCGCCACCGCCCGGCTCCAGGCAACCCAGTTTTCCTCACCCAACACCCTTCCCCCGAGAGCTTGGCGGTTCAAGCCTCTTCTTCCAAGGGCGCATTCCCTTCTGCTCCCCCAGACAGGGAATCCAAGAAGCTGGATCATCTTGGGTAGCGCATGTTCTCTTCCTCTAGCTTGGCACTGCGGCCCGTGAATACTGCTTGCCTCTTGGGCCGATACTCCCATACTATCTGGGATATGGTCGTTCAAGTGCTGCCTCAGTGCCCGGAGGAGGCCAGGCCGTTCTCTCCCAAGCCGTGGCAGAGGGGAGGGACGCAGCAAAATTTACTATTCGCTGTGACTGGATACCACCGACTCGCTGGGCAGAACGATTGCCACGTCGGTCGCCCTTAGACGCTATGCCTGGTTGAGGACGTATGGCTTTTCGGGGGATGTCCAGTCAACCTTGCTGGATATGCCCTTCGATGGCCGTCGCCTTTTCGGCGACAAAGCAGACTCGGCGCTGGATCGCGTTCAGGATTCTCGGGCTACAGCCAGATCCTTGGGCCTCGCTGCGTCGTCCCGTCACCTCCGTCTGCTTTTCGCCCCTTTCGTGGCTATGGAAGTAGCGCCCAACCACATTCAACCCAGTTCAGCCACTGGTTTACGCAGGCTGCACAGCCTCTGCGTGGCCGCGGATGGTGGACCCAGCGACGCTGTTCTGGGAGCCAGCTGGCGGGCGAGTCCACCCTTTCCCCCCCCTGCAGCAGCCTCCAAGCCTTTCTAGTCCGACCTTTCAGGGCCACCAACGGCCAGTGGGCGTCAGGATTCCCCCACTGGCAGACCATCACGTCGGACAGGTGGGTTTTGCAAATAGTCCTCCCCTTCGAGACTTCCCCTCCCTATATACCACCGTCTTTCGATCACATGTCGGAGGATCATTTGGCGCTTCTCCCCCAGGAAGTTTCAGCTCTCTTGGCCAAGGGAGCTATTGAGAGGGTTCCTGCGCCAGAAGTAGTAGGTCGTGGTTGCTGTTCCCGCTACTTTTTGGTGCCCAAGAAGGACAAAGGTCTACGTTCTATATTAGACCTCAGGGCCCTCAACCGCTTCCTCCGGATGGAGAAGTTCAAAATGATAACATTGGCTCAGATCCTGTCTGCCCTCGACCCTGGAGACTGGATGGTAGCGCTGGACTTGCAGGACACCTATTTTCACATCCTCGTCCTGCCAGCCCACAGACGCTACCTACGGTTCACAGTAGGCCACGAGCATTTTCAGTTCACCGTTCTCCCCTTTGTTCTTCCCTGTACCCCTCGGGTGTTCACGAAAGTGATGGCAGTGGTCGCAGCTCATCTGCGCAGATTAGGGGTTCCAGTCTTCCCCTATCTCGACGACTGGCTGTTGAAGGTGGGCTCGCCCCAGGCTGTCGTCTCCCACCTCCAGACTACGGCGGACCTTCTGCATTCGCTGGGGTTCACTATCAACAGGCCTATCCTCCCGAGCAGCGAGTCCAGGATATTCAGGCTATGATACTGATGTTTCAGCCTCTATCCCGGAATTCGGTGAGAATGACGCTGAGGCTGCTGGGCCTCATGGCCTCCTGCATCCTGCTAGTGGATCATGCCAGATGGCGTATGCGGGCTCTGCAGTGGGACCTGAAGTTCCAGTGGGCGCAGCATCAGGGGAATCTTTCCGACTACGTCGAGCTCTCGGAGGGAACTGTGCAACAACGGCAGTGGTGGTTAACGTACCAAGGTTGGGTCAGAGGCAGATTCCTCTCCCTTCCCCAACCAGACCTCACAGTGGTGACAGATGCGTCACTCCTGGGATGGGGCAGCCATTTGGGAGAGGCGGAGATCAGAGGCATCTGGTCTCTGGCGGAGTCCGGGCTCCATATCAACCTGCTGGAGCTCCGGGCGATTCACCTGGCACTGAAGGCATTCCTTCCCTCTCTCAAGGGGAGGGTGGTGCAGGTGTTCACGGACAACACCACCGCCACGTGGTACTGCAACAAACAGGGCGGGGTGGGGTCGTGGACCCTAGGTCAAGGGGCTCTTCGTCTCTGGACATGGCTGGAACATCAGGGCATGACCCTGGTGGTTCAACATCTGGCAGGTTCTCTGAACACCAGGGCGGACAAACTCAGCCGTCGGTGCCTGGTGTATCACGAATGCCGTCTTCACTCGGAGGTGGTGCAAGGTCTCTTTCAGCGGTGGGGAGAGCCGTGGTTAGATCTGTTCACCACCAAAGAGAACGCGCGATGTCAGCAATTCTGCGCGTTGGAGTTTCCAAGGCGGCACTCGCTCGGCGAAGCTTTTCGGCGCGAGTGGAACTGCGGCCTCCTGTACGCCTTTCCGCCTATACCACTTCTGCCCAGAGTGCTGAAGAAGATCAAGCGCAACTGGGCCCAAGTTATTCTTGTGGCTCTGGACTGGGCATGAAGAGTCTGGTACCCAGAGCTCCTGAGCATGGCCATTGATCCTCCACTCAGACTGCCTCTTCGGGAGGATCTTCTGTCATAGCAGCAGGGGAGGGTTCTTCACCTGAACATGTCCAGCCTCCACCTCCTTGCGTGGAGATTGAGCTGCAACAGTTGACAGCTTTTGACCTTCCACCCGAAGTCTGTAATGTAATCTTGGCAGCCAGGCGTCCCTCCACTAAGTCAGTATACGCCTGTCGATGGAATAAATTTGTGGCATGGTGCACAGCAAAGGATGTGGATCCCCTTTCTGACCCTCTTTCAGAGGTCCTATTGTACATACTCCCTTTTGCCCAGCAGGGCTCTGCCCTGGGCACTCTTAAAGGCTATCTTGCGGCCATCTCTGCTTTTCTTAGACTACCAGATCAGCCATTCTTGTTCATGTCCCCTATTGTAAATAGATTCTTTAGGGGCATTGCTCATCTCTTTCCTCCATCTCCTTCATAATGCCCCAGTGGGACTTGAACCTTGTCTTAACTTATCTCATGTGCACTCCCTTTGAGCCTCTTCACAACTGCCCTCTCAGGCTCCTCACTTTGAAAACTGCCTTGCTTGTTGCCATCACCTCTGCTCGCAGGGTGAGTGAGCTTCAAGCTCTTTCATCTAAGCCACCTTTCTTCTCAGTGCATCCGGACAAAGTGGGGCTTCGAATAAGGCCCTCGTTCCTTTCAAAAGTGGTTACACCTTTTCACATTGGACGAACCATTACTTTGCCTACCTTTTTTCCACCTCCACACCTTCCAAGAAGAAGGAGAGACTCCACCGTCTAGACCCCAAACGTGCACTGTCCTTCTACCTTGACCGCACAAACGATTTCCGGGTGGATGATCAACTCTTTATTGGCTATGTTGATGCCAAGAAAGGTTGGGCTGTTCAAAAGCGCAGCATCCCTTGATGGGTTGTCCTTTGTATCAAAGTCTGTTACGCTTTGGCAAAAAAGGAACCTCCAGTGGGGCTGCAAGCTCATTCCACTAGAGCTACGGCGGCCACCACTGCTCTTGCACGTGGAGTTCCACTTATTGACATCTGTCAGGCAGCCACGTGGGCATCCTTGCAACGTTCACTATACATTACTGCCTGGACAGCCAAGTCCGGAGGGACGGCAGTTTTGTCCATTCAGTCCTCTTGGACTTTCTGGTGTGAACTTGGTTCGCAGACCCTCCTCCGGGGTTGGTATTGCTGGGGTATCTATTCTAAGGTAAGGAATCTGTAACTAACTGTCTCTTTCAGATGAACAAGTTACTTACCTTCGGTAACGATGTATCTGTAAAAGATATAGGTTTGTTATAGATTCCTTACTGCCCCATCCATCCTCCCCGTTCTGCGACCTGACTTCTAGGGACAGGGATTCCCTTCTAGGGCCCTAGTTGTAGCGCACCAGTGGTCAGTGTCTTGCATGGCTCTGCGCTTCTGCCGTGGAAAGTCGTGTCAGAACTGACGTCAGCGCGCATGGGCGGCATCTAAGTAGGCACGGTGACGTCATCCCGGTGACGCCGACGACGGACGCGGAGTCGACAGACGCCACCTACCGACGCGCACAGGTACTGCTAAGAAAAAATTCTCCGGATCCAGTCTGATGCCTGGGGGAAATTCTAAGGTAAGGAATCTATAACTAACCTATGTCTCTTACAGATAAATCGTTACCGAAGGTAAATAACTTGTCCTTCAGGAGACCGAGGGAAACGCTGGGTGGTGTGAAGTTTGTGCCAGTGCAGTGATCCGACACATTTTCCACACCGAAATGTGAGGAAAGTGTGAATTGTTAGCTAAATTTGAGGTTTGCAGGGGATTCTGGGTAATAAAACGCTGGAGGATCGCAAGCCACACCACCAGCCAAGCGCCATCCACGCTCACCGCCAACCAAGCACCATCCAGGCACGTCGCCAGCCAAGCGACAGTCCACGCACACCGCCAGACATGTACCATCCACTTACACCGCTAGCCAAGCGACAGTCCACGCACACTGCCAGTCAAGCGCTAGTCCACACACACTGCCAGCAAATGCAGGTTCATACACAGCCAGCTAAACACCAGTAAACACAGACCGTCAGCCAAACTCCAGTTCTCTCTCTCTCCCTCTCACACACACTTTCTCAAGTGTCTAGTAGTTTTCTGCCCCCCCTTGGGATTAGATGTGCCTAAAAATATCGCAGATCTGCTCTCAAGGGGGGAGGAAGCAGCTAAAATCGGGGGGGGGGGCAGATCGGGGCTATTGCCCCCATTCTGCCTGTGGCTATTTTTTAGGGGGGGTGGGGGCATTGACATCGCCCATTATGGGCAGCCCCCACCCCCCTTATTTAAAAAATAAAATAAAATCCTGGTGTCTAGTGGGCTGTCTGCCCCCCCGGGCAGATCGGGGGCAATAATCCCCATCTGCCCTCCAGTGCGGCCAGAAAGACTGTCCCTTTTTTGTTTGGGGGGCATCCCACACCCTTACATATTTATAACAAACAATCCCTGCTACCTAGTGGACTTTCTGCTTCCAACAGATCTTCGGGGGCTAGTACTCCCATCTGCACTCCAGGGGCGGAAGAAAGACTTCTGTTTTTATAATTGTGGGTGGGGGCATGGTCTTGCCCATTGTATAATAAAAATAAAAAAAACCCCGGTGTCTAGTGGGCGGGGGGGGGGGGGGTTGGGGTTGCAGATGGGGGGGGGTAATAACCCATATCTGCCTCCCGAGGTGATAGAAAGACTGTCCCTTTATTGTTGATGGGTGGGAGCATTGGCATGCCCATTGTGGGAAGCCCACACCACTTTTTTATTAAAAAAAGAAACAATCATCCCTGGTGCCTAGTGGGCTTTTTGGCCCCCCGGGGGCAGATCGGGGGCTATTGCCCCCATCTGCACCCAGGGGGGAGTGGGGGGGAAGAAAGACTCTGGCAATTTGTGGGAGTGGTGGGGGCGTTAGAGTGCTCATTTAGGGCAGCCCCCACCCCTAAGTATTAAAAAAAGAATCTCTGGTTTATGTGCTTTCTGCCCCCCGGGGTGGGGGGGGCAGGTTGGGGGCTACTGCTCCCCCCCGGGGGGCATCCTAGGACAGGTTTCGGGGTTTCACCCCTCATCAGCCAGGATAGATTGAATACAGTGGCACAGTGAGCTCGGGACCCACGTCTGGGCATACCCGGCGCACTTAGGGCACACAATTGATGAACGGAATGCAGAACAAATCAAAACATTCACCCCTAGTCAAGAGATCTGGGTTAAATCCCTCATTCTTTTGCTCACCATGCCACCCCAGTTTAGACCTGGCTATATGCAGTTCGGGCTGGACTGTTCCCATTGGGTGCAGGGTTAAGAGTGATTTGCATATGGCTGGGTCCAAACTGGAATGGCATGGTGAGCAAAAAAACTATGGATTTAGGCCCAGATCTCTGTACTGGGGTGAATGTATGACATTGTTCTGCATTCTGTCCATCAATTGTTCTATTTGTATGCCCAGACGTTGGTCCCATGCTCTCCATGCCACTGGAGTCAAGCTATCCTGGCTGATGAGGGGTGAAACCCCGAAACCGGTCCTAGCATGCTTGTTTCCAGTCCAGGGAGGACCTGGCTTGGAAGTTCGGGCTGGACTGTTCCCAGTGGGCGCAGGGTCAAGACTGATTTGCATATGGCTGGGTCCAAACTGGAATGGCATGGTGAGCAAAAAAACGTGGATTTAGGCCCAGATCCCTGTACTGGGGTGAATGTATGACATTGTTCTGCATTCTGTCCATCAATTGTTCTTTTTGCATTTGTCACCCCAAGTGCGACGGGTATGCCCAGACGTGGGTCCCGTGCTCTCCATGCCACTGGAGTCAAGCTATCCTGGCTGATGAGGGTGAAACCCCTAAACCGGTCCTAGGATGCTTGTTTCCAGTCCAAGGAGGACCTGGCTTGGCAGTTCGGTCTGGACTGTTCCCATTTAGCGCAGGGTCAAGACTGATTTGCATATGGCTGGGTCCAAACTGGAATGGCATGGTGAGCAAAAACACAATGGATTTTGGACCAGATCTCTGTACTGGGTTGAATGTATGACATTGTTCTGCATTCTGTCCATCAATTGTTCTTTTTGCACTCACAATTGACCTAGTCATAAACATCACCCCGTGACTCTGGGAAATTCTTTTGCTCATATAGGACATGGCTACCCAACAGGCTCCCTCTGAAGTTACCTTAACATTCCTTATCCTTACACTATTGTGTCTTGAACTTTATTCAGAATTATCAGTTATCTTTGAGATCCTTCAGTTCTTATGATAGCATGGAACGCGTAGTGCTTGTGTCCTCCAGTGCTGTGTACTCATTAGCACTTCCTTTTTCAACACACTTGAATGTTTTGAGAATTCACTCGTGTAGATTTCATATCAGTTAAATGTAAATGCTCCTTGAAGGATTTACTCAATTTGTTCTGAAGGTCTAACGAACCGCTTTGTAAGTCTTCTTTGGTGAGCCATGTGTGTTTTCCTTTCTTGTTGGCCATCGTTGCATTCTGGCCTTCTACAGTATACTCTCTGGTGCTGTGCTTTGAACTCTTCTTGATTTCACTACTGCCCCAGGGACCCCATAGGTCATCATGTGTCCTCCCGCATTCCATTTTCTTCATAAACGAATGTAGTCTGATGTGAGAGGTGGTACTGGTGGTATCATTCAGAATGTTTCTGGGTGTGGCCAAGATGGCGACTGCGATAGATGCTTAATCAGCGTGCTCTGTGCCGGCCCTACATTTCTCCTTTCACATCACCATGGATGGCCCAAGGAACTACTCCTCTGCACCTGCCGCGTGACCTGTGGGGTTATTGATTCCGGAGCCCGCTGTCTCCGGGCCCCAAGGACCTTTGTGTGGGACGGTGTCGCGGCCTGCGGCGTACTGTGATGGAGACCCGTAGAGGTCAGGAGCCGACTTGTGGTGGCCGTGGACGGTGGATGCCCAGGGGCATGCTGGAGGTCGCACTAGAGTGCTGTGCTGCCCTTACCAAGTTGAGCTCTCTGCGGCCCCTAGTGGGGGTCCGACTGGGGGCTCCGGCGAGAAAGCTAATGACGCAGCCTCCCTGACACCTGGGCCCCTGCCGCTGCACCCGCATGTTGCTGAACTGACGGGTGCTCATCGGAAATACATAAGTACCAGCCCACAGTGTTTACCTGCCCTGGAGGGGTGGGGCGGGCCTTGCCGCAACGCTGCTATCCCCCGCTTCCGGCTGCAGAGCTCAGCAGCATTGCCCTAGAAACCAGCGGGTCGGAGCATTTCCACAGGTCTCGCTTTCCTCCGCCTGTTGCTGCAGGCCTGCATGTGCAGATGCCAGAACGTGCCATAACTGCTGGATGGACGGGCCACGGTCCCCTCCCCCCCCACCTGGGAAGTTGCTGGTGCCCTGACCTGCTCCGAGGCGGCCCCCGGTCCGAGGTGATCTCGCCTAGGGAGTAGTTGTTGCTGGGGCGGCAGCCAGAGACTTGTATTTGGCTGGCTGTCCTAACTTTTTGAGAACTGATGGCCCTGGGGGGTGGCATTGGATCCCTGGTCGGCAGATGACTACCTTGTTCCTGAGTGACATTGGCGTGGGTCTGGCATTAACCCCACAGGAGTTAGTGGTGCTGTGCTCACCCCAGGTGCCCATTGACCTGGAGCCCGCCCATACTGTTGCTACCCCAGCGAAGATACCAGGATGTGTTGAAGGCTGATACCAATTGTCCCCCACCTGACTGGCCCTGCTTAACCTGTGAGTGTTGATCCCCTGGGGGTCCGGTAGTATCCAGTGAAACACTTTGCCTAGGGGGACTTACACGATACATAGGTATCTGTCAGTCTGCTACTAGAAATGTTATCTTTTCCCCCTGTTCCCTACGAATTTCCTTGGCTTAAGGGATCCACCTTGTTTGGTGGGGGAACAGAGCTCACACCCCAACCCTGACGGCCTTGTGTTGGGGAACCACTACCTCTTGGCGGCTACGTCGTAACTGTGGGACAGCTACATTGCCTGGAGCCCATTGATCTATTATAGCTGAAACTCTACAGCCCTTGCACCTGGGTGTTGTTAAACCTTGCACAGATCACAATCGCTTTACCACATCACAATCCCCCCTACACAACGTATGGACATTGCCTAGATGGGGAAGCCAAGGGCTCAATAGGCTAGGGCATCATCTGAGGGGGGAGACCAATCCAGACTCATGCCCGGGGGGACTGGGGAGCCGGCCCCCCCCAGTGGACCCCATCGTTCTCCAACTGGATAAAATACTTGCTGCCATAGAAGATACCAAGGCCACCCTCCTGCAAGATATTGCCACAGGGTCCGTGGGCCTGGGACTGCTGCAAACGGAACATTACAAACTGGCCGATAGTCAGGAAGGTGAAGACATATGTGGGGGGGGGGGGGGGGCGTTGCAGCCTGAGGCCTCGAAGCTGAGGATGGAGCTGGTGGATAGTGTGCAGGCCCTTGAGCGAGTAGACGAAGATGCTGAAGGACATAGCCGACGCATCAACATCCGTGTAGTTGGCCTCCCTGAAGGTGTGGAGCATGGCGACATGGTGTCCTATCTCGAGAACTGGCTAAAGAGGTACATGGCCTGAACCTCCTCACCTCCTCATTTGCTCTGGAACACGCACACAGGGTCCCGGGCGCCCTCCGGCTCTCCCCCTCCCCCCCCGCAGTGTGGTGGCACGGCTGCTCCATTACAGGGATAGGGACATAATCCTACAGAGGGCACGGATGGAAGGCCCCTTCACAGTAGACAACAGCGAGGTGTCGGTGTTCCCAGACTTTACCGCAGCAGTACAGGCCAAGCAAGCCTTCTACTTAGAGGTTAAGAAGGCCCTCCACAACGAAGGCATACAGTATTCCCTGATGTTTCCCTCCAAACTCGGGATAACATTAGATGGGACCACGCACTTCTGTGTAGACCCTGGGTCAGTATGGGACTGGCTGTAGACGTATAAAGCAGGGACTCCCCTTCCGTCGACATGCTCTCAACCTGATGCCCCCAACCGCAGAGTAAGGAAGCGCCCTCGCAGGACCCCACGTCACAGATCTCAAACAGGAAAGAGCTGCTGCCCTCCAAGCGGTTAAAAAGATTGGAATGGCTCAGAAATCGGACTTGGACGCTGGTACTCCATCGGAACACAAATCCACGCAGTCTGACTTGGAGTCCTCCCTGGTAGATGGCGCTGGGCTCCCCCTTGTGACTCCACAATCAGTGGAGGAACTGATTTGATATCCTTTTCCAAATCTGTTCTGTGTGTTGGTGTTCATGTATAATGTGTTGATAGCTGTGGAGTTGGTGGGAACTACCGGCATTGTTGTGTTGCGATTATGTGACCTACCTGCTTCTTGTCAGGGACCTCTGACTAGACAGACACAGGTATGCATATCTGTTTATGATCTGAACTGGGCTTCTAAGCTGTAAGTATGAAGTGGGCTGGCACGGCTAACATCTTGCATGCTAATACTGACCTACCCCTCACAGCTAGGCCCATGCCAGGTGACTGGAGGTGACTTCCTACAAACTGTTTGCAAATTTTCAGTTTGTGTGGACAGCCGTTGGCGAATTGTTCTTGGGTTGGGGAGTTTACTGTTCTGGGTCATTGTTTAAAAGTTGGATTGTTGCCAGGGAGACTACCTGGCACTGGTGGGCCATGATGATCTAGTGGAATCTGAGTGGGGACTTCAGACACTGTCCTTTTGTCTCCAATTTGAGTGCTCTTAAACAGCTGGGGGCCCTCTGTGGTGCGGATGGACACCTGGTGTTTCATGATGTCAGTTTCTCCTGTGGCCTGTCTTTTCATTGGGTCAAACATGAGGGCCTGAATCTGGGCATGCACTGAGAATTTCTCTGCAGACGGCTGAGGAGCTTATTTGATATCCTTTATTACTCGTAGCCTCTTTTGTTCAGGGTGCTTGTAACATGTATGGCATTCCCTTGAGGCCCATGACGGAGATATGTGTAGGTATGGTTGGTCGCTAGGTAGATTTCTGATCTGTTCACCATGTGCTGGGCCGGCATGGCACTGACCTAGCATGTCTATCTTGGTCTGCCC
This sequence comes from Calotriton arnoldi, assembly GCA_963921515.1. Classification (NCBI taxonomy): domain Eukaryota; kingdom Metazoa; phylum Chordata; class Amphibia; order Caudata; family Salamandridae; genus Calotriton; species Calotriton arnoldi. Next base: position 1,965,023 of record CAWUFW010002278.1, on the reverse strand, counting down.
CTCATTGATAAGCCCCTGCCGGTTGACTGGGGGTGTCGGTCTTTAGATTATGCTTCAAAATATTTTGTTTGGATGGCCGGCTGTTGCTGTGCTGCCCTTGGGTTGAGGAGTTTATGGTTGTGGGTTCGTTTTTCTCTTAGTTTACACAAGGTCCACACTCCACATCAATGGGTGGAGGATTGGGTGTGTGGAGGTCCTGGGTGGCACTGGAGGTCCGTGCTCTTTGTGACTTTACATGGCTGCCCGCCGGCATGCATTGACCTTATCCTGGAACATTAAGGGAATGGGATCTGCCTACTAGAGGCACAACATTCACAGATATTTAAAGCGACGGGGGTGCAGGTGACCATGCTCTAAGAAACACATCTAACTGGGGACAAGATCGATTGGTTCAGGCGCAGATGGAGGGGCAAGCTGTATGCCTCCTCATATTCTGCCTTTGCCAGGGGAACCTTGATTTGTATTAGTGCGGGGGAGTCCTTTCAGCTTGATTGCTCTGCCGTTGATAATTACGGTAGGTATGTATTCCTTGAGTGTTGGCTGCTGGGGAAAGAGATAACACTGGGGAGTGTTTACGCTCCGAATCAGGACCAGGTGGACTTCTTTCCGTCCCTCTCTGTGCACCTGGCAGGACTCTTCACCGATAGTCTACTGCTGGGCGGTGATTTTAATTGTGTAGTGGATGTATTGTTGGACTGCTCTACCTTTGCTGGCAGAGGGCCTGTGGGACTTGTTAAAACATTGGGAGCTGGCAGATATTTGGAGGACCCAGCATGAGGACGATCGGGATTACTCATACTTCGCTCACATCCACGGTCTCGTTACCCGCATAGACCGGTTTGTGTGTTCTCCTGGGCTCAGCCAATATATTACCAATTCTGAATACTTGGGACGCACATTGTCCGACCACAGCCCTGTCCTGCTGGGGTTTCGACCTGTGGGAGACCGTCCACCAATTCCCACATGGCGACTCAACCCATCCTCCTTAGTAGATGCATGCTATTGTGATTCTCTGGTGGAGGTAGTCTCTGATTACTTTGCCCATAACCAGGGCTCTGCATCCTTGGTATTATGGAATGGGAGGCCTTTAAGGTGGTGGTTCGGCGCCACATCCTTATTCAAATGATTGATGTTTAGAAGGAGTTGAATGGGGGCTCTGGACTAGCAAATTGCATGGTATAGATAATGCTTTTGGTACCGGACTGGATGTCTTAGATGAGATCTGAGGGACTCCAGAGCAATATAATGTTACTCTGGAAAGGCTGCTCTGTCATGATCAAAATCATTACATTACTAGGGTGCATGAAGAAGAGGGGAGACCTGACAGGTTACTGGTGTGGCTTATTTGACCTGAATCACGGGGGGCTCCCATCACACATATCCAAAGTGGGGAGGGACAATCGCTGTACTCTCCCGCATCCATTAATTCCGAGTTCTGCTGGTACTATGAGACTCTGTATGCTAGCCCAAAACCTCTTCAGACTGAAGTACGGTCTGCTTACCGCTGAATAAGCTACCTGAGGAGCGTTGTAAGAGCCTGGAGGGGTCCCGTGTCTGTGCAGGAGATTAGAGTAGCTATCAAGGAGATGGCGACGTACAAAACACCTGGCCCTGATGGTCTCCCTGCTGAGTTTCACCCAGTGTTTGCTGAGACTCTGGCCCCACAGTTAGAAAAACTATATGCTGACTCCTTGTGGCAAGGCACACTTCCCGAGTCTTCCAGAGATGCACTTGTTATCCCGCTCCCCAAGACTAAGAAGCAGGGAGCCAGTGTTAATGAATTCCGCCCCCTATCCATGTTGGATTTAGATTTCAAGATCCTCAGAAAAGTGTTGGCTCTCCGGTTGCTCCCATACCTGCTGGCATTGATTTGTGGGGACCAGAGCGGCTTCATCCCCGCTCATAATACTTCTCCGGACCGTATAAGGTTGTACCATGTAATGTACCTTCCTGAGGCCCGAGCTTGCAGGGACGCTGTGCTGATGTCCGTGAACTTCGAAAAATCACTTGACACAGTGCTGTGGGACTTCTTGTTCGAGGTAATGTTACAGATGGGCCTGGGGGAGAGCTGGATCAAATGAGTTAAACTGCTTTACACAGCCCCAATGGCTCGTATTAAAACTGGTGCCACAATCTTCTCTCAATATAGGGTATGTAGAGGCACGAGGCAGGGGTGCCCGCTGCCCCCTCTTTTGTTCACCCTGGCCATTGAGCCTCTCGCAGAGCTCTTTAGACAGGTGGGCAGGGGTTCTGGTGTAGAGGTTGAGGGACGGGAACATATCATCTCACTTTATGCTGATGATATCCTCCTCTATTTGAGAGACGGGCCCTCTGGCACTGTGAGTGCATTAGAACTTCTATGGGTTTTGAGACGGTGTCGGGCCTCTGGGTTAATAAGACCACCGGGTCTCCCTCCGGAGTTGGCGTGGTCACCTACCTCCTTTCTATATTTGGGGATCCAGTTTTTCCACTCGATGGAGGATCTATGGGAGGATAACTTGGGGAAGGCTCTCCGATCCCTGAGGTCCTGCATTCCCTTTTGGTGTCTCTCTTAAATTGCCCAATATGGCTTGGACCTCAGTGTCCAAGATGGTCATGATTCAGAGGCTACTCTGTTTTTTTGCTACCTTACCGGTGGGGGTACCGGTCTCTTGGTTTAGGCAACTAGACACTGTTGCATGACTTAATATGGGATTGGGGTCGAAATCAGGTGTCATTGGCGGTCCTCCGGCACCCCCCTGAGGAGGGAGGTCTGGGTGCTCCAGATTTTCAATGTATTTTCTGGCTTCCCAGTTTCAGTGGATCACATTGTGGTTTGATGGGGCTAATCAGGACGAGCTGGGAGAGGTGGGACAGTCGACCCACCTGGGAGCTTTTCTAGCAAAACTGGTCTGGCTAGAGGTCGTAATCCCGCGCTCGGGAGTGCTGTTGTCAGTGGCGCTGAATGGTCTGGCCAGAGGTGGTAATCCCGCGCTCGGGAGTGCTGTTGTCCGTGGCGCTGAAATGTTGGCGCCTCTGTGTCTTGAGAACTGCGGGACTATCCCTATATGCACCGGCTCTTCCATTGGTGGTATTTACACATGGTGAGTCCCGGTCCATTTTCGCAGTCTGTCAGTTATCGGCCTGGGCGAATGATGGACTGGTGATGGTTGGGGATTGCTATCAGCAGGGCTCATTACAACCACTAGAGGACCCGATGGCTCTTTACAACTTGCCACTGGGCCAATTCCTTATGCATGAGGCACTGACATGGGTGTTTCAGGACCTGTGGGCCGGGGGGCGGGATGGACCTGCGACTCATGCAGGCCTACAGCTGTTGGTCTTTTTGGGCAACACCAGACATTTAAAAACCTGGTTTTACTGATCCCTCACTGCGATGGTCCGTGGCCCCTTATCCTTGCTGCAGGGTAGGTGGGAGAGGATCCTACAACACGATATAGCGGACTCTGAAAGGTGGAAGATACTGGCTTCTCCTAAAAAGAATTCTAGGAACACAAGGTTAAAATATACCCAATTTAATTATGTCCACATGACTTATGACACTGCGCAAAATTCATGTGGTTTATGGAGGTGAGCCTCACCCTTGCCCAAGATGCAGGCACTTGGATGCCGACTTTGTCCATATGCTTTGGTTTTGTCCTTATTTGCGTGCTTTTTGGGATGCGGTCTTTGCAGCCCTGAATTCTATGCTTGGACGCTCACTTCTCTGCTCACTGGAGACCTGTATTTTAGGGATGTTCCCAAGACCTAGCACACATAAGGTGGGCACGAGGTTTGTAGATCTGGCCCTCGTGTTAGCTAGAAGGCGATTAGCAGTGGCTTGGAAATCAGCGACTGGCCCAGGGGTTGGAACCTGGAGATCTGATGTGACCCAGTGGGCAAGAGCGGAGGAGAGGGCTCTGTTTAGGGAGGAGGCTTGTGGCGTGCAGAGGTGCCCTATAGCTGACTTATGGATCGAGGTGCTGGTGGCCTGGGACCACCCGGAATGTGACTTGGGGGGAGATGCAGAATGCAACCATAGTTCACCTGAGGGAGGGGAAGCGGACACATTGGGGGACTTTACGGGAGAGATAGATGAGCGATGAATCAGAGGGGGTCATGGCTGCTGTCACTCTGACTCTCCGTCCTAATACTGAGGTTGGGTGAGAGAGGATCCCTCCGCCTTTTGTGTGGGAATGGAATCCTGGCTGACATGGTCTCATATTAATGTGCCTGTGGGGTTTTCCCCAACATCCAACCCCCCTCCACGTCCACCCGCCCAATTATCTGTGTTTTTCATTTGCCTGTGCTGATAACTAGTAGCACTGACCCAGTTGGGTTAGTTGCTTGTTATGTTTGTTTTCCTTCTCTCCACTTTTTATCGTTTGTTATAATATTGGCCATTTTTATTTTCGTTACTCTTCTTCTTTCACTACACTACACACTGACACCCTCTTCGAAAAAGCAAGGGGATAACTCCTGAAAGCAACAAACATGTAGACTTAATGTTAAATCTGGTTAGGAATGTCACTGATTTTTATTGATGGGGGTAATTTTTATTGCCAGTTAGACAGTGTACTGATCTGTCGAAGGTTGCTGTACTTTGAAGCTGTTTCTACACCTGCAGGTGTATTTTCTAAAAGCCAATAAACAGAGGTTTGTAAAAAAAAAAAATCAGAATGTTTCCATGTTTAAAAGCAGTTTACAAGGGTCATTTGGTCTATTATGAAGAGGCCATAATTGTCCTTAGATTTGTGCACACCTTTGCACTTAACTATATACTTGTTTAGTGTACCACAGTGCTCAGAAGGCACTGACCCTGCCTTATGTCTGCAAGTGAGTGCAGTGCACCACCTTGCTTTTCTTCAGAATCGAGTCTGCTGACATCATCCAGCTGCAGACCTCTCATGAAGGTAAAGATTTCTGGCAATCTCCACTGTGGCAATGGGCCTGTGCCAGGCACTCATCGTTGATGGTTGCTCCTGTGACTCCCATTCTGGTGAATTTTTATTTCCGTTCCTCAGTTGTCAGAGAATTTCGAGTTCCCGCAATCAGTAAGAAATCAGCTATTTTGAGAGATTCGAACGGAGTTCACTCCCATTGCTCCCGAACTGGCCATACCCCCTTAGTAACATCTGGGATGGAGTTGGGCATAACTTCTGATTTCCCTGAGCGGCCCCCTCTCCGGGCAGATTTCCCTGTAAACACAGGAGCACATCATTTACTTAAAGCAATAGGACTCTACTCCTCAAAACCCAATCTTCCCATTACTCCTGTGATCAGAGCAGCCCAAAGGCTCTATTTCTAGGACTTAGAGCAGTTTGCAAACAGATTAGAGCAGGTGTGAACCAGTTAGAGAGCACCACTGGCCATCCGATATATTGCTCAAAATTAAGCTACTTGCCCAATGTATGTCCCTGAAACAGACTCATGTTTTCTGGGCATCTAGATAATCAACTGCAAAGAGATGATCACAAGGAGGGCCTATAAGTTATTCCATAAGTTGTGTATATTGCTCTGTGTTGAGCATTCCAGGATAAACCTCATCTAGTCTGTTTGTCTGTAAAGAGGAAATACTAGCAGTGGTCATCAAGGGCAGTATCTTACCAACTGGCCTGTTTAAAAAGGGACATTAAAAAAAACTAAAATGTAGATCACAGTATGCTTAGCAAATGCTTGATGTAGGGGACTCGGCCAACATATTACGAATGGTCTTTGTTACTATTAGTATTTGTACATCATCTATAACCTTTATGTTCTATCCTTAAATCTCTGAAAATGGCTGATTGCATTGAGTTTGATTTAATACTTTGAGTTAAAAAATATGCAGTTTCTATGTTCTCTATGTCTGTGTATATTGTTCACAAACGTTTCCATACAGGCAGTTTGGTAACAGACTTATTTACAGGTATAATAATAACACATTTGAGACAAATGTGAGAACAATTTTAACTATACCACATCATCCATGATGTGAACTGAACAAAGTTTCAACCACCAGTATATTTCCAGACCCACAGGCCTCAATTGTGGCCTGCAAGACTCAAAGGCACATGAACATTGGAAGTTGGAGAGCAGCATTTAAGGAAGTGGGGGTTAGAGTAAGAATGCACACAACAATTTAAACACGGATCCTCTTAAAAAATAAATAAAAGGCACAGTGGTTCCTTCTTAATCCTAAACGTTAACTCTTCATCTCCTGTATCTCAAATCTGCACAGTTGCAACCTGTTTTCTAGGTTCCAGCAAAGTGGAACCCTTTCTTAAGTTAAGAAACCAGGTGATTGTCAGTTGTGGATCAGCTCCTGAACCCAGTCAAAGGGCCCAAAGAGCTGTGTGCCATCTCAAGGATGCAAGGAGGAATTGATTTATGAATTAAATGCTTCACAAGAAGCTCCATTAGCCAGCTTCTGATGTCTCCATATGCTCACGTTGTTTCTGCTTCTCTTCCCCTATTCCTAATGAGTGACACAATTTTGTTGAATAACTTTATTTAGGTTTAGCTGTTTCAAATCTTACTAATATTCATGCAGCATGCATTTCTCATGTGTTTTCAGATGTGGAAGACATTTCACATAATGTTAATGTCTTAGTATATCAGGCATTCCGGTTAGAACCTCCCTACTCCCACACGGCCATTCTTTTCATGTGGGGTTTGAATGACAGACCTTTGTTTCAGTTTTATGTATTCTGCCATTAATTATGGCTGACAACCTTACCATTATATATTTGTCCTAAATCTTTGCCCATCACATGCACTGATGGGGCTAACAGTTGTTTCCAAAACTTGGCAATAGATAGTCTAGCTACTAGAAGGAAGTTTGTTAGTAATTTGCCCACTGGGAATCATGACCATATATGCACATTCCTCACCTAGTTCTCCTAAAGGCAATACTTTGGATTCTCAGGGAGTTACATCCTATATTATCTTTTATAGCTGCTGTTATTTCTTCCCAGTAGCTTTGTTTCGGATGGGTACTTCTAACTGCCTTTAGAATATCCTAGGCGCCAGACTGGTTCTGGTAGATTTTAACAACATTGCTCCAGCGTGCCAGTAGGTGGTGCCTTGTGGCTCCCAATTGACTGGGCTCCAACCTAGAAATAATGACGAAGCTGAATATAAGCACCTGTATGTCACCCTCCAGTTTCTTTCTTTTGGCGCTTTCATATGCAGATCTGATGCTCTCTCCTCGCCACTTGATGAGTTATTCTTACAAAATAATTTTTTGTAGTGTGAAAGTGAACTATGTCCCCTCTAAAACTACATGATTTAACCCTTGTAGGGACTCTCGCAAGTAAATATCTAACAGATTCCCACAATGTGTCTCTCTGGTGTTTGGGTTGAGTGCAGAACTCTTAAGTTCTGTGAGGAGTGTGCCCTTATGAACTCAAAGTTGATGTGTGACTGCAATGCAAAGCTATATGTCCCTGAACATGAAAAGAAGTCTCAGAAGTCCTGCGTGATGTCAGTGAGGCAGAACCTTTCCTGCGACAGGTCCTTGTTGCCATCCACATTTTCTGGTAAGTCGAAGTGGAATCACAAGAAGACCAAACAGGGTTCGTCCCAGTCCTGCCACTCTCAACTTGAGAAGTTGTGAGGACGTCAGGGTACCTGAAGGTCTTGCTCCCGGTCCTCCACCACGGAGCCAATCCTGCAATCGATCCTGATTCTCTCTGAATTTCCTGGTCCTTTGGCAACGTTGCAACTGGTTGAGGCTTTATTAGAGACCATGTTGCAAATTTTTGGCACTCTTCTGACTGCTCTCTGGTGTGTCTTTAGGCCCCAAGAATCCATGGAGAAGTCGAGTTACAACCAGTGGGTTGACCCTCTGCACCGTCTGTGCCTCCTGAATCCGCTTTCGGTTTGTGCTCGGACACGAGGTGACTACCAGTCAGGCTCCAAAATCTATGTAGGTTCCTTTGACATAGACACAAGCACCACAGGTGCTGAAGAACAATCCTGTAGTCTTATCTGCCTCATAGCCAAATTCATCTCAGCCCTGACCAAGGTTGTGTCCCGAAGCCATACCGATACACCCCAGCCCTGTTCAATCCGACTGAGACAGAATTATGACTTTCACTTGGAACGGCCCCCAGCCCTCCAATAGCTTTTTAGTTTATACTCCCATCAGACCCAGCCAACTTCTAGACATTGTAATGGAGATGAGGGGGAGTATTTTCCCTAACATTGTGACGATGACGATCTTTACGTGGACTTGCAGAAGACCAGTGGGTTGGACACTTTCCTGGATACAGGGTTGTGTTCTCCCCCTGGACCACCAATGAAAGAGAGAGTGCCTCCTTCGCCATTGTACTGAAAAGTGTGGCTTTTGTATTTGATTTACAACTGCCAGCTGTGGAAGTCAAAAATAACATCCATACAGATGTATTCCAACTGAGACAAACTTCATCAGAACGCTTACTTTCGTTTAATAAAGCCTTGCCTGATACCCTTTTGATCATGTGTTCTAGGCTTGATTCCTTTCCGCAAGTGAACAGGCGGGTGGCAAGATGCCACAGATTGGCACCATCTCATCCTTATTTCTTGATTCAGCATTCCACACCAGAAAGTTTGAAGGTGCAGGCTTCCACTAGTAGGGTGAAGACCAGATCTTTTCCCATGACAACTCCTTGTAGGGAGGGAAAACTAATACAGGCATTTGGTAAGCAGATGTTTTTTTCTGTAAGTCTAGCACTCTAGTCACTCAATGCCAGCTGCTTACTGTGCAGATATACCCGTGCATTATGGGGTGGGACATGGTTGGCGAGAGCTTGCTGGCAGCTCCCAAGGACTTTATAGCCAAATGTTCACTCAAACCATCCACGATGGTCTGGACCCCGCAAAACACATCATACCCTCTGGACTGAACACTGACTGCTTGAGTTGAGCAGTTTGCACCAGCATGGTACTTAGGCGGCATGCTGGGAAAGACCCACAGACTTTTCTGGGGATGTACAAGCCTTGTTGGTGGTCATGCCATTTGATGGATCTTGCCTGTTTGGCAAGAAGGCTGATTCGGCCTTTGAACATATTCAAGAAATCCTTTGGCTTTCTACCCCTGCTAGACAGTATCTCCAACAGTTTTGCCCCTTTAGAGGCTACTCCAGAGGGTGGCTGTACCGCCCACTACCTCCGCAACAAGCAGCCTGTCTTTTCGCTGTTGGGGACTGGGATAAAACAGACGACATCCATGCCAGCGGGGCCACCGAACTTGTGCCCATATCACAGCTTCCAAACCGCTTTAGTTTGTCCTTAGTGGCACAGAATCATCTTGTGGAGGGCATATCCAGATATTTCCTCCAGCAGTGGTAAAACATAATATCTGACAGGTGGGTCTTCCAGACACTCAAAGGAAGCTATACTCTTCCATTCCTTGTAGACCCACCATATCTTCCACCCTAATCAGAACAATTGTCAGAGAAGCACATGTCCATCTTGCTCAAAGAACTGCTGGCTCTTTTGGCCAAATGAGCCATAGAAAAGGTCCCAGCCCAGGAAATAGCGACTATCACTCCTGGTATTTCCTTGTGCCGAAGTCCTTTGTAATATTTTATATCTGACAGAGACCATTAGTTATAGATTCCTTACCTTAGAATTACCCCCAGGCGTCAGACTGGATCCAGAGAATTTTTCTCTTAGTATCCCTGCGCGTTGGTAGGTGGCGTCTGTCGACTCCGCGTCAGTCGGCGTCGTGGTAGCCGGGATGACGTCACGATGTCTACTTAGAAGCCGCCCCTGCGCACTGACATCAGTTCTTTCTTTTTCTGCGCCAGCCTAGCACAGATCTGGAGAGAGCTACCCCTTAATCACTTTTTGACTAACTTTTTTCTCGACTTTTGTAGACTTCTTTTTGAGTCTGTCGACTTGTGGGCATTTGTCCAAGCCCAGCACAGGGGCTCCTGTGGACAGGATGACTGCCCGACGCCGCCGCCCTGCCCCAGGCGACCCACTTTTCTTCTCCCAATTCTCCCAACACCTGATCCCCGAGAGCTTGGTGGTCCAAGCCTCGTCCTCTAAGGGCGCATTTCCTACTGCTCCCCCAAGATAGGGAATCCAAGAAGCTGGACCACCTTGGGAATAAGATGTTTTCTTCCTCCTGCTTAGCATTGCAGTCGGTGAATACTGCGTGCCTCTTGGGCCGTTATACCCATACAGTGTGGGATACGGTTGCGTAAGTGCTGCCACAGTGCCCGGAGGAGGCCCAGGCCGTTCTCACCCGCGCAGTGGCAGAGAGTTGAAACGCAGCTAAATTCACCATCAGATGTGGGCTGGATACCGCCGACGCAGTGGGCAGAACTGTTTCAACGTCAGTAGCCCTAAGGCGCTGCGCTTGGATGAGGAAGTATGATTTTTCTGGGGATGTCCAATCCACCTTACTGGACATGCCCTTTGATGGGTGTCGCCTTTTCGGTGACAAGGCAGACTCGGCACTCGAGCGTTTCAAGGATTCTAGAGCTACGGTCAGATCATTGGGTGATGCGTCAACCGCTCGCCCCACGCAGTCTGCCTTTCGCGGCTACGGAAGGGGTGCCCCACCACGTTCGACCCAGTCTACCCACTGGTTTACGCAAGCTGTCCAGCCTGTGTGTGGCCGCGGATGTGGGACCCAGCGACGCGGTTCTGGGGGCCAGCGGGCGGGCCTGTCCACCCATAACCCTCCTGCAGTAGCCTTCAAACCCTCCTAGTCCGACCTTTCAGGGCCACCAGAGGCCAGTGGGCAGCAGGCTTCGCCATCACCCCCCCAATGGCAAAACATCACGTTGCACAGGTGGGTTTTGCAGATAGTCCGAAGGGTCTACTCCCTCCCCTGCGAGACTACCCCTCCCTCCATCCTGCCATCACATGTCGGAGGCTCACTTGGCCCTTCTCCGCCAGGAAGTTGCAGCTCTCTTGGCCAAGGGAGCTATCAAAAGGTTCCCTGTGCCAGAAGTAGGTCGTGGTTGCTACTCCCACTACTTTCTGGTACCAAAGAAGGACAAAGGCCTGCGTCCTATCTTGGACCTCAGGGCCCTCAACCGCTTCCTCCAGAAGGAGAAGTTCAAGATGCTCATTTTGGCTCAGGTCCTGTCTGCCCTCGACCCCGGAGACTGTATGGTAGCATTGGACTTGCAGGATGCTTATTTCCATATCCCCGTCCTGCCGGCCCACAGGCGTTAACTATGGTTCACGGTAGGCCACGAGCATTTTCAGTTTACCTTGCTCCCCTTTGGCCTTACCAGCGCTGCTCGGGTGTTCACGAAAGTGATGGTGGTGGTCGCAGCTCATCTGCGCAGATTAGGGGTTCCAGTCTTCCCCTATCTCGACGATTGGCTGTTGAAGGCGTGCTCACCCCAGGCTGTCTTCCACCTTCAGACTACGGTAGACCTCCTGCATTCGCTGGGGTTCACTATCAACGTGCCGAAGTCACACCTGATTCCCTCTCAGAAGCTCTTTTTCATCTGAGCAGTTCTGGATACAGTGCAGTTTCGGGCTTATCCTCCCGAGCAGCGAGTCCGGGATATTTGGGCTATGATACCGATGTTTCATCCTCTATCCCGGATTTCGGTGAGATTGATTCTGAGGCTGCTGGGCCTCATGGCCTCTTGCATCCTGCTGGTGGATCATGCCAGTGGCATATGTGGGCTCTGCAGTGGGACCTGAAGTTCCAGTGGGCGCTGCATCAGGGGAATCTTTTCGATGTTGTCCAGATCTCGAAGGGGACTGCATCTCAATTGCAGTGGTGGCTCAAGAACCAGGATTGGGTCAGCGGCAGAGCCCCTGTCCCTTCCCCAACCAGAGCTGACAGTGGTGACCGATGCATCACTCCTGGGATGGGGCAGCCACCTGGTAGAGGCAGAGGTCTCTGGTCTCCGGCGCAGTCCGGCCTCCACATCAACCTTTTGGAGCTCCAGGCGATTCGTCTGGCACTGAAGGCATTCCTTCCCTCTATCAAGGGAAGAGTAGTGCAGGTGTTCACAGACAACACCCCTGCCATATGGTTCTGCAACAAACAGGGCGGGATGGGGTCGTGGACCCTATGTCAAGAGTCTCTTCACCTTTGGACATGGCTGGAACATCAGGGCATATCCCTGGTGGTTCAGCACCTGGCAGGTTCTCTAAACGCCAGGGCGGACGAGCTCAGCCATCGGGCATGATGGATCACGAATGGCATCTTCACTCGGAGATGGTGCAAGGTCTCTTTCAGCAGTGGGGAGAGCCTTGGTTAGATCTGTTTGCCACCAAAGAGAATGCGCAGTGTCAGCAGTTCTGCGTGTTGGAATTTCCAAGGCGGCACTCGCTCGGCGACGCTTTTCGTCGAGTGGAGTTGCGGCCTCCTGTACGCCTTTCCGCCTGTACCACTTCTGCCCAGAGTGCTGAAGAAGATCAACACACGACCGGGCCCAAGTCATCCTTGTTGCTCCGGACTGGGCACGAAGAGTCTGGTACACAGAGCTCCTGAGCATGGCCATTGATCCTCCACTCAGACTGTCTCTTCGGGAGGATCTTCTGTCGCAGCAGCAGGGGACAGTCCTCCACCCAAACCTGTCCAGCCTCCACCTCCTTGCGTGGACATTGAGCAGCGGCAGTTGACAGCTTTTGACCTTCCTCCCGAAGTATGTAATGTCATCTTGGCAGCCAGGCGTCCCTCCACTAAAACGGTATACGCCTATAAATGGAACAAATTTGTGGCATGGTGCATAGTAAAGGCTGTGGATCCCCTTTCTGGCCCTCTTTCTGAGGTCCTCTTGTTCATCCTTTCTTTAGCCCAGCAGGGCTCTGCCTTGGGCACTCTTAAAGGCTTCCTCTCGGCCACATCTGCCTTTCTTCGCCTTCCTGATCAACCTTCTCTCTTTAAGTACCCTGTTGTAAATAGATTCCTGAAGGGCATTACTCATCTCTTTCCTCCTTCTCCTTTCGTAATGCCCCAATGGGACTTGAATCTGGTCCTTACATACCTTATGCATGCTCCCTTCGAGCCACTACATAACAGTCCCCTTCGACTTCTTACTTTGAAGACTGCCTTGCTGCTCGCCATCACCTCTGCTCGCAGAGTGAGTGAGCTTCAAGCTCTAACCTCCTTTTCTGGATGTTCATCCGGACAAAGTGGTCTTTCGCACTAGGCCCTCTTTTCTACCCAAAGTGGTTACCTCTTTCCACATTGGTCAGACCATCACTTTGCCCACCTTCTTCCTGCCTCCGCACCCTTCCAAAGAGGAGGAGAGACTCCACTGTCTGGACCCTAAACGTGCGCTGTCCTTCTACCTTAACCCCACTAAAGATTTCCGGGTGGACGATCAACTCTTCATTGGTTATGTGGGCGCCAAGAACGGTCGCGCCGTACAAAAACGCATCATCTCTCGATGGGTTGTCCTATGCATCAAAATCTGCTATTCTTTGGCGAAAAGGGAACCTCCAGTGGCACTGCGCGCCCACTCTACCAGGGTGACGGCAGCCTCTACTGCTTTGGGACGTGGAGTTCCGCTCATTGACATCTGCCAGGCAGCCACGTGGGCATCCTTGCACACGTTCACCAAACATTCTTGCCTGGATAGCCAAGTCCGGAGAGACCGCTTTTTTGGCCGTTCTGTTCTCCAGGACTATCTGGTGTGAACTTAGTTCGCAGACCCACCTCCGGGTTTGGCATTGCTGGGGTATCTATTCTAAGGTAAGGAATCTATAACTAACTGTCTCTTTCAGATGAACAAGTTACTTACCTTCGGTAACAATGTATCTGTAAGGGACATACATTAGTTATAGATTTCTTACCGCCCCACCCTTCCTCCCTGTTCTGCGAACTGACTTGTAGGGATTGGGACTCCCTTCCAGGGCCCTAGTTATGGTCACCAGTGGTCAGTGTCTTGCATGGCTCTACTCTTCTGGCGTGGAAAGTCGTGTCAGAACCGATGTTGGTGTGCAGGGGCATTGCGATGTCATCCCGGCGACCACGACGCCGCCGACGGACGCAGAGTCGACCGACGCCTCCTACTGACACGCAGGGGTACTGCTAAGAGAAAAATTCTCCGGATCCAGTCTGATGTCTGGGGGTAATTCTAAGGTAAGGAATCTATAACTAATGTATGTCTCTTACAGATACATCGTTACCGAAGGTAAGTAACTTGTTCATCTATGCTAGCTGAACACCTGCTTGCTGAAGGAAACATTCAAAATAGTCACTCAGTTCTGTCTGTCCTGGATCGAGGTGATTGGATGGGGGCTTTGGTCTTGCATGACTCCTACTTTCATGTCCTGTAGTGTGAGTTGCTACTTGTGGTTCACAATGAGCCACTATCATGTACAATTTGGCATGTTCTCCTTCTGCCTCACCTGTGCCTCTTGGTTGGTCACAAAGATGATGACAGTGGTCACAGCACATCTTAGAAGGTTGAAGATTCCAGTTTTCCCCTACCTCGACGACTGGCTGTGGAAGGTATGCTGATCACAATCAGTCGTAGACCACCTCCAGACAAAGGAGCGCCTCCTGACATTAGTAGGGGTTCAGTATTAATGTGGCAAAGTCACTCCTAACTCCTTCGCTGAGACTCCCTTTCATTAGAGCCATCCTGGATGTGGTGACGTTTTGGGCTTTCTCTCCACCATAAGTCCTTGGCATTTGGGCTATGACCCTAATGTTTCAGCCTTTGTCCTGGGTCTTGGTGAGAGTGGTTCTGCGGCATCTGCGTCTCTTGGCATCCTGCTCATTGACTATTCCAGGTGGCATATGTGGGCTCTGTAGTGGAACCTGAAGTCTTCTGTTGGCCCAGCACCAGGGGAACTTGTCAGATTCCATTTAAGATTTTGAGATAACTGCAAAAGATCTGCACTGGTGGCTCAACCACAGGTGTACTGGCAATATACCCCTGTCAGTGCCCCATCCAGAGCTGACAATGGTGATAGATGTATCACTGCTGAGATGGGGAGGTTGTTTGAAAGAGGTGGAGATCAAAGGATTCTGGCATCCGGCAGAGACCCGCCTACACATGATCATGTTGGAGTTGTGGGCCATTTGCCTGGCGCTGAAAGCCTTCCTGCTGTCCAAAAGGGGAGTTTAGGTTCTCGCAGCCAACACCACACCTTGTGGTTCTGCAATATGCAGGGCGAAATGGAGTCCTGGATCCTTTGCCAGGAAGTTCTTCCTCTCTGTATCAGTCTAAAGTGCCATGGCTTTTCCCTGCAACAACAAGAAGGTTGGAATGCTTGAATTAATCTCAGTCACTGGCATTCATTCAGGCCGCATCCCAGTCCATTGTTTCTCGCCAACCATGCCACCTCAGTTTCGATCCAGCCATATGCAAATCAGCCTTGACCCTGCTACTCATGGGAACAGTCTGGCCCACACTGCCAAATCAGGTTCTACCTGAACCGATATACAAGCAACCTAGGTCCGGTGTCCAATATCAGCCAGGTATGGTTAATTCCAGTGGCAGAGTGCGCTCAGGACCCACGTAGGGGCATACCCTTAACACTTAAGACATCAACTGCAACAACAAGGTAATGGATTGAATGTTTGACTTAATCACACCACTGGCAATCTCTTGGGTCGCATCTCATCCCTTCCCATCGATTGGAGCAGGGTCAAGGTGATGTGCATATGGCTGGGTCCAAACTGAGGTGATATCCTGGGCTAAAAACAAGGGACTGGGATGTAGTCCTGAGTGATTGCCAGTGACTGAGTTTAATTGAAGCATTCCATCCAGCACCTTGTTGTTGGAATGGCATTTACTTGGTCATGAATCACCTACTGGGATCTTTGAACGCCAGGGTGGACAAACTCAGCTGGCTGATTGTGAATGGTAGTTACACCTCTAGGTGCCACGGATATCTTTCTGCAATGAGGAGAACCCGAACTGGATCTTTTTTGCCAAAGTTGAGAATGTGCAGTGTGAAAGCTTTTGCACGCTGGAGCTTCCAATAAGGCTCACTCTCTGAGACGCATTCCGAATAGAGTGGAGCACGACACATCTGTATGCTTTTCCACCTCTGCCTCTCCTGCCATGAGTTCTGAAGAAGATCTCTGGAACAAACGGACTGGAACTACTGGACTCAAGACATCCTAGTGGTTGCGGATTAGGCATGATAAGTGTGGTCCCCAGATGTTTCTGAATATGAACGTCAGTCCTCCGATCAGGCTACTGCTTTGTGAGGACCTTATGTCATTGCAGTTGGATAGGGTCCTACACAATCTGCATCTCCCTGTGTGGAAATTGAGCTGCAGAAGTTGACTGCATTTGATCTTCCTCCCAAAGTTGTAGCCGTCATCTGGCCTTCCTTCTGCAAAATCTGTTTACACTGAGATTTGGGACAAGTTAGTAGCCTGGTATTGCACCCGCAATACCCTTTATAGGGCAGATTGTTTGATGTCCTATTGTTTGCCTCATCTGTAGCCCAGCAAGGAATTGCAAGGGGCACTGTGTAGCCCTATCAGTCTTATCACGTTTTCCGTACAAACTATGGTTGAAATCACCTGTTCTGATGAGATTTCTGAAAGGTTTTTCTCCTTTGTTTCCTCCAAAACCCTTTGTGATGCCACAATGAATTCTTAATTTGGTCTTCACTTTTCTCATGTGCATGCCTTTCAGGTCAATGCAAAGCTGTCCTCTACATCTCCTGGCTCTGAAAAGTATGTTCCTGGTCATAGTAACTTCAGCTCGTCTGCTTAGTGAACTCCAAGCGCCTCTTGGTGCAGGCATCATACAGCACTTTCTTCCCAGATAAAGTAGTGTTGAAGATGAGGGCGGTCTTTCTGCCTAGAGTAGTGACTGTTTTTCATGTTGAGCAATCCGTAACTCTCCCAACTTTCTTTGCTGCACCTCATCCCTCAAAAGAAGAGAGGAGACTCACATTATCTGGATTCCAACAGAACCATAAGCATTTACATCAGTTGCACCAAAGACCATCGGGTGGATGATCAGCTCTTTTTGGGGTTCTCTGCAGCAAGCAAGGCAGTGCCGAATTTGACTCTGTCATTTGTGATAGTCCTTTGTATTAAGATCTTCTATGCATTGACCAAGATGCAGCCTACAGATGTGCAGAAAACCCATACCACCAGGGCCAAGGCTGCTCCCATTGTATTGGCACGCTGACCGCCTGTCCTTGACATTTGTCTGTCCGAGATGTGTGTGCGCTCAGAAGAACAAGTTACTGACATTTTGTAAAGCTCTTTGTGCTAGATACACCATCTAAACCACAGATTACTCACTGCACTCCTTCCTCCCCGTTATTACGGAGTTTTATATAGCGCGAACTTGACCCGAAGGTATCGGGTATCAGAGCGCTTTACATAGCACCAGTTGCATTACATGAGGACACATTCATTTTTGTTAGGCACGGGGAGATCAAGTGATTTGCCCAGAATCACAGGATGTTCAGCGTCATTGCCGAGACTCGAACTCAGTTCCCCAGATTCGAAGTCGACCGCCCTAGCCGTTAGGCCAACCCCTGTGGAATATTGTTTTCTTCCACCTAAATGGTCTATATTTCTAGATCTGCTCACTGGTACCTCTGATAACGGTTCGGCTCTACATCCGAGAGCACGGACAGTAAAAAAAAGAAACTGATGTCAACATGCAGGGTTGGGCTTATATGCAACTTCATCGTAACTACAGGGGCAGAACGAAGTTGACCCGGAGCTGCATGATGCCACCTACTGTTGCACGGCAGCAATGCTGTTAAAGTCTTCCGTATCCAACCTCGGTATGTTCTAAAGGTGAGGAATCTGCAGTTAGTGTATACATGACAAAAAGGGTTAGAAAAGGTAAGTGACTTATTCATATGGGTACAAAGCCACCACATATGAATCATGTCGCCTTGTTCACTACAGCCTTTCCAGTTCTAATCTAGACTTCTTCATGTCTCCTTTAATCTTGCAGTGGTGAAATACCACATGGTTAGTCTTTTGTAGAAGATTTCCTTATATTCCATACATATAGATGATTTGGCCACTCCTCACCCAGACTTTGGACCACAGCTGTTCGAGTATTCAAGTTTTTAGATCTCTTTCCCAGATGACTACATACATCTGTGGTTTCTAGAACTGTACAATATTCATGTATAGATATAAATTTGTCATCCCAGACTTTGTCTACCTATTCTATAACATTGTCTCAAATAGTGCTTTTTCTCTGCTTGCTGAATCTTTGGTTTTCCTGTGTTTGCCCAGTGTAGCTGTTGGATCAGTCTGTAGTGGTCAGTTTGGGTTAGCTGTATTGTCCTATTCAAGTTTCCCTGTCAAGGAGCTCCCCTTCCACTAATAAGCCTTCCAACAATTGTGGGTTACCTTCCCTCCATCGCTGGAAACATGGAAAGCTGCATCTGCTACTCTTTTTGGGACATCTGATTATAAATTATTGGAGACAGTGGCAAAGGAAATGTTGTGATGTGTTTTTTACCTTGTCAGGCTTTCCCAGACTTTTTTTTTTGATAACCAACTTTTATTAGTTTTCTCAGATTTCAGCATTTTCCACAAACAATTGTACATGACTACATCAGTATGCATCAGAAATATAGACATACTTTGTTACGCATTCAACCCATGATGCGTCCACCACCTGCTCCATATCTTATGCTTTCGGGAGCATCCCAGCACCTCGTAGATCAGCTTCTCCTGGCAGGCACACCAGTCCACCCCCCCCCCTCCTCCTATGAGGGGGGGTCCGGCAACTTCCATTTACGGGCGATATTCCGTTTGACCACCATTGTAGTCACTCCGATAAAGGTCCTCTCCAATCTCAATCCTCCAACCTCCTCCAGGAGACCCAAAAGGGCTGTCCAGGGACCAAGGTCAATCCGACAGCCAAGGACCATAGAAAGCTCATGGCATATTTTTCCCCAAAAGGACAGCACCGAAACAAGGTGGTGATCTTTGATGTCAGCGTCTGAAACCACTTTTGCGGGGATTGGGTGAGGGAAATTCGCAAGGACATACAAAAAGCGCTGGAGGCACATCATCTTATATAAGGCTGCTCGCCCCACAGGTTTTAGAGGCAAGCAACCCCACTTCCGCAGGTCCCTAGTCAAGTGTTTCATAGGGGCCTGAAAATTAAGAGCCCAGGCAAGATCTGAGAGGTGGAAGATATGGATGCCTAAATATTTGAAGGAAAGACGCCATATCGGGATTGCAGGGTACCAAGAATGCCCTCCCATGTCTCCCTCAACCTGCTCTAACAGCGACTTGTGCATGTTGATCCGCAGGCCAGAAGCTTCACCAAATAGGCAAAGAATTTTGAAGCCTCTTGGCCCTAAAGATTGCGAGTTTCCCCGAAATAATAGTATGCTGTTTGCATAAAGAGCTATGCGCTCTTCAGGCCCTCCCTCTCTGAAGCCATTGCTGAATTTGGGTGTCGCATCTGATAAGGCGCACCAGGGGTTCGATTACTTGGGCAAGTAATAATGGAGATGGGGGACAGCCATGGTGGGTGCCCCTGCAAATTGGGAAAGGTGGGGATAGGATTCAGTTTACCCGGACCTGGGCTGTATGGGCATTGTATAGCAGGCCCGATGAGCCTGTGGAAGTAAGGCTCAAAACCTGCACGTTTCAGTATGGCCTCCAGGAAGGTCCACGCGACAGTGTCAAAGGCCTTTTCGAAGTAAGTTAGGAGTAAGGCCAGAGAACCCTCTGTCGGCGCTGCTGGGACAGGGCGAGTTGTACTCTCTGTATTTGGGTGCTCCTGCCGTGCATGAACCTGCATTGGTCCAGATGGATTAGGTAACTCAATGTTTGATTTAATCTAGGTGCTAGGACCTTCGCAAACACTTTGATGTTGGATTTATGAGAGAGATAGGCCTATATGAGAATCAATGCTTTGCAGGCTGGTTCGCCTTGGGTATCACCACGATAGCGGCTGTGTCTAGGTCCGGAGGAATGAACCATGCTCCGCCGCCTCAGTATAGTAGGCTGTTAGGTGAGGAAGCAAATGAATCTGGTTGTGTTTAAGGAATTCGATGGGGAACCCGTCTTGTCAAAGTTGAGATCTGAAATGCCCATGTTTATCTCCTCAGTCTGGATCGGTTGGTCAGTGCTCGGGCCAGAGAAGGGGGATCAGGTACAGAGGAATCTCCTCTAGCAGTGGGGATGCAAGCTCCTCTGGGGGCACAGGTGTCATCGCATATAAGTCTTGATAATAAGGTGCGATGACCTGGGCAACCTTGGGCGTACGTTCAAGGAGAGTTCTGTGAGAATCGCAAATGGCTGGTTTTATCCTGGTCGAAGCGTCATGAGTTGCCAGCCAATATAAGAGCTTGCTAGATTTGTACCCGTGTCCGTAGACCCCCTGGGTCGACGCTCTCCAGCTCTGCTTTGCTTCCTCTAGGAAGATTTGTTTGTGTGCACCTCGTCAGTGACACCTGGCTTGCAATGTCACCAGAGGTCCTGCCAAGTGCCAGCTGCTCCAGTTAGTGGTTCTAGATCGTTCACTTGTGCCATTTGAAGTGTCTCCTTTCCTCTAGCGTATCCCTTGATCAGACCCTTCAGGGTGGGTTTACTGTACGCCAGAGGGTTCCAGCAGAGAGCCCAGTGTTACAGTTTAGCTTAAGGAAGATCTGGAATTCCTCCTCTAAAAAATCAGTGCAGTCTTGGTTTTTCAGATGCCAGGTGTTGGTGAGCCACATAGTTCGTAGCAAAGCCCGAGGGGGTCCCATTTCTGAGGGGAAAGGTGCGTGATCGGAGATGCCTCGGTTCAGGGTCTGTACATATTGTAATAAAAGGAGGTCACTGACTGGGAGTCATAGTTGATCGATTCTGGACCCCATTTTGTGTGCTGATGACACATGAGTGTACAGCCGTTGTGAGGGGTTCCGCGATTTCCAGGCATCACAGAGGCCCATTGAGTTGGCCCACAATATACTTTGGGAGAAGCGCGCAATGTGGCCCGGCCGAGAGGGTTCGGAAATGTAGTCTGGGGTCTAGGACTGCGTTAAAATCACCCAGTATCAGGGTGGTCCCTGAGGGAAGGGCTAGCACGAGATCTTGGAGTGCCTGCAGTGATGAGTGCACCATCTGTTAGGGAACGTAGGACGATAAGAAGTAGTAGTGTCTGGCCTCCAGATCGCCTTCAATCCCAACGATGTGTGAGGAGGACACCGCCATCAGGAAGGCCTTGTGCCGCAGAATCGCGACCTCTTGTGAACCTGTGAACCAGCATGAAAAACTCGCTTATAGCTAAACCGGCCAAGAAAGGGACAGTGGGAGCCTTAATGTTGTGTTTCTTGGAGCATGATGACAGCCGGGGAAAAACATGTTATAGAGCGAAGTACCATCAATCTCTTTATACGATCAATGAGACAATTTACATTCCAGGAAATTACCGTAACCATTTGGGCGGTACTGGAAATTGGTGGATTGGCCCCTTTCCCCATGAGAAGCCTTAAGGTCCCCAGGGGGATAGGCTCAGTGGAGCCGTGAATCCTAATGTGTATGAGTCCATGCAGTAGATAAAGTTTGTGGTAGTTGCCTGGAAAAAGAAAATCAGAACAATAAATCAAAACATCAGAGGACTTTAATGTGGTGGCGCTGCTCCATTGGACACCAACCTGGAGCTGCGTGCCATCCATGTGGTCCTCAAAACCCTTCTGCCTTCCATCAATGGCTGGTGCATCCAGGTCCTAACTGGCAATATGCCAACCATGTGGTACATAAACAGGCATCACAGTGTGGGTCTTGTGCTTTGAGGCTGTGGAGGTGGCTGGGTCCTCTCGAGACCCCTCTTGACAGTCAATTATCAGTTCCCAGAGCAGGGAATTTCAGCAGGTATTATCTTGCCAATCATGAGTGGCACCTGCTCCTAGAGGTGGGACAGAGCATCATCGCTCAGTTTGCGGATGTCCCTGATAGATCTGTTTGCTACCACTAAGAATGCTCAAGGGCTAGCCTTTTGTTCCCTTCACAAGGCTTTCTAGGAGAAGCATTCCTCTTTGGGGCCGAGGGGGAGATCCAGCATCATTTTCATGTTCCTGCCTCTCCCTCTGATTTCGTAAGTGCTGTAATTAACTTTTTTCAGTCACTATATGTATATCATCACCCTACAATATTGAAGAGGTGTCACACCATGCCCATGTTAACTAATGTAATAGAAAAAGGGTGCAAGCACAATCCCCTATCTGAAAGAGACACGTTAGTGACAGATTCCTTACCTTAGAATATCCCCAGGCGTCAGGCTGGATCCGGAAAGTTTTGCGTAGGAGTACCCCTGCGCGTCGGTAGGCGTCGTCGTGCGGCTCCGCGTCCGTCGTCGGCGTCGTGATCGCCGGGATGACGTCGCGGCCAGTACTTAGACGCCGCCCATGCGCGCTGGCATCAGTTCTTTCTTTTTCCGCGCCAGTAAGCGCAGATCCGGATTGAGCAGTGCCCCCAGTCATTTTTTGACTGAGCATTTTTTGAGACTTTTTTGTCCAAGTTTTCGAGTCGCTTCGACTCCAAGGTGTCAGTAGGGATGCCCGGCTTCAAGCCATGCGAGATCTGTAATCGCATGATGTCGATTACGGATCCGCACCGAGAGTGTCTCTTCTGCCTAGGGCGCGGCCACGACCCCAAGTCGTGCCCCGAGTGTCGGTCCCTCGCCCCGAAGGCTTTGCGAGAGCGGTCTCGAAAGCTCCTCGAGGCCGTCGTCATTCGTCGGGGTCGAAGTCTTCGTCTTCAGGTAAGGCGAAGCACAAGAGGTCTAAGAAGCGTCGCTCTAAGACCTCCCCTCGCCGGTCTCACGACCCGGCCGAGGGTCCAGATGGTACCGCCCCGCGGCTCCGGGGGTACCCGAACAGCCGACGCCGGCCTACCCGCCTGTCCCGGGTCCGACGTTGACTCCGGGCGAGATACAGGACTTCCTGTCGGCCATGGCTCGCATCTTCGGGCCTAAGGGTTACCCCGGTGCGCCTGCGGGCCCCAGTGGGAGTCCTCCTTTGGCACCACCGGCGGCTCCGGCCCCGGTGTCTCCGGCGGCTCCGGACCCCCTCGGATCCAGGCCTGGATCCCGGTCGACGCCAGTTGACCTAACAACACCTCCACCGGCGCCGACCTCACCGGTACCGTTCACGGCGCCGTCCGAGGCCCCGGGCGGCGCCGTTGTCCCCAGGTTCTCCCCGGAACCGGACACGGAGCCGGATCGACGCCGATTCCGACGCCGATGGGACCTTTCTTCCCTCATGTCCCTCCTCCATACTTTTCACCTGTTTTGGAGGACAAGGAGGACTGGAAGGGGTCGGAAGACCCTCTCACAGCTCAATGTGAGCCTTATCAGGACTGGGCTGAGGAACTGGGTGATGCCAGTGGTCTGGACACCTCTCCTGACCTTGGCATGCTGTCTCCTCCTTCCGTGGCTACGGAGGAGGGAGCAAGTTATGCAACGGTGTTGCATAGGGCGGCCGCGGCCTTGCGCCTCGAGCTCCCTACAGTGGCTGTCAGGACTAACCTCCTGACGGAAGTACTTCAGCCGGCGGCTACCTCTTCGGAGCCACTGCTGCCGTTCAACGATGCACTTTCTGACGTTCTTTTGGGCACCTGGTCCAGGCCCACCACAGGGGCTCCTGTGGACAGGAACGTAGCCCGACGCCATCGCCCGGCCCCGGGCGATCCTCTGTTCCTCTCCCAACACCCCACCCCAGAGAGCTTGGTTGTCCAAGCCTCTACCTCTCAAACCGCCTTCCCTACGGCTCCGCCGGGATAGGGAATCCAAAAACCTGGAACAATTTGGGAAGAAGATTTTTTCTTCCTCCAGTGCTTGCTTGCGGTCCGTGAACACCGCTTGCCTTTTGGGCCGTTACTCCCACTCTCTGTGGGATTCGGTGGCGCAGGTGCTGCCCAAGTGTCCTGAGGAGGTCCAGGCACTTCTCTCCTGTGCTATTGCGGACGGGAGAGACGCAGCGAAGTTCACTATCCGATGTGGCCTAGACACCGCTGACTCGCTAGGTAGATCGCTTGCTACGACAGTGGCGCTGCGCCGTCACGCCTGGCTGAGGACCACTGGTTTTTCGGGCGATGTCCAAAACACCCTTATGGACATGCCCTTTGATGGTATCCGCCTTTTTGGCAATAAGGCAGACAGCGCGCTGGAGCGCTTTAAGGACTCGCGGGCTACGGCCAAGTCCTTGGGCCTCCCCGCCCCGCGCCCTCCGCAGCAGTCTGCTTTTCGCCCCTTTCGTGGCCACGGAAGGGGCGCCCAGTCACGTCCAGTGCCCAGCCACCGGCCCGCGCAGCAGGCGCCTTCGCGCGGCCGAGGACGTGGCTCCCGCCAAGGCGGGTCGGGTAACCAGCGTGCGGGTCAGGCCACCACCTCCGCCCCGTCCGCGGCCTCCAAGCCCTCCTAGTCCTTCCTTTCCAGTCCACAGCACGCCAGTGGGGGGCAGGGTCCGCCATCACCTTCCCCACTGGCGCACCATCACATCGGACAGGTGGGTTTTGGACATTGTCCGAAGGGGCTACTCCCTCCCCTTCGAGACTACCCCCCCAGCCATGCCACCTCAGCACCACCGCATGTCGGGGGACCATTTGATTCTTCTTCGACAGGAAGTTGCGGCCCTCTTGGCCAAGGGGGCCATCGAGCGCGTTCCGACCCCAGAAGTAGGGCGTGGTTGCTATTCCCACTACTTTCTGGTGCCCAAAAAGGACAAGGAGGACATGCGTCCTATCTTGGACCTCCGGACCGTCAATCGCTTCCTCCGGAAGGAGAAGTTGAAGATGCTCACCCTAGCTCAGTTCTTGACTGCCCTCGACCCCGGAGCCTGGATGGTAGTGTTGGACTTGCAGGACGCATATTTTCACATCCCCGTCCTGCCGGCCCACCGGCGTTACCTGCGGTTCACGGTAGGCCTGGAGCATTTTCAGTTCACCGTGCTCCCCTTTGGCCTTACCAGCGCCCCTCGGGTGTTCACGAAAGTGATGGCGGTGGTCGCAGCTCATCTGCGCCGGGCAGGGGTTCCAGTCTTCCCCTACCTCGGCGACTGGCTGCTGAAGGCGGGCTCGTCCCAGGCAGTCGTCTCCCACCTCCAGACTACGGCCGGACTCCTGCACTCGCTGGGGTTCTCCATCAACGTGCCGAAGTCGCACCTGATTCCTTCTCCACAGCTCCTTTTCATCGGAGCAGTTCTGGACACAACGCAGTTTCGGGCCTATCCTCCCGATCGGCGAGTCCAGGATATTCAGGCTATGATTCCGATCTTTCAGCCTCTATCCTGGGTTTCAGTACGGATGACCCTGAGGCTGCTGGGCCTCATGGCCTCCTGCATCCTGCTGGTCGATCATGCCAGATGGCATATGCGGGCTCTGCAGTGGGACCTGAAGTTCCAGTGGGCGCAGCATCAGGGGAACCTGTCCGATTACGTCCAGATCTCGGAGGGGACTGCACGACAGTTGCAGTGGTGGCTTTCGAACCGGCAGTGGGTCACGGGCAGATACCTCTCCCTTCCCCAGCCAGAGCACACAGTTGTGACGGATGCGTCCCTTCTGGGATGGGGCGGTCACATGGGAGAGGCGGAGATCAGAGGCCTCTGGTCTCCGGCGGAGTCCCGGCTCCATATCAACCTTCTGGAGCTCCGGGCGATCCGACTTGCACTAAAGGCATTCTTTCCCTCTGTCAAGGGGAAGGTAGTGCAGGTGTTCACAGACAACACCACCGCCATGTGGTACTGCAACAAACAAGGCGGGGTGGGGTCGTGGACCCTAAATCAGGAGGCTCTGCGTCTCTGGACATGGCTGGAACATCAGGGCATTTTCCTGATGGTTCAACACCTGGCAGGTTCCCTGAACGCCAGGGCGGACGAACTCAGCTGCAGGTGCATGATGGATCACGAATGGCGTCTTCACTCGGAGGGGCGCAAGGACTCTTTCTACAGTGGGGAGAGCCTTGGTTAGATCTATTCGCCACCGAAGAGAACGCGCAATGTCATCAGTTCTGCGTGTTGGAATTTCCAAGGCGGCACTCGCTTGGCGACGCTTTTCGTCGCGAGTGGAGTTGCGGTCTGTTGTACGCCTTTCCGCCTATACCACTTCTACCCACAGTGTTGAAGAAGATTCGGCGCAACCGGGCCCAAGTCATTCTTGTGGCTCCGGACTGGGCTCGAAGAGTTTGGTATCCCGAGCTACTCAGTATGAGCATCGATCCCCCGATCCGTCTGCCTCTTCGGGAGGATCTTCTGTCGCAGCAGCAGGGGACGGTCCTCCACCCGAACCTGTCCAGACTTCACCTCCTTGCATGGAAATTGAGCGGCGGCAG
This sequence comes from Calotriton arnoldi, assembly GCA_963921515.1. Classification (NCBI taxonomy): domain Eukaryota; kingdom Metazoa; phylum Chordata; class Amphibia; order Caudata; family Salamandridae; genus Calotriton; species Calotriton arnoldi. The sequence continues at coordinate 1,938,870 of CAWUFW010002278.1, read as the reverse complement.
TTGATTCCTTTCGACTTGCCTCCCGAAGTTTGTGATGTGATTCTGGCAGCCAGGCGTCCCTCCACTAAGGTGGTATACGCCTGCAGGTGGAACAAGTTTGTGGCATGGTGCGCAGCAAAGGCTGTGAATCCCCTTTCTGCCCCTCTTTCTGAGGTTCTTCTGTTCCTTCTTTCTCTGGCCCAACAGGGTTCCTCCCTGGGTACCATCAAGGGCTACCTTTGTGCAATCGCAGCCTTTCTCAGGCTTCCTGATCAGCCCTCCCTTTTCAAGTCTCCTGTTGTTAACAGGTTTCTTAAAGGCATTACACACCTTTTCCCTCCTGTTCCGTTTGTGATGCCTCAGTGGGACTTGAACTTGGTTCTTACCTTTTTAATGTGCGCTCCCATTGAGCCTCTCCATAACTGTCCTCTTCGTCTTCTCACTCTGAAGACAGCCTTTCTGGTGGCTATCACCTCCGCTCGGCGGGTGAGTGAGCTCCAGGCTCTTTCTTGCAAGCCCCTCTTTCTGTCTGTTCATCCAGACAAGGTTGTTCTTAGGACGCGTCCGTCCTTCTTGCCAAAGGTGGTTACTGCCTTCCACATTGGGCAGACCATCACTTTGCCCACCTTCTTTCCGCCTCCGCATCCTTCCAGAGAGGAAGAGAGGCTCCACCGTCTGGACCCAAAACGTGCGATTTCCTTCTATCTGAACCGCACACAACAGTTCCGGGTGGACGACCAGCTCTTTGTTGGCTACGTAGGCGCCAAAAAAGGTTGGGCGGTACACAAGCGGACCATCTCCCGCTGGGTTGTCTTGTGTATCAAAGCCTGCTATTCTTTGGCTAAGAAGGAGCCCCCTATTAGGCTACGTGCCCATTCCACCAGGGCGACAGCCGCCACCACGGCTTTGGGACGTGGTGTCCCATTGCAGGACATTTGTCAGGCAGCTACGTGGGCCTCGCTGCACACGTTTACCAAGCATTATTGCCTTGACAGCCAAGTCCGTAGAGACGGCTTCTTTGGCCGTTCTGTTCTCCGAGACTTCCTCGTCTGATCTTTGTTCGCAGACCCACCACCGGGGTTGGTATTGCTGGGGTATCTATTCTAAGGTAAGGAATCTGTCACTAACGTGTCTCTTTCAGATGCACAAGTTACTAACTTCTGTAACGATATATCTGTAAGAGACAGTAGTTAGTGACAGATTCCTTACATCCCCACCCATCCTCCCCGTTTTGCGAACTGATTTCTAGGGTTAAGTTCATCCCTTTCAGGGCCCTAGTTTTCAGACACCAGTGTCAGTTTCTTGCATGGCTCTGCGTTTCTGGCGCGGAAAGTCGTGTACAGAACTGACGCCAGCGAGCATGGGCGGCGTCTCAGTACTGGCCGCGACGTCATCCCGGCGATCACGACACGGACGCGGAGCCGCACGACGCCGCCTACCGACGCGCAGGGGTACTGCTACACAAAACTTTCCGGATCCAGCCTGACGCCTGGGGATATTCTAAGGTAAGGAATCTGTCACTAACTACTGTCTCTTACAGATATATCATTACACAAGTTAGTAACTTGTGCTTCAGGGTCACAGACAGCTGATATGTTTCAGTCCCAGTTGGGCTGTGGTTTGGAAGACTTCTTGAAGGGTGGTTAAAAAACCTGACATTCTTGAAAGCATCAGTCACTGTTTCATTTTGCTATTTCTTAATGCAGAGTTTTACCAGCTTCCATCCAGCTTTGGAGGGAGCTTAGAAATGCTTTCATATACATTATATAATCATAAAGATGTATGTTGCATTTTTTACTCAAAGTACTCAATGTGAAAACATGGTATTAAAATGTAATCTGAGAAGTGGCTCATAAAAATGTGCTTTTGGTATTTTGCTTCTCCCAAGTTTGTCCTTCCTGCTGTTGAATTTCATGTTGTTTTTTGTAGCTTTTTCCAAGATGGCTTGAAAACTGCAGATAAATTGAAACAATATATTGAAAAACTAGCTACTGATTTGTACAATGTAAGTGATTTCAATTTATTTCTAAGTTACTTTTCCTATTTCTTTTTGTAAATGTTTTCACACATGCCAAATGTGAACAATGAGCCCGAAAACGTACCCTTTTTACTTTAACAGTATTCCACCATTGCTCTAATAGTTAAATGTTCATATATTGTGTGTAGTGTTTTGCTCAACTATAGCTACACATCAACAGACCTTACTGAGTAGCCTTACTGAGCACTGTTTGCCAGATGTTCCAGGGCAACCTGGTCTTGCGTCCCTCTAGGAGCAGTTTTCCTATTGATAAGAGGGACGTCATGAATTTCAGTTTTCTTCAACTAAGTCTGTGTCCCAGCCCTGGCTGTTTCCACACTGTTAACGTTGAAGTCCAAGGGGCAGGTGGCCATGTCGAAACTGAAAGAGAGTTTAAAGAATAAATATGTAGTAGTGGTTCTGAAGCCAGCGTTAGTTGAGGCAGTGCCAGGGGAGCAGAGGTTGGTATTGCTAGTATTATAATGGGACCAACTAAAGTTGAAGAAAAGGATTCATGCTAACCTGAGTAGGCACATCAGTGTAGATGCTGGCAGACGCAGCCTCTCTGGAAGCCTCAGCATCTTTTACCGAAGAAGTTACTGTATGGAATTTGATCAATTTCAGCACAGGAGTAGGTTTAGAAGATAAGATAGATCACTTTTTTGATCTTGGTCTTATTGCTTTAATGAGAAGGCAACTATTTGCACTATGTGTGCGCTCTCTGTGGCTTTTTCCAATGTTGAGAAGTGGATGGGGTCTGGTGAGGTAATGCTTTAAAATTTATACTCAAGGTTATGAATATAGAGAAGGAAAAGTTATTTGACTGTACTAGTACTTCTCCAGAGAAGGTGTCCTTCACAGAGTCATTACTGATCCTTCAGTTATTAAATACTGGCTGAAAAAAAAGAGCTGTGGTAAAATGATTGATAGTACTGAGCTTTCTGAGCAATAGTAAGACCCGCCTATCTCTGAAACATGTTTAAAAAAGAATGTTTTATTGTTTTCTACAAGTTAACAAAAACAAACGTACTCAGACTTACGGAACTCAATCAGCACATCAGTAAATTTCAAGGTGCATGTCACTGGAAGATAATCTTACAGGAGTCCAAAGGGATTGCACAAACATTGTAAACTAATGGTAGTCTTTTTTTTATACTCATTTTGGCAGAGGTACAGCTTACATTTAGCTTCCTTGCTCCTCTCTGCCAATTATTACATTAAGCTTGCTTTTCCTGATACTTAGATCATCTTCCAAATTGTCAGTGGCACAGTTCATTGATATACAGATTTCTTCACCTGACGGCTTATTCCCTGTGTAGTAACCAGTGTATTGTCACTCATCTCTTCTCCTGTAGGTGACATAGTGCCATGAATTTCTAGTGAATACTCCATTTGTAGGTCTCGGGTGGGTGCCTAATATCCATTACATTGGATTCATAGAAACCAAATCTCTCACTTCTTCCCTCAACCCATCCACCATCTTCCTCTAATAGTCTGGTATGGTTCTAAATCCACCTTTGTTGAAGATATATCATGGGCAGCAGCCAGATCGATCAGGATAAGTTTTGCATAGTAAAGCGGGAATGACGTGTACCCCATGTGAAAATGTAAATTGAGTGAGGCAAAATTGGTAATTTCTCTCTGTATATTAGGGCCTCGCCCCAGTTCCCACAATCTTAATACCATTTTGTTCTAATCTGGACGTCTTGACGTGGTGCTTTGCACAAAGTGCATGATACAGGGAAGATAATGGGCAGCCACGTCTCACCAATAACGCAAGGTCATTGTAGATCCTGGATTCCAGGTGTGGACCAGAGAATCCACCCCATATAATGAAGGCTATTCTGACATACAAATAAAGGTTTCCAAGATGTGCATAATACTTTATCTGGCATTCCTAGAAGACATTTCAATAAATCATGTAAACTACGTGTCACAATTTCTCAATTCCCAGAAGACAGACATTTTTCTTCACAATACAGTTCACTACCAATCAAAAAACAACCGCTGTCCATCCAGCCAGACATTTATGGCTCTACTGACTGCTAACAAATGTTTTTGAAATCTCAAAGAGGGGCTCTTCTGCCAATGGTCCTTCAATAATGGTCCTTCACAAATTTTGATTTCCAATTCCACATCATAAACATCAGGACCACCATCTTTTCGGATATCCAGGGGAACTCGGCAGGGCTGCCCCCTTTCCCCTCTCCTTTTTGCCCTGGCCATAGAGCCTCTAGCGAATCGCCTTCACAGGGAAGGTCTAGACGGGTATCCCATTATCAGGTACCACCCACAGCGTATCTCTTTACGCCGACGACCTGCTACTATATGTACGAGACATTACAATGGACCTCACACACATTTTCACCACCCGCCAAGATTTCGCAACAATAGCAGGCCTTAAAGTCAACTGGGCGAAATCCTCTATACACTCACTCAATGCCGACCTCCCCCCACAATCAATACAGATAGGAAATATTAACCTTGCTTTGAATATGCACGCACCCTGATATCTCGGTGTCCGACTGTATCACACTCCGCAGGATATATACGACGGCAATCACCGAAAAGTACTAGCAGGCATCCGAACATCTATAGGGTTCTGGCGTACCCTCCCATTATCCTCACTAGGGAAGATTGCACTAGCTAAAATGGTTCTAGTCCCCGCCTTCTATATTATTTTGCAAACCTTTCCCCCCACTTGTTTTTTCAGGAACTAAACGCCCACTATGCACACTCATATGGGGGAACGGGCGTCGACGGGTAGCCCTAGCCAAAATGCAGCGGCCAATAGACCAAGTAGGATTAGGGGCCCCCTCGTTCGAAGCATATTTCCTGGCAGCCCAGCTTCAATGGCTGTCGCGCTGGACTGCGGGGCGCGCACTGTAGGAAACCACCACAAATGCTGGACCACTGTCCATAGCAGTAATCCAAAGCATGCTGCTGCAAGGCCTCCGCCCGGCGACAACCCACCTCATACAAGTAAAAGTAGCACAGCCCTGTATGTCCTGTATCCATCGACTCTCCCGAGGAACCCCATAATATACCCCTCTACTGCCCCTAGTGGGCCTACCCAAAGGCCAAGAACACTACATTTCACGTGCCCTCAAGTCCTGGACTGATCACTCACTCATAGCGGTGGGTCCCCTGTTCACAGACGGCCAGCTTATCCCCTTTGAGGACCTAGCAGAAGAATATGAACTCCCTCTGGGACAATTTCTCCTGCGTGGGCAGATGTTCTCTGACTGTCGCCGCATCTGGCATATAGCGGAAAACGAACCAGGGACACACCCGGTCATACATGCTATCCTGCAAATGGGGCCCATACGTCATATCATTACCTGGCTGTATAAAGCCATATGCGAGCTCACATCTGCCCCGCTCACCCACCTACGCCACCAATGGGAGGAAGAATTCCAAAGACCATTACATGATAAAGAATGGGAACAAGCATCTGAATTCCCGAAAAAGGTCTTCCGTAATGCTCGTTTAAAAAATATTCAACTCTATATACTGCATCGCGCCTACCTCGCACCTGACCGCCTCCAACGCTATTACCCAAACACACAATTTGCATGCCCCAGATGTCATACCTCTAATGCGACTTTTTATCACGTTCTGGATCTGTCCAACACTACGATCATACTGGGACACCATCCATACCATGCTGCGTGACGTAACGGGCATCACAGACATGAACACATGGGATGTCTCCGTGCTCGGTATAACCCGACGCCATAAACATAAAGTTCAGATGAGATTTGCATCCTTAATTCTCCTCCTGGACAAACGCGGGATAGCCATGCACTGGCGGGCGCCAGTGGGCCCCCTGTTAGCTGCCTGGATAGGAGCAGTCATCAAATGGGGAGCCTCTGAGGAAGATACCTTCTGATACGAAGAGGCTAGGGGAATCTGTAAACGACCCATCTCCATACAGTGGGCAATGCTCCTGCATGAATTCAAGAACACCGCCACTAGTACCACACCGCCGCCCACACCTCCAGGACCAACGGATACCCCCCCTCCCCCCCACTATGGCCACGTCCCCTGCCACTCCCCACACTGGTCCTCCCACAGCTCCCTATATTTTAATACCTCTAATCTGCACCCTGCTCCACCATCTAAATCATCTCCACGGATACCTTCATACAGCGTACCCCCAGTTCATATCCACCCACCCAGGTTTAATGAAAGTTAATCCCCCCCACACAGTTCTGCACTGACGGTGCACCACCATCTATTAGTTCACTACTAGGATTCGGACACAGGCACACAACATATGAAGGATAGGCCTCGTATAAGGCACCTAAACCCGTAGCATCTGTAGATAGTCAAATACTTTCTAACGCTGGAAATGTCACAGTTATGTTATTTACTGTATGTACTAATGCCTGAGACTGCTATATATGATGATACCAAATCATTTATCCTGCCTTATTGCAACTTATATGTATGTGACTAAAATCAAATAAAAAGTTTTACAAAAAATAAATAAACATCAGGACCACTAAATGGTAGCTTCTGCGGCCTGCTGTTGGGCTCCAAAATTGATATCTGACTTCCATGCCTCTATGGCACACCTTCAGCAACATTAACTCATAGTTGTGGGCGTTTTCAAGCCAACCAACAAGATTATGAAGCTTCAATGTGAAATAGTAGCACCCTTCTCCCACCCTATTCATGTTTACAAAAGCTTAGTTTTGGTAGCTGGTAAGAAACCTCCCTAGAATATAGGCATTGGGGAAGGATGACCATTTTTATCAATTAATTTCTACCTAATTTCTAGGGAGTTCCGAGGTCCAGTGTGGTGGCTGGAAATTATTCTAAAGCTTATGTATTTGTTGAGGATTTCCTAGTTGGTGATCTATTGCTACAAGTAAGTAACCTTTACATTTTTCCAGAAAATACCTCAATCAGATGCTCTCTCTATCAAATTTTAATGTGTAACATTGAGAGCTTGTCACCATTATCTCCTGAAAAGTCTGAACAAGTTTTCAGAAATGCATCTTTTCATTCATTATACTGTGGTAATGCAATAGATGTACTCATTAACAGATAAAGCAGACCCAGGATGAAGAAAAGAAGCAACTAACTGCACTCCGGGACTTGATAAAATCTTCATTACAACTTGATCAGAAAGAGGTAGGGAGCATTTCAAAGTTTAAAAATTTTACAGTGCTCTAAAGTAGAACCCCTTATAGAAACCCTTGATCAAAATCTAGAAACCCAGGCTGTGTCTTATTAAACACATTTCATATCGAAGTACACTTGGACACTTTTGTCTGGCACTCTAGTATTAGTGCTAGCAAAAAATGTGTGTATTGTGTAGCTAATACCATTGCATTCTGTGCTCTTGGTTCCTTTGGTAATGTAAAAAATGTAGAAGGATCTAGGCCTATCTTTTTTCTCGTTGGTTATCCAGTTCCTGTTAAGTCTCAACATGATTAAAGGTGTAGATATTTGATATGGAGTGATGCCGATTTCGTTTTCCATGCAAAATAATAAATGTGATAACATTTTGTAAGAACTTGTGAAAAATCTGTTTTGTGGGATTACTTCTGATAAATTAGTCATGCTTCTATGTTGGAAGTAGGTTTCATGAAAATGTTCAATATCCACTCCTAATATGCTCATTTGTGCAGTTGGTTGTAGATAACCAAAAGGACAAAATGATAGGTTGTTGTTAGATTTGCTTTATTGCTGTGAAGACTACTAAGTTGTAAATTGTCTTCACAATGTTCTTGCATTCTGAAGCTACTAAAAGGGACATTTTTATTATTTCTTTTCAAGTAATGCTGCTATGTTCTTTAGGTATAGGGCACCTTACCATGAAAACCTTTTATCTTTGCCAGTAATGATCATCGCCATTTAAAACTCTTGGTGCCTTCCTTGCAATTCTTTTCAATATACTTCCAGTGGTCACCTATAGTCATTTTAATAATTTTCATTTTACCTTTTTGGGCAACTTCAGAATTTTCAACACTTGGTTTATGTTGGTCATTTTATCCCTGCTTTACTCGTTTGTGCTGTTCTTCCTTCTGCCCAGCATGCCAGGACTACTTTGCACCCATGACTGGACCGGAACAGCTTCCCCAGAATATAATGTGACTTTAAATTCTTTGTGCAGAGACCCAGCACTAGTGCCTTCTTTTTGCGCTCCAGTGAAATACACTAGCCACCTGTCACCCACTGTCCAAAGCGCATTTCCTATTTTTTCTCCTTTTCAGAAGGATACAATGAAGAGCCTCACCAGTTTTGTGCATTGTTTCTGTATTTGCAGTCTCTCCCTACTTGAAGCTGTTTCTCGCTTTAGTGGTTCCACTCTGACTGAGCATATGCTTTCTTCCTAGCGCCTCATTCCCAGAAGGCTTCCATGTGTTGTTTGGGGAGCTTTGATTAGGCCTGGGCGGAAAACTACGCTACGCTCGCGTAGTTTGCGCAACTACGCGCTACGCGAATTGCACGTAGCACAGTGCAAAACCGCGTAGCGTAACGGGTATTTTTTGCTTGCTCGCGGTCCTCAACGTCAAGTTGGCGACCGCGAGCGAGCAAAATGACATCCCGACGAGACTTTTTCCTCGTTCGCGATCAGCAACATCAAGTTGCCGATCGCGAGCGTTGAAAATAAACCCCCCGGCGAGATTCTCAACGCGGGGAGGTCAGGTTTCTCATTGCGAGTGGTCGCGTATGCTCGTGACCGCTCGCGATGAGAAACTACCAGTCCGCGTTGAGAAAACTGCCGCTCGAGTACAAATCTACTCGAGCGGCAGAAAACGACCGCTTGCACTGTGCAAGATGCCGTTTGCAATGATTGCACAGTGCGGACAAGCATCCGGCACTGTGCACTCATTGCGAACAGCATTTCCTACCGCACTACGCAGTTCGCGTAGTGCTACGCGTAGCTCGCGTAGTGCGAAGTGCACTTCGCGTAGCGCTACTATGCGAACTATGCCCAGGGTTAGCTTTGATCCATGCATTTCCATCTTTTTTGTAGGGGTTTTCATCCGAGATCACTGATAATGTGAAATGTGTCGTCATTGCCAGTTGGCCCAATAAATTAAACTGCTTCTTATGTATTCTCCATGAGCTGCTTAGAGATGTGTGAATCGTAGGCACAATGGGCTGTGAAAACAACTAAAAGCATACTACAGTGAAAGAACCCCAGGTCATACCAATGTTTAAAAATAGTTATTTATTACAAATGTATTTAAAAAAAATTAAAATAGCAAATACATCCACCCAGTCCCAAATCTACCCCCAATCCCCAACGTTCACCTCAGACCATAACTCCTCCAAGTACCGTTGTCAACCATGAACCAGATTAAGAACATATCACAACTTCTCAAAGTTCACAGATTTCTTTAGGCACGTCTGCTTTTGTATATTAATTTTTCACTGAGGAAGCATAGGTCTGTTCCCCTCAACCATAATTTGATGTATATTTTGGAAATTGTTTTTTTTTTTTTTTTTTACAGTTTACTGATATGTCCTTCTTTGCCACTGTCAAAGGGCCAGGAAAAGTTAGACATATTCTAAGCAGTACTCCCAGTATCCACAGAAGAGGCAGGTTAGGGTATAATAAAAATTTGCTGCTGTCACTTTCACAGTTACTATTTCAACCTCCCCCTAGCATATTGTATCTCTGAGCGAACCCAGAGTGCTATTGAGGTCATCGTGGCGGAGAGGCATCCCTCTACAAAATCAGTTCATGGCAGTCATTGGGGAAATTTGTGTCGTGGTGTGCTACCTATCCAGTTGACCCACTACAAGCCTAGTTGTCTGAAAGTTTGGTTGCTCCTTTTTCTCTCTGGCCCAGCAAGAGCTTGCTTTAGACACTATGAAAGTTTATTTGTTGGCTGTTTTGGCTTTTTCTTTTTTACATTGGCTGGATCAGACTTTTTTATTTAAATCACCTGTTGTGGTGAGAATTTTGAAAGGGTTGCAATACTTATTTCCACCAAACCTCTTTGTGATGCCTTAGTGGTACTTGAATTTAGTATGTATGTGTTTTTTGATGTGCACCCCCTTTGAGATGCTGCACAGCTGTCCATTGTGATTTTTGATGCCGAAAACAGTCTTCCTCATCACTACAACGTTGGCTACGCATGTGAACAAGCTGCATGCTTTTTTTTGTTACACATCGTTCTTCCTGGATAAGTTGGTTTTGACAACCAGGGCCTCTTTTTCGCCAAAAGTGTTTACTCCATTTCATGTTGACCAGGCTATCCCTCTCCAAGCATTCTTTGCTCCACCTCAGTCCCCTAAAGAGAATGAGAGACTTCATTGTTTGGACGCTAAAAGAGCACTACGTTTTTGTACAGATCAAAGAACATTGGATCTGTTTTTAGCATTCTGCTGAGCAAAGAAGGGCAAGACATAGCAAAAACTGACCATTTCCCGATGGATTGTTCTCTGCATCAATATCTGCTGCGTACTGGCTAAGAGGCAGTTCCCAGAAGGCTAATGGGTTCATTCCACCAGAGGTAAAGCTTCTACCACTGTGTTGGCACGTGGAGTAATTGTCGTGAACATTTGTCAGGCAGCTACATGGGCGTTTGTTGACATGTTCATAAAGCACTGCTGTCTTGGCAGTTGGGTCCTTCAAGAGTGTCATTTTGCCTGCTTGGTCCTGTAGGACATTTTGTTCTGAGCCAGTTTACAGACGCACCAGCTTGGGAGCTTCTGCTATGGTATATATTCACAAGCTGAGGGATCTGCTTTTAGAAGTATCCATCAGAAGAACAAGTTACTTAAGTTACAATTTTTCTGATGATTACTCGATCTAGCTACAAGTTTCTCACCAACCCTACCACCTCCTCGTTCTGTGAACTGGACTCTTTTCTCCATCTTTAAAGGTCCCACTTTAAAGATCAGCACATTGGCCATGCCAGTCTGTGGATAGGCTATGTTTTGTTACCCTTTTATCAAGACTCAAGGATCCCGAACAGTGAAAGTAGTGGGCCAGTGCCTGTAAGAATTGTTTGAAATTGGGAAACTGTATGTGATTTAAAGCTAACTTCATAGTTTTGTAAGTGTAAGTGTGTCTGACCCTGAAGGAAGATCAGCGACTGATTAGAAAAAATTATTTTTTGTCAAAAAAACAAATGACAAATTCATTTCTTGCTGATTATGCAAGGAGGAACTCCACTGCAAGATGTGAAACTAAATTGAGAAAAACCTTCTGACCCTGGAAGTTGTAAGTAACTTAACTGAAGAAATTGGGACTCTTAATAGATTGATGGCAATGGAATTAAAGCCACCCTTCCTCAGTTTGAACGAGAAAGAGCAGCTTGTGATGCAATCAAAAGGAATTACCACTGAGCACTGGAGGAAGAACAGCAGGCAAGAGGATGCTTTTGAGTCTGATAACGTACAGGTATCAGAAAACAAATCAGTTGCCCCTTCTGCAGGTTAACAATTGGAAAAGATGCTTCTGTAATGATTTATGAGCAGAAGTGTTACTTCTGTGATAAGACCCTGAGATACAGAAAACCCCATTGCCCCTTGCACCAACCTTAAAAGTGGACAACTGTTTAAGCAAGTGTGCTTTGAATCTTAACGATGAAGTAATTGGCAAGTGAAACAAGGGAGCATTATTGCTAGGGATGCCTCACACACTTTCATTGTAAGAAAGAAAACAGCAGGTCAGAGACTAAAAGCATGATTCACAGTGGTAGATATTAAGGAGTGAATATTCAAAGTTTTTAGCTTTCCTTCAAACTACTCTAGAATGTGAAAATAATGTGCCAGTTTTAAATTTTAAGCTTAAGCAGTTCTGCTATAGAGCAATTTAGTAGCTTGGAAGAATTTCTTCCTGTGTTCATTCCACAAGGATATAACAACAAACTCTAGGCAATTTCCCTAAACTGGAGGCATGTTAATAGTTGTAATCAAAGAGGTCTGACCCTGTCTTACGAAAAACAGTGCACTTGATGATGAATCCGAATCAGTGAAATTGGCACAGCAGCAGCGATATGCCAAGATTTTCTACACCACCACCCTTTTCTGGATCACTCAGAGAATGATGCCAAGAAAACTCTGTTTCTTCCGCACTCCTAACTCTATAATAGAAAGTGAGCTCAAGAATAGAATGTGAGGCAATGTTAAGATCACTAATAAGTCTTTCTATAGTGCAACTAATCTCGACTAAGATAGATGGTGTGTGGACCAGAGGTAGCCAGGCGTAGGGGTGAGCTTTTGAGACTACCAACACCAGCACAGAACTAAGTGATTCTCTCAGTGACAGTATTTCTAGCAAGCATCAAATGTTTCTGGATTCAGTCTTTACAGGCGGCTGCCATGAAGAAATTGAATAATTCATATTCAGATACCATTAAAGATCTGTTGATTTTAAATACTATAGAGATAAGGAACAAGACTGTTGTTGATTGCATAAAGGGAACAAAAATATCTGGGAAGAGTTTGAGATAAAACTTCAGCATCTTCAGCAAATACTCATAAAATGTAAAAAGCCATAGAAATGGCTATCACCAGAAACACTCTGAAGTCCTACATGAAAGCTAAAAGAAGATACGGAACTTGTAGATGAGTTGAGCTGCCAAAAACTGTGAATTTGTTTGAGATAAAATAGAACAAGAGTTTTTAACCTACGATCTATATATATCATGGCAAAGCTGCAATTACACAAGAGGAAAGAGTAAGGCTTTCAGAGTCATGAGCTGCAACTATAACAGAGCAACAGGAACCTTGCACCCAGACGGAAGCTAACAAATTTTTTTCTGCTGCTGATGGCATTGCTGAAGATTGGTAGAGCATCTTCAAATTTACTGTGTACACCTATGTTACTGTGTTGGCTTTATACTTTGCAAAGCGCCTAACCTGTCAGAAACTGTGCATTGCATCCGGTGCAGACAAATCATATGAACATTACTGGTATGGCAAGGGCCTTAGAACTAACTCTGCAGCCTACCTTCCAGCCTTTCATGCACTTGACATGTAGTGAACTCGAACTGTCATGGCGTATGGATGATTCCTTTCTGTAGCCACTGTGTTACTCGACTCTTCTGAGTATCACATGGAAGCAACACGTGACTCTCTAAAAGGGCCAATAATGGAAGAAAAAGCCAGGTAGCGTAAAAGTCTTCCAGGCAGGATCATTCTAAGTTTTGAAAAAATAGAGCAACCTAAAACTCTTAAACCCCGAACCTTTAATGAAGACCTGATCCAGCAGTAGCAGGATTCTAGGAGATGTAGCTGAAGGAATTCCTTTATGAGCATCAGAACCCTAAGAGCAGGAAAAATAGGAAGCTAGGAACTAAAGTGCCTACGATGAAAAAACCTGGTGCCACAGTTAGTGGACCCTTGGTACTGGTGGTTCTAGCTCGTTATATAAGGAGGAAAACGAAATAAAGACTGAGAAAAGCAGGGAGTGACATACAGAGGAATCTCTAGAGAAATGACTACTGAACTTAAAAAATAAAATAAAAATAAGATGTGAAATCTGTTGATTCATTCAGGAGTTATGAATGAAAAACTTTATTTCAGCAGCCATATTCCAATATGATACAAAAGGGGATGATGGACGGAACGTTTGAGCCAATCAAACACTCACCCCCAGTCAACTGATCTGGGTTTAATCCATCATCATTCTTTAGCTCACTCCACCACCCCAGTTCAGACATGGCCATATGCAAATCAGTCTGACCCTGTGCCTCATGGGAACAGTCCAGCACGAACTGCCAAGCCATGTCTTCCCTGGACCGGAAACAAGCATCCTAGGACCGGTTTCTGGCATTCCAGCCGTCATCAGCCAGGCTTGCTTGAATCCAGTGGCAAAGTGAGCAAGGGACCCACGTCTGGGCATACCCCCGCCAACTTAGGGCGAACAAAGCGATACAAAAGGGGATGATGGACGGAACGCTTGAGCCAATCAAACACTCACCCCCAGTCAACTGATCTGGGTTTAATCCATCATCATTCTTTAGCTCACTCCACCACCCCAGTTCAGACATGGCCATATGCAAATCAGTCTGACCCTGTGCCTCATGGGAACAGTCCAGCACGAACTGCCAAGCCATGTCTTCCCTGGACCGGAAACAAGCATCCTAGGACCGGTTTCTGGCATTCCAGCCGTCATCAGCCAGGCTTGCTTGAATCCAGTGGCAAAGTGAGCAAGGGACCCACGTCTGGGCATACCCCCGCCAACTTAGGGCGAACAAAGCGATACAAAAGGGGATGATGGACGGAACGTTTGAGCCAATCAAACACTCACCCCCAGTCAACTGATCTGGGTTTAATCCATCATCATTCTTTAGCTCACTCCACCACCCCAGTTCAGACATGGCCATATGCAAATCAGTCTGACCCTGTGCCTCATGGGAACAGTCCAGCACGAACTGCCAAGCCATGTCTTCCCTGGACCGGAAACAAGCATCCTAGGACCGGTTTCTGGCATTCCAGCCGTCATCAGCCAGGCTTGCTTGAATCCAGTGGCAAAGTGAGCAAGGGACCCACGTCTGGGCATACCCCCGCCAACTTAGGGCGAACAAAGCGATACAAAAGGGGATGATGAACGGAACGTTTGAGCCAATCAAACACTCACCCCCAGTCAACTGATCTGGGTTTAATCCATCATCATTCTTTAGCTCACTCCACCACCCCAGTTCAGACATGGCCATATGCAAATCAGTCTGACCCTGTGCCTCATGGGAACAGTCCAGCACGAACTGCCAAGCCATGTCTTCCCAGGACCGGAAACAAGCATCCTAGGACCGGTTTCTGGCATTCCAATATATATTCCAATATGGCAGCTCAGTGTGCTTGGGGTCCAGTTCTTGCATTGCTTAATATTAGAATTTGATTATCAAAAATACTTCTGCCAAGTTTCATGCTTTTACCCAAAATAAGTGCAATTCATTCTAAAAGAGGGACATATTTTCTGAACTAATGGCATCACATCTTCTCATTGGACAATTGAAACATAACATGGGGCTCATCTTGGTTGACGCACTGTTCAAGGTGTATGGTCTTGGTAGGAAACAGAATATCATGTTAACTTCCAAAATCAGTACAGTTAGCCCTTAATGCTTCAGTTCTATCTCTGATGATGAATAGTGTTCTAATTCATATAGTCAGTACAACCACAATGTATTACTTGAACAACAAGCAAAGTGGCACAATATTGAGAACACTCTGCCTCATACAACATTCTCCAAGTAGCATCTTGGAGTATTTGCTGTAATGCATGTTAAATGATTCCAGTTATCAACTTAAAAGATCAAAACATAACTTATAAACAATAAAGGCAATGGCATCAAGCATACGTTATTTGTATGGCAGGTAGTGGTGTCAGCCTGGCAAGGAAGTTCTTGACCTGAACCAAGTATGAATATAGATATTCAAGGTGTTCATTGCAGGCAAGGATGGGCCTATTCCCCTACTGCATAGCAGTGCCTGTATCCCCTTTTAATTTTTTGATCAAAGTAGGGTTACATCCTGCAGAAACGCAGTAAGTCTGTTGTCCATTTTAGCTATTAGTGTTGTCAGCATTGCATCCCATGTAGGGATCTCCATTCCACCCACTGGCCAGTTTCTGTGCTTGCCATTTGGCCAATAGCCATGCCAAAGCAGGAAACCTGTTTTCTTTCTTTGTTGCCTTTACCCTTTAATATAGTACCAGAAAATTTGGCCTCAAGGGTGGGAGTGTAATTTTTGCCTGTCCCCTCCGATACCAAGCTGCGAACCACATGCCGGAATAGGGCAAGCACTGGACAATTCCAAAACATTTGGGTTATCTTGTCTGCTGGTTGACTGCAAATTTGGCACGCCAGATACAGTATGATATGTTTTATGCAACGTACTGGGGATCCAGTATGTCCTATGGAGTATTTTAAATTGAATCAATTTAAACAGTGAAGTGCACAACAACTTAAAGGAGTACTTGACTATTTTGTTTCTACCTACATCTCATTCTCACAGACCCTTCAGTGTGGAAATATCTATCCTAAATTGATGCGCAGGTTACAACACAGAGCTGTGATAACTTTTCTTTCTCGACTATGTGTCAATAGGTCTTTAAGGTGTTGTGTATAGTAGGTTTAGTCTCGCCCGAATCCTAAACTAAATGAACCTACCTTGTCAGAGCTCTATATGTCAGAAACTGACTTGGAGGAAGCTACATGTTCTATCTTAGTTCCTCAAACATGTAAAGTGTTTGGTTGACATACATATCTCCCAACTTAGAAGAATGCCATAACAATGAAGTCGCTAATTTCTTGGCCGATCTTGCGGTCTGCCAACTGGTACAACGTGTCCCGAGTACTACTCACTTAACAGGGCATCTTTTAGATCCTGTATTCTCTAATTTACCCTCGATGAAGGTTCATCACCCTGTCCCTATGGCCTGTTCGGACCACTTTTTAATTTCTATGTTTGTACGAGGTCAAGTTCCACCACAGCTAGTTCGCTCCCGTACCATCCTGCCCGTGGCATAAACTAGATGCAGACCACTTCTGTGACCTCCTAACGCAGATCCCCCAGTTGCCTCCTAATTTAAAGGCAGCTAACCGCCTTCTCCATGCATGGCTCACGTATGCTCTTGACAGCTGCATTCCCGCCAAACTTACCCACAGTAAAGAACTCTGACCAGTCCTTGGTTCAACGAGTCTTTGACCCTTGCTAAGAAAAACTGCAAGGTGTTGGAACGTGCCTGGAGCCGCTCCTACGATCCAGACCTAAAAATTCAATATCGCGCGTCCATTAAAGCTTACCACCAACTAATACGGATGTCCAGGGCTGATTATTTGGAAATCAAAATTAAAAGTAGCAGTAACCCTGTGAAAAGCATCTTCTCCCTTCTTAAGGATTTGAGGAAACCCATCACGGCAGCCGAATCTACCATCAGCTCGAAGACTCAGTGCGATGATCTGGCTAACTACTTCATTAATAAGGTAGAGAATATCTACAAAAACTTCCACGCCATGAGGGGCTACGCAAGTCGTAAGGCACAGACGAGCTCCCCAGGTCCCTCACTACTCTCCTTCCTTTCCTTTACTTACTCAGGCGGAGGTACGCACTCTAAGCAGCAAAATCAAATCGGGCTCTCCAGCCGACCCACTCAAACCTGACCAGTTTCAGAAATTTCAGGAATACCTTTTACCGGTCTACAGTGAGCTGATTAACCTGTCATTGTCAATGGCAATGGTACCTGCCCCATGGAAGCATGCCAAAGTCATTCCGCTGCTGAATAAACCCTCTTTGGATATATCTAAGCCAGAAAACTTTCGTCCTATTTCCCTGCTCCCCTTCTTGGCTAAAGCTACTGAATCTTACGTAAATTCCATACTGACCAAATACGTGGAGTCCAATGAAATTCTGGACTCTTCCCAGAATGGTTTTAGATCGCACCACAGCACCGAATCCGCCCTGTTGGTGGTTACTGAACATATGCGGGGCTCCCTAGACGAGGGAAACACCTCAGCCCTGATCCTACTCGACCTAAGCACTGCGTTTGATACAGTATCGCACAAGATTCTGTCGCGGCGCTTACAGGAGATAGGTATTGGAGGTGCCGCATTAGCTTGGTTCTCGTCATTTCTTGCTGGAAGATCATTTCAGGTTATTGCTCCACGTACTGCCCTCAGGAGTACGCCGTATGTCATGGAGTGCCCCACGGATCTACGCTGAGCCCCACGCTTTTTAATCTTTATATACAACCCCTTACGGTGGTAGTGAAAGACAGAGGGCTGTCTTTAGTATTCTAAAGCCCGTCTGCGCCCGTCCGCGCCCAGCGCCAGAACCCCTGGCCCCCGCGACCGCCACAACACCCGTCTCCACTACACCACCGGAACCCTCCACGCACTCAACACCGGACGATCAAGCACCTGCTACCTGGCCGCCCCGAAACGCACCCACGGACCCTTCACCTGCCGAAACTGCAGCTACACCAGCATCCAGCCCGCCAATCAATCCAACCACCTTCGCTGCATCCTCCTAAACACCCGCTCCGCCAGGAAACACGCCGTAGAACTCTGGGACCTACTCGACACCCACACCCCTGACGTCGCCTTCCTGACCGAGACCTGGCTGAACTCCTCCTCAGCACCCGACATCGCCATAGCCATCCCGGAAGGCTACAAGATCATCCGCAAGGACCGCACCAACGGAGTAGGAGGAGGAATCGCCATCATCCACAAGAACACCCTCAACATCTCGACTAACGACGCTGACACCCTCTGCACCGCCGAACACCTGCACTTCCAGATCCACACCGACCCCAACACCACCCTCAGAGGAACACTCGTCTACAGACCCCCGGTCCCCGACCACAGTTCTGCGACTCCATCGCCGACCTCGTCAGCACGCACGCCTCGCCTCCACGGACTACATCCTCCTCGGGGACCTGAACTTCCACCTCGAGAACAACAACGACCCCAACTCCTCCGCCCTGATCGCCAACCTCGGACTCAGACAGCTCGTCACGACGCCCACCCACTCCGCCGGCCACACGCTGGACCCCATCTTCTCAGCAAGCACCCACGTCTGCTTCAACCACACCACCGAACTCCACTGGACCGACCACCGCTGCATCCACTTCACCTTTCGGAAACCCGTCACACCCCACCGCACCCAACAGATGCCACGCCACTGCTGGAGCAAAGTCACCGATAACCAGCTAACCACCACCCTCGCCCAAAGCCCACCCGACCGACCCGGACGCCGCAGCCCACAACCTCAGACAATGGATCGAAAACTGCGCCAACGCCCTTGCCCCAATCAAGAAACCCTCCACCAGCCACACCAGGAAGAAAGCGAGCTGGTTCTCCCAAGACCTCCAGGCATCCAAGAAAACCTGCCGTAAGTTAGAGAAGAACTGGACCCGCGAACGAACCCCGGAAAGCTACGCAGCTCACAAGGACGCCACCCGCAACCACTACCACCTCATCAGATCCGCCAAGAGAACCTCCTTCAAAGACCGCCTAGACAACAACGCACACAACAGCAAAGAGCTCTTCAACATCGTGAAAGAACTCTCCAACCCCAACTCCAGCGCCAACGACATCCCACCCTCGCAAGAACTGTGCGACTCACTGGCCACCTTCTTCCACCGCAAGATCACGGATATCCACGACAGCTTCAACACCGCGACCGCCCCGGCAACCACCGAAACACCCACGACCACCACTCGCACCAACCGCCTGACCTCCTGGACCAACATAGACAACAACAACACCATCAAGATCATGAACTCTGTACACTCCGGATCCCCGACAGATCCATGCCCACACCACATCTTCAACAGGGCCAGCACCGTCATCGCACCCCACCTCCGGAAGGCCATCAACAGCTCCCTCGAGACAGCGACCTTCCCAGAGGACTGGAAGCACGCCGAGATCAACGCCCTACTGAAGAAACCCACGGCTGACCCCAAGGACCTCAAAAACTTCCGACCCATCTCCCTGCTCCCGGCGTAGGTCATCGAGAAGGCCGTCAACATACAACTAACCAGGTTCCTCGAGGAAAACAGCATTCTGGACTCGTCCCAGTCCGGATTTCGCCGCAACCACAGCACCGAGACAGCCCTCCTAGCCGCCACCGACGACATCAGAACCCTGCTAGACAACGGTGAAACCGCGGCCCTCATCCTCCTGGACCTGTCGGCCGCCTTCGGCACGGTCTGCCACCACACCCTACGCGCACGCCTCCACGACGCAGGGATTCAAGAGAAGGCCCTGGACTGGACCACCTCCTTCCTCTCCGGTAGAACACAGAGCGTCCGCCTTCCTCCCTTCCGCTCCAAAGCCACCGAGATCATCTGCGGCGTACCCCAGGGCTCATCCCTCAGCCCCACGCTGTTCAACGTCTACATGGCCCCCGCTCGCCCGCATCGCCCGACTGCACAACCTCAACATCATCTCCTACGCCGACGACACCCAGCTGATCCTCTCCCTCACCAGAGACCCTCACACAGCCAAAACCAACCTCCACGAGGGAATGACGGCCGTCGCCGACTGGATGAGAAACAGCCGGCTGAAGCTGAACTCAGACAAAACGGAGGTCCTCATCCTCGGGTCCACCCCTCGGCTTGGGACGACTCCTGGTGGCCCTCCTCGCTAGGAACGGCCCCCACACCCACCGACCACGCACGCAACCTAGGGGTCATCCTCGATTCCACCCTCTCCATGACGAAGCAGGTCAACGCCGTCTCCTCCTCCTGCTTCAACACCCTCCGTATGCTTCGCAGGATCTACAAGTGGATCCCCACCGAAACCAGAAGGACGGTCACCCAGGCTCTCGTCAGCAGCAGACTGGATTACGGAAACGCCCTCTACGCCGGAGCCTCGGCGAAACTCCTCAAACGGCTCCAAAGCATCCAGAACGCTTCAGCACGTCTGATCCTCGACATCCCGCGCCGCAGCCACATCACAACCCGCCTGAAAGACCTGCACTGGCTCCCCGTCAACAAGAGGATAACCTTCAAGCTCCTCACCCACGCACAAAAAGCACTCCACAACACCGGACCAGCGTACCTCAACTGCCGCCTCAACTTCTACACCCCCACCCGCCAGCTCCGCTCCGCCGACCACGCCCTCGCCACCGTCCCCCGCATCCGAAGAGCAACCACCGGCGGCAGATCCTTCTGCCACCTCGCCGCCAAGACATGGAACACCCTCCCCCTCCACCTACGGCAGACACAGGACCTACTGACCTTCAGGAGACTCCTCAAGACCTGGCTATTCGAACAGTAGCAGCTCCCACCTCTCCCCTCAGCGCCTTGAAACCCTCACGGGTAAGTAGCGCGCTTTACAAATATAATGATTGATTGATTGATTAAGCTGATGACACTCAGCTTGTGATCTTCTTCTCCAACAACTCTAACCAGAATCTGACTAAATTTCACGATGACATGGTGGTTGTTGCAGATTGGATGTCGGCTAACTGTCTGCAGCTTAATGCCTACAAATCAGAAATTCTTCTTCTAGGAAGAAATACTCACATATGGGGCGAGCAGTGGTGGCCCGCCTCGCTTGGGTCAGCCCCCCTGCCCAAGAAGGCTGTAATAAATCTGGGTGTCTGGGTAGACAGTGCATTTTCCTATGAAGCGCAGATGAAAGTAGTTGCAGGTGTCTGCTTTGGACTTCTACGAGGACTTAAGCCTCTGCTAGGA
The DNA here is from genome assembly GCA_963921515.1 of Calotriton arnoldi. NCBI lineage: Eukaryota > Metazoa > Chordata > Amphibia > Caudata > Salamandridae > Calotriton > Calotriton arnoldi. Next base: position 1,917,748 of record CAWUFW010002278.1, on the reverse strand, counting down.
TTCTTCAACCCACAAACACCCCAGATCATTATCCAGTCATCTATACTTTCGAGACTGAATTATTGCAACTCTTTGTATCTGGGCACTAACATCTGGAATCCAAGGATTACAGAGGGTTCAAAATGCCGCACCGCGAGCTCTTTTCGCACTCCCCAAAGCTTGCTCAGTGTCAAAACTCATTTTCAAATTACACTGGCTCCCTGTGGACAAGAGAATCCACTTCAAGACTTTGTGCATTTCTCACAGAATCCTCACCTTCCAAGCGCCCCCTATCCAATTTACTAACTCCGTATGTCCCACGCCGTGAGTTGCGCTCTGCGGACCTTCATATGGCTTGTGTTCCCCGAGTCAGAAGAGCAAGAGCTGGAGGGCACTCGTTCCAAGCGATCGCGTCGGCCCTTTCTCCTCCCGGTGACCATCAGGAACATTCAGAATCACTGGGCCTTCAGAAAGACCTGGCTCTTTCTGGCATAATTTCCCAGTCCCATCTCTCCTCCGCAATCTGTTTCTGGAACTAGCGCTCGAATGCCCCGTTGCTGGGGCAGTCATGCGCTTTACAAATCAATTAACATAACATAACTTAATTATGTTATGCTCCTCCCAGTGCGATCGGGCAAAAGCAGAGCTGAATGTGCCTAGCCTGGAATATATCCATATTAGAAGCTCAGGTGCATAGGGCTCCTTCGTATTACTAAGAGCAAGGCATCACTTCCAAAAATAATTTTCTAAGCTCCACAATCTAGAATTGTTTTGAACCCTATTGCTCATATCCAGCCCCACTGACAGTAGTTTCCCACCTGTTGTGCCCCCCTCCCTCCCCCAATATTTAATTTCCTCCAGCTGCAAATTTCTATCTACTCAGCTACCCATTGAAACTTGAAACTGAGCCACTGTGTAATAGTTCTCATAATCAGGGGCAGCCAAGTCTCCCTTCAGTACTAGTAATGGTAATTTTCGCAGTGCCATATTGTTCCTACCACCTCCCTTAGTCCGATCCATTACCATCTCCTTAAGAGCCTTCAAAATTCTGTCCAGCAACACCACTGAAGAAATACGAGCAATAAGGCAGGACAACCATTTTGGAAAGAGGAGAGAGAGAGAGAGAGCCTGCTCATTTTAGACAAGTGCAGTTTGGTCCCAAATTTGATGGACTCCCTTGTACTCATCAACATTTTGCTGAGATTCCCTTCAATAATGTCTTGGTCCTCGTGAAAAAAATTGAATTTTCAGATATCTAACAATTTGCAAATTCCATTGTAACAGTAGTTCAGGGAGATTCACATCAGAGTCTAGTTACTGGGGCTTCAATGTGAAGACGCATGGTTTAGTTTTATTGTGTTTTAGGCCCGAGTGATCTCCAACTATGAAGCAAGAATATGAGAACACCATCTACATAATGCAAAAGGGTGAGCATTTGCCCATTTAATGTTACCCCGCCACCGGGATCTTCTCATCTTATGGTGGTGGGCATGGGCTCAATTCCTGGTCAAATAGCGGGCAGACCTGTTTAGTCCTCCTGTACAACTCCCACTCCTCAAACACGATCCTACCATTGCGGACCCTTGCCGTTGAGCTGATCTACAATAGCAAGACCCAAAATGTGAACTCGAGGCATAATCCCATTTCCTCAATCACAGTCTGTAAGATGCTCCAATTTAAAGTATCAAATGCCTCTTCAATGTCAACCATGGCCACAGCAGGTTGTGCAGTTCCAACCAAAGGGTTGATAACCGGGTGGCTTAATCGGCATATGTTAGGTTTGTATTTCTGTTGGGACCGAACCCTAACTGATGGGAATTAAACAGCTCTGGTAATAAAAAAGAGAGTTGGTTAGTCAGCAACTTAGCAAACATTTTATAGTCCATGCTTAACATGGACAAGGGTCTACAGGGGCCAACTCCAAAGGTTCACTTTCCGACTTCAATAGGTGATAATAATTGCTTGTTATGAAGTGCGGGGCATTACTTGTATCTCCTTGGAAGCCATGAATTCTTCCAGCAGTCAAGGTGCCAGTTCATCTTTGTATGTCGTATTAAATTCTTTCGACAGTTCATTGCTGCAGAGAGTTTTTTCCATTGCTAAGCCTTTAATAGGAAGTACAATTTCCTCTAGCATAATTGGAGAGTACAGCTACAATTGCTGGTCTGGGTCAAGTGTCTTTAACCTTGCATAATGAAGATAAGTTCATTCACTCCACTTTTTCTATGTTGGAATTCACATACAGATTAGAGTAGTATTCACACAGTGCCTTTAAGTCTGTTTGTGTGTTAATGATGATATTATCTGAAAGAAACACGTAGTGATAGATTCCTTACCTTAGAATTACCCCCAGGCGTCAGACTGGATCCGGAAAGTTTTCGTCGGAAGGTGGCGTCGTGCGGCTCCGCGTCCGTCGTTGGCGTCGTGGTCGCCGAGATGACGTCGCGGCAGCTACTTAGACGCCGCCCTCGCGCGCTGACGTCAGTTCTTTCTTTTTCCGCGCCAGCAAGCGCAGATCCGGAGAGAGTGGTACCCCCAGTCATTTTTTGACTGAGTTTTTCGAGGCTTTTGTCTGTTTTTTCGAGTCGTTCGACTCCTGGTGCCGTAGGGATGCCCGGTTTCAAGTCTTGCGAGGACTGTCATCGCATGATGTCGGTGACGGACCCGCACCGCGTGTGTCTCTACTGCCTGGGGTGCGACCACGACCCCAAGTCGTGCCCCGACTGCCGGGCCATGGCACCGAAGACTTTGCGGGAGCAGTCCCAAAAGTTGCTTTAAGTCCAGAAGGTTAGCATTCTTTTTTTTTTTTTTTTTTTTTGAATCCTCATCTTACCAATAGACTTCTGCAGACTAAAAAGCCGTCATATCTTCTAACTGGGGAGCCTACGGCTAACTGCTCCAGTCTAGGTCAACCTGACCGGCCCTGATTTGTAGGGGCTTGGTATAATCATAGGACCCAGTTTGTGGGGGGAAAAAAAATAATAAAAAAATAAAAAAAAAAAAAGAAGAGAAGAGGAGGGAAACTACAATGGTATACTATCGGATGCTTCACATCGGAAGAATTAGCCTCAATTCTCTACCCCATTTTACTAGAGGCTGCCAGATGTTGAATAGGATTTCTCCATTCCCTTCTTGCTCTAATCTCGCCATGGTAAACGAGGCTTTCAGCCAGTCTTCCCTATTTGGGGAATGGGATCTTTCCACTTAATGCATAGTTCTCTTCGTGCTAAGAGAATCAGATATAACAACAGCCCCTTATCCGACTGTGATAGAAAAGAGTCGGATACATCATTACCCCCAAAAACACCAGCTGAAGATTAACCTCTATACTGGTCTCAAAAATATCTGATAAAGAGTCTCCCACCTCCTTCCAGAAAGATCCTAATTCCAAACACTCAAAGAAGACATGTATATCATCCGCTAGAGGTAATCTGCACCTAGGACACTTCGGGGAGGTGAAGGGGCAAACTTGGCTATTTTAGCTGGGGTGTAATACAACCTATTTGTTACAAAGAAATGATTCTTCTTTAAACTAGCTGATTTTATAGTCTTATACATCCTTTTTAATGAAAGCTCAAGAATAGCTTCAGCAACAGACTCAAGAGGGGTGTGTTTCCAAACCGATGATTGTGGTGGAATGTCCAAGTCCTCTGCTCGGAGAAGATTCGAGTACCACATAGATATTTCTTTTTTTTTTTGGTTGAACATTTTGTAATGCACTCTCTAATTCCCATTCTCCCCTAGATTCACTCTTCTCTGCCTCATACCATGATCTAAGTTGTATAAACTTAAACTTTGAGAAGGCAGGACCTATCTTTGTTCTTAATACTTCCCAAGGAAGAATCCCGTCTTCATCCTTTAAATCATGCCATACAACCATACCTGCATGTTTAATTGTAGTTGCTAAACTATCTTGAAGACAGGGTGGGGTACCGGGGGATTCCCAAATAGGGGCAAAATCGGAAAAATAACCCAACCTCCATCTTCGTCTAGCCTTATACCAAGTTTCCAAGGCTGATTTTAAAACCTTGAGGCGTACCCGTTTAAAGTACTTTGGAGCACCAAACTTATATAGAAAACCCCCTCCTCCACTCCCTCCTTCAGCCAAAACCATCTCCCCTAAAAGTCTGCCCCAAGATTTCTCATCCGGGTTCGAAAGCAGCATCCTAATACCTTTAAACTGAAAAGCAATTAAATAACAACTAATATCTGGGAGGGCCAATCCTCCTTTGTTCAACCTCCTCCTCAACTTCTTCCATGACATTCTGGCTCCTTTATTGCCCCAAATAAAACTCCCAATTTTCCCCTGTATTTTACCGATGTTCTTATTAGGAAAAGTCAAAGGAATGGCATTAAACAGATAAGTTACTTTTGGAAGAACAATCATCTTCACCAGATTGACCCTCCCATAGATCGTCAAAGGGAGGTTCCCCCACCTAGCGAAAAGTTGGTCAATTTCCTTTGTAACTTTCTCCAGATTGAGTAACGGAATTTTAGCTATATCATTGACGATTTTGATACCCAAATATTTAAATTCCTTGCTGATAGGACCACCCAAATAGTCGATATTCCAACACATTACTTCTGTTTTGGAAGAGTTGGCTAGATATCCAGATATTGAACCAAATTCTACAGAGAGAGCTTCCAGCCGTGGAATAGACGCCTCAGGATCACTAGTGTAAATAATAATGTCATCTGCATATAATGCAATCTTACACTGATATGTTTGTGATCTAAATGGATGAATTGACTCATCCATTCTAATAGCTTGCGCCAAGGGCTCTATATATATGTTGAATAACAAGGGTGAGAGAGGACATCCTTGCCTGGTCCCCCTCTCTATATTAAAACTTCTAGTCAGCATACCATTCAACAAGATCTTTGCTGACGCTCCTAGATAACATTTCTTCAATATGTGTACGAAAGAGGGGCCAAAGCTCATTCTCTCTAATAGCTCCCAAAGGTAATTCCAACAAACTCTATCGAAAGCCTTGGCCGCGTCCAAGGCTACTACTGCCAAAGGATCAGATCTTACAACGGCCAGGTCGATGTTCCCGATTAATAATTGAGTTTGTTCCTGAATATACCTCCCGGCTATAAAGCCCTTCTGGTCAATATTGACCAGACTAGAAATTAACTTAGCAAGCCTCCCTGCCAAAATACCCATAAAAACTTATAATCTGCATTCAGCAGGGAGATCGGGCGATAAGAGTCAGCTACTTGTGGGTTCTTCCCTGGCTTCAATATCAGAACAATAGTGGCTTCCTTCCAGGAACTCGGGATCTCACCCCCAGATCTGTAGACTGAGTTAAATAAAGTTTCCATTACCGGAACCACTTCATCCGACATTAATTTATACACTTCATTTGGGAGGGCATCTAACCCAGAAGCTTTACTTTTCTTTGATTTCTGAATTATGTCCCTAATCTCTTCTACAGAGATCGGTGCATCAAGAAGGGTCCGGCTATCCTCGTTTAACATAGGCAAATGTTTACTCGCTAGCCAGGATTGTATTTTATCTTTAGTAGGGACCAGACTTTCCCTATACAGACCCGAAAAAAGATTTAGAAGACAATTTTGTATATCTTCTATATTACTAGATCTATCTCCATTATTATTAATTATTAATTCATTAATATTATTTCTTGATCTACAACCCTGGCCTTCCATGCCAACAAGGCCCCGGCCTTTTCCCCGTACTCAAAATGCTGCATATTTCGAGTGTGCCATTGTGCCCTACACTTCTGATCTAATAAGGTTCTAACTTCCTGTCTGACCCCATCCAAGGCCATCTGAATTTGTGCCTCTCTATCATCACCCATCTGACCCAAACTATTCCTTTCTACTTCTAATTCTAAAATCTTCTTCTCTTTAACACGCAACTCCTGTGCTCTAGCCCTATTTTTTGACGAAATCAGACCGTGTAACCATCCTCTCAAACTCGCTTTAAACGCATCCCATACATATTCCATGGGTGCAGAGCCGATGTTCAAGATAAAATATTCTTTTGACAATGTTTTAATAGATTGAATTATTTCAAAATCTACCAACATCGCTCTGCTCAATGTCCATCTGGTTTGTAAGGTGCTCCCTTTTTAAAGTATGTAAATAAAACTGAGCATGATCTGAGAGATGACTAGGTAATACCTTTATCTCGGGCATATTACCAACTACATCTCTACTAACCAGGATATAATCAATTCTGGAGGCATGGTGATATTTTTTGCTATAGAAAGTGTATCCTTGAGATCACCTTTTTTAGCTCTCCATAAATCATCCAGAACTAAATCATGCAGCAAATTTTTCAGAGCCCGCCGTATTTTTGGTGCTCCAATTACCCGGCCCAGGTTAGACCTATCCTTAACAGGATCAAGCAAAACATTAAAATCACTCCCTACCAATAGGGGAGGGGATACTAATAACAATTCATCCTGCATTTTATAGATATGGGAAGGGTCATCTACATTAGGACCATAGTATGAGGAGCAACTTAACTCTAACCCCCCGAATCCATCTGGGCTATTATCCAGCGCCCTGTCTGATCCGTCTGAACATTTTTGATACTACAGGGAGTCCCTTTTTTAATAACTATTGCTACCCCTTTACTAGCAATTAATTGCTGTGAGGAACAAAAACTATCTATCCATGAAATTTTTGAAAAAATCGAATGAAATTCTATATGGGTCAAATGTGTCTCTTGTAGCAAAAAGACCTGGGCTGGTGAAAGTTCTAAATATTTAAGTATCATCCTCTGTCTACGGGGGCACCTTAAGCCATTCACATTCCATGAAATAAAACAGAGTTTACTGTTTCTGTCAGAATTCCCTGCCATCATCTAAGGTGTCCCGACTCCCCCACCTTACGACTTTCTCCATACATAAATAAGATGAGGATTACAATTTTTTTATATTTTCTCCCAGAAGGTTAGCATTCTTGACAGCCTTGTTGCTTTCATTATGTCTTATGGAGAAGTTATGCTCTATAGTGATATAGTCCGTGGGTTCATCGCCCTGTCACTAATACCTTCAAGTTCCAAGGTTGCTGAAGTGTTTTCAATAGATATTATCGCTTTCTTTTTATTTTTAACTCTTTATTGATTTTTGCTTCTTTATATAGACAAAAATACAATAAAAACCACAACCAACATGAAATGTATAGAGTTGAAGCACTCATTTTTTTGGGGGGTGAATCTGTTTTTATTGAGTTTTCGTACAATCACGATATGACCATTACATATATATGCACTGTTGGGCGTTTCAGATGTTACAGCTCGCGCCTCGTGCAAGTGCTAGTTTAAGATCAGTACATTTCACAATGCAATATAAAAAGAAAAAAAAAAGGAACCTGGGAGGATAGAACCCATATGTGCATCTCCAATACTTCTCCAGTACTTAGATAAGGGAAGGCGAAGGGGACGGGAAGAGGGAACATATGGGCATGATAGCCCGTCCATATTTCACAGTCTTAAGTGTCCGTTGAAGTGTGAATATTAGTACCTGGTTACCTCGGCGTGCACATGCACGTATAGTCATGCAAAGTCATTGGTTGTGCTGGCGCTTGTGTACAGGCAGGCGTCAATAAAAAGACTCACAGGTGAACAAAAAGGGGGGGGAAGAGTGGGGGGGGAAGAGGGAAACGTATATATTAACTGTAGGAGGGGAGAGGGGGGAAGGAAGGGAAATGCAAAGTAAAAAGAAAAACGTGTGTAACAAACCATATAACACGCAACCCTTTCCACTTACATAGACCGCATTACATGTGGTCCATACATATCGCAGCTACCAGCTGCCTCCCCGTTTCCAAGATGTGTATACCTGTGTTATGTCAACCAGCATATGCTTGCCATGAAGAGAGTGGCGTGGTGTGTACACTGCTTCAATCAGTGGACGCCCTAATGGTCTATGGCTTGGGCGTCAGATGAATCCGCAGGCGGTGTGTCCATGTTATATTGTAGCTCAGTGTATATGGCGTCCCAGAACGTGGCGATAGGGATCTTACGTAGCCCCAGGGTTTCCTCACGTTTAATAGCGAAACTTTCCGCTTTGGCCCATGCAAGCATGGAGTTACGCCAAGCGTGCATATGAGGGGGGTCAGATGCTTTCCATTTTTTACTAATCAGCCTCTTGGCCACTATCAATCCCAGATCCAGAAATCTGGACGTGACTTTCGTGGTGGGTGTCCTGCGGAACTTATGCAATAGATACACAGGCCATTCGAACGGCAACTGCTGACCAGTGCAAGCGTGTAATGATGCGGCCACTTCCCTCCAATATGCGCCCACCCTATGGCAGTTCCAGAACATATGGATTAAGTCGGCCCCTGGTTCCTCGCATCTCGGGCATATGGCGTCTCCACGATTAAAGTATTTGATTAATTTTCGCATGTGTGAGATATGCCCTATGTATGATATTTAACTGTATCTGCCGGAAGCACATGTTCCTGGGGATGCGCGTCGGGCTCTCGAGTACTTGGACCCATTCCTTATTAGTGAACGGGCGACTGAGATCTTGTTCCCATTTACGGCAAAGCGTATCAAGACTGATTGCTGCGTGGGTCCTGAGCGAGGCTGCAAACCAGTGCGTCAGATGTCTACTCTGTCCCATGACGTGCAAGTATTGCATAGTTAGATGTGTCAGCGACTCTGTAATGATGTCTCCCCATTTTGCCGTGAGCGAGGCCACCAGTGTTCGGTGAGTGAGAAACTGCCCAGGTGGTAATCCCCCCTCGTCTACAAGTGTTGTGTATGGAATAAGTGCCCCCTCCTAATACAGATCTCCAAGTGTGTGAACGTCCTTTTCCTGCCATTCCTTGAGTGCAAGTGTTGTCAGTACCGCTTGTCTAGTGGGAGTTCCCTGCAGTGGTATCGCCGGTGCATAGGGGATCACGTTGCGTGTTATATATAGACTTCTGCGGAAGCATTTGTAGGCCACAGCAAGTAGCAGAGGTTCTGGCGGGTGCAGGCGCGCCCCCGGATGGAACAGTTTAACAATGCGCTCCTGGGGAGGGCGTGGCCAGCAGCATGGCGGACTAGACGTGTCCGACCGGAGCTCTGTGTGCCTGCCAGTGATCCTGTTTGAATCCTGGGCTCAAAATCGACATCCTGGTCCGCAATAGCGAGGGTCGAGTGTGCGGACATTACGCAACAGTGGCGAAGATCCCTGACTGCGGAAAATCGCTGTAACAAGGCCGATAGAGAGGAAGGCTGTGCGGAGGCCTCGGGGACAAGATGGCGGCGCTGGGGATCGTGCGGACTTCGGAGAGGCGGTGCACCCTGGTTGAGGGACGCTGAGCGGGTGCGCCTCACCACGAACGGAGACAGCGATTTGGTGACCCCCGGGGGGCTAAGCGCGGGGTCCCCCCACCCCCTTCGGTTGCCCGGTTTCGAGTGCGGCAAGCGGCGCTGGAGGCCGGCGCCGCGCGCACCGACTCCTGCTCCCACCACTGTGAGGGAGTGGCTGCGGGACTCTCCCTGTAAGAACACCCCCTTTTCCCGGCAGCGTCACCGAAGACTGCCCGTGTGGACCCGGATCGGGAGGCGGTGGCCCTGTGGCATCGGGTCACCCGCAAGGTGGTTGGTTGGCGCTGGGCCTGTCGCGACTGCTGTGTTCGCGCTGGGGACCTGGAGCGGCAGGGCAGGCTCTCTGGATCCGTCACCCTGTGAGCACACCAGGGAGCAAGAGCCTGGCCGGAATGGAGCACGCGAGGGCCGGGGAGGCAAGTGAGGCACGCGCTGAATCCTGAGGCAACCCGCGGGTGAAGCGGAGGAACCTCCCGGGAGACAGTCAGACCTGAGGCTGCCCCGGGACCGAGATAAACGACCGCAAAGGGCGGTAAGGAGCTTCGGCGGGGGGGACTGGAGGGCGCGATCGCATGGGGTGTCGAAGAAGTCTGGACAGAACTTGGAGCGCCCCCCCTGCCCCTTGTGCTCTCGCTCCGTGATCGGAGCAGCGGGATGAGCATACACCCGGGGGCCCAGCCGTTATAACACTGGACGCTTTGAACCCGGCAGTTGCGGTGTGGTGTGTGGTGGTTCTCCTGTGCCTGTGGGGCGGCGCCCCTGGTTGAGTGACCTGGTGCGGGGGCGGCACATGGGGGCCCCCGCGGTGAGCGCCACCGAGAACTGCATTGAGAGGAGACCCCTCTCGAAGACTGAGAAGAATCCTGAGTCACCCGGGACGCGGCGTGAGTCTGTGGGGGACACCTGAGACTGGTCGGACGGCGGGCGGTCCCCGCTACGGACCACCAGCGGTTGGGCACCCCCGTCATCAAGGGGACACGCGGGCTCCCGGCGTGTGAAGATACGTACGCCCAGGAGATCACGGATAGAGCGGGGTAGACCTCTCCCAGGCACAGTGCAGGTGGGCTCACGTGAGGACACTGGCTGGAGGCACGGCACGACATCAGCACGCCTGCTCAAAGTGCAAAACTCCGGGACGCCGGCGACCCCGCGGTCCATACAGCCTCTGTGGTCTTGCTGGACCGCCCAGTAATAGTCCCTGATGGCACGAGACAAAGACCCAAAAACGCAGCGGCAGGGGAAGATGGACAAGTTTGCCAAAATCCTGCCTGCGTCTGAACCCCCTGCCCCCGCAGACGCACCGGACAACAACGTTATCCTGCAGGCGATTCAGTCTTCCAGGGAGGCACTGGAAGGTAAAATTGATGCAATTAAAATTGATGTTAACCTGCTCCGTCAAGACCTGTGGAACGTCTCTGAAAAAGTCACACACGCTGAGTAGCGCATATCGGAGGTTGAAGACACTGCACACACACTCCGGGGAGAGGTCACGGCCTTGACAGCGGCTATGAAGGATGTACTATGGAGAGTTGACGATGCTGAAAATCGAGCCCGGAGAAACAACCTCTGTTTTTTTGGCTTTCCGGAGACCATGGAGGGATCGGATGCCGGCGCCTACCTGCGCAAGTGGCTGCTGGACGTACTCCCAAGTGCACAGTTTTCACCCTGCTTTGTAATCGAAAGAGCGCACAGAATACCGGGGACCCGACCACCACCGGAGGCCCCACCACGTCCGCTGATTGCAAGGTTTCTTAATTACCAAGACAGGGACCTCATCCTCCGGGAAATCAGAAGCAAGGGGGAAATACGGCTGGACAATACCAAAATCATGGTGTTCCCGGATTACTCACAAGAGGTGCAAAAGCAGCGCAAGACGTTCGACTCCGTGAAAGACATACTACGGCAGTTACAAATCACATATATGCTACTCTTCCCCGCTAAACTCAAAGTGATCTATCAGTCCAAACACTGTTCTTCAACACCCCAGAGGAGGCCTGGAACTGGCTAGAGGAACGCCCTCTGCTGAGAGCTGCGGGGAGCCAGGCGCCGCCTCCCCAGAAAGTCCCGCCGGCACGCAGACACAGACCGAGATCACAGCGCCTCAAATGGAGGAGCACTGCGACTGCGCAGAACGAACAACTTAGGGCGACGCCATATCGGAGCAGGAAGATGGCGGGGTCGACGCCGAGGGCCTCAGACTCGGAAAGCATGCATCACGCGGACAGACTAAGCACGAACCTGCGGATGAGGGGGCCCGCCCGGCAGCGCTCCGCGGACTGCACAGATCAGGACATTATAACAGACTCGGAAGAGGATCACCCTCTGCTGCAGAACATTAACCTCCTGGAAAATCCGACAGGCGAGGACGCCGCGAAGGACACACACTCGGACCAAGCAAGCAGAAACAGAAGAATGATGAGCAGTATCAGGCCAGGATAACCACGAGGACCGTAAACAGGCGGTAGAGCTCGCGCGCCACCCCGCGTGCTTAGCTTCCCCTGGTGTATTTGACTTTTCCTCCCCTTTCTTTCCCTTGTATTCTCTCTCCGTCTCCCTCCCCTTCCCCTCCCTCTCCCCCCCCATCTTTCTTTTCGTTTGTTTCAGTTTCTTTGTTCTAGGTTGGACTTTTTGTCTTTTTGTATTGGTTACCTCGTGTGAGGCCTCCCCTGCCTCTTAGACAACCCAGACACCTGTAGCCCGAGTTCCTGCCCCCCGACAGCCTACTATAGGCCAGAAGACTAGGGCTGGGGGGGTTGGAGAGGCAGGGAGCCACTTAGGGAGGTACACTTGGAGGGGGGGCGACAGACCTCTCCGATCCAAACACGACAAAGTTGGTCATGTTGACCCAAGGGGCAGTCGGTTGGGTGGCGGGGGGTGGGGGGTGGGGTGCCGGGTTTGGGAGGTTGGGGTTCTTATTCAATTATTTGGCAAAATACCAGGAATGTACGTTTATTGAGATTGCAGAGATGGAGGGACCGGGGAAATGGTTCCAGCAATGGGAAGGGCACAGCACAATACCATGACGACGACACATAATCAGGGCACTTATTCGGTCCTCTCCTGGAACGTAAATGGGATGGGCAATAAGGTTAAGAGAGGACTGGTATCAGCTTATTTCAGAAGACTGAAGCCCGGTGTCATCTTTTTGCAGGAGACGCACCTGAAGGGCAAACAATGTGGGTTCCTAGGCAGAGGGCATACAAGACACTAGCCCACGCGGGGTTCTCCACCGGGGCGAGAGGGGTGGCCATTCTAATTAGGAAAAGCCCGCCATTCAGAATTGAGCGTACTTGGCTAGACCCCAATGATACATATGCTGCGGTTAAGGGTGTGTGGGATAGACGTAGCATTACTCTCATCAATGTATATTCACCCCCTAGGTTGCAAAGCCAAACGCTAGAAAAGCTCACGGCTGTCCTTCTGGAAGCGGGCTCCGCCACTCACATTATTGGGGGAGACTTTAATGATGTAATGGACCTTACATTGGACCGTACGACAAGCCCAGTGGGAGGCCCCAAAGAGACATCACTTAAGCGGTTTGCAGACTCACTGACATATGGCGCAGGCAACACCCTCAGACCAAAGCTTATTCCTTTTACTCAGGAGCCCACAAAGCCTTCTCGAGGCTAGACTATATACTAGCCCCAGCAGGCGACATAGGGGAGGTTCACAAGGTAGAATACCTGGCTAGAGGTCTCTCGGACCATTCACCCTTATGGCTCACAGTAGGTGCCCGTACACAACGCCTGGCTGGGGAATGGAAGCTCAACCCATGGGAACTGAGGGACCCCAAGGTTGCCCAAGAGATTAGGGTAGACTCGGAACTCTATTTTCGTGAAAATGCAGGGTCAGTAGACTCCGCCATTACGCTATGGGAGGCATACAAACCTGTCCTGCGGGATAGAGCCCAGAACATTATAGCTTACAAAAAACGGAAAGAAGGGGAAGAGATCGCAGGGCTAGAATCCCAACTCCTACAGATCGAAACGCAGGCCATCGCGAGCGACGACCCCGATCTGTTGCGGAGATTACAAGTTCTCCGCAGGGAATACTTTGCACTGGCTAAAAAAGATGCGCAGCACGCTATACAAGCCATGCATCGGCGTCTATATGATGCTGGAGATAAAAAAAGGCCGACTGCTTGCGTGGCTGAGCAAAAAAGAGCTAGATAGTAGGTGGGTAACCCAGATACAGACAGAGGATGGTCAGACCCATACCACTCCCGTTGAAATAGCTAACGCCTTTGCTGGGTACTATGAGGCCTTCTATGCGCAACGCTCGCTGGCAGAGCCAGCACAAATAAAGGCATATCTTCAGAAAATACAGCTCCCCAAACTAGTGGCAAGCGACTCACGGACGTTGGACGAGAAGATAACGAACGAGGAAATCACAGAAGCCATCGGGCAGTTGAAAACTGGGAAGGTCTCGGGACCGAATGGGCTCCCCCCTGAATTCTTTAAACAAAACGTAACGTTATTTAGTCCCCACCTTCTTCAGCTATTCCTGGAGGCGCAGGCGGTGGGTGGTCTCCCCAAAGACCTGCGGACAGCCACGATTGTGGTAATCCCAAAGAAGGATAGGCCGCCGCAGAAGTGTAGCTTGTACCGACCCATCTCTCTTATTAACATGGAAACTAAAATACTGGCCAGAATACTAGCCAACAGGCTTACCACGGTAATATCCGATCTCATACACCAAGACCAGTCAGGCTTTATGCCGAGGAGGCCGACGAGACTCAACCTCCGGAGGCTACACAATTGGCTGGAGGTGGTAACTACTAGGTAAGACCCGCACCTTATCCTGTCCCTCAATGCTGAAAAAGCATTTGACACCGTCCACTGGCCCTTCCTTATGTCCGTGCTGGAGGAATACGGATTTGGTCCTACTTTCAGGAAATGGATCGCCATGCTCTACGATAGACCCCTGGCTAGAACCAGAGTTAATGGTGTAGTGTCACGGGAATTTTCGATCGGACGGGGTACGCGTCAGGGATGCCCCCTGTCCCCTCTCCTCTTTGCTCTGGTGTTAGAGCCTCTCGCATGTGTTATCCGAGCACATCCGGGCATCACGGGATTCCGGAGGGGAGAGAATGAGACCTCTGACGAGCGCATCTCGCTGTATGCCGATGACATACTACTGTACGTTACAAGCCCTTAGATGACGCTTTCAAATATCATGGCCAGCTGTGAAGAGTATGGCACGCACGCGGGGTACAAAATTAACTGGGAGAAATCGTGCCTTTACCCAGTGAGTCAGGGGAAGAGGTCCAGTGGTCACATTAGCCAGCTTCATATAGCCCCCAATGGCATACAATATCTAGGGATTTATGCTACGACGGATAGAGCAGAGGCGCTCAATCGGAATCTTTATAGGGTGCTCAGAGAGTTTAGCTCTGACGTAGAAAGATGGAACTCCTTGCCGTTGACGTTGCTGGGCAGGGCGGCGCTTTACAAAATGATAGTGCTCCCAAAACTCTTTGTTCTTCAAAACACGTATCAATTGATACCAGATGGGATATTCGTTAAAATCGATGACACATTGAGGCCGTTCTTATGGAATGGGAGACCCCCAAGAATAGCACTGGCGACCTTGCAACGCAACCAATACAATGGCGGTATTTCCCTGCCTGATATTAGAGCATACTACTGGGCGGCTCACCTAATTGTAGTAAATGAATGGGAACATGCGGCGGGAGATCACCCCACATACGCACACAGTTTGCTAGACGCCCACACACACACTACCTTTATGGTGGGAAAGGCTCTGCAAAACTCCTAACAGCCACGCAAATCGTGATCGCGGCATGGAAAAAGGCGGAACGGCAAATGAAGTGGGACAAGCGAGTGACCAGGGAAACTCCACTTTGGGTGGGGGGGCGGCTTAAAGAAATCGCGAAGCTGAGAGGATTCGGGAAGTGGGACCTGCTGGGCATCTCACAAATTAAAGATATAATATTCCGTAAAGAGCTGGTTACATTTTCCCACCTCCAGCTAGAGTACGACATGCGCCAGACACAATACTATAAATACTTGCAGCTAGCACATGCGTGGAGGGCGCAACATATCGATACAGGTGACCTCCCCGAATACGCCCCGTTAGAGGGACGACTCCTTATGGGTGAGATTGGGGAAAAAGCAGTCTCCTGGACATACAGAACCATTATCAACAACAAACCGGATTCCCTGCTGAAATTGAGGGCGAAGTGGGAGGCGGACATAGGTGAGATTGACGACCCGGATTGGGAAATAGCGCTTATGCATCCCCGAGAGGTGGCCATCAGGTTCCACCTAAGACTGATTCAATTCAAATACCTGCACAGAGCATATTATGATAGAGCCCGACTGCACCGTATGGGAAGGGCTGACACGCCTCGCTGCTTGCGATGCAACGGGGCTGAGGGTACATACTTCCACACGGTATGGGAATGTCCCCACATCCAGACGTACTGGGTGACTTTGCTGAAAGAGAACATATTTTAGGGGCGAAGATACCCTTGGATCCCCGGTTTGTCTTGTTGGGCATACACACGGAGGTTGACCTCCCCAGACCAAAGTTAACACTACTTGATTTAGGATTAGTGGTGGCTAAACGCGACATGGCACGAACATGGGGGGCCACACTGAACCCATCCTTGGAAGAATGGAGAAAGGGAATGGACATGTATATGTCAGGGGAGAAGACGACATATATAGCACGGGGCTGCCCTAAAAAGTTCCAGAAAATATGGAAGCCGTGGATAACGCACTACGGTCTCCTGATGGAAGACTCACAGTGATACCCGAGGCGGGGTGGAGGCCGAGGGGGGGGGGAGGAGGGAGGCACGTGCTATTAAGACAGTCCATTTATTGATGACATGTGTATTACTGCTGTTGAACGATGCTGTTGACATAATACCAAAGATAATCATGTTCTCTGGACACCCATACTGTTTCTGTACTGTAATTAAGAAAATGCCAATAAAAACATTCCAAAAAAACCCAAAACAATGCGCTCCTGGAGGTAGGGCGGCTGCGTAGTTGCAGTGTCTGCACAGTGACGGTTCGACAACCACCGTGCAATCCATTGTAGTTGAGAGGCTAGGTAGTAATGTTCAAAACAGGGAGCCGCCAGTACGCCTTGGTCTACCGGCAGGTACAGTTTGTTAAGTGCAATCCTGTGCCTGGCATTGCCCCAAATGAAGTCTCTGAGCTGTTTCTCGAAGGCGGTGAAGAAGGAAGCCGGTACGTAGAGCGGCAAATTCGTAAAGTGGTATTAGAGCCGCGGGAGTATCGCCATTTTAGTGAGTGCTATTCTACCCGCTACAGCCAGTGGTAGCGTGCTCCAGAATCGCATTTGCGACTTAATGGATGTCACCGCCCTCCCTAGGTTCCTATCAAAAAGATCATTCGGTTGGCGGTAGATCTGAATTCCGAGATAGCGGAACGTGTCAGGCTTCTACTGTACTGGTCTGCCACTCATGGCAAATACCGGGTCACTAAGCCCATCTTTGAACGGGTAAAGGCAGGACTTAGCCACATTTACTCTCAAACCAGAGAGCATGGCGAACCCCTCCAGTAGTTGGGCCAGTTGGACAGGGATACTGGTAATATCCCTGACGTAGATGAGGAGATCATCCGCGTACAGTGAAACCTGATGGGTAGCATCTCCCAAGGGTATCCCAATCCCCAACTGGGTGCGCACCGACTCCGCCAACGGCTCCATGGCGAGCGCAAATAGGAGTGGGGACAGTGGGCACCCCTGGCGCGTACCTCTCTGTATAGGGAAGGAATCGGAGATGTAGGGGCCCACTTTGACTCTGACAGTTGGATCAGTGTAGAGAAGACCCATCAATTGTATAAAGGTTGGGCCAAGATCGAACTTCTCCAGTACTGCAAATAGCTAAGGCCACTCTAAAGAATCGAAGGCCTTCTCTAGGTCCAGCACTATACATCCCACTCTTGGCCACTCCCCAATCGCATACGTGGACACCCTGTAGAAACGCCGCAGATTGAGGGAGGTACTAAGGGCGGGTACGAAGCCATTTTGGTCAGGATGGACCAATCCCGGAACCGCCTGCGCTAGTCGCTCCGCCAACACCTTCGCCAGTATTTTATAGTCCGTGTTAAGCAGGGCTAGAGGTCTATAGGAGCCCATCTCCACCTGGTCTTTACCTGGCTTCAGCAATATCATCAGGTGAGCCTAGCGCATGGAGGGCGGGAGCCGCCCAGAGTCCAATGCAGTGGTGAGGACAGTACCAAGACGCTGCACCAATGAGACGCGATACGCCTTATAGTACTCTGCCGGTAGCCCTGGGGTTTTCCCGGATGCTAGGGATTGTAAGGCTTCACCAATATCCTCCGGCTAGATCTGCGCATTGAGCATCGCTCTGTGTTCCCTGGTCACTTTGGGCAGCTGCAGACTATCCAAAAACCTCCCCAGATCCTGATCATTGCAGCTACATTGGGACCGGTATAGAAGTGTGTAGTGTTGCGTCAGAGCGGCATGTATGTCACGCTGTGTAACTAAAAGTTGTCCCGTGTGTGCGCGTAATGCTCCAATCAGAGCACAGGTGTGGTCTTGGCGGATCAGCCAAGCTAGCAATCTGCCAGCTCTATCTGCCGCAGAGTGTGTACGGGCTGTGTGTGCGGCATAATTGTGGCAGCGAAGTCGCTCTATGTATTCCGCGTGTTCGGAACGCAGTGTCGCCAGGCGCCGCGAATCTCTGCCTGTCCCCTCCCCTTAGAGTTGAAGCACTCATAATGTACTGTAGTAAGCAGACACCAATCCCAGCAAATCAGTGTTCACTAGGGAGAGGTAAGGCCATGCCAAGGGTGCCATATCTTGGCATATTTCTTGCTTGCACCTCTATTTTCATATACCAATTCTTCCATTTTGGTGCAGTAGTCCTTTCTGCGACCATAATGGTGTCTTTATCAGGTCAGTGGCGTGCTATGTCTTTCTTTGCACTTATATATCTGTTTGCCACCAGGCTGCGGACTGCTGAAATCATTCATTATTCCAAGGAGGACAACCTTTGAGTCAAGGTCTAGAGGTCTGCCCAGGACACTCCCTAACTTTCTGTTTATTGAGCACCAGTACAACAGAGCTGTTGAGCACCCCCATACAGTGCGGTAGAATGTTCCGGGCAACTCTCCACACCTGAGGCAGTTCGGGCTGACAGCCCTACCCATGCGCCATAGCATTGAAGGACCATAGTAGTAGCGATGAAGGTATTTGAATTAGATGATCCTGAGACACATGTAGACTGCCAATACTCAGGGGCCTTGTTGACTTCAGACACCTCAGTGTACTCCAATTCCCCCAGATCTGCCTCCCACTCCATCCTGAGGTGTACAAGCTGGTCGGGTGAATTGTGTACAATAGTCTTATTCAGTCATGAAATACCCCCTTTACCAAGCTTCTCTAACACTAACTGGGCCTCAAGAGGGCTATGATCTGGCAACCCAGTGGGTCTGTCTTGGTAGGGTGCTAAGGCGTTTCAACTGTAAAGTGTAAATATCGGCAAAACAGTGTTTCATGCATTCGGACCTCAATGTTTTAATACAGCTACCCTTCTAGACATCCCCAAAGGTAGATATACCAGTTCAATCCCACTGGGACAATCCTAGAATTCTTGCTGCCTGCACTAGCCTCGGTCCCTGCCACAGGGGAGTCATAGCTGTTAGGGTTTGGTACTGTTTGATATGTTTTAAGCGCCGTATGCCAGCAAAGAAGCAGCAGTCTGGTGATGGAGGACAGAGAATGGGGTGGCGCCCTGGAATACAGTAGGTTTAGGACCCATGGTCCTTGATGGACTCCAATTCCAATTTATAGATGGGGTCGGGTCTGTCCCCATGAAGCCAATCGTTGATCAGAAACATCTGAGAAGCCCAATAATATAGCCTAACATCCACCCAGCCCAAGCCAGCGTTGTATGGTGATTGTCGGCATTCGCAAAGGACTCTCAGGGAATCTCCCCAGCCCAAATGAAAGTGCTGAAACTAGATTTGAGTTCAGTAAAGAACAAGGGAGGGAGTGATGTGGGTAGTGTTGCAGTACATAAAGGAAGCGGGGAGGGAGATCATTTTGAAAAGAGACCCACGCCTGGCAATAGAGAGCAGTAACGATGCACACACTTTGAATTTGTTTTTATTCTTGTTTAGAAAAGTGCACCATGTTTAGATTCCACCTGCATTGCAGGGAGTTTGCTATTGTCATACCCAAATACCAGAAATGGTCTGTCCCTTCACGCAGCCGGACATCCACCCCATCCATGGAAAAATCACCCTGAACCGGTTGCAAAGTGGACATTTCCCAATTCACTCTCAGCCCAGATGCATTCCTGTAAACCAGTAGGATTTCCATGAGTCGGAGGGAGGGGAGGCGGGATTGAAATATGGCGCTGCTGGGTATAGAGGAACATGTCGTCAGGATAGAGGGAGACTTCGTCTTCATGCTCTCCCGGCCAGCAAAACCCCTGTACCCAAGCGCCATTGTGTATTATTTCTGCTAACAGCTCCATTACCAAGACAAATAGGGTGAAAGTGGGCACACCTGGTGCGTGCCTCTCTCGATGGGAAAAGGACTGGACAGTACCCCATTTGCTCCAACGTCTTCCCACTAGTCCGTGTATAACGTAGCAATCAGTTGAACGAAGCTGAGCCCAACGTCTTTGGTTAATTCATCTGCATGAACGAGTGTGACGTGCAGTCAGTGGAGATGGTGCCTCTGCCAGGCATGAAGCCGACTGATTGAACATATGACAGACACCGATTAGTTTATTTTTACTCATTTGACACGGACGGAGCTGAATAGGGATAGACGATCTAGCACGCACACTAAGAGCTCAACGCTAATATAGCCACATGAACACAGCCTGACAACCGATTAATGACTCAGACAAGCTTTAATCCTTTTAAACTAACGCCTTGAAAAAGCCCCGGCTTGCAGGCCAAGGGCGAAACACGTGTTGGCTGACCTATATTTTCCTGGCTGCTTTATGAATATACACATCCATTAAAAGATTTGTGGAAAGCACAAACCAAGATCTGGAAAGCAGTGATATAAAACTTTACTACCTGCATATTGGAATTAACTCCTTATAATTATTATTTTTACTTGTTGCTCAGAAGCATTTTGGTATACGTATAAAACAATGGGTAAGGGATCTCCCATTGCCTAGAGCAACAAAAACAAGATCCAAAGCATGAGGATTAAGGGAAACTGCTGGACCCCAATACCCCTTGACTTTCACTGCCATGAAGCCGTTTTGGTCCTCATGCACAGGATGTGTATGCCATTGGCTAGGCGCATGGCTATTAGATGCACTAGGATTTTTTACTA
This sequence comes from Calotriton arnoldi, assembly GCA_963921515.1. Taxonomy (NCBI): domain Eukaryota; kingdom Metazoa; phylum Chordata; class Amphibia; order Caudata; family Salamandridae; genus Calotriton; species Calotriton arnoldi. The sequence goes on along the minus strand of CAWUFW010002278.1, from coordinate 1,897,149 downwards.
TGTTTCTCTTAAGTACCTTTCTCACTCTATACGTCCTCTTCAGACAGATGCCCCTTACTTATATCTTTAAAACTTCCCACACAGTGTTAAGGTTACGGATCGCCCCATCATTATTGTTGAAAAACTGAGCAATTGCGTTTAAAAGGGAGTTTCTATACGGAGCATATAATTGGGCTGGCGGTTGTAGATGCTGCTCGGGGATTCTGGTAATAAATATGCCCTGTTTTATCACCAATTTAATATATTGAGTGCAAAATTATAATGACTTGTGTCACATACGAATAAGTAAATTCTCTTATACATGTGAGTAATGAGTACATACTCTCCTCCAGCTGCATTGTGTGCCATGTGTTAGCTAGCCCCGAATTAGGCAATCAACTAGTATGTTTTGCAGATGGATGATCTGCCTGAGTAACAGGAAGAGCGGACAGTGACCTGTCCTTCTGGATATCCGGGAAACATTTAAAGTCACCACCCCATATTGTAACACATTCTGAGTGCTGATTAGTAAATCTGCAAAAGACACACAATTGATGGACGGAATGCAGAGCAAATCAAAACATTCACCCCCAGTCAAGAGATCTGGGTTAAATCCATCATTCTTTTGCTCACCATGCCACCCCAGTGTAGACCTGGCCATATGCAAATCAGTCTTGACCCTGTGTCTCATGGGAACAGTCCAGCCCGAACTGCCATTGCCAGGTCCTCCCTGGACCGGAATCAAGCATCCTAGAACCGGTTTCGGGGTTTCACCCCTCATCGGCCACCAAGTCAGGTTGTACAGTGTTTTTGGAATGCTTCCATTCTCAAACCTACATAAATGCCCGTCCAGCTTGCCCTGTAGAATATTATGCCTTCTCTTTGTCTTTTACAAGTCCGATTAGAGCAAATGGAATTGCTTGTGTGGTACTAAATATTTGCCAATCTACGCCTTTGTTTCTCAAGCGTGCTCCCAATGAGCTGCAAAAAGTTATATCCTCTCCCCTCCTTTAATATATTCTTATAGCCTTCCTTAGGTTTCCCATCTCTCTCACATTCCAGGACATCAAGTTAAATCTTTGAGTCCCAGCATTAATAGTTGAAGTAAAGTTTGTATGAGGATCCTGTGATAATGGAGGTGCTTGACACATCTGTCACTTTTATTCCTTCCAGTAGAATATTAATGAGGACTTGTTCCCTTCACAAAGTGATAACAAAATGATCCCAGTTTGTTTGCTAGGTTGCTTCGGTACGTGTCTTTTTTTAAGGACCCAACTCTCTGGCAGAGATGTCGCTTCATAGCCTAGATGTCCAGAGAGTCCTCAGGTTCTCCATTCACATGGCTTTGAATATTAGAAAAGCTAATCAACTCTTTGTAAGTTATGGTCCCATTGAGGCTGGCATGGCTACTTCTAAGCAGTCCATCTCCATATCAATTGCATCATACATTGATTATACTATGTTATCACGCAATGAAAGATTATTTCCAGGTATACCAGTAGGTCACTCTGAGAGGTAGAGCACCCACTGTTGTTTTGTAAGAAATATATCAGTTGCTGACATTTGCAAAGTGTCTACATCACAATCTGTTAATTAACTAGGCACTACTACCTAGGCCTTGACTCCAAAGTAGATACCAAAATGGGTAAGAATGTGATAATAAACTTTGGATGTATGTGCCCAAATTTACATCTTTTTCCAATCCTGTAGCTATTTTGCACAAATTTGAGGACACTGGCTTCAATTATTTCTATTAATGAAGATCGTGGGATGAAGAAGGAAATGTTTATACTTGTAACCCTGGTTCTTCTCCTACCTGCAGAATCCTCACATCTTCAATATACCAGATGTCAGACTGTACCTGGAAATTTTGATAGAGGGTGCCGGCTCCATACTGGTGCCGGAAACTATGCCATTGAGCTGTCACTGGAGCCATAAAGCATCATTCCCCTCGTCCTGATGTTAATTCCTTTTTTTCATCATGCGTTTAATGCAGATTCAGAGCTCACTTTCTCCCTCGCTCTCTCCTGAGGGAGAGGAACGTCCGAGGTAACACATCCTCACAAAAATATCTTGATGCAGTGCTAGGGATGTCCCTTTCTAAGAGTTTAGGCTTTAACTCTGTCAGGATTATGATGGATAAATGTCCATCACGCACCCTCACTCCATCTGCCTGTGGTGCTTGGTGTCAGATCACAATTCTTGTTTCTGTAGCACCTTTCTCAGTAAGCGCTCCAAGGCCATAAAGTAGAAGGAGGCCAAGTTCTTCATGGCTAGGCCTCTGAACGATTGTCAGAGTCCGCATCATTCGAGGGCTTGAACACAGTTTCCCTCTCCAACTTCATCAATGTCATTGAGACCTTAGAAGCCAGAGAAACAAAATTGTGTTTCTCGACTAGATAAGTCGCTCTCCCCGCCTCATGGGGAATTTTCAGTTGGACGTTTTCTGGCAAAAGGAGCAGAGGTAATTCTACATACCCTGCTCGCAGTGGCAAATCTTTTGTTAACCTCAGACATTGTCCGAGTGGTGTGGAAGCATGCCATGGTGAAACCACTTTACAAATCTGGATCTACTTGATCCAGCAATTTACCGCCCAGTATCTCTTTTGCCAGGGATAAGTAAAATATTTTTAAAAACCTACTAATCGGGCTCTTTCAGAATTTCTTGAGAACCATGATATTTTGCATGCTACATAGACAGGATTTCGTCCATATCACGGTATCAAGACAGTTTTATTGGCAGTGGTGGAAGAGGCCAAAAGGCTGCTAGATCGAGGAGGATTGGCTGCAATTATCCTCCTAGAACTTAGTTCAGCGTTTGATACCGTAAGCCATAATATTTTTGTGCAGAGATTACCTAGTGCTGGAATTGGTGGATCATCCTTAGCCTGACTTAAGTCCTTCCTGAAAGATAGAACCTTTCAGATTTTTGAGGGAGACTGTACTTCAGAGACTCCCCTCAAATCTGGAGTTCTCCAGAGCTCATCGTTGAGCCCTACCCTTTTTAATTTATATGAGACCGCTGGCGGATATTGATCTCCCTTTTAGGATTTTCATTGATTTCGTATACAGACGGCAAACAGCTGATATTTTCACTGTCATAGACCGATGGCCTCGTCACCCCCCCCCTGGTCTTTGTCTAGAGAAGGTTGCTAAGTGGATGGAAAGCTCATGCCTCAAATTAAATGCTCTTAATCAACAACCCTGACCCATTTTTTACATCTGGGCTGGCCAAGCCACTTGGGTCCAACTCCAGAACCAGTCATAAAGAATTTAGGGATGTGGCTGGATGAGTCTTTTAAATTCGACTCCCAAGCCATAAAATTAGCTGCCACCTGTTGCGGCATGTTGAGGATGCTGCTCAAAGTTCTCCCCCTCCTCTCCTTCACCTCAAAAATTGGTAGTCCAGGCACTCATCCTCTCTCACCTGGACAACAGCAATTCACTTTATCTGGGAGCTCCTAAAGCTACAGTAAAAAATTGGAGGTGGTTCAGAACTCTGCTGCGCAAATCATGTATAACATACCAAGAAATCAATCTGCGCGACAAGCACTACGCCTCCTCCATTGTCTTCCGGTGGCAGTTAGGATAAAATTGAAATCTCTCTTCATCGCCAGTAGGGCACTTCTTGATAAAGGGCCATTGATCTCTCGGTTTCTGCTCTCTCCTTATAGACCGGGCTGGTCCCTGAACTCCTCTAATGCCCATTTGGCTATGATCCTGATCTTTAGGAGAGAACATTGTGGCTGGAGATCCTTTTTCTTTAATGCAGCAAAATTGTGGAATAGCCTCTCCTCTCCGTTGTGTTGGTAAGGACCTTTCTTTCCGCAAATCACTAAAAACCTGGCTCTTCCATGATATGTCTCAGTAATTCCTTTCTGTGCGGCACTAACAGCGCTGGGATGCCTACGGGTAGCCATGCGCTATACAAATGCTCCTAGAATAGAATTGGATCCCAGTGCTCCCTTAATTCTGGCTCCACCGATGCCACTGCTTTCCTCAGAGCCAAACCCTCCAGCGCCCCATCAGCCCGACTCTGGGTACCGCTGCATTCCTTAATGCAGTGGTCGCCTCTGGAGTGCTTTTGGGCCCATGAGACAGTATGGGATGCCCTTCTTCATGCATATGGCTTCCTCTTTAGTGCCATGTGTGATATGACCTAACGTTGGAGTGCGGCAAACATTCTCTCCAATGCACTTGCGTGCCATGCCATCTATGTTTTGTTTGGTCACCCCCACTACCTTTCTCGCAGCTGCTGAAGCCACCGACTCCACCTGCCGGATCCAGGTCCGATGCCGTCAGCACAGATGGCCCCAAGACACAGCTTCTCCAAAGGATTGAGATACTATTGTCCGATCCAGCCCTGAGGCTCAACGTTTGGTGTAAGAAGAAGCCAACAGATGACGACTAACGGCTCCCACACAATATTGGCAAACCATAAATGAGCACTTTGAGTTGGGCTCTATTGAGGTTCATAATACTGACAACAATGGTAATGGACCATATCTGCCACCTGATGCTGCGGACCTTTTGGGCTTACGTACTGCTAGTGATATAGACACGTCACCAGAACTGGACTTCCCTTCTGCCCATGTTCCCCCATATTTTTCATCTTTAAATGCAGTTATCCGCAAAGCTGCAGAAATATTGGTCCTTTGCTGCTGTAGAGACGACCACAAGACTTATTGCTCTTTAAAGAAACTCTGCTGGACCCTATTATGAAGGCTTGGGAGAAATCAACTTCAGCCCATCCTTTCAATAGATAGGTGGCACGAAGAAAACTGCCAAGCCCCAGGAGATTTTGCTTTCCTGTCTTCCCACCCTTCTCCTGAATGTTTAGTGGTACTGGCTTCTTGTTGCCCCAAGCAAGTGCCAGAGGCTTTTCTGACTACTCCTGTGGATAGAGTTGAAGCGACTGGAAGCCCTAGGTAAGAACGTCTTTTCAGCTCAAAGTATGGCCTTAAAATTCCTGAATGCTAATTGCCTCTTGGAAGGTATACACATTCTCCTTGGGATATAGCTCTGCCGGTCATTCCTCAGACGTCAGACCATCTGTAGAATCATTTTACAGAGGTGGTCAAGGATGGCAAAGATGTCTCCTGAAATGTAATAGAGGCAGGCTTGGATACTGCCAACTCTGTTGCACTGGCCATGGGTACTTCAGTTTTTCTCCATTATCATGCCTAGTTGCATTTGCCTGTTTGTTTTTTTCTTCTTACTTGTACAAACAACATTAATGGATTTGCCCTCTGATGGTGCAAACCGTTTTGGGGACAAGGCTGATTTGGCCTTTGAATGTTTTATGGCTAGTAGGGCTACTTCATGTTCTCGTGGCCTCCAATCTCTGCTCAGATTACAGACAGTTGTAGACGTTTCACAGCTTCTTCTGCCGCTTCAGATTTTGCCAACAGCACTCTTGGCAACCACATAAGTGGCAGTCCCAGAATCCCTTTCTTGAGCCGTACAAAGGCAAGGGCAAAGGGCGAGGTACCTAGCAAATGAGTGTCTCCTCCTCACCCATGCCACCAGGAAAGCAACTCTAATTTACTCTTGTCAGAGCATTAGGTTCCTTTGGGAGGCCGGGTGTCCTCCTTTCTACAGGCCTGGGAGGACATAACTTTGGGCCAATGGTCCTACAAATTGTAGAAAGGGGTGTACTATACCCTTTCAACATATTCCCTCCTCTAATCCCTCCCCAGTCGTCCAACTTCACAGAAGACCATCTCCGTATCCTGTAACAAGAGGTGGCAGTTTTACTACACAAGACAGAGAGATGGAGTTGGTCTCAGAGTATGAATGTGGGCAAGGGTGCTGCTACTGATAGGATAGCGGTCTTCGTCTGATGCTTGACCTGAGGACTTGGATCCTGTTCCTCCCCAAGGCGAACTTCAAGATGCTGTCCCTGGCTCAGATTCCTTTTGGTCTGGATGCGGTAAACCGGATGGTGTCACTCGACTTACAGTACGCATAATTTCACATAACGATCCTGCAGTCTCACATGAAGTATTTGCATTTTGTGTTGGTATTCTTTTTGGGCCCACCTATTGGAGATCCTCTCTTTTGCGCTATGGCTGGCCCAACAGGGCTGCTTGTGGGCACAGTTAAAGGATACTTAGCGGCCTTATCAAAAATACTTTGCCTTCCATATCAGCCTTCCCTCTTCAAATCTCCCATTGTGATGAGGTTCTTAAATGACTAACATATTTATATCCACCAGCACCTTTTGTCATGCCTCAATGGGATTTGAATCTAATGCTGATATTTTTCATGGGGTTCCCATTTGAGTCCATTCACAGATGCAAGTTAATGCTGTTAATGTTAAAGACTGTGTTTTTGTTGTCATCAGGTAGTGAGATGGGTTAGTAAGTTGCAAGCACTGAGCATCTGTCTCCCCTTTACGATCTTTGCCCTCATCAAGTTGGTTCTTCAAACTAGAGCTGCTTTCCTGCTCAAGGTAGTGACCCTATTTTATTTGGGGCAGTCAATTACCCTTCCTCCTTTTTGCCCTTGCCATATCCCACAAAGGAAAAGAAGTAGCTACACCAACTGGGTCCTTGTCAGTTTTTACATAGACCATTCCAAACAGATTAGGTCTAACAACCAACTCTTTGTAGATTTTGCTGGAAGCAGGAAGGGCAAGGTGGTCCAGAAGCATATGTTGTGTTGCTGGATCATTATTTGCACAAAGCTGTGCTATGATCTTTCACAAAAGAAGTCTCTAGAGGTTATCCAGGCTCATTCCACCATGGCTTCATCCCTCTACATCTGTCCTGGTAAGAAACTGCAGAGATCTGTAAAGTAGTGACTTAGGCATCCCTCCACATCTTCACTAAGCTCTATTGCTTGGATTCTGTGGTGCCGAAGGATGGCCGTTCACACGTTCTATGCTATAAGATTTGCTTGTCTGACCATCCAAAAAGACCCACCTCCTACAGGGGGTATTGCTTGGGGCTTATTCAAAAGGTATTTGCAGGTAAAATTATCCATCAAAAGAAAAAGTTACCTTCGGTAACAACCTTTCTGTAAAAATGTTTTTGTTTATGAAATGTTTATTAAAAAAGTTAATAAAGTTCCAAGTTAGAGATTTACACTGCATCAATTCTATATAATGTCATTCTCATCTGGTAATTGCCTTCAATGCACGTACCAAATGTATGGAAACTGACATCAGGGCGCTGGGCAGGGCACTTTATGATTCCAATGATGTCACAATGACGTTTCCAGTGCCATTGTGGAGACTGCACACTCTACCGAATTGGGAGAGCTATTGAAAGTTTCTGGATTCAGTCTGATGCCTGGGATATTCAAGGGATGAGGAATCTGCCGGTAAATAAGAGTATCACTGGAAAGGTTGTTACAGAAGGTAAGTAACTTTTTCTTCTCTCGCAGGGGATTTCCATGTATAGTCATAAGCGCTGAATAGTCCCGCCCATGCGCGGGGACCCCGGAGCAGTTGTTATATATATATCTTCTTAAGTGTAGATTTTCGTCTTACTTCAGGAAGCATGCAAGGACACTTAAGAAAAAGAGACAGATTATGCAGCCCACCCACCTAGGTTACACTGGCCAGGCTCTTCATCCTGAAGAGAAAAAAGGGGCAAGAACAAGCAAATTTGAGATAATTTTAGTGTCTGTCAGCAGAAATATATCTCACAAACCCTTTTTTATCTTTGATAGAGATGAAGGAGCAGGGCAGAGTAGCCTCATAGGCTGTCATTATATGTCTAAAAAAGAACACTGTGCCTTTAAAGGACCAGGCACCACCAGTATCCCATCATGCATAGCAGGTGGCAGTTACTTCAGTTCTTTTTTCCGGCTCCTGCTGACAGGATCCTGGAGCATTGAGCTCGACCAAGTTGTTTTTTTCCTTCAAAATTCTTCATTGAATTTCAACTTTAAACGTTTCACTCGACGTTTTTTTGTCTCTCCCTGCCCTTTTCTGTTTTTTCCTGACAGAAATTAGCAGCATTTTGTCAAGTACTGCCATCCCTCTTTGACAAATGCCCAGCTTGTGGGAGAACGAAGGCCAAGACAGACCCCCCATGACGAGGTCTGTATCATCTGTCTTCCAGACAGTCATGTTCCTGAGTCATGTCAACACTGCAGGAACTTCACCAAGCGTACCCTGAGAGACTGGGAGAAGATTCGTCTCCATGGAGCAGAGGAGCGGAGAAGGCTGCAGTCTGAAGGTGGGACTTCAGGACTTGGAGAGGGTAGAACCTCTACCAAGTCTCTGTTAACAACTTCCACAGATCGTCCCAGGAAAAGGGGAACACAGAGACGACATCGGTCCCGGTCGACGTCTAGGACATGTACGGTGCCGATATGCTCGCCGTCGATTCAAGACATGACGTCGAGCAAGCACCGGAGGACGACGTCGAAGACTCCAAGTAGGTCTCCGTCGAGACACCGGCAGCGAAGATCGACGTCGAGGCGTTCACATCATAAGTCGACGTCAAAGCGGGCATGGAGATCGACGTCGAGGCATGGACGCCGCTCGGTGTCGAGTCAAGCACGGAGCTCGCCGCCGATGCACCGAAGATCGCCATGGAGGCACACTGGAAGCTCGGCGTCGAGGCACTCCTGCGCATCAAAGCGCCGTCGACGAGCAGCTCGACGTCGAGGCATTCGACGTCGAAGTCTATATCTCTATCTTCCAGGCTTGAGGAGTCCAGGAAAAAGAGGAGCATTCATTCATCACCGGACTCTGAATATTCAAGGACATATTCTCCATCGTTGCAGCATTCACCAGCACAGCCTGTATCTCCTCCTCCTCCACCGCCTCCAGCTCCAGTAACACCACGGAGATCAAGGTCTAGATCACGCCATCGCTCTAGACATCATCGCCGCTCCTCTACTTCGTCCCAAAGGTCTCGTCACCATCAGCACCATCATTCGAGATCAAGGTCTTCTTCATCTACAGGTCAATACTCACCAACATTGACTGACTCTCCACCTCCACGAATCTCACCAGTGGATGATATCTCGACTTTCCAGGAAGTCTTAATAAGGGGTGCTACAAAACTGAATATCCCCTTATCCACGCCAACTCCGACAACATTGGTTATTTTTTAAACACTTCAGCAAAAATCTATTGCTAGACCCTTGTTGCCTCTGGTGCCAGGCTTCCTTGAACTGGCCATGGAGCTCTTCCTTACTCCAGCATCAATGAAAACAGCTCCTTCGAGACTTCAAAAAAGTATCGACCGCCAGAGCAGGATCCAGCTTTTCTCCGGTCTGACCCAGCACCAGATTCTGTAATTGTGGTAGCGGCTAGGAAACAACATGCCACTTCTCCTTCATCCACTATCCCTCTGGGTAAAGAAAGCCACAGACTGGACTCTGTGGGCCTCAAGATGTGCGGAACAGCTGTAACGACCATGAAGGCAGCTAGCGCCACTGCCTTGCTAGGCAGTTATGATAGAGCCCTTTGGGAGTCCTTAAACCAATTTCTGGACCATCTGCCCAGGGACAAGGGGGGGGACTTTATGGAAATCCTCAACGAAGGCCTGATGGTCTCAAACCAGGTGATCAGTGCGGCAGCGGACTCTTCACTACTAGCCGCTCACGAGTACTGCCACGGGATAGGTCTCTGACGGCAATCGTGGCTGCGTCTCACCTCTCTCAAGCCGGAGGCGCAGCTAAGAATTCTAAACTTACCCTTCTCAGGCACCACTCTCTTTGGATCCCTCGCGGATGAAGAGATGTCGCGCATGAAAGCGGAGATGGAAACCCTTAAGGCTGTGGGCCTGGAAAGGCCTAGAGAGCAGAGAAAATCTTTCCGGCCTTACCAGCGACGGTTCTCTTCCCAGAGCAGTCACTCTTCCTCATGGTACCAGGGTCGACAGCAGGGTGGCCCTCAGTCAACAGCAATGACCTTACCAGTCATATCAGCGACGCCAACCAAGAGGAAGATCCTCCCAGCAACACCCTCAAGGGGGTAAACAGCCTGCTGGGCCGAAACCCTGAGTCGTTACTTCCCCCTCTTCTGTTCCCCATTCCAGTGGGGGGAAGCATATGTCATTATCCGATAGAGTGGCAAAACATGACAAAAGACTCCTGGGTGCTAAATATTGTGCGCAATGGATATTGCCTGCGGTTCATCAGTCCTCCGCCGTCCATCCCTCCGAAGCCAACCAACTTCCAGCTTCCTCTTTTACAAGCGGAGGTCAACATCCTTTTACAGAAATTGGCCGTGGAACCAGTTCCTCACCAACAACGAGGACAAGGCATTTATTCAAGATACTTTCTTGTCAAGAAGAAAGACAAACAAGGATTCAGACCCATTCTAGACCTCAAGACAGCCAACAAATGGATTCGGCGAGAAAAGTTCAGGATGCTGGCTTTACACCAAATTTACCCTCAATTACATCAAGCAGATTGGCTTTGTTTGATCGACCTTCAAGACGCGTACTTTCATATTCCAATTGCCAGAAAACATTGCAAATTCTTAAGGTTCGTGGTGGGACAAGACCATTACCAGTACCGGGTCCTTCAATTCGGGCTAAAGTCAGCACCCAGAACATTCTCCAAATGCATGGCAGTAGTCGCAGCCCATCTCCGGAGACACAAAGTATTTGTCTATCCATATCTGGACGATTGATTCATCAAGGCCTCTTCGCCTCAAGAGGCGCAACCTCATTTCAACTGGACTCGCGACCTCTTACAGAGACTGGAGCTTCAGATCAACCGCGACAAATCCATTTCTACCCCAGTACAGACCTTGCATTATCTAGGTGCCTTAATCGACACAGTAAAGGCAAAAGTGTTTCCTTCGGAGGAGAGACGCTTATCGATACTTCTGAAGTGTCAGAGGCTCATGAAAGCATCCCATCCAACAGTGAGGACAGTTGCCTCTCTCCTTGGCTCGATGGCTTCGTGCATATTCCTCACACCGAATGCCTGTCTGCACATGAGACCTCTGCAAGAATGTTTCGAGGATCAATGGGACCAATTGACGGGGAACTGGGAGGACAGGATACAACTATCCCTCCATGTGAAGTTGTCTCTCAAATGGTGGTGCTCCCCATCCAATCAACTCCAGGGCACTCCGTTCCATCAGGAGAACCCTCCTCAGACTATTGTCACGGACGCATCGTTGCTGGGCTGGGGAGCGCATATGGACCATCTCCAGATCCAGGGGACATGGTCAGAGAAGGAAGCTTCATACCACATCAACCTCTTGGAGCTTCGGGCAGTCCATCTGGCGTTGAAAGCTTTCTGCCCCCCGTTCAACACCCCTTCCCTGCTTGTTCAAACGGACTGCACCACAACAATGTATTACCTCAACAAGCGGGGGGGGGACAAGGTCCAGAGTCTTACACCGCGAGTCTCAGACGATCTGGAAGTGGCTTCTTGCCAAGGGCCAGACGATCACAGCAGTACACATCCCAGGTGTCCAAAATGCTCAAGCGGACTCACTCAGCAGACTCCTGCAAGAAAACCACGAGTGGGTCTTGCACGACGACGTGGTACTAGACGTATTTCAGCGATGGGGCACTCCCAGCATCGACTTGTTCACCACCGCAGAAGACATAAAATGCCAAAGCTTCGCATCAAGGTTCTACCAGACAGGAACTCTGGGGAATGCTCTATGGATCAATTGGTCCGAGAAATTTGTCTACGCCTTTCCTCCAATCCCCCTGATTCCAGAAGTTCGCATCAAATTGACTCAATCGGCAACGAGGATGATCCTCATAGCTCCGGAATGGCCACGCCAATGGTGGTTCACGGACCTCTTTCACCGGTCCATCCGGCCACATCTGACGCTGCCATGCAGACCGGATCTGCTAACGAAATTCGGAAGCCAGATAGTACATCCCAACCTCTCCTCTTTGAATTTGACGGCATGGCTCCTGAGCTGATACAATATGGACATCTGAATCTGCCACAGGACTGCATGGAGATCCTCAAAGAGGCTAAGCGACCTTCCACGCGATCAGCATATGCATTCAAGTGGAAGAGATTCTGCATATGGTGTTCTTCCAGAAACGTGGATCCCACCTCTTGCCAGGAAGATGTTCTTCTTCTGTACTTACTCCACTTAGCAAAATCTGGCTTACAAATCTCCTTGATAAAGGTTCACTTAGCAGCTTTGACTGCTTATAGAAAATGTCCCTCACAAGCCTCCTTTTTTAGAATCTCGGTGATTAGGGATTTCTTAGAGGGCTTGAAAAAGGTCTTACCTCCAATCAGACGACCTTCTCCTCCCTGGGAGCTCAATATAGTGCTCTCTCGCCTTATGCAAGACCCTTTCAAACCCATTCACAGGGCATCTCTCCAACATTTATCATGGAAAACAGCTTTCCTTGTGGCGATCACTTCAGCCCGTAGGGTTAGTAAAATCTAAGCCCTTTGTTCTCATGAACCCTACACTGTCTTCCACTTGAGCAAGGTAGTTATGAGGACCCACCCTAAATTCCTCCTTAAGGTGGTATCCGACTTTCATGTCAATCAGATAATATCCCTTCCAACATTCTTCCAGAACCCTTCTACACCAGCGGAAAGATCCCTTCATTCCCTGGATGTAAAGAGAGTTCTGAAGTTCTACCTGGATAGAACTAAGAGTATTCACCAATCACAACAGCTATTTGTAAACTATGGCCCAGTCCGTACAGGGCTAGCTACTTCAAAACAGTCCATTTCGAGATGGATAGTTTCTTGCATCCTATTATGTTACCAGAAAGCTAACAAAAGCCTTTCAGCCAAACCTAGGGCTCATTCTACTAGGGGAAAAGCAGCCACTACGGCTTTATTACGTAATATCCCAATTCCAGAGATCTGTAAAGCAGCTACCTGGAAGTCAGTACACACATTACAAAGCATTACTGCCTAAATTCTGACGCTAGATCAGACTCTCAAGTAGGGCAAGCTTCACTCAGAAATCTTTTTTCTTGAGTCCTTTGGCCTTAAAGGGACAGTGTTCTTTTTTAGACATATGACAGCCTATGAGGCTAATCTGCCCTGCTCCTTCATCTCTATCATAAAGATTAAAAAAAGGGCTTGTGAGAGATATTTCTGCTTACGGACACTAAAATTATCTCAAATTTGCTTGTTCTGGCCCCTTTTTTCTCTTCAGGATGAAGAGCCTGGCCAGTGTAACCTAGGTGGGTGGGCTGCATAATCTGTCTCTTTTTCTTAAGTGTCCTTGCAGGCCTTCCTGAAGTAAGGCAAAAATCTACACTTAAGAAGATATATATATATAACAACTGCTCCAGGGTCCCCGCGCATGGGCAGGACTATTCAGCGCTTATGACTATCATGGAAATTCCCCTGCGAGAGAAAAGAAGTTACAGGTAAGAAACCATTCCTTCTGCATTGTAGGAATCTTCATTAAAGCTCTAAACAAACCTCCCTTCTCCATGGGAATGACTTTATAATGGTAATATGGCTTGAAGTGGGTATAAATTCACCCAAGAGTTATTAATGATTTTAGTGCGCATTCCTGTGATACACAGCTAGGCTTAAATTTTCCTGCTTTTTTTGAGTTCACAATATTTTATTAGATTTTTGAGAATAGGTAACATACAAAAAAGAGCTCCGAAAAAGTACAAATATTAATCCAAAAATATAATATGAATAAAGATAAGCATTCAAATTTATAATTAAGAAATTCAAGATTATATTATAAAGTACCTACAAAACTAAATGATATCACCGCAAATAAAAAATAAAAAGGACAACTGCATACATTTATGAGTACAGATTACAGAGCTACTAAAGCTAAAAGTCATACGCAAAGATATATTTAAACTTGTACATATTATGGATTCAACAATAAATAATCATCAATTGGTTTCCAGAAATGTAAATAGTTCGGATTATTATGAAAAATACCAGATAAAGTCAAATTAGCACCCATTCTTGTAAAAATAATCCAGGCCCACCATGCATGAATAGATAAAGAAGAAGATTCTTTCCAATTAGCAGTAATTGTCTTCACAGCTGCTGACATTAAAAAATCAAAAAGTTTGTTATTTAATAAGGATAATTTAGTAGTGAGAGAAGAGGCTTTGCAAATAATTAATTCATATGACAAAGTATCTAATACATTCAATATACAAGAAATGTTTTGCCAAACTTCATCCCAAAACTTGTTAACAACAGGACAACCAAATAACATATGTCTTAATGAACCAACATGTGAAGAACAATTCCAGCAATTAGAAAAAGTGGAAAGCTTGGCATTATATAATTTTAAATGGGTCCATAAACAATTAAAAAGTATATAGGAGTTAGTTTGGTATAATGTAACAGGCAGCCAACCTGAAATAGAATTCAACCAAACCTTCCTCCATGTGTCCAAAGGAAAGGACAACTGTAATTCTGCGTTCCAAAAGGTAGCAAGAAAATTGATATTGCCTCCATCAGAAATATTTAACTTTTTATATAGTAATGAAACTATATGTGGCGAGGGCCCAATTGTTTGGAGATACACTTCTAAATCCGAATAAACAGTGAAAGGAAAGCCCTTCGAGAAGGAATCCAGAGTTACAAAGCAATTCATATTTAGCAATATCTGAGGGATGCAAATGAAATCTTTGTTGTAAGTCTTCAAAACGTATAAAGGCATTATTATGATAAATATCTTTAAAGTACAAAATGCCTGCTTTCATCCATGACTTCCAAAAATTTGTATGACAAACTAATTTTACTGATGGGTTATACCATGGCGATAAACTCAATGTATTAGAAATAGAACATTGAAAAATAGAATCTAAATCACCTAATATCAATCTAGTAGATTTCAATATTACTGATTTCTTTATAAAAACAGAAGAATTAGACATTGTAAGCCATGCAGCTAGAGGAAAAGGTGATACTGGATTCTGCTCAATACGTAGCCATGCCGGTGAGGAGTTATGCTCTAAATTTTGAAACCATAAAATACTTTGTTTTAAAATAAAGGCTTTATGATATTTTAGAAAATCTTTTAATCAAAACCCGCCATCGAGTTTAGGCCATTTCAATTTTTTGTAACTTAACCATGGCGTTTTTTTATTCCAAATGAACTTAGACAAAACTTTGTCTACATCCTTATAATATTTGAGAGGGAGTTGAACAGGAATCAGTGAAAAAATATAAAACAATTTAGGGGCAAAAATCATTTTAACCGCATCAATTCTTCCCCACCAAGATAAACACAAAGAGGACCATTTATGAATTTTGACCTTAATATATGCCAAAGTAGACTCAAAATTTAGAGACAAAGTTTGTTTAACGTTTTTAGCAAATAATATACCCAAGTATTTAAGTTTATCTTTTTGCCAAACAATCTCTTTATTAGTAAGCATATCAGGTGAACAATGAACATTTAACGGAAAAAATTCTGTCTTATTAGTGTTAAGTTTATAACCCGAAATTGTAGAAAAAACACCAATTAGATCAAGCAATGGAGGAATGGAAGATTCAGGATTCGCAATATATAAAAGATTATCATTAGCATAAGCTGACGTTTTAATAGGAACATTGTTTAGTTGAAGGCCTTCAATTTCAAGTAATTTCTAATAGCAGTTAACAAGGGTTCAATTGCAATAAGAAAAAGTAATGGGGATAATGGGCAACCTTGCCTGATTCCTCTACAAAGGTAACATTTCTGTGACAGTCTACCATTAATAAAAAGCTTAGCACAAGGACTATAGTAGAGTGCTGAAATCATACGGATAAATAAGAGACCAAAATTGAATGCATGTAGGGAGCGAAAAAGGTATTGCCAATGAATTTTATCAAAAGCCTTTTCTGCATCTATTGCTAAAACTCCAGCAGGAAAAGGAAATAATGCTCCAGTTTCAATTGCGTGAAATAATAGTCTAATATTATTTGATGAATGTCTCTTTTTCATAGAGCCAGACTGATCTATATGGATAATAGAAGAAAGTATGCAAGCTAACCTAGACGCAAGGATTTTATCATACAGTTTAGAGTCTTGATTTATTAAAGAAATAGGACGGTAATTAGTAACCAATGAATGGTCAATATCTGGTTTCGGGAGGACAATAATCAGAGCTTCCGCAAATGACCCGGACATAGACCGAGTATCGCTAAAGTATGAAAATAAAAAAAGCAGATATGATGAAAGGTGAGATGAAAATTCTATATAAAATTCCGCTGGAATACCATCCTGCCCTGGACATTTCTTTAATTTAAGTGATTTAATAGCTGAAAGTATTTCCTCAATTGTAATCGGGAGTTCCAATTTAGTTCTATCAGCATGTGAAATTTTAGGTAACCCACAACCTTCAAAAAAATTATCGATAAGAGCTTTATCTGAAGAAGGTGGTTTATTATATAATTCTGAATAATAATTCATGAATTCTTTAATAATTTCATCATGGGATAAAGCAATTGAGCCATTTGGGGAATGAATAGCATTAATTTGATTTTTGTCATTTTTAATACGAAGGTAGTTAGCTAATATCCTGCCAGACCTATTCGCGCTAAAACAAAATTTAGCTTTATTATTATAAATTTGTAATCCACGTCTATTACTTAGAATAGAATTCAGTTCATAACGAAGTTTCTGTAATTTTTCTTTATATAGGAGTTTATTAGAAGTAATATATAGACGTTCGTATTTAGCTATCTGTTTTCCCAATTCTTCAATTTTCGTGTTAAATAATTTATTTTCATATGCCATGATGGAAATAGCCTCACCTCTAATATACGCTTTAAATGCATCCCATTGATTAATAATAGATGTGGAGTCATCATCATTAAATGAAAAAAACTCTTGAATAGCTGATAAAAGTCTAGGTTTGTTATTTTCATTAAGAACAATATTGGTATTCATACGCCAGCGATTATGACTATTCTGGTTGGACTCATTGCACAAAATACAGGAGATTAAAGCATGGTCAGAAATATCTATATTCTGAATGTCTGGCTTAGAAATTGAGGAAATAAAATTACGAGAAATTAAAATATAATCCAACCTAGAATAAGAGTCATGAGGATTAGAGAAAAAACTAAATTGTTAGTCAGTAGGATTATGTAGACGCCAAATATCAACCATTTTGGTAGTCTTGAAAAATGCTTTGAGCGTGAAAAAAACTTTTGGAGGACGAAATTTGGCTTGAGACATTCTATCTAGTAAAGGGTCAGATATAAGATTAAAATCTCCTCCAATAATCAGAGGAACATTACCCAAATTTAGAACCTCTGATGTAACTCTTGACCAAAACTCCGGGTCATCATTAATAGGACCATATACATTAATTAGGTGGAAAACCTTATTGTCAATTTTAATCTTAGCTATAGTAAAACGACCTTCCGAATCAGAATGCTTATGCTAAATTTGAACATGTAATTTTTTTGCTACAAGAATTGCTACCCCATTTTTCCTATTGAGAGCCGGAGATGAAATAACAGTCCCAACCCATTTTTTTATTCAAATAGGATAAAACTTTATCATCTACATGAGTTTCCTGAATTAAACAAATATCCGCTTTATACCTAGCTAAATAATCTAAAACTTTAGTACGTTTAACAGGGTGCCTTAAGCCTTTAACATTAAATGAAACAATTTGAATACCATTACCACTTGACATTTTGAAAAAAGAAAAAAGATAGATAAGAAGATAGGTAAAAAAGATAGATTAGAAAAAGAATAGTAGCTCGAAAATTGATATGTAAAGGACACAAAAGACACCAACCGACACCAAAAATAATAACTATACAACAAAGAAACATATATAGAACTACTGAATCGCACACACGCATATCAAGAATAACCCACTTAACATGCCCTGAAAGATTACTCCAATCAATTAAACATACTGGCAGTAAACATCAAGCAACAATGAATTCATGTGGTAGCTTCATTTGTTTCCATCGATGACTGAGACTGCAAATCCAGAAAACGGCAAAGACCATCAGGATGTTGAAAAGATTTAGAAAATCCATCCTTCCAGATTCGCATAGTAGACAGATCAAACAATACATATTTATAACCAGCATTTCTTAGCCTAGGACGAAGGTTTGCAAATTCCTTACTAATATTGACTGTATCCTTAGCAAAGTCTTGATGAATGAAAATTTTATTCCCATTGACCATTAACGACGGGGTATCTCTGGCAGCCTTTCTTATTAATTAGATGGTGATGACGTAACACTTTGAAAATCATTTGACGAGGCTTATCTTGTCTTGGGTTGCGATGAGAGGGGATTCTATGTGCCTTATCAATTTCACATTTTTCAGGAAACTTGATACGCAAAAGACCAGGAATTAGGTTTTCCAGATAGACCCTGCAGACATTACCCTCCACATCTTCTGGTAGATTAAAAATGTGCAGGTTATATTGTCTATTGTGATTCTCCAAATCCACTAGTAATTTATTCATTGGATCAATTTTGGCTGCAATGGGTAAAAGATGGTCAATTTTAACTTTAGGTCTTGACTTTTAATAGCAGTGTCAGAGACCTTCATAGAAAGACCAGCCATATCTTTACGCAAATTTTTTATCTCAGTCGCAATATTATCAGTATTAGAACGCACAGCTTGTAGTTCCTCCAATAAAGTGGATAATGAAGGTTCATTAATATCCACTAATTTAGATTTAACTGCTGGTGGAGAAACATTTTGTTTCCGCTTAGAAGACATACTGTGTGGCTGCTTGCCCTCCATAGATAATAGAGAAATAAATGTAGGCAGCAATAAAGGAGCAGTCAAAAGCAATATTGCTATAACAATACTGATATAGATGAAGAAAACAGTCTGAATAAGCAGAGTGCAGCAGCTAAAACCAGCTGTGGGAGTGGCCTAGGCCTCAGCCTCGCCCTTTCCTAAGCTACTCTCTACCCCTCTGACAGGATTTCCTGGGACAGAAGCACACCAGCCACCGGAGAGCAGCTCACCTCGAAAAATGTCAGCCACACTTGATGCACCAAGCTCCAAGAGGTACTGTTCAGGTACTGTTCTTGCTGAACGTCGTTTTCAAGTTTAAAATAAAAATGCCAGTGTTATATCGGCATTTATCCGTCAAAAACGGGCATATTTCACCGCAGATTAGCGAGGGGCGGCCAACTTGAAACGGCTCGCTCACGCGACTTCACTTTTTCTGCTTTTTAAATGAAACCTCCGACACTCAGAGACACGCAGACCAAGGAAGGACATTATGACCTTTGTTTTTTCTAATGAACTCAGTGGTGCATTGTTAGCCTGCACTGAAGAGCAATCTCTACAATTTAAATGCTCCTGATTTCACTGGGCTTTTTGGTTTGAAATCATTTAATTAACTTTGTATTTCCAGATGGATGTGTAAATAAACATTAGTCATAGTTATTTGGAAATTGTAGTAATTGTTTACTTTTAGAAAAACGATTGCGCCCTTGAATGAGAGATTCCACCATTGTCTTTCTCTGAATTCCTTTAACAGGTTCCAAAGCACTCTCCGGAAGCAAAGTTCTAATCTATTTACTGCCTGAGCCTTCTGAATCCACAGCCATACCCAGTACTCCCAACGCTTGGTCTTACTCTTTGCTATTCACACTCATTCTGTGCCGCACTTTCTCAGACTGTCTGCTCTTTGGTTATTTCCCTATCATTTTGGTTTACAGCTTTCTTTTGCTTACCCAGCTCTGCTTGCACATTTGTGATCTAGTTATGCAAGAAGATATTTCTAAACGTTAAAACACGGCTGCCAGTAGGTAGTTATAGTTATGACCTTGTTTCCATAGGACAAGCATTTTTTGACGTGCCGATATCATTGGCGCCGTTGGACGAATCTTCACAAACTTTTCCCCAAAAAAGTGTCAAGTGGGCCGTGCATGCAAGTTTCGGGGTGATCTGTCAAGCGGGCCGAGAAGGGAGGGGGGGGCAAAAAGGGTGTGCTTCCCATGTTAATTTTGATAGGAATTTTAGGCACCACTACAGCCTGAACCGCTGAATGAAATTACATCAAATTTGGCAGAAAGCTAGATGATGGTCCAGAAAGCGACCTTTTTGTGATTTGATGTAAATCCGTTTAGTGATTTTAGAGTTATTAAAAGAAAACCAAAGTTGTATATCTCGAGGCGTGAACCCTCTGCGAATCGTCCCGATCTCATGCAGAGATCTGATTGGCTGCCAACACTTCAACAAGGAAGTGTTGGCAGCCATCTTGGGATCTGGCCCCAGCCGAGTCCCTCCAAAAAAAGTAATAATAAAAAGAAAAGGGGTAGGGTACCCCGCCAGGGCAAAAAAGCATTTGTTTTTAAAAGAAATTGCAGCAAAATCATGAGGATTCAAGGATTTGCGGCAAAAATTGGAAAAAACCAAGCGCTGTCTCCCGCACTTATTCATCTTTCAGCCCCCAGGTGGCCCCGGTCATTTATTTTATTAACAAATGGGGAGGTGGGCGCATGCGGCCCCCCTCCCTAAGGCCAGTTTGAGCCCCAAGGACCACCACCTCCTCGGGGCTTTATTTATTAATTAGGACCTCCGCGGGGCTTATAATCTATAAAAGAGTGGGGCTGCATGGACCCCCTCTCCTACTTTCTAATTGCCTTGGGGACTGCCACGTCCCGGGGCACAAAAATATTGAAAAGAAAGGAGGGGCCACCCTCCCGGGCCATATTTGGCGCAAGGGACCACCACTTCCCCGGGGCATGGCAAAAGGGGCTCTGCCCTTCCCCCCCCCTTTCTTGGGCCATATATACGGCCACGGGGACCACCACCTCCTCAGGCCTGGCCCGTGGAACATGATACAGGGGGGCCGGAATGCCCCCATTCTGGAGCGGATTAATGGTCCTGGGTAACGGCACCCTCCAGGGCTGGCTCCTGCTATCTCCCAAGGTGCCCTCCATGGGAGACAGCCGTTGGCTTTTGCTTGGCGGTAGCTGTGACAGCTCCCGCCAAGCGAGAGCAAACACTAACTCCGCTTCCAGCAAGCGGGAGCAGTCAAACTGCTCCCGCTTGCTGAGTGCAAAGTTTTCATCTGTTTCCCTGCCCGCTGTTATGCGGGCAGGAAAACAGGTGAAAGATTGCTACCGCTCGCAGGGAGCTGCATATTTAGCAGCTCCCTGCTTGCTGGAGCAATGCCGGGTCCCGCAGGAGGCGTGGAGCTGGCTGAGACTATGGGGGCATTGAGGCTCCCCCACGGTCCCCATCAAAGCACACTGGGTGCCTGGTGTGGGGCCAGAGCACCCAGGTAGATGTGGCCGTGCCCTGGGGGATGAGGTCCTCAGGGGCCGAAATCAGCCCGAGGTGGGCTGCATGACCCCCTCCCCAATTGAATTTTGGACAGGCCCCAGGGGATGGGGTCTCTGGGGCTTAAATCGGCCCAGGGATGGGGAGTGTGTGCCCCCATCAGGTTTTAGCGGGCCAGTTAAAGCCCCACTTCTGTAAAGGACAAATGATCCTGGGCTTGACGAAGGCAAAGCAAGTGTGTTTTCTTGGCAATTTCACATTGAAAGACGATCTGAAATGCTTTGTGGAGGTAAATGCATCGTTGATCTATTGGAACGCAAGCTGTAGTGACTGAGACGAGTGAGTTCTTTCTTGTCTTTCTTTCTTGTCTTTACCTGGTAAGAGCAGAGTCCATGGTTCTCCATTTAAATGAATAGGAGTATGTAAACATGCAAAATCACCTGCAACTCTACCTGTTTGGCCCTGCCCCGTTCACCTAAGTAGTATGCAATGGTCTTTCCGCCTTGTGCTAGGATGATTGGCAGACCCCAGCACGTTTCCCACCGATTTTGGTGACACATTCTTGATGCCAAGGAATATGAGGACATCGCCACCAAACAAAGAAGTACTTACTTCATATAGTTAAGAGGAAAGACACTTGTTTGGTGGAAATGTACCTCTGTAGTCTTGTTGTCTTCTCTATAGAAGGATACATGTCATAACAGATTTCTGGATGAAGACATATGGGAAACAATCACATTGCCAAAGTGCACACAAGGTCACTGGAGACATTTCTTCGTGGTCCATTATGCACCTGTACTGTAGAATATGCAGTAGATATTTACCCAACGAGGTAGCACTTACTTATTAAAAGTGCTGCAGTTGGGTAGACATTTTGTGCAAAGCTGTGGACTCTTCTTGAATAAGGGGACAGGTGAGGTTTTGTTCTGGCGTAATCACTCCCACAGCTACTGATACACCCATACAGACGCCCACTCACACACCCATTCTGCCACTCTCACATCTACTCATGGACCCAAATAGTCCCTCTCACACTCACTCAGTGACCCATACAGCTTCTCACTCACTCACCCACTCCCAGACCCATACTGCCACTCACACACCCACTGACAAACCCATATAGCCACTCACACACTTACTCACCGACTTATATACATACAGCCACTTACACACCCACTCTCAAAGATTACAGGTAGGAAATACAAATTGAAAAAGCCTTAGAAAATCAGGAAAAAACCAAAGGCTACAGGGACATTATAGTTAGCAAATGGAATAAAAAAACCTTAGCAATTCACTGAAAAAAACAAAGGTTACAGAGACGTTAAAGTTAGGAAATAGAATTCAAAAATACCTTAGAAATTTACAGAAAAAAACAAAGGTTACAGGGACGTTACAGTTAGGCTCAGATTTCACTCGTACAAAACCAGTGAAATTCAGCAGTTATAGCTATAACTATAACTTACACCGCAGCAATGCACTGCTTATGACCTCACATATTACATCACTCATGACATGGTCAGTGACATCACATCCACAGAACCACTCACACACTGACTCACAACCCCCACAACCTCTCATACACTCACATACCAATTCACAGACCCATACAACCACTCACACACCCACTCACTCAACCATAGAACCACTCACACACCCACTCAGTCATCTATGCAGGCACTCACACAGCAACCCACCCATACAGCTACGCACACAACTACTCAGCCACCCATATAACTCAAACTGCCACACACTCGCCCGTACAGCTATTCACACACCCACTTATTCAGCCATACAACCACCTACACAGGTATTTACTTACGCAAGCAACCTCTGAACACAGCCATCTACTCACCCATGCAGACACTCACACAAACATCACTCATACAGTCACTTACATAGCAACTCAATTAACCAAATACCCACTCAAACAGTGCTCGCCCATACTGCCAGTCATACACCCACTCACTCACCCATATAACCACTCGCACACCCACCCACTCACCCACCCATACAGCCACTCACCTATACAGCTACTCCCACACCCACTTATTCACCAATACAGGCTCTCACACCCACTCACATACCCATACAGCCACTCACACATGGATATAAACAGTCACACAGCCACTTGCATAATTTATGTTAGAAATAGTATCACTCAGTAGTACACAAAGTATACTAATTTAACTTTTGTGGTACCTTGTATATATTTTTAACACTCATAAACTTTTAATAAACACTCACAATCACTGGATGATGTCATCAGTGATGTCACTGACCATTCATGAGTGATGTAATATGTGAGGTCATAAGCAGTGCATTACGGGGGTGTAAGTTATAGTTAGCTCAGGTAACTATAACTGTTAAATTTCACTGGTTTTATATGGTGAAATCTGAGCCTTGCTGTTACGTCCCTGTAACCTTTGTTTTTTTCCAATGAATTTCTAAGGGTTTTTTTAATTCTGTATTTTTTATGTTATACTGGACTTTGTTTTTTCTGATTTATGTACTTGGGCACTTTACCACTGCTGATCAGTGCTAAAGTGCAATTGCATCCTGTGTAAATTGTGATTCTGATTGGTTCTTAATAGTTGGCATATCTGATTTACTGGTAGGTCCCTATTAAAGTGCACTGTGGTTCCCAGGGCCTGTAAATCAAATGCTACTAGAGGGCATGCTGAACTGGTTTAGCCAACCACATGTGTAGCCCTGTAACCTTGTCTCAGGCCTGCCGTTGCAGTGTCTGAGTGCAGTTTTAAATTACCATGTCGACCTGGCAAGAGCAGTTACTGCAAGGCCCTAACCGCCCCGGTTTCTACATGTAAGGCATCCCTAAGGTAGGCCCAAGGTACCCCCATGGGCAGGTGCAGTGTATGGTAAAGGTAGGACATGTGCTGGTGTGTTTTACATGTCCTGATAATGAATTACTGCCAATTTCGTTTTTCACTATTGCAAGGACTAGCTCTCCCATAGGTTATCATTGGAGCTGGCTTGTATCATTTTTCAAGTGTAACTTTCAATTGGGAACAGCTAGAGATTTTTAGTTCGGGCTCTCTGAGCTCAAAATTTAAAAACACATCTTTTAGTAAAGGTGGTTTTTAAATTGAGTGTTTGCAAATGCCATTTTTAGAAAGTGGGGGCATTTTCTTGTTTAACCATCCTGTGCCTCTGCCTGCCTGTGGAATCAGCGTCTACTTCAGACTAACAGGGGCCTGTTTGTGCATACACTGTAGACAGTCACACAAAGGGAGCTGAGGTGTGCCCTGAATATCCCGGAGCCAGGACCAGGCAAGGCAAGAACTTGTGCACTACAAAGGCAATCCTTTAAAGTATGCCTACTTCAGAGGCTAAAGGGCTATAAGTATTGGACCTAAAACTCCAGACTTTAAGAACACTTCTGGATCAAGACAAGACTCTGCCAAGGTGAAGAGCTGTAAGGAGGAGTACTGCCCCTTTGCTGTGTGTTGCTTTGCTGGGTTGGCCTGCAGTTGCTGCTTCTGCTTTGGAGAGGAAAAGCACTGGACTTTGCTGTGTATCCTGCTTGAGAAGTTTCTCCAAGTTCTTGTGTGTGCTTGCCTCCTGTTAAGAAGTCTCGGGCCAGGCCATCAAAGACTTCACCTGCAGCATCCGTGAACTCCACTGCTGGGAGTTCTGACCTGCCAAGTGGTGCCAAGTCCAGTTCTAGGCTCTTGGAGGTGGTTCCTGCAGCTAAAAGACTTCACAATCGATGCTTCGCCCTTCCAGCGCCTGTTTTTCTGATGCAGCACCGCTGTGCGGGAAAGGTTTCCATGCACCACCGCTGTGCGGCTGAAGAAATTGATACTACTGCACTGACTCGGACGCAGGCCCTGCTGTGTGGCTGAAAGAATCGACGCATCGTGGGACTGCGGCTAAAGAAATCGAGGCATCGCCTGTTTGCCGCCGCCGCATTGACTTTCAGCACGTCGAATTTTCATGCTTCACAGTTGTTCGCCAAGTTTTCCACCGCATCACCCATATACCAGAACCGTCTAGGATTTTGATGCATTGCTTCCCCTTATAGTCCAAATTCGGTGCAACATTTCTCGTGTGTGTGGCAGAACTGACGCATCACCTCAACAGGGACTCTGGAACCGACACATCACTGTGTTTTCCTACACTTCCTTCCTCTGTGGCTGTTTTTCATTGTGGATTTTTATGCATCTAAGGTACTTTGTGTAAAATCACCGCATCCATAGAGTTCTATGGACAGAATTGGTTGAAACATTTAAAAAGTGATATTTTGAGTTCTGTATGTTGGATTCATGTCAGTTTGGTTTAGATAAAGATACTTTATTTTTCTAAACTAGTGTAGTGTCCATTTGTAGTGTTTTCACTGTTACTGGGTGTGTGATGTACAAATACTTTACACATTGCCTCTGAGATAGGCTTGACTGCTCGTGCCTAGCAATCAAGGGGGTGAGCAGGGGTTAATGTGGGTGTGTAACTCCCTTACCCTGACTTGAAGAAAGTGTCCCGACTTGGACATGTTGTATACCACTGCAATCAAGAGCCCCCATTTCTAACAGAAAGAACTGTGTATTTTGGGTATGTTAGGATGGTTGTGGTGAAAATAACCATAGCTGTCCATTTTCCGCGATGTTTCAATTTTGTCTCAATAGTCACACTCATGATACATTTTTGAGCTTCTCATCCATTTGGTCTCCTATCTGTTGGCAAGAAGAGCTCGGTTACAGTCCTATTCCTTCTTACAAGCAAAGAATTTGGGAAGGTGTTTTTCTTCTACTTGTAGTCTCAATGTAGTAGATCATAAGGCATGAACTTTCTCACCCAATCTGATGTGCTACCTCATAATGGCACTAGCGCATAACATAGCACTTCCGCCCTTCCACTTCCGTCCTTCCTGAAAACAAATTGCTTGCCTTATGCTCTGCTACATTGAGATTTGCACCTTTAAGATTTGTTTACACTGCAGAAGATGCTGCATACTGTTTATCATTTTGACTCATTTCAAAGCACTTGTCGTCATTCTGAATAGAGTATCCTCTTTCTACCTGGGGATCTGTCCCTGGTGGAATTGTTACCGTAGCAGTATATGATGCTCTACTTCATTCCCTCTAGGTTCTAGTGTCCAACTTATAGACACTGATAAACTGTTATTGCATTCCTTAGTACTTAAGACTCTTTGGTTGGAAGCCTGCACCACTCAGGACACAGGTGCCATCCCAGATTGAAATGCCATGGTGAAATGTGTACAGTAGTACATGCTCACAAGAAGCAAAAACAAACAATACTAGCTACAAAATAATGTTATTTCCTAACAATCAAGGACTACACAACCTTCAATGAGTAGCATATACACTACTATTAAAAATATCCAAACCCTAAAAAATATGTACTACATTATCAAGCAACACGAAACCCAAATGACAATACCTATCATCCAAAAAATATATTTAAATTAGAATAGCATTAATTTATTTTATCATTCTGAAATAAACAATAAAGCAAAACAGTAAAGACGCTGTGAAAAAATAAATATAATTTGAATTTTTAAAAAATGTAAGTGAAGCAAAACATTTAAAGAAATCTTCTGTAATATTTCTACAACACTAAAAAAATACATCCGTTATGATTTAGCAGAAGTCCATGTTCAACAATACAAAATCTGTACTTCAAAATATAATTCTACGAAAAAAGAGTCAAGTAAATAAATAAATATTTCAAACAAAAATAAGAAAAATAGAGCTCCGTGTGACGGGCCATGCAAAGTTTTCAGACTCCTCACCCACGCACACAAGGCCCTCCACGACCTGGGCCCCAAGTACCTCAACGACCGCATGACCTTCTACACGCCCACCCGCCAGCTACGATCAACCAGCCACGCCCTCGCCACCGTACCACGCATCCGCAGAGCCACCGCCGGAGGAAGATCCTTCTCCTACCTGGCAGCCAAGACCTGGAACTCCCTCCCCACTCACCTTCGGCGAACCCAGGACCATCTCTCCTTCAGGAAGCAGCTCAAGACCTGGCTGTTCGAGCAGTAACTTACCCCCTCCCCCAGCGCCTTGAGACCCTCCCGGGTGAGTAGCGCGCTCTATAAATGCCGTGATTGATTGATTGAATGCCATGGTGTTACCTTAGGGTACAGTTGGTGACAATACTCCCTCCCGGTCATCCTTCATCCACAGGAGGGGTGCTATCCTTCCCTTACCTGTGTTCCCGCAACCAGGATGAATGTGGCCTAGAGAGGGTGCTTAGTCTCATCTGCACATCCCGTGCACGGTGAGCGCGCCAACCCCTGCTGGCCCTGGACATCACTCATCCAGGAGGGGGATACTCTCCTGCTACTGTGATTGAAGGTGCTGGAGCTGCCTCAGCGCTTGTGTCCGGTAAGCCACCTCCGCATCCAGACACTGCCTGCTCCTTGAGTTCTCCCTGAACTCATGCAATGACAGTCTTCTGCCATGATATTCCGGCAGTCTAAACGACGACACAATTGCCAGTACTGATAGCTATTCAACAGATCCCTCTTCTCAATCACACGTGACACACATAGTGACTGAAAAAATGAATTTTTATTTTAATTTTCTTATTTTTAATAAAGATTTGATTTCAAATATAGTCAGTTCATGTTATTATTTCAATGAACATTTTCAAGAATCATCGAACCACATAAAAAATGTACAAACATACAACACATTACTTTTTGAACACAAAAATGACATCACATTACATTTCACATTTAAAAACAATTAAGAGATATGAGAAAGCTCAAGTTCCAAAAAATATAAAGAATAAAATAAGTGGAGAATAAAAGAAAACTCAAAAAACCCAAAAAAACTCAAAAAAGAAAAAGTGAAAGTAAACCGAGGGTAGGGTTGAAACGTAATAGCGTTTTTTAGGTTTCTCAACTACAACACAAATCCTAGGAGAGTATCAACCAAACAGTCCTGTATTCAGGTCATCAAACATCAATTTCATTTTACATTATAAGGTGCTTGACTTGTCCGCCATAGGATCAATTTGCCTTCCAGATTTGGGCTGGAACCCTGGCAAGGACTGTCAGCATAAGCATTGATTCCCTGTCCCCTTCTGGCATCTGATGTCCAAAACGAAGGCTACCCGCAAACTGACATTTTCTGAGGCAGTTAAGTGCTCTACTCATAGAACAGTGACTACCACTCCATCTGCCATAATGGAGCCATTCTCTTATGATGCCCTTATGAATGAACTTAAAGATATTAAATCCACACTGGGGTCACTTGAGCGCTAATTGTCAGAAACCACTTCAGAACTCAAATCCTTACGCTCCGATGTGTCCATGCTTCATTTCGGTCTCAACGAAACAGACCAATGGCTTGCTCTGTGACTGGACAAGACTAGGGATCAAACATGGAGCTTCTTCATAGAAAAGTCATGGAACTTGAAGATTGCAGCAGCCGGAACAATGTTAGTATTTATTGTGTACCAGAGTCAGTAGAAGGGGACAAACTGTGCCAGTTCTTTGAATCTTTCATTCCACATCTCCTGGGCATCACTTTTCGACTGCTGTTGCAAATTCAGTGGGCACACACTCTACGACAAGGTATGCATTACCAGTCTTCGCATCCATGGCCGATTATATTATATATCTTATGCAAAACCCATGGTGCATACCTATCAAAATACATCGGTAGCCTTTTCTGCCAACTTCTCACATACCGCTGTCTTAAGGAGGAAGTTTCTGTCACTCAGGCCCGCGGTCAAGCAGAAGGGAATCTTTTATGGTTTGCTTCACAGGGCAGTACTGCTCCTGACGAAAAATGGATGCACCAGAGAATTCCATGACCACCAGCAAATTCTGTAATGATTACTAATATGGACATATCTCCCACTTCCCTGTCCAATGCTGCAGAGGGCAGATTTTCTTCTACTGCAGGCCCTAGTCTCCTAGAGGAGAAAACAAGCTTCCCCTCACCCCCTAGGAGAGGGCTGAATCTTGCTTGCCTTTGAAATCATAGAACACTGCATTTACTTCCATCTTCATCATACCTCTGTTTCTTATTGGCCCTGTGTAGGACCTGCTGTACCTTTTCAGGACAGCTGTCCCTCTGTCCCCGAGAGTGCTCCTGTGCCCTAAAGTACCCGCATAACTCAATTGTTCAAGCTGAATCGCTTACCAGTCCATGTCCAATTCTGCTTTGTTCTGCAACATAAACGACGGAGATGTCGTTGACCAGGCCCTGGACGATATGGTCCATGAATGCCAATAGCATGACCAGTTTTGTACACTGGAAGAAAGTACTAACTTGCATAAAGACAGACAACCCTGACATTGTGCTCGTTCAAGATATCCATATATCGCTGGTGGAATCTGCTAAACTGCAGAGGGATTGGGTGGGTCAGGGCTTTTTAAGTCTATAAACTGCCCTGGGGGGAAAAAAACTACTTGCCTGTTTTATTCAGTCATGGTCTAACCCATATGACCATTATGTTCTTGCTACTTTCTCCATCTATAACATCTCCTCATGGTGGACTCAATTTACCTAACCTGACGAAAATCTCCTTCTTCACCCGCTTGCATAGAACGTTGGTGGGCACTCGATCTCCGACAAGACTGATTGGAGGCATCTGGAACCTTGCCATCGACCGGGTCTTGGACCGCACCTCTACTCCAGATCTGCGGAACAACTATGAGAGAAGCCTTCTTTGGGACCTTTTGATTGATCACTCCTTGGTTGACCCCTGTCATATCCACCACCCAACGGATACAGATTATACATTCCTCTCATGCTCCCATGGCATGGAGTCCTGAATTGATCACTTCTTGGTGAAAGGGACGTTTCTTCCTAAAATACTAAGCTGCGCAATTGCCATGAGTGCAATTTCTAATTTGTGTTTTTGTAGGTGGTTTTTATAGTGGCACAAACAGTTGTAATACCCTCTATGTTTTCTTACCCACAAACTACGGCAGAGTGCACTTGACACACCCTAAATCTTAGAGAGTGACCATCAGCTGCGGCCGGCATGGTTCGCGGATAGGAGGGCAAGGGCGGGTCTAAGTTTAGGGATTTATAAAGCGCATGGCTACCCGCAGGCATCCCAGCGCTGAACAGGGAGGGCAGACATCATACGCGAACTTTAAGGGAACAGTCACGTTTTGAGTTTTTTCCTAAAACACTGTTCATTTTTGATTAGCTGTAGTTCTGTTCCAGAGTTTGGGGATCAGGTGTGAAAAGGATCTTCCACCCCATCTTGCTCTCTTGACCTTTGTTGTGTTCATCAGGAAACTAGCTCCTGACCTAAGGCATCTATGGGGGGGAATAATGGGAGATCAAAGTTCATAACATAGTGGGGCCTCTCCCATGCATGGGCTCTATGAGCCAGGCAGAGGGCCTTGAATTTAATCCTAGCCTGAACTGGTAGCCAGTGTAGCTCCCTCAAGGATGATCTAACTGACTGGTGCCTGGGGATCTTGAGAAGCAGTCTAGCTGCTGCGTTCTGCACCACCTGCAACCTATCTGTAACATATTTGGGGGAGCCGAGGTACAGAGAGTTGCCATAGTCTCGTCTCGAGACTACCAAGGCTTGTACCACCGTCCTTCTCGATTTTTCTGGGAGTAGGCTCAGGATTTTTTGAATCATCCAAAGGATGCCAAAACAAATCACCGCCAGTTTTTTAGCTTGCGTCTCCATGGTTAGGTTTTGGTCCAACCACATCCCAGATTCTTTATGGAGGTTTTCGGGATGGGTGGAGGTCCCCAGTTTCCTGGCCAGTTAATCTCAGGGCGTGGGCCTGGACCATTACCTAAGATCATGAGCTCAGTTTTGTCCCCATTAAGTTTGAGGCTGCAGTTGGCCATCCAGGTTCCTATTTTTTCCAGGCAGGGGATTAATTGCCGGTGGTTGGAGTTGGGGGTTTCTGCCACCGAGACCACCAGTTTGGTATCATCCGCATATGATACAATGGAAAGTCCGAACTCCTGCACTATATGAGCTAAAGGGCTCAGGTAAATGTTAAAAAGGGTCGGGCTCAGGGATGATCCCTGAGGTACTCCACACTGGGCCGAGAAGGTATCTGACAGGATACCTGCTTCCATGCATTGAAAGGACCTGCTCCTTAGGAACGAGGCCACCCATTGGTTGGCCGTGTCTCTGATCCCAATGCCTTTGAGCCTGTGAATGAGAATCTCGTGGTCTACCGTGTCGAAGGCCGCACTTAGGTCTAATAGCAGGATAGCGGCGGCTCTTCCTTGATCAAGTATGGATTTTAATTTTTCGGTGACTACGAGTAGGGCTGACTCAGTGCTGTGTTCCGGGCGGAACCCCATCTGGGACTGGTGTAGAATACCATTGTCTTCCAGGAATTGTGAGATAGAGCTATTCACATGTTTCTCCGCAATCTTTCCCAGAATGGGCAACAGTGAAATGGGATGATAATTTCCCATAGATGCAGGGTCTGGTTGGGGTTTTTTCAGCAGAGGCTTTATAATGGCATGCTTCCATTCTTTGGGCACTATGCCATTCTCGAGGGACAGGGAGATGAGGCTGGTAAGTTTGGCCAGAATGGAGTCACCCCCTTGAGCGAGGATATGAGGCGGGGCAGGATCTATTGGAGACCCTGATTTGATGTTACTTAACAGAAAACCGGCCCGTTCTTTGCTCAGCTTAGGAAAAGTAAGCAGAGCCGGGGAGAGGGAAGTCTTGAACTGCTCTGAGCCTGACGGGAATTCCGGAATGTCTGTAGAGCCTTTTGTTGCTTCAGAGGTGTGGCCTATATTTGAGTGAAGTGAGTTGTAAATGTTTTCCACTTTACTCTTGAAAAAGGTGGCTAAGTTGTTGCATCTCTCCTTTGACGGTTGGGGGATGTGAGTGCCTGATTTAACTATTGTAAGAGATTTTACAATCTTGAACAGCTCTTTCGAAGAGTTGGATGACTTCTCAATCCTTTCTTCAAAAAAGACTGCTTGTGCTTTCCTAATGTCCTTGTGATATTGCTGGATAGCTCCTTTATATGCTGATTTAAGGTCAGGGGCGTACGTTTTCCTCCTGCTCCTCTCAAGCTTTTTGCAGTATTTCTTTTGTGCAGCAAGTTGTGGGCTGACCCAATTAGATCTATTAAGGTTCCTTTGCTTTATCGGACCGGGCTTCCTAAAGTTTCTATCCACAGATCCGATAATCCAGTTTGACCACCTTTTATGGGCCTCCTCAAGATCTCCTATGTCTGGTGGAGTATTAACCTCCAGGTCTTTGGGCCAAGATTCAGGGGCCAGCCTTGGCCATTTGCGTCCTAGTACTGAGCAGCCCCCTAAGGGCTTGAATGAGGGGGGTTTTTGGTACAGAATGGGAATAAAAAAATGGTCTGACCAGGGAATCCGAGTTGGTGTGAGGGCCTGCAGACTAAGGTCATTAGAAAAGATAGGGTCCAGAATAGGACCTTTTTCATGTGTCGCCTGGCTCACCAGTTGCGTAAGTTGTAAGGCTTTGAGGTCAGCTAGAAGTTTCTTGGCTGATAGATTTTTTAAGTCATCCAAATGAATGTTGAAATCACCTATTGAAGTGAAGACGCTTTTTTCTATGATCAGGCTAGCCAGGATGTCAGGGATGGCCTCTACAAAAGATGTGCAGGTCCCTGGTGGCCTATAGATAAGACTGCACGAAAAGGAGGATGTAGGGGTAAGGGACAATCTGAAAGAAATGGCCTCGCAATTAACTATATTAAGGGGGGTAATGGCGCACCCAAAATGTGATTTACAAATGATGGCAATGCCGCCTCCCGTTTTACCCACTCTGTCAAGTCGATGTATCTCAAAGCCTTGGGGGAGGGTGTCTATGATGTCTGGAGAGGAGCTTTCCCGAAGCCACTTTTCCGTGAGGAACAGTACCTCAAGGTCTTCTTCCTCTATCAGCATCCTAATCTCAATGGAGTGTTTTGGGAGGGATCTACAATTAATTAGCCCCATCTTCCAGTGTTTTAAGTGGTCATTCCTTGCCTCTATGCAGCTGCCAAGCTGTAGTGACCTCCCTAGGGAGAAACCGCAAAAATGGCAGCTCAAAGGATTGTTGGCATCAAGTGAGTGCAGGCATGAGGGGCGCATCACTGGCTTAAGTGAGTCAAGTTCCTCTTTAGAGTATTTAACCATGCTAGCGGGGCCCGGGCACAATTGGGCAGGGTTTGTGGCCCCTGGTCCCGGCCGGGTGCAGACGGGCTTGCCTTCGGCGCGCCAGCGGCGCTCGTCCGCTGCGCATCAGCGCCATCCCATTCTTAAATACCGACCAGGGAGGTGCTGAGGTTAGAGACTAGAACGTCTGCTTCACAAGATGGCGGCGGACCAGTGGCCACCCGGAAGTATGAAATTAACGCGTGAGGTCCTCCCTCCACACAATCAGCTGCAAGTGTTGCGGTGGACCAGAGAGGATCACGGAGAAGTGGCAATTATCCAAGTAAGATTTCCCCTAGTTTAAAAGAAGAAATGGCGGCAATTAAAACAATTCTATTTAAAATGAAATGTGCAATAGCAGCAACCCGATAGTAAGGCAGAACAGTGTTAAAGCAGCGCAATTAAAACTTAGAGCGAGATATGACTGAGTGCACAGATAATCTTCCTGCACCTATTTAGCTGCGCGTCGGCGCCATCCTGGTCTTAAATAC
Source organism: Calotriton arnoldi (assembly GCA_963921515.1). Classification (NCBI taxonomy): domain Eukaryota; kingdom Metazoa; phylum Chordata; class Amphibia; order Caudata; family Salamandridae; genus Calotriton; species Calotriton arnoldi. The sequence goes on along the minus strand of CAWUFW010002278.1, from coordinate 1,863,433 downwards.
CGACCAGGGAGGTGCTGAGGGTAGAGACTAGAACGTCTGTTTCACAAGATGGCGGCCGACCAGTGGCCACCCGGAAGTATGAAATTAACGCGTGAGGTCCTCCCTCCACACAATCAGCTGTAAGTGCTGCGGTGGACCAGAGAGGATCACGGAGAAGTGGCAATTATCCAAGTAAGATTTCCCCTAGTTTAAAAGAAGAAATGGCGGCGGGTGTGGGGGGCTCGCAATATTAAAAAAAAAAAAAAAAAAAAACATACCTTGCTGCCGGGTCCCGCGTCTCTGCCCCTGCTCTCCTCGTCAAACTCGAGGAACAGGAAGCACAGCCAGGCCCCACTGACCAATCACAATGCTGCAATGCAGCATTGTGATTGGTAGGCACCCAGGCTCCCCTGATGATTGTTCTGATCATCCTGGTTCGACACTCAGCCAGGGAATGGGGGCCTGGATATGTTCTCCACGCAGGCTGTAATGCAGCGTGCATGGAGAACAGGGAAAGTGCACGTGCACTTAGGAGTGGGCAAACTACTTCTCCCCTGCCCTGCTCCGAGAGCAGAGCAGCCCCTTTAACCCGCCCGTAAAGCAGCACAAGCATAAAATGATAATAACTCAAAATTATCATTTTATGTTTCCTTTCTGTTGCACTGCTTAAAAGCAGTGGGGCAACGCTCCTCCGCCAAAGTGGAGGAGCTGCTACTGGTGACCATCAAGCCCTTTCTCCAGTACAAGCCACATTTTTGTTCCTTTTGCACAACCACAGCAGGGGAAAGCTATTTCTAAATCAGGTGGATTATATGTTGCATACAGTTGTATTGCATGTGTCAATCATCATCTTCATTATTGACGCTCATTCCACATGGAAGAAGGATGAATCCATGGCCTTTTTAGAAACAATCTGTGGCTGATATTTACAAAGCGGTTACTTGAGCCTTTATGTATACACACACTCACCTATTGCGTTTATATTTATTAAAAAAGAGCAGCTTTATTAAGAGAGACAATTCCTTAAATGTTGTTCAGATGGTCTTGTACTACATCCTCGCTACCAAATTAGACAGGTGAGAATGTTGTGTTAAAGGCTGTTCATATGTGAATTTACAGCCAGAAAAAACGTTGGTCTTTTATCGTCTACCACAAAGTAATCTAGTAGTCCAATTAAATTCCTCTCACTCTCTTTCCTTCCTTTATTGTGGGAGTCTACAAAAGGCAAATTTTGCTTTTGAAAAATGTTACTTATCTGTAACAATCGGTTTGTAACTTGATCTGTAGCAGATTAACATGCAACTCTCTCCTTTCTGGATGCAGTATAAGACTAGGATCACCATATATATGTTTCATTGTGGCACACAGACACATAATACAATAGGAGAAAAAGGCTAATTTAATGTGAACCAATGTGTCAAAAGCTTCACAGTGATGTGATCATGTGACATTAGTGTAATTTATGAAGCTGGAGCAAAAGTCTTATGAAAACAAGTTATAATATTCTGGGCTAATCAGTAAATAGTAGGGGTGTATAGAGCATATTATTATACAATAGAAAATGCTCTAAATTGATGAGCACAGGTAAGTACCATTTTCCTTTTATTAGAGTTTGTTTGTTCTGTGTGTTCAGAAGGCATGCATTTCTTGTATTAAACAAGTTTAATTTTCCATTTTGTGATGTATTATGTAGTGAACGTATGTCAGTGTTCGCAGAAAACCTTTTTTCTGTGTTTTCTGTGTAGTGTGGCAGTTAAAATGTTCTTCTCTTTAATATTTTAGAGTTTTCAGTGATGTACCATGCTGGTAGCCAGTGTGATATAATGCAACGCTGGCAACTAGTGTTGTACCACACTGGCTCCTCTGTATAAATTCAAGCTAATTTGTATGTATTGTAGAACCAGAAACAAGGAAACAACTACCATACTGGAGATATGTTTCTTCTTAAATTCATTTAAAAGCCTAAGTGGATACACATATCTTTTGAAGCTCACCATCACACTAAATCTGTAATAGTAGCAAGATTATCCTAACACAGGTTATGGAAGCACTGTCAACATTGATAATGCTGGATTTGTTAATTAAAGCCCCAAGTGATAAATTATGATTGGAATTCTATGTAATTCACAGGAATTCTGATCTAGTAAATATGGTCAGCACAGCCAGAGCCCTAATTCACATTAATATTAATCAGGTGTAAACTGATTAGAATTGTGATATAATAACATTGAGCAGGAATAATGCCATTCTTTAAAATGTGTTTTGCCTTCACTACGAAACATTCTGCAAAATGTGTTATGCCTTCACTAGGAAATGACAATGAACTGTACACCATGTTATGAGTTTGTTACAGAAGGCCTGGGAGTGATAGGGAAAATGTTTTTATTAGGGGACTACTCCTCACAAATGGATTGTATCACATTAGTTTGATCAGTCTTGTAAAACATGACAAAACAGTTATGTGACTGGTTTATTTCTGCTGTGGACCCATGATGGGCCCGTTCCCTGAGTCTGCAAACTTACACATCCTGAATGTTCTAAAACTCCGTATGAGATATTTAACCAAATTATTGTGCTCTTTTTAATATGTATTTTCCATACAGATAAACTATACCATGATTCAGAAAACAACCCACCCACCAGGGCGTTGAAAGTAGCTAACCTATAGCATAAATAATAATCTGATGTCTACAGAATTAATCTTGACTAACCAAAACTGGAAAACGTGCATACAGTTTCACTTAACAGAGTTGTAAATGTGCTGGAAGTTAGTGTGCTATTAAATGGCAATGACACCCCTTTATGGCCAATCACGAAATTGTGCCTCTTGAAAGGAATACGTTTGCCCATATCTTAACTGTATTATTGCTTTGCATGAGGATAACATTTAAACTCCATTTTTCCTTCAGTCATAGTTGAGGAGAACGATGTGGGAAAGCAAAGATTTGTGAGATAAAGGGTACCATTGAAGTAGGCTTCTAAAAAGGTGAGATCTATTTATCTATCTAGAAAGATCTATAGCGCTTGCTGGCGGCTGCCAGTAGGTAGTAGTTATAGTTAGGACCAAAGTTTTCATAGGAAAAGCATTTATTGTTTTGCAAATAACTTTGGCGCTGCTTGACTAATCTTCATGAAATTTTTAAAAAGCGTGCCTTTTTTGGTTCAGCTGCAGTGTTGAAAGTTTCGGGGTGACCCGTGAAGCGGTGGCCGAGGAAAAAAAGGGGGTCCCAAAACGCATTTTCCCCATGTAATGTCTATGGGGATCGTTCATTTTTTGAACACGAATACAGCCTGAACCGCTGACCTGAATTGCACCAAATTTGCCAAAAAGCTGGATGTTGGTCCTGAAAGCATGCTCTCTGTGATTTGGTGTGAATCTATTCAGTAATTTCAAAGATATTGAAGTTAAAAAAAATATAGATATCTTGTGATCCAAGTCCTTGCAGTGGACGTGCGACTCCTACTAAAATTTGATTGACTGCCAACACTTCCATTGGGAAGTCTTGGCAGCCCTCTTGGGACTCAGCTTGACTCGAGTCCCACAAAAAAGTAAAAAAAGAAAAGGGGGCAGGGACCCTGCCGGGGGATAAAAGCATTTTTTTTTAAAGTGGCCCACCCAGGGACATTGCTGTTTGCAATGGCTTGGCGGGAGCACCACTCCCGTCAAGCCATAGCAAACTCTGCTCTGCTTCGAGTAAGCGAGGCAGAGCAGAATTGCTTTTGAACAGAGGGAGCTGCATGTTCAGCAGCTCCCGCTGTCCAAAAGCAATGCCGGCTCCCACAGGAGGCAGGGAGCCGCCGCGGTCCCAGTGGTGAGTGGGTGCCCTGGAGGCACCCACTTTAAATGGGCAGGCCCAGGGAGAGGGGGCCGCTCAGCCTGCCTCCCTATCTGTAAATGGGCAGGCCCCTTGGAACTACCCCTCTTGTTACCTCCAGTAAGTCCCACACAGTGGGATTGATGATAGGACTTACGAGGCCATGCCCCCTTCTCCACCACTCTGCAATCGCACCTCCTGGTGCTCTACCGGTTGGCGTATGAAGTCCACTTTACTCCTGAGGGACTGTGGGGCCAAGAAGCCCTCATGGTACATCCTGTATGTCCTACACTGCGGGATTCTTGAGAGCTGGTCGAAGGCCTAGTCCCCTTTCTGCACCACTCTGCAAACGCGACTACTACTTAAAAAACAATAGAAATTAACTGAAAAAACCAAAGGTTACAGGACGTTATAGATCGCAAATGGAATTTTAAAAAAACTTTGAAATTCATTGAAAAAAACGAAGGTTATAGGGACATTATAGTTAGGCTCAGGTTTCACTCGTACAAAACCAGTGAAATTCAGCAGTTATAGTTTTGCTGATCTAGCTTCAACTCGCGCCCTCTGCAATGCAGTGCTTATGACCTCACATATTACATCACTCATGACATGGTCAGTGACATCGCTGATGACCTCTCAAATGGCATCACTGATGACATTGTCCACAGAATCACTGATGCACCTACTCACACCCCCATAGAACCTTTCATACACCCACTCCCACACAACCATTCACAAACCCATTCTCAGAGCCATACCAGTACTTAAACAACCCCTCACTGATTCATAGATCTACACACACATCCAATTGCTTACCCATGCAGCCACTCATACACCCACTCAGTCACTGACATATCCACTCATACACCCATAGAGCCACTCACACACCTAGTCGCTCACCCATAGTCACTCACACAGCCACTTACTCGCCCATAGAGATATACACACACAGGCACACACACCCCTACTCTCACATTCGCTCACTCATCCATAGAGTCACTCATGTACCCCATAACTCACCTATACTGCCTTTCACATACCCAGTTACTCACCCATATACCACTGACACATCCACTTACTCACCCATGCAGCCCCTCACACACACACACGCACTCACTAACCCATACAGCCACTGACTCACTCATCCGTACAGCTAGTCACACACCCCCTCACCCACCCAGAAACTTAGGCAACCAATCACTCCCCCATACAGCCACTCATATACCCACTCACACACCCATACAGCCACTGAGATACCTAAACACTCACTTATACAGCCAATCATGCATCCACTGAATCATCCATACAGGCACTCATACACCCACTGATTAACCAATACACCTTGGTATATATATTAAACACTCAAACTTTAAAAAAAAAACAGTCACAGGATGATGTCATCTGTGATGTCACTAACCATGTCATGAGTGATGTAATATGCGAGGTCATAAGCAGTGCATTACGGGGGGCGTGAGTTATAGTTTGCTCAGCTAACTAGAACTGCTGAATTTCACTGGTTTTGTACGAGTGAAACCTGAGCCTAACTGTTACGTCCCTGTAACCTTTGTTTTTTTTCAATGAATTTCTAAGGTTCTTTTTATTCCGTTTCCGAACTATAACGTCCTTGTGTTTTTTCAGTGAATATATATGTTCGAGGCATGTGTGCTGTAGATAAACATGCTTTGCATACTCCTGCCATCTAGTGTTGGGTCCGGATGTTTGCAAGTTGTTTTTCTTCGAAGAAGTCTTTCCTAGTCACAAGGTCAGGTGACTCCTCCTTTCGGTGATAGTGCGCATGGTCATCGACTCCATTGTTAGATTGTTTTTTTCCGCCATCGGGTTCGGATGTGTATTGCTGCGCTCCGGTTCAAAACCGTTTTCTCGGGTTCCCCTCGACGCGCAATCCTCTTTACCTCGACGGTATTGTTTCCGTACGCGTTCCCACTTCTCTGCGTATCGTTTTCGACATCGAAACGACCTTCAATCGGTAAGCTTCGTGGACAGCCTTCGAGGCCTACCCGCGCTCAGTAGCTCTCCGTCGATGGATCGGACTCTGTTTAAATTCTGCCCTCGGTGCCACGCGAAGTATCCGCGAACCGACTCACACGAAGTGTGCAACTTGTTCTTATCACCCGAGCACAAAGAAGAAAATTGTGACGCTTGCAGGTATTTTCGATCAAAGAAGACTCTTCGCGATCGTCGGGCTCGACGTCGGGAGATGCAGCGTAAAAGCATTGAGGACACGCCGGACATCTTGGTTGAAGACTCCGGCAGGAAGATATCGAGGCATTGGCAGCAGAGGAGGAGGAAGCCTTCTCCGAACAAGACTCAAGCTCGGAACTCGAGATCGACCTCGACGTCGAGGAACTGCCGCAGGATCAAGGTGACGTAAGTACCGAAGACCCCTTGCCCCCACAAACTATCTCCAAAAAACATAAGGCTTCGGCACCACCTCTGCCTTCTGGCCAAGGTCGGCACCGAGACGACTATTCAGACGCCCCGCTCTTGCGCCCAGCACCAAACCACCGGTCAAGCCTTCAGGCTCGGTACTGAGTGGACAAGAACCCTCCTCAGAGCCAAAAGCCTCCGGTTCCAAGCATAAGTCCGGCTCAGAACCGAAATCCACTGCGCCCAAGACCAAGCAACCTTCGGAGCCAAAACCTTCCGTGCTGAAAGCTCAGCTTCCTTCGACACCAAAACCACTGGCTCCGAAAACTTCGGCACCAAAACATAAGAGTACCCCTTCGGAACCGAAAATGGACATTATTCCATTAACACCCGATCCAAAGCAAAAAAGACTGCATATCAACCCTGATACTGGTCATCTACTCATAAAACCACCTCAGAAACGCAAGCTTCAAGAGGAGGAGGACACTTCTTACAAGATCCCCTTGAAAAGAAAGACTGTGGCTACAAGTCCCTTTCATTTTCCATCACCCCACCACCAGCACCCCTGTCACCTCCTGAGAATCCTTTACAGATTACACCTCAAGATTCTCCTCCATCTCATCATGACAATGATGATGCAGATGATGGGGGAATGCCTAAGTCAATAGATTCATGAATGGATGACACATTAGACCCGCCAGGTGACACTGATCCAGACTTGTACCCAACCAGACCATCTCCTCCAGAAGACAATGCATCACACCATGAGCTCATTGCCAGGGCTGCACATTACCATGGGGTAGAGCTCCATAAGGAATCCCTTGAAGAGGATTTCTTATTTGAGACACTAGCATCCACACATAGGTCATCACAATCACTACCAATGCTTAAAGGCATGATGCAGCATGCTGAAGAAATATTTAAAGACCCAGTCAGAGCCCGCATCCTAACTCCTAGGGTGGACAAAAAATATAAAGCCTCTCCTTCAGACCCTATCTTTATCAGAGGTCAATTGCCCTTAGATTCACTAGTGGTATCAAACGCTCGTAAGAGAGCGAATTCTCAATCATCAGGAGATGCTCCACCACCGGATAAGGAGTCTAAACTAATTGACGCCTCTGGCAAGCGCATAGCTGCTCAGGCAACAAATCATTGGCGTATTGCAAATACCCAAGGCCTTTTAGCTAGGTATGACAGGGCACACTGGGATGAAATGGAGGAACTTCTCAAATACCTCCCAGATGAGCATAAAACTAAAGCTCAGGACTTAGTAAATGAGGGTAAGATCATCTCTAATTCCTCTATTCGTTGTGCTCTAGATGCTGCAGACACCTCAGATAGGGAGATTAACACCAGCATCATACTCAGGAGGCACGCCTGGTGAAGAATCTCAGGTTTCAAACCTGAGGTCCAACAATCAATCCTTAACACACCATTTGATAAAGAACACTTATTTGGCCCTAACGTTGACTAGGAGTTAGAAAAGATGAAAAAGGACACTGAAGTCGCTAAATCCATGGGAGCACTTCAGACTGCATCCAATAGAGGTTCTTTTTGTTGCTCTTTTTACAGAGGAGAGTCAAAAACAACCACCCCTAGATCAGAATACCTCCACTTACAAGGGTAATAACCAGTCCTCTCCCTCCAGAGGATTTTTTCGAGGAGGTTATAGAGGCAACAACTTTAAGGGTAGGGGTAAGGGCAACACACCTAGAAACTCCCCCTCCCACAAAAAACAGTGACTTGCCCACGCTTCCCCCCCAGATTATACCACACCGATCGGGGGAAGACTTCACCAATTTCTCCCCATTTGGCAGTCTATAACATCAGACAAATGGGTTCTTGGAATTATCCAACATGGTTATTGCCTGGAGCTTACCACCAATCCCCCAAACATTCCGCTACGATCTCACAAGTTATCTCCGGAACATGTCCACTTAATGAAACAAGAGGTCCAGTCCTTCTTACTAAAAGGGGCAGTAGAGCCAGTTCCCATACAGTACCAAGGCTCGGGGGTTTACTCTGTATTTTCTCATCCCCAAAAAGGACGGTTCCTTAAGACCTATTCTAGATGTCAGAGAGCTAAACCACTACATACGGTCAGAACATTTTCACATGGTCACACTTCAACAAGGTTGCTCCCGCTTTTACTAAGAGCAGACTTTGTCTACTCTGGATTTAAAGGACGCATATTTTCATGTTCCAATTCATCCAGCTCATCGCAAATACCTACGATTTGTGATGGCAAACAAGCGCTACCAGTTCAGGGTACTTCCCTTCGGAGTAACTACAGCGCCCAGAGTTTTTACCAAATGCCTGGCAGTAGTTGCTGCTCACCTCAGAAGACCACAAATTCACGTCTTCCCCTGTCTGGGCGACTCGCTCATCAAAGCCAGCACTTACCACGACTGTCTCCAGCACACTCAAACCACAATAGATGTGCTTCATCAACTGGGTTTCACAATCAATGCACGGAAATCACACCTGCAACCATCACAGATGCAGACTAATCTGGGAGCTACTCTAGACCCAGTCAAAGCCCTAGCCTCTCCCAATATAGCCAGAATACACAATATTCAAACTGTCATTCTACAGTTTCAACCCCACCAAGCATTAGTGTCCAGAGTATTCATGCAATTACTGGAAATGATGGCGTCCTGCATCGCAATTGTACTCCATGCGAGGCATCACATGCGCCCCATACAAGAATGCTTAGCACGTCAGTGGAATCAATCACAGGGTCTAGTGACCGATCTAGTGTTGGTAGACGGCCGCACCCATCGCTCCCTGCAGTGGTGGAACCCACAAAACTAATCAGCAGGCCGGCCTTTCGGCGACCCTGTTCCACAAATCGTGCTCACAGCAGACGCATCTCTAACAGGTTGGGGGGCTCATCTAAAAAACTACACAATACAAGGCATATGGAGCAACAAGCACAGCACTCTCCGCATCAACTATCTAGAGCTCTTAGCTGTTTTTCTAGCACTAAAAGCTTTTCAGACTCAGCTCATAGCCAAAACTGTCCTAGTCCAAACGGACAATATGACAGCAATGTATTATGTACATAAGCAAGGGGGGACACACTCTCTCCAACTGTCAACACTCGCTCAAGCCATTTGGAAGTGGGCGATACATCACAAGATTTATCTTCTGGCAGAACATCACCCATGAGTAAACAATCCAATTGCCGATCTCAGCAAGAGACAACAACAAATTCACAAGTGGGAACTTCACCGCCAAGTTCTCCTTCCTTACTTCCAACAGTGGGGGTTTCCACAAATGGACCTATTTACCACAGCCGAAAATGCAAAATGCCTAAACTTCAGCTCCAGGTACCCACACCCGCTATCAAAGGGCAATGCCCTATGGATGAACTAGTCAGGAATATTTGCCTGCGCTTTTCCGCCTCTTCCGCTCATTCCATGGGTAGTTCGGAAACTTAGGCAAACATCTCACACTAATTCGAGTGGCTCCCGCATGGGCTCGTCAACCATGGTACACCACTCTGTTGGAGCGGTCTCTAGTTCCACATCAAAAACTACACCTAAACTCCAGTCTCCTCACACAGAGCCATAGAGAAATCAGACATCCAGATCCCAAAGAGTTGAATTTAGCGATCTGCCTCCTGAAGTCATCGAGTTTGGTTATTTAAATCTTACAACAGTCTGTATTAATATTCTAAAAGAAGCAAGAAGGCCTACCACCAGAGCTTGCTATGCAGCAAAATAGAAAAGATTTGCTGTACATTGCAATAACAAGAAAATCAATCCTTTTAGATGCTTCTATACAAAACATTATTTGCTACTTGTTACGTTTGCAACGATCAGGCCTCGCTTACACGTCTATTCGTTTGCACCTTTCAGCAGTAGCTGCTTACTTACAAAATAGACAACATTTGTCACTATTCAGAGCCCCAGTAATCAAGGCCTTCATGGAAGGCTTAGAAAGAGTAATACCACCAAGGATTCCCCCATCCCCGGTATGGACTCTCGACATTGTTCTCACAAGGCTCATGGGTCCACTTTTTGAACCATTACACAAGTGCCCTTTACAGTTCCTCTCATGGAAATTTGCATTCCTCATTGCTATCGCATCACTAAGGAGAGTTGGTGAGCTACAGGCATTAACTTTGGAAGAACCTTTCTTTCAGCTACATAAAGATAGTATAGTTCTCCGTACCAACCCAAAATTCCTTCCCAAGGTAGTTTCAGCTTTTCATATAAACCAATCGGTTGAGTTGCCAGTCTTCTTTCCTCAACCTGATTCTGTGGCTGAACGCGCTCTTCACACGCTTGATGTTAAGAGCTTTACCATACTACATAGATAGAAAGAAAGACTTTCGCAAAACAAAACAACTGTTTGTTGCATTTGCTCCACCCCACAAAGGCAGTCCTATTTCAAAATCTGGTATTGCCAGATGGATTGTAAAATGCATTCAAACTTGCTATATTAAAGCTAAAAGAACTTTAACTATACCCCCTAGAGCGAATTCCACTCACAAAATAGGGGCGTCAATGGCCTTTTTAGGCACCATCCCTCTAGCTGATATATGTAAGGCAGCTACATGGTGTACACCACACACATTTACCAAACACTATTGTATAGATGTGTTGGCACGTCAACAGGCTAATGTAGGCCAAGCAGTACTGAAAACACTTTTCCAAATAACTGCAACATCTACAGGTTAGCCACCGCTTTGGGAGTATACTGCTATGCTATGCAAAGCATGTGTATCTGCAGCACACATGCCTCGAACTGATAATGTTACTTACCCAGTAAGCATCTGTTCTTGGCATGTAGAGCTGTAGATTCACATGTGCCCACCCGCCTCCCCGGGTACCTGTATTTGTTGCAGTTCTTAAATTATACATTCATACGCATGGATGTCTCTATACTACACTTATTTACTCCATTTTCACCCTCTTGCGGGAAAACAATCTAACAATGGAGTCGATGACCATGCACTCTATCACCGAATGGAGGGTTCACCTTACCTCGTGACTAGGAAAGACTTCTTCGAAGAAAAACAACTTGCAAACATCCGGACTCAACACTAGATGGCAGGAGTATGCAAAGCATGTGAATCTACAGTTCTACACGCCAAGAACAGATGCTTACTGGGTAAGTAATATTATCCATATATATATATATATACATCAGTTGAGATGAAATGCTAAGCTGATTTTACAAGTCCCCAAAATGATACTCTCAATATCATATGAAATAAGAGGATGTGCAATTGATTATTGGATGCAAAATGCCCTGTGTGAAATATTGTATAATTGACACACCTATGATTGTTATTACATTACTGACGATTGGCGAGTGTGAAATTTTAAATATAAAGAAAGTTTAACTCCAATTTTTGTTGTTCTACTTTCTGTCTTTGCCAGCTCGTTAGCTATTACCTGTGTGCTAAAGGCATGATCAGAAGGCCTCGACAAAAGAATGCAGTAACTTAAAACGTTTGGTGTGTGGAGCTCACCTTACATAAGTGTGTGTCTGCCTCCATCCATACATCACCAACCAGAAATCTTTACTAATATTCATGAGTATTAAACAGTCATTGCACATGTGGAATTATTGAACTCTTTAACTTTCACTCTTCAATTAAAACAAATGTCTATAAAACTATGAATATTTGGTTTACTTTGTCCAAAAATCTTTGAATATTTGGTTCACATTTTTTATCTTTTAAAGCTGAATGTAAAAATAAACAACTCAAAACCCCTTTACAGAATTAGAAATGAGTTTTATATAACATACATCATCCTTGGCGTTCCAAAAACTGTTTTTTGTAGCATCCTGATGGTCTCCTGAATTCAAATGGTCTTAGTTCCTGATATTTGCCTCTGTTCCTGTAGCACCACAATGAGAATTACTTTTTTAACTAGGATACTTTTGATTAAGACCTATGGCCTCATTACACTCTAATGAAGTACCACTGCTCTACAGAGTCTACCAAGGAACAAAAGTGTTTTCTTTGGGGGAGAGACTACCTTCTATCCAACTGAAGAGTTGCAACCTTCAAAAGACAAGTCTTTCTTCTATGTAGATTTGGGATTACACATCAATCCATCCAAATCAGCTCAGACTCTGGTGAAGTCCATCAAATAATTAATTATAATTATGAATGCAGAAGAAACAAAAGTGTTTTCTTTAGTGAAGACTACCTTCTATGCAACTGAAAAGTTGCAACCTTCAAAAGACATCACACTCGGCAGCTTACCAAATCCTTCACTCCCGGTTTTCATGGCATTTTTAATTTTCAAGCCTATACCAGTGAGGACATGATTACAGTAGCTGAGAGTATAAATTGACCCTTACACCAGTGTCTCTTCATTTGATCCAGTTGTAGTGCCATCCAAAGAACCTTCTACAAGAGGTTACAGCATCACAGCTCAAACAATCATCACAGACGTCTCCCTGAAGGCTTGTTCTCAGAAGGAAAACTCCTATCACCAGAATTCTAGTGCTCAGAGCTGTCTGTGTGCCTGGCTCTGAAGTTCTTTTTCCAGCAGTCAAATCGAAGCCAGTCATTCAAACAGACCGCACACCAGTGGTTTACTATATGAACAAACGGAGAGGCATGATGAAGTGTTACATCCCTAGAATCCAAAATCATATGGTATTAATTGGCAGAGATCTAAAAGTTACCACTGTTCTGTTGCCAGGTATAAGCAGTCCAGATGTGGCTGCTTTGAGCAAGTCATTACAAGAAAACAATGAATAGGTGTTAAATGTTAAAGTACTTAACAACAAATTTTGCAGAAAACAGCAAATACCCAACCCTTTTTTTTTTAGTTGACAAATTAACCATAATACAGCTGACACAGAGCGCACCCCGCTGTACATTAAGCAGGATCGTACATAAAATGCATTTTTTTTCATTTATTTTTTTAACCCCCTAAATAGAACAACATGCAAACCCCAGCTTATGGAGTGCAGTACTTCATCTCCCCTCCCACAGTTGATATTGTATAGTATTTCCTGGCACATCAGATCATCATATTAAACCACATTCACAGTGACACTTAGTGAGCAGTTATATCACATCTGGGTGCTCCAACAGGTACATTGTCAATGGTGACCAAAAGTCCTTAGGTCTGGAGGCCTCAGGCAACTCCTCCGCATATATTTCCAACTGTTCTTTACAGTACACTAGATCCCTAAGCCATTTGACCACAGTTGGAAATGGCCTACCCCCACAGCACATTGCAACTGCACGTTTCGCCAGTAGTTTGGAGATAACGACTATGCGTCTATTGCATGGTTTAATCTTTTTCACCAGCCCAAGTAAACAGATTTCAGGCTTACATTCGATTGTATCCAATGTCATGACTGAGAGCACCCCAATCCCACGCTGCCAGAAGTTGTATATGACCTTACAATCCCAAGCCAGGTGGATGAAATCCGCCCCCTCCTCCCTACATCTCACACATCGATCGTCTTCCCGCAATCTATATCTGAACAATTGTCTAGGAGTATAATACAGTTGGTGCAGGAATTTAAAATGTATTATTCGGAGGTTACAGTTGGCCTTCAGGCGCCCAGTCAGTGCACAGCATGCTTTTCAATCCTCCCAGACCACGGGCTTGTTCCACTTATCTAGGGAGGTAGAGCTAGACAAATCGATCTCTCTTTGGGAGGCATTGTATAATGTAGTAACCAATCCCTTACCCTCCCCCACTGTTAACACAGTTTGTAATGCTTTCAACATCTGTGGCTCATTGGGGAACTCAGGGTACAATGTTCGGACCGCCAAGCGCAACCTTGCGTAAACGAACCCTTGCATTGACTTGTATGTTTGACCAGCTATAAATTCATCCAAGGATAAGAACCGCTTGTTAATACATGTCCCCAAGTTTAGTAACTCCGGCATTCTGCATAATGCTCAGTGCACCATGTTCCTGTGCTGCAGAGATGCCAGGATGCGCAACAATTGGCATAGCTGGCACGTACAAACTTCCTCTCCCTGCTCGATCATTCAGAGCCCTCCACGCTTGGATCGTACATTTGACCTTATCTATTACTTTCCTGCTTCCCACGACTTTAGTGTGCAGAACCATGGCTGTCAACTGAGCCCCCCCCCGCTTGTTCAAACGGCAGCGTCAGGGTGTCCCAGCTACATCTCGGCTGCATACCTGCCGATACAAATGCCAACAAACATGACAGTAAAGTCTTAAATATTGCCTTGTTCAAGACTATTGGAATAGTCACGAACAGATATAGCAATTTGGGGAGGATTGTCATCTTCACCACCGCTATTCTATCTGCCAATGACAACGGAAGTCTTGTCCACCCGGCAACCTGCTCAGTTATTTTGGCTATCGCACGCCCATAGTTCATGCTGATCACGGTGTCAGGATCCCTATGTACACACACCCAGAATCTGACCTGCTCAGCAGACCAGGCCAGCGGGAATTCCAGCTCAATCTCCTTAGTGCATTCTGTTAGGGGAAAGACGGTGGACTTTGCCCAGTTTATGCCTAACTCCGAGTATCTCTCAAACCGGACATATTCCCGTAATAATGATGCCAGATGTGTAGCAGGTTCCCTAACATATAGCAACATATCGTCCGCATACAATGATATTGCGAGTGGGCGCTGCCGAAAAACCCAATGCAGCAGTGGCATGGCCCTGGCGAATCTTACATGCAAGCGGCTCGAGCGCCAAGGAGAACAACATAGGGGATAGGGGGCAGCCCTGCCTGGTGCCCCTACATATTGTGATTGGAGGCATGGCCACACCATTAACATGTATCCTGGCCACGGGCATGTGTACAGGAGGCGCACCCATTTCAAAAAGAACGGCGGCATCCCCATTCGCTGCAGCACCACAAATATATAGCCCCCATTGTATCGACTCAAACGCTTTCGCTGCGTCTAGCAATACAGCCGCGGCTGGAAACTCAGGTTCTAGCTGATGCAGCATGGCAAAAATAGTGTGCAAATTATGTACTGTTGATCTTTTGGGCACAAATCCCGATTGATCTGTTAGGATCAGATTTGGAATCAGAGGTTGAAGTCTGGTGGCGATGATTTTTGCGAGAATTTTTGTGTCAATGTTTATTAAGGACAGTGGCCTGTATGATTTGCACTGGTTAGCCTCTTTGTCTGGCTTCAGCAGCATTACAATGAGCGCCTCCTTCAGGGTGGGAGGCAGAACGCCCCTTTCATATGCTTCAGCAAACCCCTCTAGTAGTCTCGGGGCCAAAGCATCCGCAAACGTTTTGTAACATTTGCTGGGCAGCCCATCCAGCCCTGCCGCCTTGCCAGACGGAAGCTTCATTATAGCTTCCTTGACATCCTCCACCGTAAAAGGCTGAGTCAAATACTCCCGCTGACCCTGGGACAACCAGGCTAATGCAGTGTCATCTAGGTAACTGGATATCTCGCTATCTTGCACGATCGACTTGCGCCTGTATAGATTCGAGAAGAAATCCATAAACACTTTGCTAATCTCGGAAATGATATAGTGCACTATGGATTTACTGTCCACTATTTCTACGATATGCTCCTGTGTCCTAGGCAGTGTCAATTTGTGTGCCAGAGAACGACTTGGCCTGCCCCCCTCCCCATAGAGATGCGCTTTATACCTATGGGACCTATGCTGCACCTCCTGCTCTGCAACCTGAGTATGCTCTGTCACTAATTCTGAATTTGCGCCAGTAGTGCATGTGAAGGACGCTGTTCATACTCACGTTCCAACGCACGGATCCTACCATCTGTGTCCTGCAGCTTGTTCCTCAGTGATTTTAAAATGCCTGCCTGCGCCCCTATATATTCACCCCGTGTGGTGACTTTAAAAGCCTCCAAGAGTGTACCCGCCTCGTCTACGGTGCCCTCATTTTCAAGGAAAATGTTTGTGAAAACCGACCCTATTGTGGCGCAGAACACTTGGTCCAGTAGAGACGAAGGCTGCAGCCTCCACTGAAACGGCGGCCTAATATGCGCTGGCATAGCCAGCTCAAGGAGTACCGGGGCATGGTCCGATAGTGTTTTGGCTAGATGTTTCACGAACACTACCCAGGAACTCACAACCTTGGAGACCAGCCAATAATTCAGCCTGGACCATGATCCATGCACTGTCCCCTCTTTCACAGCGGGGTTCCGACCCCGCCACACATCCACCAAGCCCTCTGTCTCCATTATTTCTGCAATTACCAATGCGGCTTGTTTCCCATGCCATGACGTGTCAGCTGAGTGGTCTAGCTGTGGGTCAAGGTATACATTCAGGTCACCACCCCATAACACAGCAGAAGGAGGGAAAGACGCAATACGCCTCCAAATATCATTGTAGAAGGTGGGGTCGTCTATGTTGGGTCCATAAGTGTCAACAAATAGGATATTCGTGCCACCTAGACTACCCTGTATCAGGAGAACCCTACCCTGCTCATGAGCTTCAGTACGGGTCAGAGTAAACAGAGTACCCCGCTTAACCAGTACAAGCACACCCCTGGAATACGTCAAGAATGACTATGGCGCCCAGCGAGCCCCCACATTTTGTTCAGTATGTTTAGTGAGATGTGTTTCCTGAAGAAACGCCACTTGGATATCCTGCCTATCCAAATAAGCTAATACATTGCGGATTTTCTTGGGATTATTAAGACCACGTACATTCCATGTTATCAATTTAACAGTACCACCTGAAAATGCTATTTCCTATACATAACACACATGTTCCAATATTGAGGAAATACTTATGGGTTGGACCACCATTGGTTCACTACTACATTTAGACTGCACTGCACCTATAACAGAACCCAACCACCTAGCCCCCGACCCACTTTAGCGCCCACAACATGGTAAAGCCATCCCCATAAGAAACTAACGTAACCACCCTATGAAACAATACCCAAATATAAAAGTGGGGTACCCCCATCAGGTAACACTAGAGCGCAGTCACCCTCCCACTGAGCAGGGAGGTGGCCGAACTTGTGCATTAGCATAACATGCCAGTCCAATAAGTGTCCAATGCCCTTAAATTCTCAAAGCTCCAGTAAGCTTGTGATACGAACCGCAGACCTGGAGTCCAACAGACCAATACTCTGTGAGGTAGCAGCCCCCCAAGTGACCCCTTCGTCCATAGATCACAGTCGCCAAGCACTGCATGCCTGTGTTGTTAGTCACCACCTCTGGGCCATAATCACAAAGGAATAGTTTGCCACAAGACTCTTCACCTTATTGCTCCGCTTCATCCGGGTCGCTTGCTGCGTCTCGACATCGTCTTTTTAATGACTTTACATATTCCATGGCAGACTTAGGGCTAGTATAGATTCTGGCAGATCCTTTGGTTCCAATTCGCAACCGGGCAGGGTAAAGCAAGGCATATGGAATGTTCTCCGCCATCAGGGCCTTCTTAACTGGCAGGAATTCACGCCACGCTGCCTGCACAGTCGCGGTGAAATCTGGGTAGAATGCCAAATCGCTCCCATGGTAGTTTATAGAGCCTTTTTCACGTGCTAGGCGCAAGACCACGTCGCGGTCCCGATAATTCAGCAGCCGTGCAATGATCGGCCGCAGCGGGGCTCCGGGTACCGGACGCGCCGCTAGTGAGCGATGCGCCCTCTCCACGATTAGCATGGACAACAGGTTCTCCGCCCCGAAGATCTCCTTGATCATTTCCTCCACAAATACCTCCAGTTTCCCTGTATTGGTTGATTCCGGCAGGCCTGTGATCCTAAGATTATTTCGTCTTGACCTGAACTCCAGGTCCTCGTTCTTGGCCTGGATGACAGCCAAGACTTTTTCCATGTTTAGGGCCTTAGTCGAGACATCCTTCAGGACATCCCCCACGTCAGAGATGCGCTTCTCCACCTCGCACAGCCTGGCGCCCTGTTTATCCAGCTTCACCGACATATGGTCCATGTGCAAATTTAATGCATCAATCTTCCCGTTGATCGACTGTAGGCTGTTCTGCATAGCCAGAAGTGTAGTTTCCAGCGATGTGTTGACCTCCGATGGAGCGTCCAGTTCGGAGTCAGAGGTCAGCCTCTGCTGTGACCTCCCAGGCTTTCTCATCTCAAAGGTAAGGAGAGGTTGGTTCTTGTCTGTCTTGCCCATTATGGGCGCTCTTCCTGCCGTGCCATCAGGCTCTTCAACGATCACAGTGATAACCCCTGAGACCGCACCTCCCAGGTTCTAGCGCAGCCGGGTGTTGCAATCAGAGGATCTGGGGAGCCACCAGCACCGTCCCGCCTTCCCAAGACGCAGAGGGCCAGCACCGCAGTGCCTCCACAGCTGACAGCCGCAGCAAGGCAGGGATAAATTCAGCCAATCACAATTAGTTGTCCACCATCAAGCTCCTGATCAGCGCCGTAGCCAATGTGCATACGCTAGGGATTTTGCAACGTGACCCACTCAATATCCAAACCAGCGCTGGGAACGATAGCACTGCCCCCCGATTCTCGTAACGCTGTATGTGGCAGCCTCAGTCCGGTACCAGAGTGTCTCGTGCGCACGCCCCTCAGTGCCAAAGCGGCAGTAACAGGCCTCACAGGGTTCCGCCAGCCCCACAGAGCAAGCAGTCCGCACTATTCGTCGTTTTCCCCAGCCAGCTTCTCACCTGAAGGCTGATGTGTCTTAGGGCACCGACAAACTGGGTAAGTTCAGAGTGGCCTGCGAGTCAACCAGCCAGGCGGAGGCCTCGCAGCTCCGGGCAGCCGATCCCTCCCGTGGCAACAGATCTCGTGGTAGCAGCGTCCATCTGCGCCATAAAGCTTCCGACCGGAGGGCCCGAAGTACCCGGCCACAGACGCGGCAGCCAGAACAGGGCCCTCCGCATCACAGCGACAGAGCAGCAATCCCACCTTACGGGTGAGTCAGCAGGCCGCTCCTCGGCACCCGCGACCTTGCACAATTGGCAGTAGCTTTTTCACCGTTGGCCGCAGTGACGCACAAGCCCTGCAGCACTTCTCATCCCCGCGCGGGCTCCGAGGCGTCCTGATTTCAGCAGCGCAGGTTAAAGTTTGGCGTGATGTTTAATCGCGTCCGGCCGCCATGTTATCTCCAGCCGCCGGGCCTCATGGAAGAGCGTTCCCCGCTGTAGGCTCCTCCACAGACCGACAGCAGCGCTGCGATGCACCCTGGGCACACCAGCAACACTGTGTCGGTGTTTTGGATTGTGGCTGGCACGTTTACTGATTGAGTCCGGCCGGCAGAGCTGCACTAAGGCGCAGCCATCTTGCAGCGCACCCTCTAGCCCCCCAAATACCCAAACTTTGCTGCAAGTTCGACTGGTCAGGATTAAAAGTGAATGCTCTTTTGATCAGTTGGTAAGGGCAATTTATCTACACTTTTCTGTAGATTCCACTGATCGTATCCATATGTTTGAAGTTGATATACTTCATAACCAAGATGCTCATTGCTCCAGAATTGTCATGCCACTGATGGTTATAGATCGCCCGCATCAGAGGTTCCATTATAGATGCTTCCATGCAGATGGACCTCCTTTACTTGTTGTGGGCCATATCCGGACTACTGAAAACATCCAGTATAGACAATTGATCCTTTATTAAGGATGCTTGGATATTCTTTATTCTCTTTTAATCTCAATTCTTTATTAATGAAAATAAAGGAATAACATACTTCACATAGTTACCGAGTGGCACTTAGAAGAACTGAGAGAACAAAAGCAACTTTGTAAGCATCTAGAACATCTGTGTAGACACTCAAAATCCAATTTAGACAAAGCCCAGTATAAATCCACCCTCGATACATATCATAAGAGCATATGCATGGCTCGTAGAAATTTCCTTATGAAGAGAATTGAAAAAACAACTTGTCAGCAAAGGAAATTGTTTTAAATAGTTAAAGAATTCTCACAGCCACTTCTCTGTGAATCCCCAGTCCCCGCCTCTCCAGAACTTTGTGCCACATTGACAACCTTCTTTCAAGAAAAGATCAAGAAGATTGGCCAATTTTGAGCCCCAGCCAGAAATAAGTTTCCTGAATTATCTCCGAAACCAGCTACATCCAGCAGAACTGGTCAATCCGGGTCTCTTAATTCCCATATAAAAGTCTGAATTTCTGTTTTGAACTTCTTCAGTAATACCTTTCGATGTTTTCAGGGATATCTGGTAAAATACCCTACCCTGTATGGATAAGTGTACTTTAGACTACTTTAGGAGTTCAGTTTTTATTTTGTCAGTCAGTGGTGTTATGTTCTCCTGTACCATATTGTCCAACCCTTTCTAAATAAACATTCCAAGATATTTCAGATTCACGGGAGTCCAGTTAAAGGCCTATCCTATGTATATTTGTGTGGTACAGGTTGTCAAGGGTAAGGCCGTCATATTTAGACCAGTTGATCACATAGCCAAAGAACTTTAAAAACTGTTCAATTGAGGAAATCAGGGCTGGAATGGATGCTGCCAAGGTAGAAAGAGACACTAAAATCTCATTCACATAATAACCTACTTTTGTTCCCCCGCTGCTGTATCTTTTTCTTACTCTTTTTTATATTTGGCAGCCACCAGTGATTCTATAGTTAATAAAAATAGCAACGGTGAAAGTAGGCATCCTTGCCTTGTTTCTTATCAAAATATTTCATGAAAGGCCTTCACAGCTGTCTGAAGCAGTGGGATTGCCAACAAATTGTTTGACCTAGTCAGTAAATGATCCCTACCCCATTATTTCTGTTGTTCTGAGTAGATATGGCCTTTCTACTCGGTCACTTTTTCTGCGTTTAGCAATATCATGATCCTTTCATCCTAATCATATTTAACTTGCCAAAGTATGAGCGAGCAGGTCCTCAGATGGTAAGCAGACGAGCAATCTGGGACAAAATTAACTTGATTTGGATGTATCAATTTGGGGATGGCAACTCTTTGCCCCTCCACCCCGCTGCAGTCACCCCAATCCTTTTATAGCCCTGGACGGAGATCAGGTAGGCAACGTGCAGGTCACGAGGGGCCATGATATTCGCAGCCACCCTCCCAGGCGGCATCTGCCGACAAGCTGCTTGTTTGCCCTTAGTGGCACACAACCACCCTGTGGAGGCAGGATCCAACATTTTCTCCACGTCTGACAGATAGGTGCTCCAAATTTTCCAGCAGAGCTATTCCCTTCTGTTTCTTTCCGTTCCACCACAGCTTTCTCCCACATCAAAGTGGCTTTCAGAGGAGTATCTATTCATTTTGCTGCAAGAGATGTGAGCTCCACTGCCAAAAGAAGCCATTGAGTGGGGGCTGGACGCCTAAATATAGACTGATTGTTACTCTCGCTATTTCCTCGTGCCGAAGAAAGATAGGGGCCGTTATCCTATTTTAGTTCTTCATCCTTTGAATTTCTTCATACGAAAGGACAAATTAAAAATGCTGACACTAGCCAAGGTTCTCTCTGCCCTAGATCTGAGCAATTGAATGGTAGCCTCTGACCTGCAAGATGTATACTTTCATGCGCCCTTCCTGCAATCCCTCAGATGTTACCTGCTGTTCAAGGTTGGCAAGAGCATTTTCAATTTGCTGTGCTCAGTTTCAGCCTTACCTGCATCCCTGGGGTTTTATGAAAGTGATGGCAGTGATTGCCACACATTTTTGGAGGTTGGGGATACCAATTTTCCCCTACCTCGATGATTGTAGACCTCCTGACATCTTTGAGGTTCTTGATCAAGCCAAAATCACACCTGACTCCTTCACAGAGGAGCTGACTTGGAGTCTGTTCAGTGCCATTCCTCTATCGCAGTGAGTCCAGGACATTCTGGCAGTGATTGCGATGTTTCAGCCTCGGTCCTAGATCTCGGTGAGAGCAGCTCTAAGGTTTCTTGGCCTGTTATCCTCATGCATTCTGCTTGTCTGCTTCACGAAGTGGAATTTGCAAGCTTTGCAGTAGTATCTGAAGTTTCAGTGGCCAGCACCAAGCAAACCTTTTGGATGGGATGCAGGTATTAGAGGAGCTTGCTCAAGATCTGTACTGGTGGCTGCTCTACAGAATCCTGACCAACGGCAGACCCCTCTCCTTTCCCCACCCAGAGCTGATGGTGGTGACGATGCATCACTGCTGGGTTGGGAGGTCATCTGGATGAGGTGGAAATCGGAGGACTTTGGTCTCCAGTGGAAGACCACCTCCATATCAGTCTTTTGGCATTGCAAGCCATTCACCTGACATTGATGACCTTCCTGCTGTTCATCAACAGGATGCTGGTACAGGTTCTCGTGGACAACACCAATGCCGTGTGGTACTGCAAAAGGCAGGACAAAGTGGGTCCTGAGTCATGTGCCTATGAAGGTGGTTGGAACATCAGGGCACCCTGATTTTGATCCACAAGGTGCATCATTGAACGCCAGGGCGGACGAGCTATGCTGGCTGTATTTGGCAGAACACAAATGGCAGCTATACCCCAGGTTGGCATAGATAGTCTTCTGACAGTGAGGCGAACCCTGGCTAGATCTTTTCGAATGTGCAGTGTCCATTCTTTTGCGCTGTGGAGTACTTGCGAAGGTCCTATTTTGAGATGCATTTAGACTGGGGTGCAACACGGGAATAATGTATGCCTTCCTGTCTCTGCCTTTCCTGCCAAGAGATCTAAGAGTCTATTTACCCGGGGTGCTGGGACAAATTTCGGACCTGGTGTGGCATTTGCAGGACAGACCCCTCCGCAAGCCAAACTGTCAGATGTAATTACCAGTTGCAGTGCAGTTAATTAAAGCTTTAGCGTACATGTACCTATTCAAACCACTTGTGATGCCACTGTGCGACCTTCATTTAGTCTGGAGTTTTCTCTTGTGTCCCCCTTCGAGCCAATGCACAGCTGCTCATTGCACCTTCTGACACTAAAGACTGTCTGGCTGGTTGCGTTTTGTTCAGCTTGTTGCATGAGTGAGCTCCAGGCTGCCTTTGTGCAACTGCCCTACACCACCTTTTTTCCCGACAAACTATTGCAGAGGACCAGGTCGGCCTTCTTGCCAAAAGTCATGATTTCATCGTTGGGCAATTCATCACCTTCCCAAAGTTACTTGCTACACCTCACCCCTTTAAAGAGGAGGAGAGATTCCACTGACTGGACCTCAAAAAAACGTTATGCTTTTACATCGATTGCACTGAAGACCATTGATGGATGATCAGCTTTTTGTGGGATTTTCTGGGGCGAAGAAAAGGACTTTGTCAAGGTGGATATTTATTTGCATTATGCTACACATTGACTTAAAAGCAGCCTCCAGAAGAACAGAATTCCACCAAAGCCAAGGCTGTCACCACTGCATTAGCACGCGGAATGCCTGTCCTTGACATTTGTCAGGTCGCATCATGGGTGTCAGTGTACAATTTCTTGACAGCCAGGTCTGACGGGAATGGCAGTTTGCCTGTTCGGTCTAGCCAGA
Organism: Calotriton arnoldi; assembly: GCA_963921515.1. NCBI lineage: Eukaryota > Metazoa > Chordata > Amphibia > Caudata > Salamandridae > Calotriton > Calotriton arnoldi. Next base: position 1,839,930 of record CAWUFW010002278.1, on the reverse strand, counting down.
CCTTTTGGTCCTAGCCCACTCCACAGACTCTGCACCTTAGGAGGTACTCTTTTGGTATTTATTCTAAAAGGGAAGAATCAGCAGATAGAAGTATCCATTAGGAGAACAAGTTACCTTCGGTAACGCTCTCTTTGTTAGATACTCTCATCACAGATTTCTCACTGTCTTCTCACCTGCCCTTTCTGTGGAGTGGTCTCTACTATCTCAAAAGATCTGAAATTAGAGATCTGCACTCTTGTACCGCCAAATATTTTGGACTCCGCGTCCATGAGCACGGAAAGTGTCAAGCAAGAAACTGGCGTTGGCACGTAGGGGTGGTACTTATATGCGGCTCTGTTTCGTCACTTCTAAGGCAGAATGAAACCATTGCAGAGCCGCTCAGCTCCACCTAGTGATGAGGGTGCGCTTATGAAAACGTCCAGTTCTGATTTGGCACCTTAGGAATATTCTAAAAATGAGAAGTCTGTGTTTAGAGTATCCAACAGAAAAAACTTTCTGAAGGTAAGTAACTTGTTCCTTTTTCTGGTCTTGTAAGTCCATCAGATTGTAATGCAGATTACCAAATTGAAGTATCTGATAGAGAACTCTAGCTGCAGATTCCTTACCTTTGAATTATCCCCAGCCGCCAGACTGGATCCAGAACATTTTCTACAGCAGTACCTCTGCGCGATGGTAGATGACATCGAACGACTCTGTAGCAACATCGTCCACCAGATGTGACATCGACAGAGTCCATATAAGCCCTCCCCTGACGTGCTGACGTCAGTTTCTTTCTTTCCGCGCTTCTATGCGGGTTCGGAGAGCTGTACCTCTGGCCATTTTTGGCCTATCTCGACGTTTGTCGATGACAGTGTGCCTTTCTCTGGATGTTTTTAGGCCCTGTGGACTACGATGTCGACCCTGCAACCTCATTCTATTTGCATGTGATGTCTGAGCGTGCACTGTGACTCCGAAGGAATGACTCATGTCTTCAGCTTCGTTTGTCAGCCATACAGGAGCGCCGCATGACACTGTTAGCGGCACTGTGGTCGAAGGTCCCTCGTCGGTCGCAATTTTCTTCTCCCTCTGAGGACCCTTTGTGGGCCAGCTCCCAAAGTCCTCCGTCTTCGCTGTCGACTGGTAAGTCACACCGGAAGTCAGAGTTGCGGTCTTCCCCTACTTTACCACAGACGTGTGGAGTCTCTGAAACACCTCAATTCCTCCAGTTGCGGAGTCGGAGCGAGAGTCTGCCCCGCGCATTCCAGTGTTCCCTCGCACAGAGACAACTCTGGATCAGATGAGGAAAACTATCTCTCCCTTCACGCTATTTTTGGTTCACTGCCTCCCTCTGGTGCGGTCACGGCCCCAAGGAGGCTGGAGAAGCCTTGACTGACTCCAAGCTGATGGGACCTCCCTCGGTGTCATTGAGGTCCTCTGGATCCGTGATCAAATCCATATCTGCTCCAGTGCACAGCCCTTCGGAGTTTCCACCTGTGACACCAGTATTGGATGTGCTGACATCGGCGTCGACAGCACCAATCGCCGCTACTATATCTCCCCTCCCCGACTGCGAGGTGTCGCCTCTTCGATGCCGGTTGGGGGCGGCGTCAGCAGCACAGTTCTTTTTGGGCTACTTTCCTCTGCGTTCAGATGAGCCCCCTGCTATTTTCCTCTCAGGAGACAAGTATCTTGGTGATATCTGTGAAGGCATAAGTGACACTATTCAGCCTCCTCCGGAGTTTCATTGGGTGTCTGACCTTGGTGAGGCTAGTGGCCTTGGCTCTTCCCCATCCTTGGGCTTCTTTTCCCCTCCTAGCCTTGCTACTGAGGCTAGCTCTGCTTTTGCTGAGCTTCTGCGGAGGGTTACTGTGGTTCTGGAGCTGCAACTCCCTTCTTTAGAGGTGGCCATTGATCCCCTAATTGGGGTGCTTCATCAGGACCAGATGGGGTCTGACCCTGTGCTCCCCTTCAGTAAAGCCCTCTTTGATATTCTGTTGGGTTCTTGGGCTAAACCCGTTTCAGGGGCCTCCGTGGACCGGTCTATAGATCATAGACACCGTCCTGCTCTTGGAGACCCGCTCTGCCTCTTCCGACAGCCTACTCCGCGCAACTTTGTGGTTCATTCTGCTACAGCCTCCCCCAACATCGGTGCCCTGCCTGATGTCCCTCCAGACAGAGAGTGCAAAAGTCTAGATGCTCTTGGTTGATATATCTTTTCTGCCACCAGTTCCGCTTAGCTGTCTCTTAATACCGCTTATGTGTTAGGCCGTTTCTCTAAAGTGTTGAGATTCAGTCTTGCACCTTCTCCCCTCCGTCCCTGATGACATCCGGGGCACTCTTACTTAGAATTGCTGATTCACTGTGGCATCGATACCACAGATTCTGTCTGGCAAGTCAGTGCTCTTCCGGTAGCTCTTCGCCAGCGTACCTGGCAACGCACCTCTGTTTTTTTCAGAGGCTTTCCACTTTGGTGGACATGCCTTTCGATGGTCAATATCTGTTTGGCGCTCAAGCTGACTTTGCTTTACGCCATTTTCTGGATAGTCGGCGTGGAACAAAATCTTAAGCCCTGCTTGCTATACAGTCCGTTCCTCTTTTTCCCTGTGCTGAGCATGCACGGGGTATTGTCGCATGGTTTTTTCTTTTCTATGTGAGCTGTTTTGAAATGGTGCAGTTGGATTTTTCTTTCACACTTCACCTTTGAGAGGACGCCACATTGTGTGCTTGGTAGGATGGTGCATGGGGTTTCCCTTGCTGTTTTCCCCACACTTTATCTGGTGCCCTTCTTTCCTGGCAGACGCACGGGCATACTTCGTGTCCTAGGGTGCATTGTCAGCTCCTTCCCTAGGCGATGTCTTCTTTCTTTCTTTCCGGCTAAGCGCCTTTTTGTGCTAGTTCCCGTTATGCATGGGTAGAAAGGACTTTTGTCATTTCTCTTCTCTCAAGGTTCCTTGTGAATGTACCTTGTCTGTTTCTTGGCATGGGTGGTCTACTCTGCCAACTCTTTCTCTTCTATGCCACTGCATGGTCTGTTTTTACTGTGCTTCTGCCCTTCACAAAGCTGTTATTCCTTTTCACTTTTGGGGAATATTTTTGTGCTTTGTTGGATGCATTTCCATGACTCTTCCCCTACCAACCCCAACAATTAGTGACTGAACTGGTTGTTCTTCTCAAACATGTGTTCCTTGACCACCCTCTCTTGAGTTGGTAATCTTTTTGGATTCTTTAGGGGACTTTCCTTCCCTTCTCGTGAGCGAAGATAAAGCTCCAACTCCTTGGGGGTTCGTTATCCCTTGTACTCATGAGTTTGAAAATGGCACTCTCAGGTGATGCCGAGATCCTCAGTTTTGATGTCACACGAATTGTTGGTTGGACACAGGTTTTCCCGTGAACACTGGAGATTTCCTTTTGCTTGTTGAATTTTCTCTATTTTCCCTCCTTCTCTTTCTCTGGAAGAGGTGAGGTTCTTTCTCCTCCATATTCGTGGTATACTGTGGGTTTCTTATGCTGTTATAATTTTACCCTCTGACCCTTTTATGGGTCCTGTCTCCTATGAACACATTTTGTTTTGGGGCCTCCGCACTTGTTATGCTGTATGCGCTGCCACTTCGTCTGTTACTCCAGTTCTGCTACTGATCAGTTGGTTGTGGACCCCGGCTTGTGGTGTTGGTCTTCACATACTTATTGTTCTGTCTTTCTCCGTGGCTTCAAACAAGACCCCTCACCCGACCCTTTTTTCTGTCTGGTTTTTTTCTACTAAGCTGGAGGCTAGTTGTCTGACTAGGCCTCCTCTATGTTGGCCTTTGTTCAACTTGCTCTTTTACAGTCCCAGATAGTGGTCTTCGTAGCGGGTTGTTTTTCACCCGCTGTTTTTCCTTTCAGTCACCTCTCAGCCGCCTGATTGTCATAGTGTTGTTGTTTTATGTCCAACTGCGTTTCATTTCTGGGGTGTGTGATATTCTTCCTCTATTCTTTTATGTGGTACTGTATGGATGTTGCCGGTGTTTCGCTATCACATCTCGGCCAATGTCCACTGTTGAGCACGTTTCTATGTACCTTTCTTGTGTATATTTTACTATACAGTGTATATGGTGCCTTTCTATGTATTTTATTTATTATACATGTATGTTTGTGTATATTATTCTGTTGTCTGTCGCCATACATCTTTTTTATTGGTATCTCTATAGACAGTCATGTTATGCTACCTTTCTAGGAAGGCGTGTTTTTTTGCTTACGTTGCTGCGTTTTCCTTGTGTCCTATAGGGCCTTCACTTGTTTGTTGCTATGGAATCGCAAACCTTCCTCCTCTATGGTTCTTCATTGCATGGTCCCAGAGGGCTCGCCTTTCTCTCTGAGTGTTTCCTTCGGCCGCGGACGGTCAATGACCGTCCTTGTTGTTTGCCATGCTTTCTTATGGATTTGGGTGGTGCTTTTTGCATCACTTGGCTCTGTGGTATTAGCCTTTATCCTTGGCCTTCCACCCTGCCTGCTAATAGTCCAGTTACAATTAGGGATGCTCTACCCATCCTTATTCTTCTCCCATGGGTGTCTTTTCCCATCTCTTCTACTATATTTCCAGTAGGGCGCTTCTCCTTCAGTCACCCTCCTTTCCGACAGCCAGTCTCTCTCTCTCTCTCTCTCTCTCTCGATGTCTCTCTCTCTCTCGATGTCCCTCTCGATGTCTCTCTCTCTCGATGTCTCTCTCGATGTCTCTATCAAATGAATAAGTTACTTACCTTGGGAGCGCCTTATCTGGTAGAGACAGGATCTAGTCGCAGATTCCTTACCGACCCGCTCTGCGAACTGGTATGTTCTTTCCTTTCCCAGATCCCTCTGGCATTTTCCTGCATTTCAGTTTAAAAAAATAATAATATAACAAACGTTTTTGCCCAAAAAGAATGTTCTTTTTGTAAAACGCAGTTTCCTGAATGGCTCTGCGTTTTAACGCGAAAAGTGGTCATACAAGAAATTGATGACAGGGAAGGGCTTATATGGACTCTGTCGTTCACATCCAGTGAATGACGTCGCTACTGAGTTGCTCAACGCCCTCTACCGATGCGCAGAGGTACTGCTGTAGAGATTTTTCAGGATCCACTTTGGCGTCTGGGGATAATTCAAAGGTAAGGAATCTGTGGCTAGATCCTGTCTCTACCGGATAAGGCGTTACCGAAGGTAAGTAACTGATTCATCAGAGCTTTAGAAGTGTGAGTAATGGAAGAGTTGTATGAAATCCTGTTGTATGACTCTCTGGGCCTACTTCTTTAAAAGAATAAAGGTTAACCAGGAACACACCTATCAAGTGTACTACATTATTCCACTAACCAGACATGGATACATCTGAGACATACTTCAAATTTACAACGATTTGTGCGCAGCAACAGCGTTTTAGAAAACTGTTTCACCTGGTCTATGGAAGCAAGTCCATAATCCTTGAGCAGCCAAAATGTGGTATCCAATGAGTGATCCACCTGCCAGGTTCAAAAACGTACATTCATAGTGCATTTAGGAGAAGGTAGTCTCCACTGACCAACATATGTGGTGTTTGATTGCTGAAGTCCCTAAAATTGGTGCTAGCAAGACCGATCTTAGGCTGACTTCAAATTTGCAGTAATTTATGCAGAACAGCAGCGTTTTAGAAAACTGTGGAAAATGCAGGCTCAAACACTGTATTGGTGCAAATATAATTGGAAAGGATATGCCGAAAAAAAAATCTTTTTTCACTTATTGTTAAAATTAGCTGCAGCAAGTTTTAAGCCTATATTTCTCTGTTTCTCCCTACAGCACTAAAGCGGAGAAGACCCCACTGTGTCACATGCAGCATTTTACAGTTAGCATATAACACAACAGATGTTAAATGTATGCATTCCTTCCAGTAGTCGGGGTCCTTCCTGAGACCTTTGAATTTGTTTCCGGATACAAAATTAATCATGACAAATCTGAGGCTCTGGCTCTGTCTTCACGAACAAGAGGTTGCCCTACTTAGCCAAACACTCCCTTTTACCCTGGGCTAGGAAATCTATTAAATACCTTGGAGTTAAGGTCACAAAAACCCTGGACAAACTCTTCAATGCAAATTAACCCCCTCTGCTAGCATCCATAAAGCACACAGTGAATTATGGGGTAAACTCTTTATCTCCTGGACAGGCAGAATCAACACTATAACAAGCATTGGCATAGCCAATAGGTCTCGCCTTTGGGACCTTATAAGTGTTTAGCCATGCAACACTTGATGTTGTTGCACCAAGGATATTGTGCTGGATAACTAAACACTTATAAGGTCCCAAAGGCGAGACCTATTGGCTATGCCAATGCTTGTTAACTACAGACTAGGCTTGAAAGGACAGAGCTCGGGTTTTCACCTGGGAGGGCTCTGATCGCGGTCCCACCGGCCGCCATGCTACAAGTTCCTGCAGAGAAAAGAAGGCCTGCCATTACACTCAGGGCAGCTGAAGTGCACATATTAAAGTAACTGTGGATGCAGAACACTCTCCCATGGACAGCTCACCCCGCCCCCCTCTACTCTGCATGAATTTCTGTATGTGCTGCTGAGGAGAGGGCCTCGCTGCTCGTCTGCTGAAGAGGGCTGCTGGCTGCCTCCACAAACCCACTGTGCCCGCACCCTGCTCTGTCTACTCGTATATCACCGCGCGGAGCAGCTGGACATCCCTTGAAGAGGGACCCTGACCGATGGACCATATGCCGTACGAGTCCAGCAAGAGGCATCAATTCTGCCGGACAGCCGAGTGTCCCCTTCTGTTCAAGAGTGGATTCCTCTCTGACGGCGCATTTACGAAGGTACTCTGCACTGCCAGTGCGGCTGCAGTGTGCAAAGTTAACTCTCAGTCCGTGAGCACACGCGCAGCCACTGCACGCGGCAGTGCAGACTGCAGAAGCCTTGGGTCGCTATGACAGGCGGGAGGGGCGTTGTCCCTTTCTAGTAGTTCACGAGAGAAGGACCCCGTGCTTTTGGCCACCCCAGCGGTCGCAAAGCCACGAGTGCGTCACTATGGACGGAAGAGGGCGGCAGTAGCCGCGCGCAGACAGCAGACAAACGCGCCGACGCGTGCACTCTTCGATATCCCTTCAGATTGTCCCACTTACCGAGGCATCGCGACCCTCTTCCTTTAAAGACTGCAACCCTGCGAAAGAGAATGCACTGGTGGAGCGCGGCTGTCCTGTGCAGGCCGAAGCCACAGCGTTTGCTGCGGTGTGCACTGAGGCGCACTGACGATTCCTGGCGTCGTGAATATTAATGACGCAGGTAGCTGGCGCCTCAATGGGTGAAGTAGGCTCTCTGCGCAGCAAACGGTTCACTGCAGGGCAGAGGGCACAGCCCCTTGCAGCTTAAAACAAAACTTAAAACAAGCGCTGAAACACAAGCGCTGCCCCGCGGCCGCGAAAGTGAAACAGTACTCCGGGTTAAGAAGTGGGAGTGGTGGGGGGAGTGCGGCCAAGAGAACACACAGCGATTCCCTTGCGGGACCGAGCCTTGGGCACCATCTGTTTGGAAGTTAATTACAAACAGATGTTGCCAAAGCTCGCTCCCGCAAGGGAATCGCCAAACGTGCACGCGTTGCCATTGAAAGCAATGCAACGCGTGCACGTTTTTGGGGACAAAAGCGGATCGATTCCAAGAGGTCCCCCCTATGCAGCGCATGCGCGCTGCGTAGTGGAGACCTAAAAATGAATGTCTCCTAGTTATGGACCAACAGGCACTGCTTGAGGTGCATTCTGCAACTCCTACTGAAATTTGTCTGGAGAGGTAAATCACCTAGAGTTCCTTTGAAACATATATTCCAGCTCAGAGAGGCGAGGGGCGTGTCTCTCCCGAGTATACATCATTACTATGCAGCAGCCCAGCTGAGGATTGCAGGGGAATGGTCTGTTCTCAAATCATAGAAGAATTGGAGGCCCATGGACCATGTCATTGTCCGCAGACCACTGTCGGATATTGTTTGGCTGCATAAACATCAGAGACCCCCGAAAGCATATTTTAGCATGCCTGTTAGTACTATGCTGAAGGTCTGGGATGTATTCGTGACGGGTACACAATTGGGATTGGTGACATATCCAGCCCCCTACACTCTAATACACCATGATGACGACTTAACTCAGGGGCTAGTCGGACAGGCCTTTCATCCCTGGAGGGAGGAGTGTTGTCGAATGTTCTCTGACTTGTATACTGCTTCTACTTTTAAGTCTTTCATGCAGTGCTGATCTGAATTTTGCCTGTCGGACAGATTGCCTTATGGAACAATCAGGCATTGTGTCAATAGTCCTATATTATGCTGTGCGGCTACACGTGATAAAAGGCCATTTGAGCTACTCTTCCAAAACTAGTGGGTTCAGTGGAACTATATCAAATCTTTATCATGCCTTATTGGTGCAGAAACTGCCCCCCACATAGAAACACATTGCGACTTAGGAATGTTTGATAGGTAGTCCAGTTGCAAAAAAGCGGTAGGAAAGACTAAGGGGCCGATTCCGATCTCGGTCGGAGGCGCACCCAATACCATTCGGTCGGGAAAAAAGCCATGCGAAAGCCTGTTTCCCGACCGAACCGTACGCGGGTCCGTCCGAGCGAGTACGATGCGAGCTCGCCGACCGACTCGTCCGGGCGTCCCGACAGCTCCGACCGACTCGCTCGGACTCGAACCGCTCCGACCGACTCGCTCGGACCCGATTCGCACCGCGCAATGGAGACGTTTCCCGGCCGGGTAAGTACGATGCGCGCCGCGAGCAGTCCGACCGAGCCGCGCACTCCGGCTCGTAAGAGCTGTCGGAGCCGTACTTTGGGGGTCCGTGTCGGACCCCCTGTACGCGTAGCCGCGCGAGTCGCACACAGGGGGACCCAAGGGTCCCCCTACCTGTGCGTGTACGCCGCGGCGCGCTCGCGGCGTACTCGCTGTAGGGGGCGCCCTTGTCCGCCTCGCACCCATTGAGGCAATGGGAGCCCGCGTACGCGTTGTACGACCGGCTCCCATTGAGTTCAATGGGAGTCCGACCGACTCGTGTCCGATAACATACGGCCGCATCGTACTCGTTCGGTCGGACTGCACGGGTCCGATTCGGTCGGAAATCTCTCCGGGTCCGGCTCGGTCGGAGAAATTTCCGGCCCGAATCGGAATCGACCCCTAAGTAGAGATATTCATTCATCATCTATATCAGCACTAGGAGAGAAAATACACTATAAAGTCTTGTATGACTGGAACTACCCCCCCGCTCAATTGCGGCTTATGTATCCGAGTGCAAATCCTCAGTGTTGGAGAGACTGTGGAAAGGTTGGAGCTGCCCTTCTCATTTGGGGTGCTGCCTGCAAATTATGACTTTTTGGTGAACTGTTGCTGATACACTATTGGGGGTCCTGGGATAGCCGATACCCTTAAACCTGGAGAATCTAGTCCGTGGCCTGTAACTGGTGCTGGAAAGTTGAAAAATGATTGGTATATGGCGCTTCAGTGATTGAGCGCCGCCAAAGTGATGATTGCTCACTACCAATCACTCAATGATTTCAAATGTCCCTTTTGGCTGTGGAGCAACTGACCTTTAATATGAATGGTGCTCATTTATGCCCTGAGGCCCAGTGCAAACCTTTGTATAAAAATTATGAGTGGAGGCTTCTCCCATACTGTACTTTCACCCCGCTGGAAGTATTTGGCTTTGTTTGAGAGATGGGATGCAGGTCAAGACTTTATTTATGAATTGTGCTTAGGTTGTGGTTGATGTTTCTCCTCTTTAACGTTGGGGTGGGTGGGGGAGGGGATGTTGAATTTATTGGTTGATAAAGAAAGGGCACATTTTGCATTTTGTTATATTTGTCCTTCATACGCTTACCTGTCTGCGTAATCTGTATCGTAATCAATATGATTTGATAAAGATGTGTCCCTGCGACTCTGATGCCCAGCTGTTACCCAAATCTGAGACATTTGTTTTGTTTGCTTCATATTGTCTCAATTAAAAGGTTTTGTGCCCAAACAAGTATGCATTCGTCATTAATTTGAAGCTGCAATTTTTCTTGTCCAAATCTTGTTTTTTATGTCATGTAAACACACTACAGAAAATATTTCTCTGCCTTTCGTGGAGATCATTTTCCATGAAAATAGAATGATTGACTAGAGTAACTGTGGAAAGATTGACAGGGAGAGAGATTTTACAGAAAATGCTGCTTCTTATCTTAAATTGTTTGCTTCTTCTTTCCTATGTTGCTTTTGCGTTCCCTGACGGAAGTCAAGGAGAGTAAGTTATTACTTCTTGAGTCTTTGTTTTTATGACTATAGAAACCTATTTTTCCTCAACTTTAAAATCATGATTACATGTTATGCTTTTTCACCTAAAATAGATGTTAACTTATTTTAAGTCGTGCTGGGATTTTAAATGTAAAGAAACAGGAGTTCAAAAAGTTTATTTTAATACCATTAAATACAACATACTCATACCCTGATTTTGCATGTGGCGGTGTCTTGATCTTATTTTTTATTTTTTTATCATTCATAAAGGAGATTGATCAATTGGGCAAGGAAATACATTTCTTCTCATAATTTTCAGTATTTACTATATTTGCTGAATGGATTCTGAATCAATACCATAATATAAGAAACCTTTAATATTTGCTTTTAATGATTTAGAAATATATTTTAATAGTGCAAATCCAAAAATATAATATTGTATCACAGTGGAAAAGGACATATTGCTTTAAAATCAAGTATCTTATTCATTTTTCAAAATTTCTGGTTTCTCATTTCTAGGACTCCCAAAGCAAACAAGGTGGATACAGCATGCATCAGCTTCAGGGCAACAAAGAATATGGCAGTGAAAAAAAAGGCTTTCTCTTGAAAAAGAGTGATGGGTATGTAAATTCACAATAGAAACATCTTTGTTAAACTATCTCTAATACAGTTCTTCCTTTGGACTTCTTCACTATCTCTAGAGTGTGATTGAGTACTATACAGCTAGATGTGTGGCAATATCACCTTTAATATCTTTCCTACCTTATCTGTCTAAATGGTTTCAGGCTTTTCTATTATATACAGCATTTATATTGTGGAAGAAATCGGCTATATACTTGTATACTCTATGTATTATCTACTCTTCCTCTGTATAAAGAAAGTTATAGCATTAGCATATTGAAAAAACCAATGAACCCCTTTAAGCAAAAATAATTGCTTTAGTGTGTTTCAGTCACTGCGGTTGGTGCTAATGATAAATAGTTTATTAATTTCCCTGATCATTGTATGACTTGGAATAAATAGATTGGCTCTCGATTTGGACAGATTGGTCTGTTCTAAGTGGGCTAGAAGCTAGCCCTGACCTTTGCCCAAATTGACAGACATTTGAACGATTGGTGTACTCACCCCTCCCTCCCTGCAGTCCAAGGCTTCTCCACCTCAATCACATTATCAAGATATGACTTCCAAACCAACTAATTGTCTCTGAGAAGAATGGCCAATGCTATAGAATCCCAAGACCCCATGATCCAGGTTGGTGGGCAGTCAAAATATCGGAAAAATTATATCGATATACAAAAATATCGAAGTTTAAATATCGAAGGGAAAGAATATCGAAGGGACAGAATATCGATGGACAGAATATCGACCCTAAGGTAAGTAATATCGAATTTTTTAATATCGATGTAAGTAATATCGAAGTTAGTAATATCGAAATCAAATATATCGATGTTACTAATATCGATGTTACTAATATCGATATTTGTATTATTGTTATGTATTTTGTTATGTTTTTAATATGTATGTGTTATATGTGTTTTTGTTAAGTGTTCTAATTGTTTAAAAATATATGTATACAATTTTTATATGTTAATAAATTTATTTTTTAAGTAATTTTATTTTTTTTGTACTGTAGCGGGTTGTGGGTTTATAGGGGAATAGGGTGGGAAGTAATTTAATTATACTAAATTAATTATTAATTTTTAGGAATTATAAATTAATTTTAAATATTTTTTGCGTTTAAGTTCTGTAGCGGGTTGTGGGTTTATAGGGGAATAGGGTGGGAAGTAATTTAATTGTAATTAAGTTATAATTTATTTTAATTAACTGGTATTGATAAATATATTATTGTTAATTAATTAATAATTGGTAATTAATTTTTATTAATTAGTTATAATTTTGATTAATTGATTATCATGTAATTTAAATTTAATTAAGTTATAATTTATTTTAATTAATTGTTGTTGATAATTATATAATTGTTAATGAATTAATAATTGGTAATTAATTTTAATTAATTGGTGATTAATTTTTAGTAATTGATTAATTAATCAATATGTAATTTAAATGCAATTAATTTATAATTTATTTTAATTAATTGGTATTGATAATTATATTAGTGTTAATTAATTGATAATTGGTAATCAATTATTAATTGGTAATTAATTATTATTAATTAGTTATTAATTTTTATTAATTGATTAATTGATCATTATGTTAAGTGTATTTTATCATTGCAGTGTGTTGTGCGTTTATAGGGTAATACTTTTGGAAGTAATTGAAATCTAATTAAGTAATTATTAAATTTATTTTTGGGTATTGATAATTAATTTATTGTTGTTTTATCATTAATTGGTAATTAAATATTATTAAATATTATCTATTGATAAATTTAATTAATATTCATTAATTATTATTTATTGGTATTTATTATTAATGTATTAATAAATTTTCTATTGGTAAATATGTTTTTAATAAATTATTATTGGTATTGGTAAATAGTTTAGAGTTATTTAATAATTCATTAATTATTTTAAAAAATTTGTTTATTTCTAAGTATGTTATTTGTCACTTCTACGCTATCCAACACTTTCCCTACTGTTGCACTCTCTGGAGTGGGAATAGTAATTTTTACCCCTACGCTATCCAACACTTTCCCTACTGTTGCACTCTCTGGAGTGGGAATAGTAATTTTTACCCCTACGCTATCCAACACTTTCCCTACTGTTGCACTCCCTGGAGTGGGAATAGTAATTTTTACCCCTACGCTATCCAACACTTTCCCTACTGTTGCACTCTCTGGAGTGGGAATAGTAATTTTTACCCCTACGCTATCCAACACTTTCCCTACTGTTGCACTCTCTGGAGTGGGAATAGTAATTTTTACCCCTACGCTATCCAACACTTTCCCTACTGTTGCACTCTCTGGAGTGGGAATAGTAATTTTTACCCCTACGCTATCCAACACTTTCCCTACTGTTGCACTCCCTGGAGTGGGAATAGTAATTTTTACCCCTACGCTATCCAACACTTTCCCTACTGTTGCACTCTCTGGAGTGGGAATAGTAATTTTTACCCCTACGCTATCCAACACTTTCCCTACTGTTGCACTCTCTGGAGTGGGAATAGTAATTTTTACCCCTACGCTATCCAACACTTTCCCTACTGTTGCACTCTCTGGAGTGGGAATAGTAATTTTTACCCCTACGCTATCCAACACTTTCCCTACTGTTGCACTCTCTGGAGTGGGAATAGTAATTTTTACCCCTACGCTATCCAACATTTTTTGTACTGTTGTTTTTTTGGGAGTTGTAATAGTAATTTTATTCCCTACGCTACTTAATATTTTTGCATTATTTTAGTTAATATAGTATATAATTAATTTTAAAAATATTAAAAGTAAATTTAACTTTTTTAATTTGTTATACATAATTATTTAATTTTTCTTTATGTTATTGTTTTATGTGTATAGATGTATTTATAATTTATAATATTTTTTTATAATTTATTAAAATAATTATTCAAACTTATTATTAAGTAAGTATATTATATATTATATGTATATGTTTAATTAATGTTTTATTTAATTATATATGTTACTTATTAATTTTAAATATTACCAAATAATTTTAACTATGTTTATTTAAATTATAAGTATTATTTAGTTTATTTTACATATTATTAAAAAAAAAAAAAAACGATATTTTTGATTACGATATTTTTGACATCGATATTTTTTTCGATATTTTTGTACTTACCATGTTGTAGATAGGATGTCGATATTCTTGACATCGATATTTTTGTTGCGATATTTTTGTAGGTCGATTTTTTGACCTTCGATATTTTGTCAGTGATTCATCCAGGTTACCTTCTTTGTACTGCTCTTCTCACTGCTAGAGTGCCATGTTGCACTGTGCAAATATATTGCATTTATGTAGCACTTAGTAAGTCAGTAAATTGTGGTAGCAGTTTATATAGCGCCAGAGTACCCTCTCTCAGAATAATGTGAGAAGAATATAAAATTTCTTAGCTATCCATTAGGAAAGTTTAAATTCTTTTAAAGACCTGGAGGTGCAGATTATGCATTATGTTTCTTCTTTGTTACTGCAACTCCCATTTCAGACCTCGTAGCCAAAAAACAACGAATAGACCAGATTTCCCACAAGCCCATGAAATTAGCACAACCAGTAAAATGAAGAGCCAAACGCAATCTCTCACAATGAGTATGTAATACCAGACAAAAGCATACAATTCTGCTTTCTTAGTGTGAAGTCAGATTCCATGTGCTCCGTGCTTAGTAATCTCACGCCTGTTTCGTTTCTGAAATTAGGAAGGGAATATACAATAAAACTATATGACCAACTTGTAACCATATCAAACCTGTAAACAGAAGTCAACAATACAGTAACAATTGACTTACCAGCCACTGGCCACAGTAAACACTTAGAATTCAGTAAATCCATCTTTTGACATTCAAACAACATGGTGTATATCAAAGAGCATTCATTTATTCTCAAGGATAAGTTACCCAATTTAGATGGGACCATAAATGTATTATACTTCTCTGCTGGGTGGGATATTCCTCACCTCTACGTTTTTAATAAAATTCATACTTTGCTTCTTGATGGCTAGCGAATTTTATTTCGAATGGATACTTATACCTGCAGGCTCCTTGTGTGCTGAATATCTTGAAGCTTCAGACTGGATAGGGAAACGTTTAATAGCCCTCCTGTGCTGCCTCCACTTCTGCAGTAGCAGGGATGCCATGGTGACGTCACTGGAGCTACATAATAGCACCCACCTGGGAGCCCCAATGTCTGTCCCTCATTTTTTATTTTTTGTTGCATCCTTCAATGCATATCTTAAAACTCCTCTCATGATTTTTTGTGAAAAATCTTCCAGTGTCATTAACATTTCTGAAGTGTAGAGCGTAGGGATTTTACCCCCTAAGAAATCAGAGCTTAAACTCTGCCACACCTGTACTGGACAGATGCCCATTTTCTGACTCACACGAGTAACAATGTTGACTAACTCACTGGGGTTGGAACATGATCTGAGGTCAGGCGACAGGTGTTGCCTTATGCTCCCAAAGGCCATAAAAGAATGCTAGGCCAAACATTTTCTGGGCTGTGACCACTGAGTGTTTGACTCAGTGCTATTTTCACTTAAGGATAAGTTCACACTCCAGTCCTGCATCTTAAGACCTCGAAGGAAAAAAAGGAGAAAGCAAAAAACAGAAGCGTGCCTACGAATTTCCTCAACATTGTTTAAAATTGAAACTTGAGTCGCTGCCTTGCCCTCCACTCCTGGCTGAGTCATCCTCCTCTTTGCCAGATTTGGTTGATATCACCCCTGAGGATTCTGCTCCGACAGTACCTCTTCCAGGCACTCTTCCAGCACCACCACAGCTTGTACCTTAAGGTGGTATCTATTCGGACTTAAGCAGACTACCCAGTGCCAGGAGCTGATCTTGCTTTCTGCCGAAATGCTATGATGGGGATATTTTGTCATGCAGTGATCCCCTCTGTTGTGCCTCAGAACCCCATGGGACTCTACAGGACTTTGTTTGGGTTCCTGCTGGCTGGTCCCTCCCTGGCACATTTGGCCCTTCTTTTCCTCAAAGTATACCCCACTATTGACTGGAGTAATTCCTGTGCCAAACCCTCATCAGCAGTGCCTCCAGTGCTGCAGTTTCCAGCTCTGCCTTCGGTGCTAAAGATGTCGACTCTGGCACCATCTCCAAAGCAGGCCCCTCAAACTCTCAAGTCCATAGTAGATGATGTCTAGGAGGGAGATAATGTCTAGATGAGGTCTATGAGGGAGGCCCAAGGGATAGCAGAAGAGGCCAGATACAGAGAGGAGCTTGAGAAAACACCCCGTCTCCCCAACATTATTCACAGACGAAGGAAGACGTGTTTGTTCCAGAATCCGGTCCGATACAGATGTTGGAGACCATACTGCATTATACAGACAACATCATCGAGACAGCCAGTTGTCTGCCTCCCCCTTCCCTTGATACTGAAGACCTTCTTGCCCTTAAAAATTCAAGTGGCTCAGTCTTCTGAAACCAACTTTGACTATCCTTCCAGGTCATTGCTCTCAGAGGTGGCTTCCTTTCACACTATTCTAAGTAAAACAGCTGATAGACTTGAACTTCCTATGTCAATGGTGGAATTCAGGGCTAACTTTTTGACAGACGCTCTGCAGTCAGCTGCAACTTCTTGGGAGCCCTTGCTGCCTTTTAATGATGCACTTTTAGATCTGGTCAAGACTGCATAGGAGAAGCTAGCATCAACCCGGCGGTAAATCAGAAGATATGGGTCTGCACCCAGAGACCACATTTTTCTGTCTGTTCATCTTTTTCCAGACAGCCCAGTGGTATAAGCTTCCTCCTGTACAAAGCAAAACCTTGGTGCTTTTCCAGCAGCACTGCCAGACAGAATTTAAAGAGACTGGAGCCTGTTGCAACGGTTTACTCCTCTGTTGACTAAATGCCACTAGTCTGCTGGACAGCTACTCCCACGTCCTGTGGCATATGGCTGCTATGTGGTGGCTAACGTACCAGGCCATTTCCCGGACCATTTTAGATTGGTAGTCAAAGAAGGATTAACTCTTCTAGGCGCATTTTTAGTGCAGGCATGGATACTGCTGACATGGGCTCATCAGTGACCTTGCACATATGGCTCAAGCCAACAGGTTTTTTGGAGGATGCGCTAGCAGCACTAATGGCCTCGCCCTTTGGATGGGCTCGACACTGTGGGGTGAAGGCCTATGACTTTTAAAGGTTCAAGGCAGGGTAAGCAACAGCCTGATATTTGGGTCTCCAGTTTCAGCCCGCAACTACTGTCAGTTTTGGACATTTTAGATCTTCTCCAAAGGATTTAATTTTTGCCAGCACCAGCCAACCCAACACAGTGAGCAACAAAACCAGCTGCTTACGTCAGGACAGGAGCCAGAGGCAAAGGAAAGGGCGGTTAGTGCCACTAACACTCCTCACCACTTGAAAAGATGCTTTAGCTTTCCCTTTAAGAAGCATTTGTGTCCCTTTGGAGGACAGTATCTTTTCTACAGGCCTGAAGGACCATAACATCAGACCAGTAGATCTTAATAATTGTTGAAAATGGGTATGTCTTACCCTTCTAACAGACAGCAGCCTCTCCTCCCAATTCCTTCAGTCAAAGGAACATCTTTAGCAGGAGTTGGCAGTCTTATTGTGAAAAGGAATAGTAGAGTTGGTCCTAGAGCAGGAAGTAGGGGCAGGGGTGCTATTCTTTGTACTTTCTGGTTCCAAAGTAGGAGGACAGCAGTCTGTGCCCAATACTAGACCTCAGAACGTCTACCTCCACTGCACTGGAAGCAGATGACTGGATAGTGTCCATCGACTTGTAGGATGCGCACTTCCTCGTATCAATCCTTCAGTTGCATATGGAGGTTACCTGCATTTTGTAGTAGGGTCCATGCACCGCCAGTTTATGGTTTCCTATTTGAATTGACATTGGCACCTTGAGTCTTCACCAAGGTGATGACAGTCGTGGGAGGCCATCTGAGAGTGTTGGTGGTCTCCCTACTCCTTTTCCCATGACGACTGGCTACTCAAAGCCAGCTCCCTGGAGATGGTGTCACGTCACCTGCATAAAACAGCGTCTGTTGTTCAGCTGTGGATTTTCCATCAACGTACCCAAGTCCTACTTCTCAGCACCTCATGCTGATAGAGGCAAGACTAGACACATCTTTCTTCTCCCTAGAGGATCCAGGACATTAAGCTTTTGACTCCAGTGTTTTGGGAGGGGGCTCAAGTTCCAGTCCTGAAGGTTCTCTGCCTGCTGGGTCTCCTTTTTTTTAATCTGTTTATTGCAGTTTTTTGTTGGAAAGCCAGTGTACAGGTGAAAAGTATCAGTTAGAGAGATGGGTCCAAGATAATAGCTTCCATACAAAAATATCTATAGCCCTAACTGAGATATTCAACTTTAAGTGTGTACTTGAGCCTGGTAAGCTTGCCAGGCAGCAATGCCTCCAAATGTTTAGAAATAAATATGCATGGTTTGGAAATGTATTAAACTGATGTGTGTATATATAGAGTAATAAGCTAAAAATAAGAGAGAAAAGTTAATACAAACTTTCTTGGTGATATGCAGCCACAGAAATGCGATGAACTTTGAGGATACTACGAAAAATCTTCAGAGGCCTTATGATAGAACTCCTCTAACTAATAGTCTTCAGTCATTAGCTTCTTGTAACCCAGCATGCATGGAAATATCTGCATTTTCGAACATGAACAAGACCTCACCCCACAATGCAGGTACGGGATATTTAGGATATGATCAACTGTACCCAATACTATGCTCTCACTGCATGCCCAATGTGTCACGTTTGCAACATGTGCGCAAGAGAGGAGAATTTTTTTATTACCAGTGCATTGCAATGCACCTCTTAGCTAGGGCTAGAGCCAGGTCAAAAGATTTATTGCAAGCTTTTTTCTGCTTATTTCTGCCTCCAATAAACATGCCCTATGTATGCAGTTCTGTCCTGTTAAGTCACCAAGCAGTCCTTGACATGCTTCCACAACAACTGTACAGCCGGGCACTGCCACACCATAAGAAAATCAGTGCCTTCTTCACCACATCTAGGAGTATATCATTAGCTCCCCTAATATGGCTTAAACGTTTCAAAGTCATATATGTTCTTAACCATCTCCAGTAACGATTTGTATAACCAGGAGATGGAATGTTGCATATTACCCAATGTGAAAACCAATAGAAGTCATTTGTGTGTAAGAGGTTTGACTAGAACCATTCCCCACCTTCGTGGAAAAGAATGAACAAGGGAGGCATATTTCATAAATTGTGTGACAGGGAGATCCCAGTCCGCCATCAGCCGAGCCAAGGGAATGACACATCCATCTACAAGCAGGTCTTCCTTTCAGGAATCCCATCACCATCCATCAAGTCAAAGCAGCAGCAGAGTGAATTCCCAATCCATCTGGGAAACTAATGAAAGGAATTGTCAGAGCATACAGAGGAGCTAACCTAGTAATGCAGATCAGTCTAGACCATCTCTTTCAGGCCGCAAAGAAAAGGACATTGTTTGTGGCGCCTTCCGCTGAGGTTCAACAAGACAAGCAATCAGCTCCCCCCATTCACCCAAGACTTTAGGAGTCCTAGTTCAGGCAGTAATCCTCCACTGAGCCACTTGTTAAACTGCTGTAGTTGAGCCACAATGTGATAGAGCTCAAAGTTTGGGCATCCCAAGCCCACCTCTGCCGTGGGTAATAGGAAGACCTTAAGGAGTGCCCTCTGTCGCCAGGAGGTCAGAATGAAATACCATACCATCATCTCTCTTTGTTGAAACCAGGCATCTGGTAACCACAGAGGTAAGTTAGTAGAGTAACATAATATTTGGATAATCTTCTAGCCACAGATTCCTCACCTTTTGAATATTCTCCAGATTGAATCTGGAAACTTTTGAGCAATACCTCTGAGTGTTGATAGGTGGCACCATGTGGCTCTGCACTGATGCCGTTCCAATCCGGAAATTGTGTGGGGCCTATTTAGCCACCACTCCTGTGTGCAGACTTCAATTCCTTTCTTTCTGTCCCATCAGATGTTAATCTGGAGTTATTTCTTGCCTCTTGAGTCCTTTACCTCGATTTAAAATTCTATGTTCGAGGCATATGAGCTGTAGATCATATGCTATGCATATATCGCCATCTAGTGTTGGGTCCGGATGTTTGCACTTTGTTTTTCTTCGAAGAAGTCTTTCCAGTCACGAGGTAGGTGACTCCTCCTTTCGGTGATAGTGCGAATGGGCATCGACTCCATTGTTAGATTGTTTTTTTCCGCCATCGGGTTCGGATGTATATCGTTGCGCTCCGGTTCGACACCGTTTCCTTTGGGTTTCCCTCGGCGCACAAGATACTCACCCTCGAAGGTATTGTTTCGATCGCGTTCCTTTTCTATTGCGTATAGTAATTTCTTAAACTAATCTTTCGAACGGGAAGTTCGTGGAAGGCCTTCGGGCCTACCCGCGTCGGGTCGACCTGCAGTCGATGGAACGAACTCCCTTTAAATTCTGCCCTCGGTGTCACGCGAAATACCCGCGCACCGACTCTCACGAAGTGTGCAACCTGTGTTTGTCACCCGAACACAAAGAAGAAGACTGCGACGTGTGCCAGGCTTTCCACTCCAAGAAAACACTTTGCGACCGTCGGGCTCGACGTCGCGACATGCAAAGCCAGCACACAAGCTCCATTCCGGACATCTTCGGTCAACACTTGGACGAAGAGGCCGGCGAAGCCATGGGAACAGAGGAGGACCAAGAGCCGGTCGACATCATAGATTTCGAATCCGACCAAGAGGAGGACATCCCACAGGGTCAACGTACCGTGAGTAAACCTCCCACCTCATGCCAAGAGACTATTTCAGTTAAAAAGAAGGCTCCGGTCCAACCCGCGCCCTCGGACTCTGGTTAACACCGAGATCACACTTTTGAAGCCCCGCCCTCCGGCTCGGCACCATAGCCGTCCAAAAAGCCTTCCGGCTCCGAAAAGACTCCCTCCAAACCAAGTTCGGAGCCCAAGCATTCGGGGTCGAAACACAGGTCCGGCACCGAACCCCACCATTCGGCCCCGAAAACATCGTCGGACCCGAAAACATCAACCGTTTCGACTCCGGCACTGAAAATTTCGGCGCCGAAACAGACTGAAGTGCAGAAAACCACTACGAAGCCTAGTTTCGATGCCCCAATTGAAAAACCGGATCCGAAACAAAAGCTTTTGTATATCCATCCACAGACTGGCCATATCACGAGTAAAGTGACTCTGAGAAGAAGGGCTGATGTAGAAGAAGAAGAATATCACATCCCTTTAAAGAAGAGATCTGTTGGAACTAACCCTTCCCCTCCTCCTCTTCCTTCATCACCACCTTCCCCTCAGCTTCAACCAATTTCACCTGAACATTCACCACCACATACACCTCACAACCAGGATGATGGGGATGATCAGGATAGGGATGATTATCAGTTATTACAAGACCCATGGGACGATTATAACACCAATTCGCCCACAGGCAATGATCCCGATCTCTATCATACCAAACCCTCTCCACCAGATGATAGTG
The DNA here is from genome assembly GCA_963921515.1 of Calotriton arnoldi. NCBI lineage: Eukaryota > Metazoa > Chordata > Amphibia > Caudata > Salamandridae > Calotriton > Calotriton arnoldi. The sequence continues at coordinate 1,818,614 of CAWUFW010002278.1, read as the reverse complement.
TAGGATACATTGAGTTATTGGGTAGAGCTGCCAACTATCATGGGGTGCAGCTTCATAAGGAGTCATTAGAAGAGGATTTCCTCTTTGAAACCCTCAGTACAACACAGAAGTCATCACATACACTACCCATGCTCAAGGAGATGGTCAGGCATGTAGATGACATTTTTAATGACCCAGTCAGTGCTCGGATTCTTACCCCTAGAGTGGACAAGAAGTACAAGCCAGCACCATCAGACCCAGTATATACAAGGGGACAATTACCACTAGACTCCCTGGTGGTGTCCAATGCAAGAAAAAGAGCCAACTCGCAGACAACAGGAGAGGCTCCACCTCCTGATAAGGAATCAAAACTTATTGATGCTTCGGGGAAAAGGGTAGCTTCTCAAGCAGCTAATTTCTGGCGCGTCTCCAACACCCAGGCACTGTTAGCGCGATATGACCGTGCACACTGGGATGAAATGGAGCAACTGATCCAATATTTACCCCCAGAACACAAATCAAAAGCACAAAATCTAGTTCATGAAGGGCAACTTATTGCTAACAATCAAATAAGATGCTCTCTAGATGCTGCAGACACTGCTGCTAGAGCCATAAATACTAGTGTCCTCAGAAGGAGGTACGCCTGGCTCCGTGTATCTGGTTTTAAACCTGAGGTTCAAACCTCTATTTTAAATACCCCATTCGATAAGGAACATCTATTTGGCCCAGCGGTAGATTCTTCACTTGAGAAAATGAAGAAAGATACTGAGGTAGCCAAGTCTATTGGAGCCCTTCAGTACACACAGGGTCGTGCTTCCTTTCGACGCTCCTTCTACCGAGGAGGTTCCAATAATACCTCATAAATCAATCAATCAATCACGGCATTTATAGAGCGCGCTACTCACCCGGGAGGGTCTCAAGGCGCTGGAGGAGGGGGTAAGTTACTGCTCGAACAGCCAGGTCTTGAGCTGCTTCCTGAAGGAGAGATGGTCCTGGGTTCGCCGAAGGTGAGTGGGGAGGGAGTTCCAGGTCTTGGCTGCCAGGTAGGAGAAGGATCTTCCTCCGGCGGTGGTTCTGCGGATGCGTGGTACGGTGGCGAGGGCGTGGCTGGTTGATCGTAGCTGGCGGGTGGGCGTGTAGAAGGTCATGCGGTCGTTGAGGTACTTTGGGCCCAGGTCGTGGAGGGCCTTGTGTGCGTGGGTGAGGAGTCTGAACGTGATTCTCTTGCTGACGGGGAGCCAGTGCAGGTCTTTCAGGTGTCCGGTGATGTGGCTGTGTCGGGGGATGTCCAGGATGAGTCGTGCGGAGGCGTTCTGGATGCGCTGGAGTCTTTTTTGAAGTTTGGCTGTGGTTCCGGCGTAGAGGGTGTTCCCATAGTCCAGTCGGCTGGTGACGAGTGCCTGGGTGACGGTCTTCCTGGTTTCAGTGGGGATCCATCTGAAGATCTTGCGGAGCATGCGCAGGGTGTTGAAGCACGAAGATGAGACGGCGTTGACTTGTCTGGTCATCGACAGGGAGGAGTCCAGGATGAAGCCCAGGTTGCGTGCGTGGTCCGTTGGCTTGGGCGCGGTGCCCAGGGCCGGGGGCCACCAGGAGTCGTCCCAGGCGGAGGGTGATGAGCCCAGGATGAGGACTTCCGTCTTGTCTGAGTTCAGTTTAAGGCGGCTGTTCCTCATCCAGTCGGCGACGTCTCTCATCCCGTCGTGTAGGTTGGCTCTGGCGGTGGTGGGGTCGTTGGTGAGGGAGAGGATCAGCTGGGTGTCGTCGGCGTAGGAGATGATGTTGAGGTTGTGTTGGCGTGCGATGGCTGCGAGGGGCTCATGTAGACGTTGAAGAGGGTTGGACTGAGTGAAGATCCTTGTGGAACGCCGCAAATGACTTCGGTGGCCTCGGATCTGAACGGGGGAGGCGGACTCTCTGGGTTCTTCCGGCGAGGAACGAGATGATCCATTCCAGTGCTTTCTCTCGGATTCCGATGTTGCTGAGGCGCTTCACTAGGGTGCGGTGGCAGACGGTGTCGAACGCCGCGGAGAGGTCCAAGAGGATGAGGGCTGCTGTTTCCCCGTTGTCGGTTAGGGTTCTGATGTCGTCGGTGGCTGCGATAAGGGCGGTCTCGGTGCTGTGGTTGGCCCGAAACCCGGACTGCGAGGGGTCGAGGGATCCATTCGTCTCGAGGAAGGCGGCAAGCTGTCTGTTGACGGTCTTCTCGATGACTTTGGCCGGAAACGGAAGGAGCGAGATGGGACGGTAGTTCTTGAGGTCGGTGGGGTCCGCCGTTGGTTTCTTCAGGAGGGCGGTAAGCTCGGCGTGCTTCCAGCTCTCCGGGAAGGTGGCGGTGTGGAAGGAGGAGTTGATGATGTCCCGGAGATGGGGTGCGATGGATGCGTCGGCTTTGTTGAAGACGTGGTGTGGGCAGGGGTCGGTTGGTGATCCGGAGTGGATGGAGTTCATCGTGCGGGTGGTGTCTTCGGTGCTGATCGGGGTCCAGTTGCAGAGGGTGGTGGTGGCGGGCGTTGGTTCGGCGGTAGGGTGCGTGGTTTGTGCGTCGAAGCTGTTATGTATGTCGGTGATCTTGCGGTGGAAGAACGCGGCGAGTGAGTTGCAGAGGTCTTGCGAGGGGTGATGTCGTTGTTTCCGGCGCTGGGGTTGGAGAACTCTTTGACGATGCTGAAAAGTTCCTTGCTGTCGTGGGCGTTGTTGTCCAGTCGTTCTTTGAGTGCCGACTTCTTGGTGGCACGGATCAGCTGGTGGTGTTTGCGGGTGGCGTGCTTGAGGGCGGTCCTGTTGTCTGTGGTCTGGTCGAGTCGCCAGGTTTTCTCGAGAGTGCGGCAGTTCTTCTTGGATTCCTTGAGTTCGTTGGTGAACCAAGGGGTTTTCTTGCTTCCGGGTCTGCTGGGAGGGTTTTTAGTGGTGCGAGGTCGTCGGGCGCAGGCGGTCAGCCACTTGGCGAGGTTGCTGGCTGCTTCGTTTGGGTCCGTTGTGTTGGTGGGTGTGTTCTGGCTGAGGGAGGCGGTGAGCTGCTCGGCGGTGATCTTGCTCCAGCTCCGGCGGGGAGCCTGTTGCGGGTGGTGGTGGGTCGCAGTCTTTCTGAAGCTGAAGTGGACGCAGCTGTGGTCGGTCCAGTGGAGTCCGGTGGCGTGGCTGAAGGAGATGTGCTTGCTGGAAGAGAAGACGGGGTCAAGCGTGTGGCCGGCGTAGTGGGTGGGCGTGTTCACCAGTTGCTTGAGTCCGAGGTTGGCGAGGTTGTCCAGCAGGGCGGTGGTGTTTCTGTCGTTGTTGTTCTCCAGGTGGAAGTTGAGGTCCCCTAGGAGGATGTAGTCGGCGGAGGGCATGGCGTGCGGGCTGATGAAGTCTGCGATGTCTTCGCTGAATAGTGTGCGTGGTCCCGGGGGTCTGTAGATGAGGGTGCCTCGGAGGGTGGTCTTGGGGTCAGTGTGTATCTGGAAGTGTAGGTGTTCGGCGGCGGTGAAGGTCTCGTCGGAGTTAGTCGAGATGCGGATGGTGTTCTTGTGTACGATGGCGATGCCTCCTCCCGTCTGGTTGACGCGGTCCCTCCGGGTGATCTTGTATCCGTCCGGGATGGCTATGGCGATGTCGGGCGCTGAGGAGGCGTTCATCCAGGTTTCGGTGAGGAAGGCGATGTCCGGTGCTGTTGCGTCGAGCAGGTCCCAGAGTTCCACGGCATGCCTGTGGACGGAGCGGGTGTTCAACAGGATGCATTTCAGGTGGTTGCTGCTGGTGCTCGACTTGGCGGAGGTGGTGCACGTCCGGGGGCAGGTGAATCGGCAGGTTTGGCAGGTGAAGGGTCCGTGGGTGCGTCTCGGTGAGGCTCGGTAGCAGGCAGGGTTCCGGCCGGCATTGAGTGCGGTGAGGGTGGCGGCGTCGTAGGTCCGTCGAGTAGTGTTGCATCGGTGGGATCCAGGGGTTCTGGCGCTGGGCGCGGTCCAGTCGCGGACGGGCGCAGACGGGCTTGCCTTAGGCGCGCCTTCGGCGCGCCAGCGGCGCGGCCGCGCAGCGGCCGCCATTTATGGGGAGGTGGGAGGGAGGAGCAGCTGGGAGGCGGGAGGCAGGGGCAGCGAATGGGCAGTCAGGGGGCGGGGCCGCAGGGACGCAGCGGCGGGAATGGCGAGAGGCAGCGGGGGCACAAAAGTACAAGGGGAGAGAAAACAGACAAAAAATACGGGCACAACGCAAATGGGGCAGCGAGGGGCACAGAAAGGAAAAAGGGGGGAGAAAAACAGACAGAATTACGGGCACAACGCAGATGGGGCAGCGAGGGGCACAGAAAGGAAAATGGGGGAGAAAAACAGACAGAATTACGGGCACAACGCAAATGGGGCAGCGAGGGGCACAGAAAGGAAAATGGGGGAGAAAAACAGACAGAATTACGGGCACAACGCAAATGGGGCAGCGAGGGGCACAGAAAGGAAAATGGGGGGAGAAAAACAGACAGAATTACGGGCACAATGCAAATGGGGCAGCGAGGGGCACAGAAAGGAAAATGGGGGGAGAAAAACAGACAGAATTACGGGCACAACGCAAATGGGGCAGCGAGGGGCACAGAAATGAAAATGGGGGGAGAAAAACAGACAGAATTACGGGCACAACGCAAATGGGGCAGCGAGGGGCACAGAAAGGAAAATGGGGGAGAAAAACAGACAGAATTACAGGCACAATGCAAATGGGGCAGCGAGGGGCACAGAAAGGAAAAAGGGGGAGAAAAAACAGACAGAATTACAGGCACAACGCAAATGGGGCAGCGAGGGGCACAGAAAGGAAAATGGGGGAGAAAAAACAGACAGAATTACAGGCACAGCGCAAATGGGGCAGCGAGGGGCACAGAAGGAAAATGGGGAGACAAGCAAGAAATGCGGGCACCGGGGCCACAAGCGGAGGGGCGATCTTACCTGCAGAAGCAGCGGGCAGACAACACAGGCGGAGCTGTGTGGTGGGGGAGCGACCTACCTGGCAAGGTCAAGGGTCGCTCTCCTCACCGCGCAGCGGCCGCCATTTATGGGGAGGTGGGAGGGAGGAGCAGCTGGGAGGCGGGAGGGGCAGCGAATGGGCAGTCAGGGGGCGGGGCCGCAGGGACGCAGCGGCGGGAATGGCGAGAGGCAGCGGGGGCACAAAAGTACAAGGGGAGAGAAAACAGACAAAAAATACGGGCACAACGCAAATGGGGCAGCGAGGGGCACAGAAAGGAAAAAGGGGGAGAAAAACAGACAGAATTACGGGCACAACGCAGATGGGGCAGCGAGGGGCACAGAAAGGAAAATGGGGGAGAAAAACAGACAGAATTACGGGCACAACGCAAATGGGGCAGCGAGGGGCACAGAAAGGAAAATGGGGGGAGAAAAACAGACAGAATTACGGGCACAACGCAAATGGGGCAGCGAGGGGCACAGGAAGGAAAATGGGGGGAGAAAAACAGACAGAATTACGGGCACAATGCAAATGGGGCAGCGAGGGGCACAGAAAGGAAAATGGGGGAGAAAAACAGACAGAATTACGGGCACAACGCAAATGGGGCAGCGAGGGGCACAGAAAGGAAAATGGGGGAGAAAAACAGACAGAATTACGGGCACAACGCAAATGGGGCAGCGAGGGGCACAAAAAGGAAAATGGGGGGAGAAAAAACAGACAGAATTACAGGCACAGCGCAAATGGGGCAGCGAGGGGCACAGAAGGAAAATGGGGAGACAAGCAAGAAATGCGGGCACCGGGGCCACAAGCGGAGGGGCGATCTTACCTGCAGAAGCAGCGGGCAGACAACACAGGCGGAGCTGTGTGGTGGGGGAGCGACCTACCTGGCAAGGTCAAGGGTCATCAGAAGCCACCTCCACCTACAAGGGCAATAACCAACCCTCTCCATCTAAGGGTTATTTCAGAGGAGGGTACAGGGGTAACAATGGTAAGGGCAGGGGACGGGGTTCAAATTCACGCAACTCCCCCGCCAACACAAAGCAGTGACTTGCCTTCACTTCCCCCGTGACCACTCAACACCTGTCGGGGGAAGACTGTCAGATTTTCTACCATCTGGCAATCAATAACTACAGACAATTGGGTACTCCAAATTATCCGTTCTGGTTACTGCCTGGAATTTATCAACACGCCTCCAAATATTCCACCAAAACCCCACAAATTGTCACCAGACCATCTATACCTCCTCAAACAGGAGGTTCAGTCTCTACTTCTAAATCGGGCCATAGAACCTGTGCCGCCTCAACATCAAGGGTCGGGCGTATACTCTTTTTATTTCCTGGTTCCCAAAAAAGACGGTTCTCTCAGACCGATCTTAGATCTCAGAGCTCAGAGAACTCAACAGGTACATTCATTCAGACCATTTCCACATGGTGACACTTCAACGGGTACTTCCTCTCCTACAACAAGGTGACTTTCTATCTACTCTAGATCTAAAAGACGCCTACTTTCATATATCAGTTCACCCTGCTCATCGCAAATTCCTCATGTTTGTGGTAGCCGGTCAACACTATCAGTTCAGGGTACTCCCATTCGGGGTCACCACCGTCCCCAGAGTCTTCACAAAGTGTCTGGAGGTAGTAGCTGCTCACCCAAGGAGACTGTGGCGGGGTTGTAATGACAGGTCGGAGGCCAGGTCGATTTAGGTAAGGTTTTATTTTTCCAAGGGTCCGTTTGTGCCTGCTTGTTAGTCTTTCTGTGGCGAAGGCGGACGTATCCGTTGTGCCTGGGGTTCGTCTGCTTCCTTCTCCGGTCTTTATTCCTGGTTCCCAGGTTCCGGTGCAAAGGCTTGGTCGTCCCTCCGTGATGATGGTACGTGAAAGAAACGGAAACACACGTGTAAGTATGTTTTATCCCGGATAACAGTACACCAGGGACCAGGGAGTGATAGGACACCGCAAACACTCGTGCTCTTATCTTTGGTGAGACAGGGGAGGGCGTGTTTCGTGGGTGGTAGTGCAGGACAACTAATAGGGAGATCTCGGGGGGGTTTCTAGAGCTCCCGGTTTAATACTTCGGGCGTCCTTCCTCCCAACCCACCCTGAGAACTTTTCCCGTACCTGGGTAAGCCACGCTCCTCCTGGAACGTGACTCGGCGAAACGTGGGGTCGTTGGCCTCCTGGCTCAGCCTGTGGTCCGGATGGTCTCGGTCCTCGTCCTGCGGCGTTGTCCTCTCTCTTCCTTCTGCTCTCGGCATACGCTCCTGCTCCCGACTCTTCTTCCTCCGCTCCGGTGGCGTCGCACCCACTCTTCCGGGAGTCCTCCGTTCTTATCGTCACGAACGTGTTGACGTCATCAGGGGAAGCCCGTCGTCCGGGAAACCCCAGTTAAAGGAACCGTCTAGGTTTTCCTCTATCTGGCTTGTTACAGACTCAGTTGGTGTTTTCCAATCGTCCTGTTGGGTGGAAACAAGAGGGGGAGAGAGAGACACTGCAGTCCACCAGTCTGTATTAGATACATGTCTCTCTCCCACCGGCCCCGACCCGTCACAGAGACAAAGCATCCACGTCTTCCCATACTTAGACGATTGGCTCATAAAAGCCAGCACGTACCAACAATGTCGGCAGCACACTTTCAAAACAATTCGGCTACTGCATCAACTAGGGTTCACAATCAATGTGCCAAAGTCACATCTCCAACAAACCAATACAAAGGACTACCTAGGAGCCACAATAGATACTCAAAAAACTCTTGCTTTTCCCAGCTCGGACAGAATTCGAAATATTCAGGCTTTAGTTCTCCGCTTTCAACCCAACAGTTGGATTCCAGCTCGTACTTACATGCAGCTACTGGGAATGATGTCATCCTGCATCATGATAGTTCCCCATGCCAGACTACACATGCGTCCACTCCAAGAATGCTTAGCCAGTCAGTGGAACCAGTCTCAAGGTCTATTAACCGATCTAGTGTTAGTAAGCGGCCGTACTCATCGCTCTCTGCAGTGGTGGAACACACAAAATGTATCAAAAGGACGGCCGTTCATAGACCCGGTTCCACAGATAGTACTGACAGCGGACGCGTCCCTCACTGGCTGGGGGCTCATCTACATCAGCACAACAGTGCAAGGCTTGTGGAGCCAATGACAGAAGTTGCTCCACATCAATCACCTAGAGCTGCTTGCAATATTTCTAGTACTCAAGGCGTTTCAAACTCCCCTACTGGGCAAAGCTGTCCTAATTCGCACAGACAACATGACAGCCATGTATTACATACAAAAACAGGGGGGACACACTCTCTCCAATTGTCCCACTTAGTCCAAGACATCTGGAAGTGGGCCTTTCAGCACCAACTTTATCTCCTAGCAGAACATCTCCCAGGAGTCAACAACCAGATTGCAGATCTCAGCAGGGAGAGAGCAAATACACGAATGGGAACTCCACCCTCAGGTCCTCCTTCCTTACTTTCAACGTTGGGGAGTCCCTCACATAGACCTGTTCGCCACATACCAAAACGCAAAATGCCCAAACTTCGCGTCCAGGTATCCACACCCATTCTCCAAAGGCAATGCACTATGGATGAATTGGTCAGGGATATTTGCTTACGCTTTTCCGCCTCTCCCACTCATTCCATTAGTGGTTCAGAAACTCAAGCAAGCGTCCCTGACACTAATCCTAGTTGCTCCCACATGGGCACAGCAACCTTGGTTCACAACCCTATTGGAGCTATCAGTAGTCCCTCACCAAAAACTACATCTTACACCCAATCTTCTCACACAGAGCCATGGAGACATAAGCGATCCGGACCCCAGTCAACTCAATCTGGCGATCTGGCTCCTGAAGTCTTAGAGTTTGGCTATCTTAATCTACCGCCAGACTGCATGAATATTATCAAAGAAGCTAGACGTCCTACTACAAGAGCCTGCTATGCAGCAAAGTGGAAGCGGTTTGTAATATACTGTATCTGAAAGAGACACGTTAGTGACAGATTCCTTACCTTAGAATATCCCCAGGCGTCAGGCTGGATCCGGAAAGTTTTTGCGTAGCAGTACCCTTGCGCGTCGGCAGGCGGCGTCGTGCGGCTCCGCGTCCGTCGTCGGCGTCGGATCCGCCGGGATGACGTCGCGGGCAGTACTTAGACACCGCCCCTGCGCGCTGACGTCAGTTCTTTCTTTTTCCGTGCCAGTAAGCGCAGATCCGGGAAGAGCAGTGCCCTAGTCATTTTTTGACTAAATTTTGGGTGATTTTTCACTGTTTTCTCGAAGTCTCTCTACTCCGAAGGTGTCGGTAGGGATGCCCGGCTTTAAGCCATGCGACGCCTGTGGTCGAATGATGTCGATCACAGACCCGCATCAGGATTGTCTCTACTGCCTCGGCCGCGACCACGACACCAAGTCGTGCTCCGACTGCCGGGCCTTGCATCCGAAGGCTTTGCGAGAGCGATCTCGAAAGCTCCTCGAGGTCCGGCAGTCGACTCCGCGCCACGCCAAGCCCCGGTCACGTGATAGGTCGAGGGGCCGGTCGCGGAGTCCTCATCGGTCGTCGGGGTCCAAGTCATCGCTCGACGACTTCCCCTCGCCGGTCTCGTGACTCGGCTGAGGGTCCTGTCGGCACCGTCCCCGCGGCTCCGGGAGTGCCTGTGGAGCCGCCCCCGCATTACCCGTCCTTCCCGGGTTCGGGGGCGACTCCGGCCGAGATACAGGAGTTCCTGTCGGCCATGGACCGCCTCTTCGGGCCTCAAGGTCCCCCCGGTGCGCCTTCGGGCCCCGCGGGCCCTGATGGGGTTTCTCCGGCACCGCCTGTCACACCAGCCTCGGTCCCGGCCCCGACTCCGGCCCCGACCCCGGCTCCGTTGCTGCCACAACCCCGATCGATGCCGGTTGACCTGACGACACCTCCACCGGCGCCGATCTCTCCGGTGCCGTTCCCGACGCCGCCCGGGGCTCCGGGCGGCGTCGTTCCCCGGTTCTCTCCGGATCCGGACGCGGCGCAGGACCGGCGTCGCTCGACGCCGGCTCCGACGCCGATGGGACCTTGGGTCCCACATGTCCCTCCTCATTTTGAACCAGAATTGGAGGACGCAGAGGACTGGGAGGGGTCTGATGACCCTCTCACACAGCAATGTGAGTTTGATCAGGACTGGGCTGAGGAGCTTGGGGATGCCAGTGGTCTGGACACCTCCCCTGACTCTGGCATGCTGCTTCCGTGGCAACGGAGGAGGGAGCAAACTTTGCAACGGTGTTGCGTAGAGCAGCTGAGGCCTTACACCTCCAGTTGCCTACAGTGGCTGTCAGGATTAACATCCTGACGGAAGTGCTTCAGCCGGCGGCTACCTCCTCGGAGCCACTGCTGCCGTTTAACGAGGCGCTTTCAGACGTTCTTTTGGGCACCTGGTCCAAGCCCACCACAGGGGCTCCTGTGGATAGGAACGTGGCCCGACGCCATCGCCCTGCTCCGGGCGACCCCTGTTCCTCTCCCAACACCCCACCCCTGAGAGCTTGGTGGTCCAACCCTCTGCTTCCCAAAGCGCCTTCCCTACCGCTCCCCCGGATAGGGAATCCAAACGCCTGGATCAATTTGGGAAGAAGGTCTTTTCTTCCTCCAGTGCTGGCTTGCGGTCCGTCAACACCACTTGCCTCTTGGGCCGATATTCCCACTCCTTGTGGGACTCGGTGGCGCAAGTTCTGCCCCAGTGTTCTGAGGAGGTCAAGACACTGCTTTCCCGCACCATTGCGGAGGGAAGAGATGCGGCAAGGTACACCATCAGATGTTGCCTTGATACCGCCGACTCGCTAGGCAGATCGCTTGCAACGACAGTGGCGCTGCGCCGTCACGCCTGGCTGATAACCACTGGTTTCTCGGGTGATGTCCAAAACACTCTTATGGACATGCCCTTTGATGGGATCGGTCTTTTTGGGAACAAGGCAGACCATGCGCTGGAGCGCTTTAAGGACTCGCGGGCTACGGCCAAGTCCCTGGGCCTTTCTGCTGTACGCCCTCCGCAGCCGTCTGCTTTTCGCCCCTTTCGTGGCCACGGAAGGGGCGCCCAGTCACGTCCGCTGCCCAGCCACCGGCCCGCGCAGCAAACGTCTTCGCGTGGCCGAGGACGTGGCTCCCGCCGTGGCGGGTCAGGCAACCAGCGTGCGTGTCAGGCCACCAACCCCGCCCCGTCCGCGGCCTCCAAGCACTCCTAGTCCTTCTTTTCAGGTGCACAGCACGCCAGTGGGGGCAGGGTCCGCCATCACCTTCACCACTGGCGTGCCATCACCTCAGACAAGTGGGTCTTGGATTGTCCGAAGGGGCTACTCCCTCCCCTTCGAGACCATCCCCCCAGCCAGGCCACCTCAATTCCACCGCATGTCAGGGGATCACTTGGTGCTTCTTCAGAAGGAAGTTGCGGCCCTCTTGGCCAAGGGGGCCATCGAGCTTGTTCCGACCCCAGAAGTAGGACGTGGTTGCTACTCCCACTACTTTCTGGTGCCCAAAAAGGACAAGGAGGACATGCGTCCTATCTTGGACCTCCGGAACGTCAATCGCTTCCTCCGGAAGGAGAAGTTCAAGATGCTCACCCTAGCTCAGGTCTTGACTGCCCTCGACCCTGGAGACTGGATGGTAGCGTTGGACTTGCAGGACGCATATTTCCACATCCCCGTCCTGCCGGCCCACCGGCGTTACCTGCGGTTCACGGTAGGCCTCGAGCATTTTCAGTTCACTGTGCTCCCTTTCGGCCTTACCAGCCCCCCTCGGGTGTTCACAAAAGTGATGGCGGTGGTCGCAGCTCATCTGCGCCAGGCAGGGGTTCCAGTCTTCCCCTACCTCGACGACTCCAAACTATGGCCGAACTCCTGCACTCGCTGGGGTTCTCCATCAACGTGCCGAAGTCGCACCTGATTCCTTCTCCACAGCTCCTTTTCATCGGAGCAGTTCTGGACACGACGCAGTTTCGGGTCTATCCTCCCGAACGGCGAGTCCGGGATATTCAGGCTATGATTCCGATCTTTCGGCCTCTATCCTGGGTTTCGGTACGGATGACCCTGAGGCTGCTGGGCCTCATGGCCTCCTGCATCCTGCTGGTCGATCATGCCAGATGGCATATGCAGCCTCTGCAGTGGGACCTGAAGTTCCAGTGGGCGCAGCACCAGGGCAACCTGTCCGATCACGTCCAGATCTCGGAGGGGACTGCAAAACAGTTGCAGTGGTGGCTCTCGAACCGGCAATGGGTCATGGGCAGATCCCTTCCCCAGCCAGAGCACACAGTTGTGACGGACGCGTCCCTTCTGGGATGGGGCGGTCACATGGGAGAGGCGGAGATCAGAGGCCTCTGGTCTCCGGCGGAGTCCCGGCTCCATATCAACCTTCTGGAGCTCCGGGCGATCCGACTTGCACTCAAGGCATTCCTTCCCTCTGTCAAAGGGACGGTAGTGCAGGTGTTCACAGACCACACCACCACCATGTGGTATTGCAACAAACAGGGCGGGGTGGGGTCGTGGACCCTATGTCAGGAGGCTCTGCGCCTCTGGACATGGCTGGAACATCAGGGCATATTCCTGATGGTTCAACACCTGGCAGGTTCCCTGAACGCCAGGGCGGACGAACTCAGCCGCAGGTGCATGATGGATCACGAATGGCGTCTTCACTCGGAGGTGGCGCAAGGTCTCTTTCAGCTGTGGGGAGAGCCTTGGTTAGATCTGTTCGCCACCGAAGAGAACGTGCAATGTCAGCAGTTCTGCGCGTTGGAATTTCCAAGGCGGCACTCGCTCTGCAACGCTTTTCGTCGCGAGTGGAGTTGCGGTCTGTTGTACGCCTTTCCGCCTATACCACTTCTACCCAGAGTGTTGAAGAAGACAGGGCCCAAGTCATTCTTGTGGCTCCGGACTGGGCTCGAAGAGTTTGGTATCCCGAGCTACTCAGTATGAGCGTCGATCCCCCGATCCGTCTGCCTCTTCGGGAGGATCTTCTGTCGCAGCAGCAGGGGACGGTCCTCCACCCGAACCTGTCCAGTCTCCACCTGCTTGCGTGGAGATTGAGCGGCGGCAGTTGATTCCTTTCGACTTGCCTCCCGAAGTTTGTGATGTGATTCTGGCAGCCAGGCGTCCCTCCACTAAGGTGGTATACGCCTGCAGGTGGAACAAGTTTGTGGCCTGGTGCACAGCAAAGGCTGTGAATCCCCTTTCTGCCCCTCTTTCTGAGGTTCTTCTGTTCCTTCTTTCTCTGGCCCAACGGTTCTGCCCTGGGTACCATCAAGGGCTATCTTTGTGCGATATCGGCCTTCCTCAGGCTTCCTGATCAGCCCTCCCTTTTCAAGTCCCCTGTGGTTAACAGGTTTTTTAAAGGCATTACACACCTCTTTCCTCCTGTTCCGTTTGTAATGCCTCAGTGGGACTTGAACTTGGTTCTTACCTTCTTAATGTGCGCTCCCTTTGAGCCTCTACATAACTGTCCTCTTCGTCGTCTTACTCTGAAAACAGCCTTTCTGGTGGCCATCACGTCTGCTCGGCGGGTGAGTGAGCTCCAGGCTCTTTCATGCAAACCTCCCTTTCTGTCTGTTCATCCAGACAAGGTTGTTCTTAGGACGCGTCCGTCCTTCTTGCCAAAGGTGGTTACTGCCTTCCACATTGGGCAGACCATCACTTTGCCCACCTTCTTTCCGCCTCCGCATCCTTCCAGAGAGGAAGAGAGGCTCCACCGTCTGGACCCAAAACGTGCGCTTTCCTTTTACATCAACCGCACACAACAGTTCCGGGTGGATGACCAGCTCTTTGTTGGCTACGTGGGCGCCAAAAAAGGTCGGGCGGTACACAAAAGGACCATCTCCCGCTGGGAAAAGCCTGCTATTCTTTGGCTAAGAAAGAGCCTCCTGTTGGGCTGCGTGCCCATTCCACCAGGGCTACGGCTGCTACCACGGCTTTAAGCCGTGGTGTTCCGTTACAGGATATATGTCAGGCAGCTACATGGGCCTCGCTGCACACGTTTACCAAACATTACTGCCTTGACAGTCAGGTCCGGAGGGACGGCTTCTTTGGCCGTTCTGTCCTCCGGGACTTCCTTGTCTGAATCTGTTCGCAGACCCACCACCGGGGTTGGTATTGCTGGGGTATCTATTCTAAGGTAAGGAATCTGTCACTAACGTGTCTCTTTCAGATGCACAAGTTACTAACTTGTGTAACGATATATCTGTAAGAGACAGTAGTTAGTGACAGATTCCTTACCGCCCCACCCATCCTCCCCGTTCTGCGAACTGATTTCTAGGGTTAAGGACATCCCTTTCAGGGCCCTAGTATTTTTTCAGACACCTATGTCAGCTTCTTGCATGGCTCTGCGTTCCTGGCGCGGAAAGTCGTGTACAGAACTGACGTTAGCGCGCAGGGGCGGCGTATAAGTACTGCCCGCGACGTCATCCCGGCGGTCTCGACGCCGACGACGGACGCAGAGCCTACCGATGCCGCCTACCGACGCGCAAGGGTACTGCTACGCAAAAACTTTCCGGATCCAGCCTGACGCCTGGGGATATTCTAAGGTAATGAATCTGTCACTAACTACTGTCTCTTACAGATATATCGTTACACAAGTTAGTAACTTGTGCAATAACCACATCAACCCGCTTGATACTTCTGTACAGAATATTATATGTTATTTGTTACATCTGCAACGGTCCAATTTAGCGTACACTTCCATACGCTTACATCTGGCTGCAAAAGCTGCATACCTCCAAAATAGACAACATCTATCTCTTTTTAGAGTGCCTGTTATCAAAGCCTTTATGGAGGGACTCAAAAGAGTCATTCCCGCGAGACGTCCACCTGCTCCAGTATGGAATCTCAACATTGTTCTCACTAGACTAATGGGTCCACCCTTTGAGCCATTGCACGAATGTGAACTGCAATTTCTCACATGGAAAACTGCTTTCCTTGTGGCTATCACATCACTCAGAAGAGTGGGTGAGCTTCAGGCGTTAACTATAGAAGAACCCTTTTTACAAATGCACCAAAATAAAGTGGTTCTTTGGACTAATCCTAAATTCCTTCCTAAAGTCATTTCTGCTTTTCATATCAATCAATCGGTTGAGTTACCAGTGTTCTTCCCTCAACCAGATTCAGTGGCAGAACGTGCCCTACACACATTAGATGTGAAGAGAGCATTGCTTTACTACATAGAAAGGACAAAACCTTTCCGTAACACAAATCAACTTTTTGTTGCTTTTGCTCCACCACACAAAGGCAATCCCATATCAAAATCAGGTATTGCAAGGTGGATAGTCAAGTGCATTCAAATATGCTATGCTAAAGCAAAACGAACGCTAACAGTTCCCCCCAGAGCACACTCTACACGCAAACTGGGGGCTTCTATGGCATTCTTAGGAAATATACCCATAGATGACATATGCAAAGCTGCAACATGGTCTACTCCTCACACATTCACAAAACACTATTGTGTAGATGTGTTAGCAAGACAGCAAGCTAGTGGGCCAGGCAGTTTTACGTACCCTATTTCAAACCACTGCAACAGATGCAGGTTAGCCACCGCTTTGGGAGATAACTGCTACATAGTCTATGCATAGCATTTGATCTACAGCTTATATGCCTCGAACGGAAAATGCTACTTACCCAGTATGCATCTGTTCTTTGCATATAGAGCTGTAGAGTCATATGCGCCCACCCGCCTCCCCGGGTACCTATAACTGTTGCAGTAATATCTTACTTAGATGCATGCATTCATGGACATCTCCTTTTACTACTCTTACTAACTCCATTATCACCCTCTGCCGGAAAACAATCTAACAATGGAGTCGATGCCCATGCGCACTATCACCTAAAGGAGGAGTCACCGACCTCGTGACTGGAAAGACGACTTCGAAGAAAAACAAAGTGCAAACATCCGGACCCAACACTAGATGGCGATATATGCATAGCATATGACTCTACAGCTCTATATGCCAAGAACAGATGCATACTGGGTAAGTAGCATTTTCCTTTCCTCCATAGGATAACATTGACTGTTTTTAACAAAAGGTTTCTAAGTGTGGAGTTGTAAAACCTAAAGAAATTCTTTAAAATTGTACTAACTAACAAAAACGCTTTTACTTAATTGTATACAGGAAATGTCCCAGTGTAGTATCCAGGTATACTACACTGTGTAAGAAAAGTAATCTGAAAGTAATGTACTGGTCATTTTACTAAAAAGCCCATTCAAAGTATATGTACTTTATTTACAAAGCATTTCATTTCTCAGTAACAATGCTGTAAGTCCAAACAAAGTGCATATACAATTACAATCCAAACTGTATTACAACTGTATATTTACTGCAAAGTATTTATCACTTACCAGTGCCAGGCTTGCTTGGTTCTAGGAAATAAAATAACTAAAAGAATATTTTTCTACAAACAATTGGTCTGAAGTTCAGTCTTTGAGTGTGTGAATTCATTTGCTGACTGAGTGTGTACAACAAATGCTTAACACTGTCCCCTGATAAAGCCTTACTGCTCGACCACACTACCCCAAATAGAGAGTGAGGTGCTATCTACTTTACCTCTGCCTACCTTTTGGGTTCCACTGGACTCTGTGCACACTATACCTCACTTTGGTATAGTATATGCAGAGCCAGCTTCCTACACTCTTCCTTTGTCATGCCTCAGTAGGACCATAACTTGATCCTCATATTTCTAATGTGCACTCCATTCGAGCCACCTCACAGATGTCCCTTGTGGCTCCTCACCCTCAAGACAGTGTTCCTCATTGCCATAACATTGGTGCAGCGTGAGTGAGTCTAAACCTGGAATACACCACCTTCTTACCAGACAAACTGGTTCTGCGGAATCTGCCTTCTTTTCTACCAAAGGTTGTGATGCGTGCCACGTCAGTCTAAATATGACCCTGCCATCGTTCTATGCTCCGCCTCACCCCTCTAAGTAAGAGTAGGGACCCCATCGCTTGGGCCCCAAGGTACCAATGAGTTTCTATGTAGATCGTACCAAATGATCACCGGGTGGAAAATCAGCCCTTTGTGGACTTCCCTGGAATGAAAAAAGACAAGGCTGTGCAGAAGAGAAGAATATCTCGCTGGATCGTGCTCTGTATTAAGATCTGCTATGTATTGGCGAAAATGCAACTTCTGGAAGGAGTGGGTGCTGATTTTACCATGGCTAAAGCTGCTACCACTGCATTACCACATGGAGTACCTGTCCCAGACATTTGCCCAACGGCTGTGTGGGCATCTCTCCATATGTTCACGAAGCACTACTGTCTGGACAGCCAGGTTCGCAGAGAATAGCATTTTGCCCGCTCAGTTCTACAGGACTTTATGGTTTGAGTCCATTCACAGCCCTACAATTAGATACTGCTTTGGTATCTATTCAAAAGGTGCGGAATCTGTGGATATAAGGATTCAGCAACGCTCCTTCTAGTAGAGACACTATCTAGCAGCAGATTCCTTCTAGGCGCAGCAACTCTCCTATCCTCCCCCATCTGTGGTTTGACCCTAACCATTAATAAGATCCCAAGTGTAGAAATCAGTAAAGAATTGGTAAGTAACTTCTTTGTTTCACTAATTAGCACACTGATATTGAAACTTGCGGTCGTCGGCCTACATAGTATCAGAGATGAGTGTTTTTTTCTTTACTTAATAAAGTTTTATTAACATTTAACGGGTATCAACAGCACACGTTACCATTGGAGTCCTAACGGTTGCAGGTGAGTACATGCAATCAGATTAATTTGCTTGTGAAAAAATGTAGTACGGTATTGGGGGCTTATTGAGGAATAGTGCACCTCGCTTCAGAAATAACTCAATATTAAGTCCTTCTGCGTGGCAACCAATATGCCATCAAAATAGGTTGTAGCCTGTATAGAAATAGAAAGGAAACATACTAAAATCCCATCCTTCAACCCCCATACCTCACCTCAAATCTCGCCACAAACCTTGCACAGTCATTTGTCTTCCTGGTGAGGAGACAACCTTAGACCTCTGAAGGCCAGAGGTCGCTGCTGTGTTGAAAATGCTGAGGGCAAGTGAGGGATACTGAGCAAGAGCATTGTTGAGGAGAGGGGGGGCGCACTAGACAGCCGGACTGCAGGATGGCCGCCCATCTGTGAGGCTCTGCTGGACATAGCCATGAATCCGACTTTTACCCTTTATAATCGGGGGCATCATCGCTTGCAAACCCGACAGTGCACTCCTATTATCCCGCTGTGCCAGGGGTCTGGTATGTTTTTTCCCTATGGCCTGTAATTTGTGTGTGGAACTGCGGCTCCTCGGACTTTATGCTGCCGGATGGGACTGTGTGCCTTTGGGGGGATCCGGAGGCCCCGCTGAGACTCTTGCCGCTGCACTTGTGACCGCGGCAGACCTTAGGCCTGTTGGGCCCTGCCATTGCGGGGGCCTCTGAGGGATGGCTCGCTACGGGTAGCGGTGCTGACAGACATGGTCGCACGGGCCAAGGTATGACATCTGATGTGGACTGGCTGTCAGGGCCCATGCGGCGGTGTGACACGCTGCTTCTGTCCGGACTAGAAGACAGCGCCAGGTTGCTGAGGCCTGCCAACCCTCTACGGCTTAGTGGAACTACCGGGCCCTGCTGGCGATATGCATCTAAAGGAATCAGCTTGCTGAGGCGGTACACTGGGATGAGTTAGTTCTGCATGGTAGGAATGCTCTGCTATTCCCCTCCTCCCACCCACCCCCCCTCCCGAGCTGCCGCTTTGCGCCAAAGGGGACTAAGAGCCTAAGCCAAGAATTGTCTGTGATATGACAAGTAAATCGGCTATGCTTGTTCACCTGCTGCCTTCCATGCTTGTCCAAAACTGCCCCGCCACTCATGCTGCAGCCACTTTGAATATTTTCCTACTCAAACACCTGCTGTGAGTGACTCCTGCCTGCTCGTGCCCCCCTGGAGCTTCGGGGTGAGGTGGGCTGTGTTCATGGGAAGCGGCCTACTGCTGGGTATCGGACACATCAGTTGGCGCGCTGTGCAGGATTGTGTTGAAAACCTGAGGAAACGGACAAGGGCCTGCTCTTGCCCCCTGCGAATCCTTAGCAGGGGAGTGGTAGGGCCTTGGCGAGCGTTGGTGTCCAGCAACTGTTGGCGTGGATGACTTAGGCGAGGCGGGCTCTGCTTGCAGTGAGTTACTGTATGAATAATGGGTAAAGCAGATTTAAAGCAACCCAAACTGACCTTTGAAAATCGACGACAGACCTGCACGATCAAGCCCCACACCGATGACTCCTTGCAAGGGTGGAGCAGCAAGATTGGACCGACTCCCAGAACCAGACATCAACGCCATGTTCCTGGACTGAAACAGAGCCGCCCAGCCAAAGATGCGAAAATGGACCTATTAGCTGACAGGTTTGACCGCCTTGAAAAAAAAGTCGACAAAGCATGAAGACCAGATTGATCAGCTCAAATGTCGTACCTCGGATGTGGAGGATGGTCAGTCTGTTGACCAAGAAAAGCTATTGCGTATGGAGAAGGTACTAGAAGTAATATGCAATAAAAATGAAGACCTAGAGGGTCGTTTGGGAAGGAATAACCTCTGAATTATGGGGATACCTGAGTGAACAGCCGTGGGCAGGACTGAAGTCTTTGTCGAGAGCATGCTCCGTGCCCTCTTTGGTGAGGCGCTCTCGGTCATGTTCGCTGTGGAACGGGCTCACAGGTCCTTTGGACAGAGGCCCCCGCCGGGGTCTCCAGCGCATCCCATCATAGCTCATTTACTGAATTCTCTGGACCGCAATGTGGCCCTACGCTTGGCAAGGGAGAGACGGCCACTCCAGTTTCAGGGAAATAAAATAACAAAATACCCAGATTTTATGATGGCAGTACAGGCCACCAGAGAGATTTCCTGCTAGTTAAGCGTGCCCTCCAGAAAACTGATACTAGATACTCCTTTCTGTACCCCGCCAGGCTCTGGATCTTGAATCGCTACTTTAATGACCATAAATCTGTGGCCAAGTTTGTGTAATCAATTCCGGCACGGTAGGGGGCTCCTCCCCGACTGCTTGTGGGGAGGGTTCAGGTCTCCTCAGTGACAACGAATAGCCACACACTGATACTACTGGATGCAACCTGCTGACGATCTGGGTCCTGATCCTGTCTCAACTGCGGCTTCCTTCATCTGATTTTCTGAATTTGGGGCAAAGTGCTGTCCATCTATGGTTACGGCCTAGAGATACACCTCCAAAACTTGTGCTCCTCACCATTCTCACTCTGATGAGAGGAAGTGACACTAAGATAGGAATTGCCACGTGCGGCAACACTAATCCATGTGGAAATGGAGTGCACGTTGGTAACCCCCCCACCGATGTTGGTGCTTCCGGCCACCCGACTCACTGAGACGGGGAGTTTGCCGGGCTCTCAGTTTACCCCCATGGGATGAGTTCCATACATATTTTATGACTTCACTGTTGGATGTTTAGCAGAGGGTGAGATCGCGGAATTTGGCTCGACTGGGGAGCCAAAGTGGGTGGTGAGTGGAATGTCTGTTGGTTACTGTTGTTTGCAATTCATCGGCTGCTTTTCGTTTTCCTTGTCCCATCCCGGAGGTCTTAAGCACATACACACAAATCAGCATGATACTGCGACAATGGCTGGCACGCATGCATAATTGGCGTGCGGCGGATAAGCAGTGCGCCCCCATCTCAACACTTCTCTATCACATGCATGCCCAGTTAAGATCCTGACCTGGAACCTCCGTGGCCTCAATGATCGTTGAATGGCGTGACATGTTCTCACCTATTTGCAATGACATTCAATAGATTTTTGTCTTTTGCAGGAACTTCCTCTTACTACAAACACCCTGGCGAGGCAGCGGGCGTGATGGATAGGAGAAAAAACATGGCATACTATTCCAGCTATGCGAGAGGAGTTGCTATCCTTGTATGCAGTTGCCTATCCTTGTGCTGGCGTCGAGTGGTATGCTGTCCCCAGCGGTGATAAGTGCTGCTTGCCGGTATACTGCAGGACCATCTGGTCAAGCTATGAGCTGTGTATTGTCCAAATATGGACGATCCTCAGCTTTTTATGGAGGTGTGGTGTGTAGCCAGTACCTTGGGTCTTGGTGCGATACTGTGGGGTGGAGATTTTAATGTGGTTTTAGATCCGGAAGTCGACCGATCGAGCGATTCTCGACACCTGCGAGTGACGACTAAGCTGCGTATGATTCTTGATGATTTTGACCATGTTGACCTGTGGCGCTCTCGACACCTGAATTAATCTGAGGACACATGTATAGCGGCGACACACACTACTTGGTCCCACATTGATTGCTGGCTTGCCTTACGAGATGCTGTGGCGTGGACCACACAGGTTTCCCACCTGCCTCGGACGCTGTCCGATCACGCCCCAGTCCTCCTTGAGCTTGCCCTCTCAGAGGATCCCTCGCTTGCATTTACCTGGAGGCTTCCCCCTGGTGCCCTGCGTAACCTGGTGTTCCGTGAGGACATCAGAGCTACGATAGTGGAATTCTTTGAGTATGATGACAAATCAGAGATGGCATACTTCTCCCTCTGAGAAGCTTTTAAGGTTGGGATCTGAGGTGTGTGCATGGTAAAGCAGTCTGGGGTGTTGCGGGCGCTGCGGGGTGAGTTGGTGTGCCTGGAAAGGGAGATTAGAGCATTGAAGTTCTAATATTTTACAGAATGTAGCGCTGCAGTACTGGCATCCATCCGGCACAAGCTGGCAGAGTGTGAGGAAGCAGCGCAAAGGGAAACCTGCTACTTGGGTGAGGCGGCTCGCTCACGGAGATATGGGTAGGGTGACAGGGTGGCAAGGCATTAGTCCAAATGCTGCACAAACCCTGGGCAAGCGAATATATTTTAGATTTACAGGACGAACAGCTCTATGAGCATGTTGGCACTAAGGCAGTACAAGGGGCAAATGTTTAATTATTCTCTTTGCTGTATCAGATGCAGCAAGCTAGCCCTCCCCCAGAGCTAACAGCATACTTTAGACTCCATACAGCTGCTGTGGCTTGAGGATGGCCACAGGAAAAATCTTGATGAGCCTTTCACTGTGGAGTAAGTGGTCTGGGTCATTCGCGCTATGCCAGCTGATAATGCCCCACGGTTAGATGGCCTAACAGCGGTATTCTATAAGGAGTATGCCCATTTATTGGCACCACACCTCCTCGCCATGTACGAGGAGTCGCGGGAGGCCTGCTCCCTCCCACCATCCTTAAGAGAGGCACTGATAGTTACAATTCTTAATCCGCGTAAAGATCCTCGGCGTTGCGACTCATATCGTCCCATATAAATGATTAATATGGACAACAAAATTCTGGCTATACTGATTGCCTCAAGACTGCTCCCAATCATTGTGTGCCCAGATCAGTCTGGGTTCTTCCCGGGTAGATCAACATCTCATAACCTGTGTACATTTTTCGCCATTCTTCACACTATCGAACTGACTGAGCGCAGCGGCTGTGTTCTTAGATGCCACTAAGGCGTTTGACTCTTTTGAGTGGCTCTATCTCTTTGCTCTGCTGTCACGCATTGGAGTTAGTTCTTCCTTTAAATGAATGATTGAGTGACTATACGACCAACCAGCAGCCCAGTTATGAGTAAATGGGATGATCACGCCCTCCTTTCTGGTGACAAAGGGGACTCGGCAGGGATGTCCCTAGCCCTGATCCTGTTGGCGATAGCCATGGGACCGCTCGCGGCTCGATTGAGACAACACCACGCCCAGCGTTGTCTAGCCTTTTCGCCCCCTAGGATCGCTATATCCCTATATGCTGATGACGCAGCGCTTTACGCCGGAGATCCACAGATTAAACTTGACCCGCTGATCTGGGAATTCATGAGATTAAGCAGTCTCTCCGGAGTCGTGATTAATTGGACAAAATCTTCCCCCTAACAAATGCGACTAAAAAATTCTCCCCCGAATTTGCAATTGAGTGGGCAGACAGCCCTGTTTAGTACCATGGGAGATGGCTTAGAAGGGACGTGGATGATCTCTGGAGGGCTAGTTATAGGCGCCTGATGTGGCTTAATGAACATGTGGAGAGCTAGCATGTGGTTCCACTATCCCTGACATGGAGACTTGTCATTGCCAAGATGATGATCTTTCCAAAATTCCTTTACCTGTTTATTAATCTCCCGCGGTCCTTGCTGTTTCACTAACGATGTCGGCTCAGATTAAGCCTAGTGTCCCTTGCTTGGGCTGGGGATCAACTCCGGATAGCCAGGGAGATCCTGCTGCTTCTCTTCGAACAGGGGGATCTGGGAGCCCTAGATATGGACCTTTATTATAATTGTGCTCAGGCGCAATTCGGGCACTACTGGCTCTTCCCCACACAATTCCAGGCCCACACGGCTCCTAAGCATGACCTGATTGCACCGTGCCCTTTACAGATAGCAATTTTCCGGGCCCACAGGCGACCGGGGCGCAGATTGATACGGTAGCATGTGCAGTGTGGGCATGGAGGGATCTTATGTGTTGGGCCAAACTGGACCATCTATTCACTCCATCGGTGCTGCTCACAGTTCACCTCCTGCTCCCATATTACTCTTGATGCCGGCATCCACACTAGATTGCGTAACATGCAGCTCACCACAATGGGATCAACATACCTGAAAGTCATTTTGTGTCACCACAGGTAGCCCTTAGGGTCCTGATGCCACTATCCTGGATATCTTCATGTACTATCAGCTGAGAGTGGCAATCCGGGCGATACATGCCTTCTTCTCGGGGGGCCCTCACGCCTTCCAGGTTCTTGAAACAACCCTCACCACTCCATCGCTCCCTATGTTGAGCATGAGACTATGCTGAAATGCAGAGCTCTGCACCGGTGCGCACTCCGGCTAGCCACGGAGCTTGGGACGAGAACCTGACACCTCCCCTCGCTGATTATCAATGGCGGTTTTTTTGTATCAAGGCTCGTGCGCTTTCACCTAACTACCGACTGCGTCTGATACAGTTTAAATTCCTGCATAGACTATACCGCAATCTGGAGAGCTTGTTTAGAACGGGACTGATTAATGCATGCTGCATGCGCTGTGCCATACCCTGCGCCAATTTCATACACCGGGACTGTCCGGATGTGCGTCGATTCTTGGAGGCAGTTTTTGAGACTATAGAGGCACTTACAGGTAACGCACTAGAACGCTCCCTCGCCTTGCGCTCTTGGGCTACGTGAAGGATATGAAGCTGGCGGGCCAGAGGCTCACTGCAATGCTTCTTTTACTCAATAAGCCCCGAGTGGCTATGAGATGGGGCCAACGCGTGGTGCAGCGCATGGCAGACTGGCTCTAAGATGCAGCGTTTTGCCAGGAGCAATTGAATGCATACTGGTAATTGATGCCTGCTTACTCTCGCCCCAAGGACATATGGCCCTCCTGGAGGCATAGCAACAGCCTAAGCTGACTAGAGGAGGCCGGGACAGCTGAAGGCGCTGAGGATCCAGAAAGAGGTGCCCCTCCCGCTGGAATAGGCCTCCCTGAGAGTGCTTGCTGGGCCAAGGAATAACGTAAGCATAGTTGACTGGCCTAGGCTTGAATTGCGCTGCTGCATAGCCAAAGCAGCCACATTTTGCTGCTTGTTGAGGGATTCCCCCTCCCCTTTCCCAACAATTCTCCCGCTTTTTTTGTTGGCACATGATACAAAATGATATATTATGTATTGCTTGACGATGTGTACATGTAATGTCATATTCATTCTGAACCGCTGTTGAGTACTGTGCTGTCTTAGTTTGCCAGAAATTCAATAAAACATTTTTAAAGAAAGAAAGAACAAGAGCACTGTGGACTGGGCACTGTATTCTGAGGAGCACTTCCCTAGGGATGGCAAATATTGCACGGGGTATATTGTATGTATTTATCAAACAGATCTGAGGTTTAGGGTGGTCAAGCATCCTCTTTAGTATGTTTTATAAAGTTTTTAAAGATCACACCTCAATTTATCTTCTGGGGTCGTTTTCAGAAGCCCCGCTTTTCCTCTCTGTGCAGTGCCATTCTCTCCCCTGTGCCCACTTAGTAACCTCAGGCCTCCATTGTATGGCCATGTAAACAAGCATCTGCCATGTTTTATGGTGTGTATTAGGAGTTATTGGCATGTTCCAGGTCTCAATATCCCATTGTACAATCATCGCTCTTCTGATAGTTTCATAAGTCAAGAATGCTCCGCCATGCAGACCATACTGCTCCCGAAGCTCAGGAGAGCACTGTCTGACAACAGACCTCCAACATAGTGATTCTAACCCCAACCCAGCCCATCAATACACTCTTTGTGAGAATGCCATTTCTGAGTGCAGACCCAGAAGTGGTAAGATTGGCGAATAAGGACTAGGTTTTATGGTGCGCAAGAAATGTAGCCTGAGGCTGCTGTAGGCAGTCCAGGGTGTGCGCCGCAGGAGTGATTGCAGCCCTCAGCTGGTGGTGCCTGGGAATAGAAGGCCATGTAGATAATCTTCCTTCAACTGTGCATACAAGTTCTGTTCCCCGACGGTGGTGGTGAGCCAACCAATAAGCTACCCACTGGAGTTGCGCCACGAGGTAGTATTGGGAAAAGTCTGGTGCACCCTTACCGCTCTACCTGGTCAGGAGCATCTGCTTGGACACCGCTATCTTTATCCTTCCTTTACCCCCAAATCAAGTCTACTAGAAGGGAGCCCAGTTCACAGAACACTCTGAAGGGGGGCACAACATCCCGAGAGGTTGGTGAAGAAGTAAATAATGCAGGGCCGTTTCCCCATGTTAGCCTGGGCACTGCGGCCCGTCATGGACAGTGGGAGGGTGATCCAAAAAGAAATCTGAAAGCGCAGCAATCTTACGTCCTTACCCAGAATTGCTTTTAGAAGATCCCCCTGTTTATGGTACGTTTGAACACCTAGGAATTTAAGTGTGGGGTGCCCTTGAGCTATTACCATTACCCAGAAGAATGTCCCCCAAGAACCAGAGATTCATTATAATTAACTTAATGCCCAGACAGTCTGTCAAACTCCTCAAGTATAAATGTCCAAGGGGTTAGATTATCATGGACACCTCGAACATAAAAAAACATATCGCCATGAGCACCGGCGAGGGCCTAAACACTCAACAGGAGGCAAAAAACAGCCATGCTACTGCCAAAAGCACTCCTAGCCGAGCTGAAGGTTCCAGGCAGGAACCCTCCCCTCCCCTCCCCTCCGCTAGGAGAGTTGGGTGCAGCCTGTGGCCTGCCAAGCAGCTGCTTCTGATTGATGGACCGTGCTGCGATGGACAAAGTATGAATCCGCTGTGTCTGCAGCATGCTGGCACAGCCGCAGAGTTAGTAGAGGGGCAAGAGGTGCAATGACCTTCCCTGGCATGCGTTATTCTTCCCGTATCAATCATTGTGCTTGTTCCTGTAGGCAGATTATAGTGCATGCATTTAACTGAGCAATTAATTTGTAAAAACAAAGTCACAATACAGTTGACTTCATTTTAGAAATGAAATTCTTGCATTTTTTTTTTTTAAACAGTTTTATATAGCGCGAACTTGACCCGAATCGGGTATCAAAGCGCTTTACATAGCACCAGTTGCATTACATGAGGACACATTCATTTTTGTTAGGCACGGGGAGATTAAGTGATTTGCCCAGAATCACAGGATGTTCAGCGTCATTGCCGAGACTAGAACTCTTCCCCCCCCATTTCATATGTGTTCACTTTCAAGTCTAAGGAGTTTGTTGTGCGAGGCCCAGGCATTGCGCTGCAGAGCCATCACAGAGTGGCAAGGGTGAAAGAAGGGCAGACAGCCAGTCATGAACCAGTCACATTGTAAATCCTAAACCAAGTCGTAAATTATTCATAAATGGCATAAATCGAGTCCTAAATCAGCCATGTCATAAAGAAGTCAATTTAAAAGACCCAGATTATCAGGTTTCTTCAGTGGTGTGTTCTGGGGTTGGGGGGGCAAAAAATGTCTACGATTTGAACCATAAAACAATACAAAGAAGTAAAGAAACAAGTGTAGATCATTCAAATATACAGCTTAAGAATTCATTTAATTCACAAACAAAAAATATACAAACTCATAATTTAAATTTAAATGGGACATTTAGAGCTTTACAAAATTTGTTTTTATTTCTAAAAGATAAGGTTGTAAGCTAGACTCTAGCATGTCATTTATTCACTTTGACTTTTTTGCTTTATGCATGCTGCATTTTGTTGTAAACGACTACCAGTGCTTCATTTGCGGCAATCAAGTGGGCATACTTCATTCTATTTGCTGTACTTGTGCTGCTCCCACAAATCAAGCAAAGGATACCAACCTATTAATTTTTAGCATCCAATTTCAAACTCCTTCACATTCACTGTTTTAAAATTTGTAATTTTAAATTTAGCTTTTGTGTGTGTGTATATGTGTGTGTATATATATATGTGTATATTATCTACTGGCGGTCGCCAGTAGATAGTTATAGTTAGGACCTATTTTCGATAGGAAATCCGCAACATTCTATTTGAAATAACTCTTGCGTCGGTTGACGAATCTTCGCGAAATTTTCAAACTTTATGGCCCGCTCCGGTCCGCTCCTACACTGAAAGTTTCGGGGTGATTCGTCAAGCGGGGGCCGAGAAAAAAGGGGGGTCCCAAAACGTGTTTTCCCCATTCATTTTCCCATAGGAAACTTTAGCCACGGCTACAGCCTGAACTGCTGAACGGAATTACACCAAATTTGGCAAAGAGGTAGTTCTTGGTTCAGAAAGAACCCTTTTGTTAAATGGTGTAAATCCGTTCAGTAGTTCCTGAGAAAATCAAAAGGAAAATCACATATATATCTATGGCCGCGTCGGATTCGCGCACCCTGAGCGCACCCTGCGCGCACCGTCCCGATCACGAGCTGCATGCTAATTGGCTGTCAACACTCCAAATCAGGAAGTGTTGGCAGCCATTTTATGCCTCGGTAGAACCGAGGCACAGAAACAAGTGCGCAAACGCACAAAGGGGGCAAGGTAGAAACACCCTGACCCCTAGGTCTGCTCAGGGGTCCCACAAGGACGCCCTGGGCAGAAAAGCATTTTTTTTTAAACGGCAGGATGCGCTTAGGGTACGCGGATCCTGCCGATTTAAAAAAAAAAAACAAAAAAACACAAGAAACAAGTGTGCAAAACGCACAAAGGGGGCAGGGTAGAAACACCCTGACCTCCTAGGTCTGCTCAGGGGTCCCACAATGACCCCCTGGGCAGAAAAAGCATTTAAAAAAAAAAATTATAAAAAAAAAAAACGATCGTGCTGCAGGCCTCGCCCCCTTCCTTTACCACTCTGCAAACGCGCCCCCTGGCGCGTTTGCAGAGGGGGAACGACTTCCCCATGAATACTGGGGGTCCCTGGGGGCCAACTAGCCCACCAGGAACCTCCAGTATGCGCCAGGGGGCTGCGTTGCAGAGAGGTGTACAGAGGCCACGCCCTTTTACACCTCTCTGCAACACAGCTCTGTGGCGCTTTTGGAGGTACATGGTGGGCTAGTTGGACTCCAGGGACCCTCAGGATTCAAGGGGACTTAATTCCCCAACTTAAAACGCGCCACGGGAGGCGTTAGCACAGTGGTGAAGGGAGGGCGGGGCTTCAGGTGACATGTGTGCAAACAGGCCCCGTTGCGCGTTTTAAGATGGGGAATTAAATCCCCTTCAATCCTGAGGGTCCCTGGGGGCCAACTAGCCCGCAAGGTACGTCCAAAAGCGCCACAGAGCTGCGTTGCAGAGAGGTGCAAAGGGGCGTGGCCTCTGAACACCTCTCTGCAACGCAGCTCTCTGGCGCATACTGGAGGTATCTGGTGGGCTACTTGGTCCCTAGGGACCCTCGGGATTGAGGAGGATTTAATTCCCCATCTTAAAACGCGCCACGGGGCCTGTTTGCAGACATGTCACCTGAAGCCCCGCCCCCGCCCTTCACCACTGTGCAAATATTCCTCTAAAATCAGCCGAACTACGAATTCCGATTTACTCACCTGTTATCAGGAGAGAACCCAGTGCTGCATCTTTGAGCCCAGCACTGACCTTGAAAAGTAATTCTAACCGTACTTACCAGTAACTTGAATTTCCTTCCATAGGCTAACATTGACTGGTTTCACTTGGAAATTCTTCTAAGTGTGGAGTTTTGGAACTTTATAATATTCCTCTAAAATCAGCCGAACTACGAATTCTGATTTACTCACCTGTTATCAGGAGAGAACCCAGTGCTGCATCTTTTAGCCCAGCACTGACCCTGAAAAGTAATTCTAACCGTATTTACCAGTAACTTGTATTTCCTTCCATAGGAATCCATTGTCTGGTTTTCAGCAGAAAAGTTTCAAAGTGTCGATTTTCACAAACTACAAATATTCCTTAAAAATCGCCTGTATGACTTAAACGCATTATTTCAACTGTTTACAGGAGATGCACCAGTGCTGGATCCAGGATCCACCACTGAGTAAGAAAAAGTAACGATAACACTACTTACCTGCTAAGTGAATTTCCTCCCATAGGATAACATTGGTGATTCTATGTGAAAAGTTTCTAAGTGTCAACTTTTAAAATACAATAATATTCCTTAAAAATCACTACTGTAACCAAAACGCTTTTACTCAACTGTTTACAGGAGATGTCCCAGGACTGAATCTAGGATCCAGTCCTGTGGTTAGAAAAAGTAATCCATAAAGTAACTAATTGCATTTAACTACAAATTCACATTGAGCTCAATGTTGCATTGTGTTTGAAATTGTGTTGCCCATTGCAACAACTGTAACTACTGTACTTAAAAGTCTATTGCCTATTTGCAAAGTATTTAAACTAAAGTAATTCATTCTGAGAAAGTATATTTTGTAATATAATGTATAATGTAATTATAATGTAATTTAAAAATAAAATATCTAAAAATAAATAGTTTAAAAAAATGTAGTAAATCAGTATAAAAATAAATAAATATAACAATTAATACATTTAAAAATTGTCATTTACAAAACCTTTGAAATTCACTGAAAAAAACCATAGGTTTCAGGCACGTTATAGTTAAAAATTAGCATTTAAAAAACCTTACTAATTCACTGAAAAAACCATAGGTTTTAGGGACAGTTATAGTTAGTTGGACATTGCACTCGTACAAAACCCGTGAAATTCCCCGTTATAGTTAGTTCAGGTAACTATAACTCGCGCCCCGCAATGCACTGCTGATGACGTCACATATTACATCACTCATGACATGGTCAGTGACATCACTGATGACATCACTGATGACATCTCAAATGACATCACTGATGACATCACTGATGACATCATCCATGTGATAATTTGATGCATCTTCTCACACCCTAATATAACTTTTGATACACCCACTGTAAATTACAGACTGCCATTGTCATAACCATAGACACTCCAACACCAATTACTATATACACACTCACTGATTCTTAGGTCTACACACACACATCTACTCACTCACCCGTACAGTCACTCATACTTATAGTCACTCAGTACAGGACTATTATATGCACTCATACACCTATATAAACACTCACACACCGCCACTCATCCATAGAGGTACTCACACACCTAGTCAGTCATGCAAAAAATTAAGCACACACCCATTTACTCACCTATACAGTTATACACACACCAGCTCACTTACTCATACAAATACTAGCACATTCTTACGCTCTTATACAATCTCTGATACAAGCACACACTCATCCATACAGTCACTCTCACAATCAAGCACTCTCGCTTATAGCTATTTATATACTCCAACACACATATATACTGCCTTTCACATATGTAGTTACTCACACATGTACCACTGGGACATACATTCATTCACTAACACACTCTTACACACACTTACCCACCCATACAGTCTATCACAGATGCACTCTTGAAACCATCCACCCAGTGAATCACCCACTCACACATCTATGCACAGAGTCGCACACACCCCACCCACACAAACACTCAGGCACCCATACAGATACTCAGACAACCAATCAATAACTCATATAGACACTCATGTAGCTATTCACAAACCCATGCAGCCACTTACACAGCAACAGACAGACGGATACAGACATTCACTCAGTTTAGTCACTAACCCATGCATTCAGTAAGATACGTTTAATCACTCACTTATAGACTCAGTCACGCACCTACTAAATCATCCATTCAGACACTTATACACCCACTCATTCTTCAATACGCCTTTCCCTATATATATTAAACATATTTAAACTTTACAGAAACACACAGTCACTGGATGATGTCTTCAGTGATGTCATTTGAGATGTCATCAGTGATGTCACTGACCATGTCATGAGTGATGTAATATGTGACGTCATCAGCAGTGCATTGCGGGGGCGCGAGTTATAGTTAGCTGAACTAACTATAACGGGGGAATTTCACGGGTTTTGTACAAGTGCAATGTCCAACTAACTATAACTGTCCCTAAAACCTATGGTTTTTTCAGTGAATATATATATATAAGCTTCTAAAATGTCATTTTGTAAACAGTTGTGGACACGCTGAGCCTGTCTCGCGGTACCTCAGAGGTCTAAGGACCACAGATTAAGAACCACTATGCTAAGGTGTCCACCATCTGCATGTTTGAACAGAGGCCATGTTTGATCGCACCCCTAAGTACTTCATCGGCATGCATATCTGGTAACTATTTGGGTCTGCCAATCAATTCAGTTTAATCTCCTTGCCTTTTCCCGCCTGGTCCATTTTTGGCTTTCTAACCTTTATCGCTAAGGCTGTTGTTCCCAGGCATACGTCATCTACCTATAAACATGCCTCACTTATCCCCTTCTTGGGGGGCACCAGTTTGCTAACTTTGAACACCACAAAGAAAGACGAGGAAAACGTAGCTTTAAATAATGCCAATGCCGCCTCAAACCCATCCTTCGCTATTGGTTCGACTCTTCTCCAACAACGGAACCAGCCTGTGAAAATCTGTCGGGAACCTTCCATCTTTACTTGTACCCTCTAGTTGTCTCCAGCTCTTCATGGACGTTCTCACATGATGGTATCTTCTAGGGTCACTGCCTGATGTGAGCTACGCAAAGTGTGCCGCTGCCATCAGATGTGCCTGTGACCATGAAATCAACTTCTTTTTGTTTTTTGAAGACCCATTCAATAAAACACTCGACTGCTCTTCCTGTGGTTTTTGATTGCTAACCCAGTTACCTGCATCATATTGACTGCATATCTTGTGTATTCTTTTGCAAGTCATGGCATCAAAGCATGATATCTGGCCAGCCAGTCTCCACAGTTCTTCCAGGAAAGGTGGTATCAATTGCTCTGCCTCTGCCACAAATTTTCTGAGTCTGTCCATCTGGAAGTAAGAGAGTGCTCTGCATGTAAGTTGCTCACTCCCGTCACATGTCTTGTCTTATTTTCTAAAGGCTGCTCTAGCTGGAACCTGATCATATAATGCATGAGCTTCAAGACCTGCAGACATCTGGCACCTGATTCTATGACCATGGTGTTAGCTTCATATTGCGCAAACGGTGCTGCCAAATTCATAATGCGATTATTATGGGGAAGAACTCAAGGAAGATTTTCTTCTCAACCCTTTCTCCGTCCAGCCCTGAGGCCACTTTTTGGCACACATCGATTTCCAGAGAATAACATCCGACAGCATCTGTGAAAAATTCAATTTGCTTAGCCATTACCCATTCTTCCCGCCAAATTAATGTGCCATTAAACTCTTCCATGAATGTTTGCCAAGTTCGTAGGTCATGTTTCAGCCCTGAGTTTAGACTTGTGTAGTAGCGTCTTTTTCTTCAGTCTAGCGGTAAGCTGACTTAATCTCCTCACGAAGACCCTGCCTGCCGGTATCACCTTTGCTGCTGTGTTCACCTAGCAGCTCTCCTAAAGTTGCCTTGTCTGTTTTCCTTGAAGGCCTCAACTTTGTCTTTCGGTATCCTGGACATGCCCACCACTCAGTGTAGCTCAGTCCTCAGAAAAAGCACTGTTAGATCTGCTGCTAGAGTGACATCCAAGTCTGCCGTCAATTGAATGAAGGCCGCTAGCATGTTATTGCATTGGTCAGTTCCTGGAGTACATACAAATAGGAAATCATCCAGATAATGCAGCTTGCCTCCTCTGGGATATTGCGTATGTAAGGCTCATTCCAAAAATATGCTAAGCGTTCAAAGTGATATGGTGCAGCCAACGGGCATGGCTTTGTCATAAATGGTTTGTCCCCCAGCAGATGAAAGCTCTCATGGTCCTTGGCAATGGTCTAAGGCTGAATCAATAGACCTCTTAGCCGCCAGTTCCCCCCTTCGCCATCAATGACCCCCTACCCATAGACCTCACTGGGTGCCTGTCATCATTGATAATGTGTAACCCACAGAGCACCTACTGGGGTCAGTTCCATCATTTAATGACATGCCCTCTGTGAATGATAGATGGTGTATTAGCCTAGATTGACCAGAGTTTTTCTTTGGCACAACCCCCAAAGGGGATAGGACCAGCAGTCGCTGGTAATAAACCCCACTGTCCCCACTCTCCTGCAGCACCTCACCTTCTGCTTTGGCCTGAAGTCACGTCACCAGTCCGCTGGCTGTCATTCAGGTCCCAGCTACCATAGTTTCCTGAAGCAGTAGTGTCCCTGAGCTTGGCTGGTCCGGGAGTTACTTTTCCTGTCTCATGTACACTGGAGGTCCTCTGGGCCGCTCCTTCTCCTGGCTTTCGGGTCCACCTTCGTCCACTCAAGGACTATGTATTGTTGCAAGCCCCTCATCAATGTCTCATTACAGCTTGAAGATATCATGAAAAATGTGACAATGGTTTAATTTTTTTAAACATATTTGCTCAGTATTTTGTATAATTCCTCAAACAGTCAAACATAAATCCCAGAATGCTGACCAAGGAAATGTTGCACTGTGAAACCGGCACCTGGAAACACCAAATATTTTAGGATTTTCCTGGGGAATGTAGTCTGCACATTCAATTATGAAATATTAGCACAGATCATGAAATTGTGGCAGAATCACTCTTAATGATGCACTGTTCTTTTGATTATCAAACTCAGGATTGTATGGCAAGTGTAAACCCTTTATATTATAATTCTGTATGAACTAAGAATTCTATCAATGCAAGTTAGATCTCAACTGCCATGACTGGCTGACCACTAGAATTTTCTGAACATGAAGTTTGTCAGATATTTAGTGTTTTTTCAGCAACTTGGTAATTTCCTCTAGTCTCCTTTGTGCAGGAATATATTGCTTCCCAGTCTTGACCCCCAACTTTGTTCCTCTGGTTCTCCAGAGCATTAGGGTAGCAGACATGTATGGGTTTTCTATGGGTTCAAGGTGCCTGTAAGCAATAAACAGTGTAGTCCGTTTTGGCGAATGATAAGCAGCAACAGTGAAAATGCTGGTTCAGATTACCTGTTTTATAGTCACAGGTATCACCTGGGACTGTAGAGAAACATACCATAGTGATACATTTTTAACATTCTCACTGTGGAAGGTTACTATCACTGGGTCCAGACCACCCTCACCCTGGTAATGGTAATTCCCTCCAGTCTTCACGTAGGAACATATCCCTCCCAAGACTTGACACATTTGTGTACCTTTAGGTCTTCTGAGTGTGAAGTTGACAGAAATGCATGGGTTTATCATCAGTTAGAGAAGGTATCCGCACACTTGACACCAGGGAATATTTTGGATGGAGGAGTTTCCAAGGGGATGTCTGTGGCCTTTTTTAAAAACATTTTATTAGATTTAAGCAGAACACAAAACAGTGCACAATAGGTATTACCACAAAAATGGTTTTGAGGTCACATAAGAGATCAAAGTACATTGAAATACACCAGTTTGCTACAAATCATAGCGGCAGAGAGCATGGAATGTGGCTTTGCGACACGTAGTCAATTGCACAAGTGAGATCGCTCATTCAACTATCCTAAGCTAGGGACCTATATCTGAACATCTCTGCACCATTGCGTTATGGTACATATCTAGTCATTGTTATGGGCCTCTTGGGGTGCAGCCGTGGTAGCTGCAGGGCCATCTATATGTGGATCCGTCCGTCTCTGCGGTGAGGTCATGCCCCCTCTTGTGGCCAGGAAGGTCACCACTGGGCTCCATATGTCTCTACGTCTCTAATTCACAGGCATTATATCCCAATAGTACTCCAACTATTCTTGACAGTACGCTGTGTCTCGCAGCCAGTGATTGTCTTGGGGTATGGTGCGCCTGCCCCAGTTGATAGCAAGCCTGCGTATCGCCAATAGGAACAGAATAGCTGTGAGTCTGCGGACGGATAAAGGAACGTCTTTAACATAGCAGAGCGATCGAGGTCCGTCCGGGCGCAAACTCAGTGATAGTCTCTATAGTGTCAAAGACCTTCGCCAAGAAGTCAGCGACTGCAGGGCTCCCCAGCCAAGTGCAGAAAAGAAGCAGTAAGCACGCCACAGCATAGACAACGCAGATTCTCCATAAGGCCCATCCTCAACATCTGGACGGGTGTAGGATAGACTTTGTGTAGATATTTGAAATGTATTCAGTGAAGTCTGTAGTGTTGGGACTGTGTGAATCAGTATTGCCACTGTTCCTTGCCGATGGCGGTAGCTAGTTCAGCAGACTATGCTGCACAGGCTTCATGAATGCAAACTGGAGCTTTCTGCTGCATTATTGTGCATAAGCGAGTGATAAGTTTGTGAGGAGATGGGTTAGTAAGTCTCAATTCTAATTCATGAAATGTTGGAGGCGCTGCAGCAAAAGTATTGTGCATATCGGAGATGGCAGCATGCAACTGGTGGTAGATGACCACTTCCAGGAGGGTGTGGGACGGTCTGCTCAGAATATGTTGAACGGAAGTGAAGTGTCCCGCTGGGTAGAGGTTCCCAATTGCGTGAAGTCGCAGCCGTTTCAGACTACCGTGGGAAGCTACGGGTGTCCAGAAAGTGGCACGGTCGGGCGTACATGGGGTCCAGCCGTGCCTGCTAGCACAGCCTGTCCCATGCCCAGATAATGTATGCTGCAGTGTCCACCTCAGTTTGAGGCCGTCTCGAGGGGAGGTATAAAGCAGAACAGAGAGGACAGGGTGCAACACTGTCATGCTCTGAAGTCGTATGGGGCTGGAACAAGGTAGGATGTAGCCAGTAGTGAGCAAACTGCACCTGAGCGCAGTAAAAGTGTAAGTCCATGTCCGGGGCACATAGGCTGCCCTGCTCAGATGTGTGTGGCATTTGAGTGGCATCTTGGGGGACCTACTATTCCCCAGACATTTCTTAAAATTAGAGTCACCGGGAAATCCATGGTGACCTGGCTTGTCTGAATACCAACACCTTTTATTATCCAGAACCCATTGGAAATGTGAAGGTATGGGTAAAAAAAAATTATCACATAATTTCTTCTGTAACAAAAAAGTCCAGAAAGGCTAATGGCAAAGGTCCTAAATTGGTAGAAATCAAAATGAAGAGCGAGGAAAGGTAGAAGCCAGTTCACTTCCCCAGGGTTTATATGCAAGTATCAAAGGGAACTAGCTACTGAGTAGGAGCTCCTGATATGTGTATGTAGAGCAACACATATGTGTTTAGGAAGACCCTCACTCACCAACCTAGTTGGTGACATGCTTCATCATCGGGTCCCACCCAAGGTACCGAGTGTACCTTGGGTGTGCTTCAACGCCTGAATGCAGCGGAGCTGGTTCTGTGCAGTGAGTGTGCAGTGAAAGTGAAATGAGTGTGGCCTAAAAAACTGTCCGTAGGGTCCCGTTAAACAACAAAAGACTATTTTAATGTATGGGCCCTCGGCAGAGGTTAAAAAAGGAGAGGTGGATATCCGTGGAGATATTTAGGCTCCAATATCCTGTGTGGTCAACATGTTTCAGCCAGTCTCTCACTACTGGGCTGGCTTTCTTCAGGACCTTATGAGCGTGGAATTAAAATGGTGGTCTAAAACTAAATGTGTTAGAGACCATCTATGTGGCGCACTCGCTAAGGTGCGTTATGTGGTAGAGGATGGTTTCCTCTAGCGACGCATTCCTGTTGGTGGGGGGAAGAAACGACAAACAGACATACACATAGATACATTTAGAAGAGATCGTTAAGCACATTCAATAGTGTGACTCAGGAGCGTGGTGTCCGTGCTCTATGCGGCTAAAGTACGTAGTGAGGACGGACCGTGGCGTTTTTAGTGCATTGTGTTTAAGTCAAAACAATGTATACGCCTCGTTTATATGCGTTACCGCGTCTTCCTAAACACATATGTGTTGCTCTACATACACATATCAGGAGCTCCTACTCAGTAGCTAGTTCCCTTTGATACTTGCAAAGGTCCTAACTTGCAATGTTCCCACACTTCTCCAGATAAAAATTGTGCTCCACATGTATGGTAGGGTCTATTGCACGGGGCAAAAATAGGTAAAAAATGTAACCACATGAAGACCACATTGACTCTATTTTGACTTCATATGCTTATTTATCTGACCTGTTACAGTCATCTGCAATTAGCCACCAACACAAGTGAGACACATTTTTATTTGTAGAAGTGTGGGAACACTGGGTGGTGGGAGTTTTGCTTTCTGTGCAAATCCCTGAACTTTCCATCTCGTGAAAGTGGTGAAATCCTGTTTTTGTTCTTTAACGAGTACTTGACCTATGTAGACCATTCTGAGTAACAAAAAGTGATGGAATCCACACAAGTTACACCACCCATGACTCCTCTTCATATTTCGTATTGAGAAATGTCTTGGGTTAGTAGGTTTCCCTATGTGTTAAATGAACCAGAATCAGCCCTCTTAATGCCGAGCAGTGCTGATCCCTCCTTCCTGCTAGAATGTCAATGTGAGGTGAAGGTGCCTTACAGAGGAACGGCACTGTTGAAATTTTTTTCTAAGCCTAAGAAAAAAAATCCAAACAGTGTCCCGTCACCTCGGCGCTGTGTGTGTGTGTGTGTGTGTGTGTGTGTGTGTGTGTGTGTGTGTGGTATGTCTCTTTGCACCTCAGCGAGGAGTCAAGACTGCTTCGATTTTTCCTATGGATATGAAAAAA
Source organism: Calotriton arnoldi (assembly GCA_963921515.1). NCBI lineage: Eukaryota > Metazoa > Chordata > Amphibia > Caudata > Salamandridae > Calotriton > Calotriton arnoldi. Next base: position 1,780,795 of record CAWUFW010002278.1, on the reverse strand, counting down.
TCTGAACAGCATACAAGCTCCTCGCTGTGGAACAGACAGACAGGCGTGTCTGTCTGCAGGGCACTGTTTAGATTTTTTCAGAGGATAAGAAAAATCCAGATAGCGTCAAGGCTTTTTGCTGGGTCAGGCGGGTCTCTCTGACTGTCCCCCCCCCCCCCACCAAGGATCCTGGTGCTGATTGAATTATTATTATTTTTTGTTTTTTGGAGAAGCGAAAATCGAAGCAGCATCTGGGCTCCTTGCTGTGGTGCAAACTTGTGTGTACTCCAGAGAGAAGCCAGGCACTATCTTTATGCACCCAAGTGATAAGTCAGGCACTGTTAGGAATTTTTCTTAGGGTAAAAAATGAAAAAGATCCAAACACCTTCAGGTTTCTTGCTGGGGTGCAAAACTGTGTGTCTGTGTCACTGAAGAGGAGTCTGTTGGTTTGTTTCTTAGGCTAAAACGTCAAGCTCCTTTCTGGGACATGGATGTGTAGCTCCTTCCTCTCCCAGTGTTTCTCTTGGACAGAGAAGCACTGGGAGACAAAGGAGCTGTCTGGAATTGAATCAGAAGTTGGAATTAGATGGGGAGGGACTAAGAACAATCCTAGCCCATCTGTTTCCAGTCCCCTCCTCCTGGTTTGTTTTTTCTGTTAGTGAGGTGGTAGGGGTGATAGGAGGGAGAATGGTAGGCGCTGGGCTGTTCTTCCCTCTCTCCCATCTCCCTTCCTCTCACCAACAGAAAAAGTGCCTCGAGCTGGTGGGCCTGGCTAGTGAGGAGATGAGGGCAGTAATAATTGTTATCCAGTATTGGGGTATCTTTCATAGATTCACATGCCTGAATCATTCCCCTTCGTCGAGATGGGAGTCCCACTGTAAAATATTCAAGCAGTGCCTTAAATCCTTCACAGGCTAAACAGTAGCCTATCTATGTCCTTTTTAAAAAGGACCACATGTTGGCATTCAGCCAATCAGCTGTTAGCACCCTCTAGAACACTCCCAGCAGAGGCCAGTTCTCAGATTTTCACCGCACGTCGTGTGGAAGGGAGTCTCACTGAGTGCTACTCAGTTTCTTCTCTTCAGCAAATCTGGACATCATGTCAGACATAATAGGCCTTTTCCGCCCTTGTACAACCTGTGGGAAGAAAAGGGTCCATGTGGATGATCCACACAAGGAATGTATTTATTGCCTATATCCTAGGCATGAGGTGAGAGATTGTAAGATCTGTTGCACCTTCTCAAACAAGACCCTCAAGGACAGAGAGGGAAGATTGTTATTGTGGCTCCAAACCACAAAACAACAATCTCATTCTTCTGATAAAGAAGAGGGCAGAGCTTCAACATCCCACAAGAGGGCTAGATCCAAGGACCGTTCCTCAGGTGAGGGAAGAAAACATTTTAAGGCTTTCCAGGAAAGGGCTTAAAGTAAGGAGAAGGCTACTAAACACGCCTCTGAACCGGCGTATCTGTGCCCTCTACACCTGTCAGGAAGGAAAGAGATCGTCCTAGAGCCTCCTCTTCTGATTCTGTAAGTAGGAAAACCTTGAAAAAGCCATCGCAGACGACAATCTCTCTCTCGTCGACGACAATCTGTGTAACATCGTCGATGCCATCGTCGACGGCAACGGTGACGACAACGGCGATCCAGTCTCCTATTCTCTCTACCAGAGTCTCCATGTCGATGACGAGAGCTTAATCGTCGTCGAAGACCATTGACATCCCTCCGTCGGCTGCGATGCCGTGGACGAAGATCCTTATGATGACGGACTCGTCCACTGGTGGTCCGTCGACGAAGACACCGTAGACGGCAGAGACATCGTCTACGAAGGCACCGTCAACGACGGGATTTATAACAATACCGTCGACGAAGAAAGTGCCCTTTCCCATAATTTCTGCACCGTCGACGCCTCCGTCGAGGATTATTCAGGTCACTAGAGTAACAAAGACATTCTTACACCCATCTATGCAGGACTATAGCAAGGTATCGCCTTTGCTTCCATCACATCTGTTGGAAGGGTATGTAGAAGAAGAGGATGATGATGATGGCCTCTGTGGGGTGGCTCACAGCCCATCTGAGCTTCATGTGAAGTGCCAGGAGGATGATGAGGAGGATTAAGACTATCAGGAAGAGGCGCAATATTACCAACAAGGGTATATGGCTCCACGTCATAGTTATCACTTTAACTTCCGACCGGAACCACGCCCCAGGGACATGGCCCATCTACCGCCATAATTAATCGAGGATCTTCAAGCCATGTTGGCAGATTATAGACAAAGATTTCCTCCTCAACAACATCAATCAGAGAATCTGGTACCTCAAGCGGAAGAACCTGCAGGTACACCAGGTCCTCAACCGCCTAGCACACCTGTGAATATGCCGGGCTCGGGGCAGTCGATCCCGGAGCACAGAACACTTCCTCTTCGGTAGAAGATGTAGAGGAAGGAGAACTGCCAGATCCAATATCTGCTCCTGGCCCTTGGGATGACTACGTGATTCCAACACCATCCCCTCCTCCGCACCTTCCGTCAGACTCTCTTCCAGAAGATATCTGGGATTTCACAACTTAATGCAGTGGGCAGCCAACAGGTTTCATCTGCCTATTGCAGTGAAACAAACCAAATGTTTCCTATACGACTTCAACTAAGACACAAGGAAAGTGGTATGCTCCATACCTATCATTGACCATATATGGCAGGAGGGCATCAGGATTATGAAAACACCAGCGTCCATACCACCGGTACTGCCTCGTACCTGGAGAAGAAGTATAGGGCTCCGGATGACTCTCCATCTTGCCTTATTGGACATCCTAAGCCATATTCGGTCATCTCCCAGGCTGCACAAAGGCGATCTAAGAACCTGGCTATCTCGATTACTGCCAAATCTCCCCCCCCCCATATAAGGAAGGGCGTAGAATGGACATTCTTGGAAAAAGATTTTCTTCAATGGCAGCTGAGACAATCAGAGCAGCGAAAGCTCTAGCCATTATCGGGCCCTATGACCGCCAGATGTGGTCCGACATTGCAGGGCTAATAGACCTTATCCCGGAGGAAAACAGACAAGATGCATGTAAGATACTGCTGGAGGGTGAGCGTGCAGCTTCAGAGACAATTGACTGTGCCCTTGACGTGGCAAATACTGGTTTTAGACTGTCAGCTGGAGCGGCTGTACTTCGACGTCAGGGATGGCTAAAAGCAACCACCTTTAGACCTGAGGTACAAGCAAAGGTTCTAGATATGGCTTTTGACGGTGAGTCACTCTTTGGAAAACACATTGATGGAGCTCTGTTGGCAATCAAAAATTATACAGACACCGCAAAGTCATTGGGCACTCTGCAGTACAGAAGGCTACCATTCAGAGGTGCTAGAGGGCGAGGATTCGCCAATTACATAGGAGGATACCAAAGGGCTCAACAATATCAGCCATATCAAGCTCAATATCAGCAATCTTATAACCCCTCATCTTATCGTCAACCATCTACAGCTGGTTTCTCTCGCCAGGGAGGCCGCAAGCGAGCACCCCAACAAGGCTGCGACTCAGGCAGAAAGCAATGAGCACGTCAGGGTACCAGCCCATCTTCCCTCTTCACCCGTGGGTGAGAAAATTTCCAGTTATGTATAACGGTGGCACGAAATAACATCAGATTGCTGGGTGTTGGACCTAGTCACCAATGGTCACACTCTAGAGTTCCTTCAGCGGCTGCCAACCACTTCACCCAGGGGTACCCCTCCCCCTCGTCTTCACTTATTACGAAAGGCAGTCTTGGCCATGCTTCTCAAAGAAGCAGTAGAAAAAGTACCATTCACTCAGAAGGGAAAAGGTTTTTATTCTCGTTTTTTCCTAATAAAAATGAAATCGGGAGAATGAAGACCGGTTCTGGACCTAAGGAACCTCAACAAGTTTCTCAAAAAGCAGACGTTTAGGATGGTAACACTCTCCGATATCCTGGGCTGCTTAAACAAAGGAGATTTCATGACTTCGCTCGACATGGAAGACACATATTTCCATATCCCAATCCATCCGAAACACCGGAAATTCCTAAGGTTCACGGTGGCTGGTACCCACTATCAATTCAAAGTACTACTGTTTGGCCTCAAATCTGCACCACGGATCTTCACCAAGTGCCTGGCGCCAGTAGCGGCGACCCTGCGGTCTCAGGAGTTTCAAGTATTTCCGTACCTCGACGATTGGCTGCTCAAAGCAGCAACAGCGCAGGAGGCCAATGGAGCAACGAAAGCTTGCCTTCATTTGTTCAATACGTTGGGACCTACCCTAAACAGGGAAAAATCGGTTTTGCATCCAAATCAAGTAATATCTTTCCTGGGAGCGTCCATAGACCCCATTCAATGCAAAGCGTTCTTGTCTCAGGAAAGACGGATACGTCTGCAAATGCTTGCAAAGATCATATCAAAAAAAGGGTCAGTTTCTGTGCGAATGTGCAAGTTGCTCCTGGGGATGTGCTCTTTAGGGATAAATCTGCTACCTCTAGCCAGACTGAAGATGAGGCCTCTTCAAGAGGAACTGCAGAAGCAGTGGCAACAAGCTTTGGGATCCTTCGAAGATGTAATTAGAATCACAGCACGGATGGTGAAAGCACTGCAGTGGTGGTTTCAGGCAACAAATCTCGTTCAGGGCCTGACTTTCCTACAGAGCACCCCAGATTTCATTCTAACAACGGACGCCTCCATGGAGGGCTGGAGAGGTCATCTACAAGACTTGCAAATTGTCTTCGGCGCAGAGAAAGCAGCACATCAACAGCTTGGAGCTCAAAGCCATAATTTTATCTCTTCAAGCTTTCCTGCCAAGAATAGCAGGCTCCTCCATGTTGGTTCGTACGGACAATACGACCAGCATGTACTATGTCAACAAGCAAGGAGGAACAAGATCCATTACGCTATCTCAGGAAGCGCAAGAATTATGGGAATGGACAACAAACACACCATGGGATTTCGTTGAAGGCCGAGCATGTCAGAGGTCTGCACAATACCCTAGCAGACACATTAAGTAGGTCTCAGTCCAGTTGTCACGAGTGGGAGCTCGAACAAATCCAGCTGGACAAGGTATTTCAAAAATGGGGGAAACCAGCGTTGGACCTCTTCGCAACGTAGGAGAACACCAAATGCCAGTACTATGCCAGCAGATTCCCTCTACCAGGGTCATGGGGGAATGCCCTTTTAATGCGATGGTCAGGGATATATGCCTACACTTTTCCCCCATTCCGTTAATTCTCAGGGTGCTAACCAAGATGAAATCGGAAGGCTGTCGTCTGATCTTGATAGCACCACGTTGGCCTAAACAATACTGGTTCCCAGAACTGCTTCTACTGTCGGAGTCGAAACCCATTCGCCTGCGGCCATCCTCAACAATGTTATCAAGGGACAAGTGAATCATCCGGACCCACACTCTCTTCATTTGCACGCATGGCTCCTAAATTCCTTGAATTTAGGGACCTAAATATACTGCAAGAGTGTAGGGAAATCATTGCTAAATCCCGTGCTGAAAGCACTATCAAAACATATTGTTTGAAATTGAGACGATTCTGTTTCTGGTGCGAAAGAAATAACGTTCACCCACTCCAAGCTCCTGCTGAACAGATTTTGCTGTATCTCCTCCCTCTGGCTAAATCAGGTCTCACTTTCTCTTCAGTGAAGGTTCACCTGGCTGCAATTTCCCGTTATAGGAAATCTCCTCAAACTCCTTCTCTCTGTGCATCTAGTCTTATAAAGCAGTTCATGAGAGGTCTTTTCCGCGCATTTCGCCCGGTGCGTGCGCCTCCTCCGGAATGGAAGCTCAATGTGGTCCTGGCGCAGTTGATGAGACCGTTTGAACCAATTCTCAAAGCGGAGCTTAAATTTCTCACATGGAAGGTATCCCTCTTACTAGCTCTTACTTCTGCAAGGAGAGTGAGCGAAATACAAGCCTTTACAGTCAAGGAAACTTTTCTACATTTCACTGAAAACGCTGTAACTCTACGGACGAATCCGACGTTTATTCCAAAGGTACCAACACAGTTTCACCTCAACAAGCCGGTGATATTACAATCTTTCTTTCCAAACCCATCTAGTCCAGCAGAACGGGCATTGCATACGTTGGATATCAAGCAATGCTTGAAATTCTACCTACACAAGACGAAGGAGATGAGGAAAACAGATCAGCTCCTGGTCGCTTACCGACAAGGAAAACAAGGAACAGCAGTAACGAAGGCAACGGTCGCCATATGAGTCTCATCCGCAATCCAGTTCTGTCACGAAAAGGCTAACCAGCCTCTGACAGCAAGAACTAAAGCACACTCCACCAGAACAGTTTCTGCATCAGCAGCTTTGTTTGCCGGAGTGACATTAGACAAGATAGGCCTTGCTGCGACATGGAAGAATGTCCACACTTTTACGAAGCATTACTGTCTGCAATCCACGCAACAAGAGGATGCAGGGGTTGGCCAAGCGTTACTGCGTCATCTCTTCAATTAAGGTCAGCCTCTTTGTTTGAGATAAGAGGAGCTCTTTCTTTATTTTAATCAAGGTATTGGGTATGTCTGGAAATGTATAGACAAATGAATATATAACTGTATTTCACTATTTTAATATATGTGAATGCTTGTGTATCTTGGAAGATTTACCTCAACAGTAGTGGTTTTAGCATTTTATTCTGCTGGAACGTTTAGTGCACGCATTTTATACAGGATATTGAATGATTATTAGAGATGTTACTAGTATATGTCTATAGCATTGGGAGTTTAAAGTTACATGTCTCCCACCGTCCGCTAACGACAGTTTTATGGTACTGCTTGCTATTCTGATTCAGGCATGTGAATCTATGAAAGATACCCCAATACTGGATAAGAAAATAAGTTACTTACCTGTAACTACGGTTATCCAGTATTGGTATCTTTCAAAGATTCACATGCAACCCACCCTCCTCCCCGTGGAGTCAGTTCTCATTGATTTTGGCATCCTTACTTCCCACTTGTGCTTAGAAAATCTGAGGAGAACTGGCTTCTGCTGGGAGTGTTCTAGAGGGTGCTAACAGCTGAATGACAACATTTGGTCCTTTTTTAAAAAGGACATAGATAGGCTACTGTTTAGATGGCCTTGGGCCATTATAGCCTATGAAGGATTTAAGGCACTGCTTGAATATTTTACAGTGGGACTCCCATCGCGACAACGGGGAATGATTCAGGCATGTGAATCTATGAAAGATACCCCAATACTGGAAAACCGTAGTTACATGTAAGTAGCTTATTTTCATTTTAGGCACTCCCATAGTTTTGTACACTGAATTGAATGGACTTGGAATCGGTTAAGGAATCACTCACAGGCCCATCTGATGTGGATGACTCCAAGGCTGCCCCATGACATATATATGCCATAGGGGCCTTACCTGGATACCCTTTCAAGATATATCAGTCAAGGAGTTAACTCGTTAGAATCTTTGCTCACCATACAGCAAAAAACACAGAAAGTAATTTAAATGAAACTAGAATTTTATCTTTCTTTTGTTTTTGAGAAATTAGCACTACTAAAAGGGACTGGTGGGCTTCAAAACTTGAATATTAAGACCCTTCAAGGATCCAAATCCACCAAAGTTTCATTTTTTTTTTCAAACTTGTATTTTATTTATTATCACACAAATATCACATTACATGTTGTCCCTTCGGGTCACAAAGCAATGAAAAATGAATCATAGATTACCTTACCTATCAGGTAAGTAGTACAGGATATCACTGCGGCCTCAATGTTCGCCCATGTGTTCGGCTAACAAGCGTCATTGCTGGGCATACATCATCATGTATGACATATAGGACCACTCCCGTAGGTATTAATCATACGTAAAAACAAAACTAACAATTAAAAACTATAATAATAACTTGGCAGGGACATGCAGGCGGGCGATATTATCTAGAAGAATCCTCAAGCAGCAGATAGGGAGCAATTATGTGCGCATATGAAGCCCCAGTCTCCCAGGGGACGAAAGCATCAACTCATCTGAGCGGAGGGAAGCCGGAAACGCGCACAGGGTATCAATCAAGAGTGGCTCAATCTGATGAGTTAGGCGTATAATTCACCTGTTTCGATATAACAATAAGGGGGCATGTGAGGAACCGTCCCATCTCCATTCCCCCAGTCCTACACTCCAGGGCATGGCCTGTCCCGCAGTCTGCTCCGTCTCTTGCATTCCTACCTATGTACCTTATGCTGCCATAGACCACACACCAACTCAATCAGCCAGTAAGGGGATCATCTGCCAAGATCACCACAGAAGCATCGAGATCCTCTGAAGTTAATATATTTGAATAATCATCAAATACTAGTGGATGAAGAATAATTTTTCCCTTTGTCCAGGGTGAGAATCCTAGATCCTTAGAGGACTTAAGGATCAGAGCAATCTGACTGGCTGATAGCAACATAAACTTTTTGTGCAGTATCCAGTATACAATGCCAGGTACTGAAGCCTACTGTCCTGAAAAAAGTGAGTGTGTAAGGGGAACACCACCTGACTCCATAGAGGATGGGAAGGTGGGGGGGGCAAGCCTGTAGATACTGCCCCCTAAATTAGCATGAAAACACACACCCCTATCTTTCTTGGGGGATTTGTGGATCCAAATTTGAGCCAGCAAGGTGGTGCTGTGCAGCTCTGCATTGACTTCATATTTCCCCGGAAGTGATGGGCTGGAGCCAAAAATAAGTGCCAGCCCAGAGCTCTGACGTCAGTTCCTTTCTTTCCGTACCCTCTAATGCAGATCTGGAGCTTTCTTCCAATTTTGCCAGCCTTTCAGCGACTTTTTAAACAAGAAAATCCAGTGTGAAAGGGAACTATGTCCCCTCTTAGAACTACAAGGTTCAAACCATGCTATGACTGTAGAAAACAGAAGCCAGTCACAGGCTTGCACAAGGTATCTCTCTGATGTTTGTGCTGTGGGCTCGTCTTGAAGTCATTCAACAAGTGTGCCCTCATGCACTTGAATGCAATCAGGGACAGAATTGCGAACCTGTAGTTAACTAAACACAAGAGGAAGTTGCAGGCCTCGCCTAAGTTCTGCTCCAAGTCAAGCACCCGCGAGAGGTCAGCTTGGGGGTCAAAGTCCTCCGGTAAGTCAAAATCGAAGTCCAAACATAAGCACAAGAAAGCGAAGCGAGGCTTGGCCCCCATCCACCTACTGTCTTGCCAAAGAAAAGGAGCGTGGGCATCCCAATATCAGTCAGTCTCCTTCCAGAGCTCTGGTTGCAGAGCCAATTCCAGAATTGTTCCTGGGGTACCCAAAATTTCCCGGGCCATCAGCGACACTGCAGCAAATTGAAACCTTTAAGGATGCTATTCTGCAACTACTTGGCACTCTTTCGGCACCATCTGATCTGCTTGGGCCATAACGGCCTCTGTACAGGATCTGGTACAGACTTTCACTCCAACTGTATGACCTCCATCAGTCCCTCCTTGATCTGTGCCTGTACCAATCCCACTGGTGCTGGTTCTGATGTATGATCCTGAACCGACTTCAGCACGATTCCGACTGTTGTCGGTCCACGCAATTATCAAAGCACAACTGGTCACCATACAGCCTGATTGTAATCCTATACCCCTACTAAAGCAACAAGCCATCAAAGGCACCATTATCTTTTTGGTTCTGATTCCTCATTATGATAATGTCAATTTTACATGAACTTAAGAGGCCAGCGTACTTGATACTTCCCCTGATACAGGGTTGAACTCTGGGACGTGGTCAATGAGATCGTGCTAGTGGTCGCAGAAGACCTTAGAACCTCACTGTCTCGAACCATTCAGGATGATCAAGATGTAGCTAAATACCTCTTCCGTGCTAGGCTTGATACTAATGATTGTTTGGGAAGAGCAGTTGCTTTAGTGTGGTGCTCCACTGCCAAGCGTGGATGGGCTCCACCAGATTTCCTAGAGACATACAAGCCTATCTCATGGATATACCTTTAATGGCTCATGCCTGTTTGGTGAAAAAGCCTGCCTTCTAACATTTCAAAGAGAGTAGGGCCACAGCGTGTTCTCTGGTTCTTTTGACCTCTCACCAGTTTAAAACAAGCATTTGCAGTGCAATAGGTCTTGCATTTTTCATGCGTATATTGGCATGTTATTGGCTGGTCGTATACATAGTAATTTATTTATTTATAAATTTTTATATAGCGCGAACTTGATCCCGAAGGATATCAGAGTGCTTTACAATTTGGGGGAAAGGAAGGTAACAAATCAAAACATGATTTCTTTTCCCATTTATTTGCACTGCGGGTGTTTCCTGTAAATTCAACATCTGCCTCCGTGTGCTTTTTTACAAAATGATAAGGCATCCAGAAGTGTGATTCTTTACATTTTATACAGATATTTTAGAACATTATTAAAAGCTGGAAATGCAGTCTAATGCTTACATGAAAGCTTTACATATATTTGATTTCTATACTGGAGAAGCCATAGGAGGTGCACAAGGAATAAGAATTAAAAGTTGAATTATGTAGCATTAAAACATCGAAACGATGTTGGGTGCAATTCATAGTGTGCTGACACTAAGTAAGAAAGGCTAGAGGGCTTGCTGTTATGAGGAAGACACCGAGTGGGGAGGTAGGAATGAATAGGAGTGAGCGAGGAGGCAGGGAAAAGGAGCAATAAAAGGGCAAGATAAGGGAAAAGAAGCCAGAATCCCAACGATAAAGGCATAATTAAAATCGCAAGCAGTGGCGTAGGAACGACAGCAGCAATGACGGGAGGGAGGGGGTGCGAGCGCAGAGGTAACAGTTGGACAGAGATGGCCAACGATAAAAAACAATTGGTGATGTCCGCTGGGAGGGAACCAAGCACACAAAGGTTGGACAGATGGACATTATAGACCAACCACAGTAAAGTAATTTAGAAAGGCAGGCCAACTTACCAACCAACAATGAGTGCTGGAAGTTTTGAATGCCCGTATCCTGAATACAGCATTTCTCGAAGAGACAGCGCAAGCGCTGCCTAGGCGAGACCTAAAAATCAGAGGCTACTCACGGCTCGAAAAATTAGAGAAATGTTACAAGAATTGCAGGCCTAGTGACTTGAACAATCTACTCGACCTAACTGTAATGTGCTTGACCATAAACTCATCTCAAATTGTGAGATCCTAGGCAAAATTTAATTTACCAAGTCGCCTTGTTCTTCATTATCACACACCTTCAAATATGTGAATTCAGCATGTCCGCAGTGGAAAACCCGTTTGTTTGATTTAATAATCTAAACTTTTGCTCTGTGTATAATAAAAATCTAGCCCTCATATAGAATGAACATGGCCCCTGACTTGCCTCTTAGTTTGCTAATTGCATTGTCATCAGGGAATGTTTCTCAGTTCCTATTTAAAACATGTAACTAAAGCATGATGTAGTAGTGCACTGTCCTTTACAGATATATTTCATTGAAATGGCTTATACTTTACCCCTGACATGCAGTTTTAGTGAGAAAACTCTATAGCGTACAAACAATGTGTGTAAATCCAGGTTCTGAAAATATTTATCATTTGCATATCCCCAAGTAAAGTATTCGGATTTGTTTTGATTCTAGTAAAAACTTTGTGTCTGAGGCATGTGTGCTGTAGATACACATGCTTTGCATACTCCTGCCATCTAGTGTTGGGTCCGTTTGTTTGCAAGTTGTTTTTCTTCGAAGAAGTCTTTCCTAGTCACGAGGTAAGGTGACTCCTCCTTTTGGTGATAGTGCGCATGGGCATCGACTCCATTGTTAGATTGTTTTCCTGCTTTGCATAGACTATATAGCAGTATTCTCTCAAAGCAGTGGCTAACCAGTAGATGTTGCAGCTGTTTGAAAAAGCGTTTTTAGCACTGCTTGGCCTACATTGGCTTGTTCACGTGCTAACACATCCACACAGTAATGTTTGATTAATTGTGCGGTGTGGACCATGTTGCTACCTTACAAATGTCAGCTATAGGGATGATACCTAAAAAGGCCATAGATGCTCCTATTTTACGAGTGAAATGCCCTCTAGGAGGTATAGATAAAGTTCGTTTAGCTTTAGTGTAGCAGGTTTGAATGCACTTAACAATCCATCTTGCAATACTAGATTTAGAAATGGGATTGCCTTTCTGAGGTGTAGCAAATGCACCAAACAGTTGTTTTGTTTTGCAAAAATCTTTTGTGCTTTCAATGTAATACAATAGCGCACTTCTGACATCAAGAGTATGAAGAGCTCGTTCTTCTACAGAATCAGGTTGAGGAAAGCACACAGGCAACTCAACTGACTGGTTGATATGGAAAGCAGAAACCACTTTGGGAAGGAACTGTGGGTTGGTGGGAAGAACTAGACTGTCTCCGTGAAGTTGAAAGAAGGGTTCTTCTAAGGTTAAAGCCTGTAGCTCACTAACTCTCCTTAATGAAGTGATTGCAATGAGGAAGGCGACTTTCCATGAAAGAAACTGTAGTGGACAGTTGTGTAATGGCTCAAAAGGTGGACCCATGAGCCGTGTAAGTACAATGTTCAGATTCCAAACTGGTGCTGGAGGTACTAATTCAAAGTGATACAGCTGGCCCAAGTTCTGTTTGCTTTGGATCAAGGCAACAGGATATCATTATGCCATCCTGCAGTCTCACAGATGTCTCCTGCCATTCAGGGTAGGTCAAGAACATTTTCAGTTTGCCATGCTCCCCTTCAGCCTTACCAGTACCCCTCAGGTGTTCATAAAAGTGATGGTGGTGGTCCCTGCCCATCCAGGGTGCCAGTTTTTCCCTAGATCCACACTGGCTGTTGAAGGCGGGCTACCCAAATTTAGTCTGGGACCACCTCCAGACAATGGTTAACCTTCTGACATTGGAGTTCTCGATCAACGACCCGAAGTCGCACCGGAGTCCTTCGCAGAGGCTTTCATTTATAAGAGCCGTCTTGGAGATCGTCCAGTTCAGGGCCTTCTCTCCATTTCAACACATAAAGGACATCTGTGCTATGATCCCAATGTTTCCGCCTCAGTCCTGGATGTCGGTGGGAGCTGATTTGAGGCTTCTTGGTCTGTTAACCACCTGCTTTCTGATTGTCCACTGCGCCACGTGGCAAATGTGGACTTAGCAGTGGAATCTGAAGTTCCAGTGGGTTCAACACCAAAACAATCTGTCGCATGTCATCCAGGTTTTGTAGGTGACTTCGCAAGATCTTCAGTGGTGGCTGCTTGACCGCAGTTGGACAAGAGACAAACCCCTTTCCCCCACCCGAGCTGAAAGTGGGGACTGATGTGTCCCTGCTGGGTTGTGGAAGGTCATCTGAATATGGTAGAGATCAGAGGGCTCTGGTATCAGGCAAAAACACGGGTCCATATCAGTCTGTTGGAGTTGCGGGCCATTCATCTGGATTTGAAGGCCTTCCTGCCGTCCATCAAGAAGAGGCTGGACAACACCACCACCATGTGGTATTGCAACAAACAGGGCAGAGTGGGGTACTGTGCCAAGAGGCTATGTGCCTTTGGAGTTGGCTGGAGCATCTAAAGGTTAATAACTAAAGGTCATTTGTTGGCCCTTTAGGCCTTCTTGCATTTGCCTAACCAACTAACTCTATTTATATCATCTGTTATGATCTGATTTCTTAAAGGTTTAACACATATGTTCATTCCCAATTAGTTTGTGATGCCACAGTGGGACATTAACTTGGTCTTGGCATTACTTGTGTGCATTTCCTTTGAGCAAATACACAGCTGGTCATTGTGTTAATTGACTTTAAAGACTGTCTTCCTCTTTGCGACCCCTTCAGCTTGTCACTAAGTGAACTCTAGTCTGATGGTACAACTGCCTTACACCACCTTTTGTCTCGGCAAGCTGGTGGTGAGAACAGGCAGCCAAGAAACTGATATCAGCATGCAGGGTGGCACTTTATTGCGGCTCTGCTCCATCACTTCCGGGGCAGAACGAAGCCTACGGTAAATGCATGGTGCCACCTAGTGGCACACAAGACCACTGCTATGAAAGGTTTTCGGGTCGACCAGGAAAAGCGTTATCAAAGGTAACTTTACTTGTTTTTTGCATATCACACACAGATGAATTAACTACCTTACAAAAAAGATAGATGGCACTATACCCTGGCATGCCTTCATAAATATAACAGAGCAAAACCATGCCGGAGAGTATTTGGTGAACTGCCCACAGTTTGAAATATTTTTGGCTTGAGATTTTCTTCTTTTTTTTCATATTCAAAAATAGTTGTTTTTATATTCCTCATGTTTCTCAAATTTGGCATGAGGTTTTCAAAGGGATTCAGGCTATAGCTGGAGTGGACCTGGTGAGGTGTCTGCCGGAGACCATATTAGGGGACTCCTCTGGTGTATGTTCATGCTGCACAGGTTAAAGGGGAAAATTATATTCTTCTTTTTGTTAGTGGCTAAGGAGGTAATCCTAGCATTATGAAATACAATTTATGGCTTTTTAAACTGGTCAATATTATTATGTTCGGGGCATGTGAGCTGTAGATCACATGCTATGCATAGATCGCCATCGAGTGTTGGGTCTTGATGTTTGCACTTCGTTTTTGTTCGAAGAAGTCTTTCCAGTCACGAGGTAGGTGACTCCTCCTTTCGGTGATAGTGCGCATGGGCATCGACTCCATCCTTAGATTGTTTTTTCCGCCATCGGGTTCGGATGTGTATTGCTGCACTCCGGTTCGGTACCGTTTTCGAACCCCTTAGACGCGCAATCCACTACCCTCGACGGTATTATCGATCGCGGTTCCCCATTCGACGCGAATCGTCTCACCTCTGAAAACCTTCGATCGGGAAACTCGTGGCAGGCCGTCGGGCCTACCCGCGCCGACTGCGCTAGCAGTCGATGGAACAGACTCCCTTCAAGTTCTGTCCCGGAAGTGTGCAACCTCTGAGAACGACTTCGACGCGTGTCGATCGTTTCGATCGAAAAAGACACTTTGTGACCGTCTGGCTCGACGCCACGAGATGCAACACCAGAGCGGCTCCGCACCGGACATCTTCAGCGAAGATTCCGACACTGAACATCAAGCTCAAGGAGCTGAAGAAGAACTGATATCCGAGGCCGACTCCGACATGGAAGAAGAGGAGCAGGTTACTCCGGGTCAGCGTACCGTGAGTAAAGATACCCCTTTGCAACCTCAACATAAAACAAAGGCTCCGGTCCCTCCTCTGCCCTCGGGCCAAGGTCGGCACCGACAAAAAGTTTCTGACGCCCCGCCCTCGGGCCCGGCTCCAAACCAGAAAGAGAAGCCTTCTGGCTCGGGCTCGAGCCGGCCCCACTCTGGCGCCGGACCAACACCTTCGGCGTCGAAACACAAGTCCAAGCATGTGTTGGTCACAATACCACAGTTGCAGAAGATTCCACCTTCGACACCGAAAGGCTCAGAGCCGAAACCTTCGACGCCCAAAGGCTCGGAGCCGAAACCGGCACATAAAGAGAAAGACACTCCCTCTAAAGAGCCTCGGCCCGATGCCCCGCCTTCAGATCCGAAGCACAAAAAACTCCCACTGATCCCAACTTGCTCATTTCACCATCAAATTCACCACCACCGCCACTTTTACCTGACCCACAGGATGAAGGAGATGGGGATGAGGATCAGGATAGGCTACAGGACACTGACCCTTGGGAGGATTATCATACAGACCCAAACACATCCAATGACCCTGATTTGTATCCCTCCAGCCCCTCCCCACCCGACGACAACATTGGGTACATTGAGCTCCTTAACAGGGCTGCTCAATATCATGGGGTGGAGCTCCATAAGGAGCCTTTAGAAGAGGATTTCCTCTTTGAAACACTTACTTCTTCCCAAAGAGCTACTCATACCTTACCAATGCTCAAAGGCATGTTAAAACACACGGATGAGGTATTTAAAGACTCTGTAAGGGCAAGGATAATTACACCTAAGGTGGACAAAAAATATAAACCCGCTCCTACCGACCCTGTTTACATTAGAGGCCAGCTGCCCTTAGACTCTCTTGTAGTCTCCAACGCTCGCAAGAGAGCAAACTCAGAAACCACAGGTGAGGCTCATCCTCCTGATAAGGAGTCTAAGCTTATTGATGCCTCGGGCAAAAGAGTGGCTTCACAGGCAGCAAATCACTGGCGCATTGCCAACGCTCAAGCTCTGTTGGCTCATTATGATAGGGCTCATTACGATGAGTTGGAGAAACTCGTACAACATTTACCTGATGAATACAAATCTAAGGCTAATGACCTTATTCAGGAAGGTAAACTTATCACCAATGCATCCATTAGGTGTGCCCTAGACGCAGCAGACACAGCAGCTTGTGCAGTCAACGCCAGCGTACTCTTACGCAGGCATGCTTGGCTCAGAATATCAGGCTTCAAGCCGGAGGTGCAAACCTCCATCCTTAACTAACCATTCGACAAGGAGCATCTCTTTGGCCCAGCTGTTGATACCTTGCTGGAAAAGATGAAGAAGGACACTGAGGTCGCAAAGTCCATGGGGGCTTTGCAGTTACCTGCTACTAGGGGTTCCTTTCGCCGCTCCTTTTACAGGGGTGGTTCAAAAACTGTCCACCGAAAATCCCTCCTCCTCTTACAAGGGCAACAACCAATCCCCCTCTTCAAGAGGTTATTTCAGAGGAGGTTTTAGAGGAAACAATGGTAAGGGAAGAAGCAGAGGTAACTCCACCCGCACTTCCCCCGCAAACAAACAGTGACTTCCTTCCGTTACCCCCCGATCATTCCACTCCTGTCGGGGGACGTCTCTCCCAATTCCTGCCTGTCTGGAATTCAATCACCTCAGACAAGTGGGTACTACAAATTATCCAGTATGGTTACTGCCTGGAGCTTACAGACACTCCCCCCAAATATTCTTCCAAGATCACATGCAATGTCACCAGAGCATCTCACCCTCCTAAAGCAAGAGTTCTCTCTCTCTTGGAAAAACACGCTATAGAGCCAGTCCCATTACAATACCAGGGGACCGGGGTATACTCCCTGTAATTTTTAATTCCCAAAAAGGACGGCTCTCTCAGGCCTATACTAGACCTCAGAGAACTAAATCTGTACATTCAGTCGGACCACTTTCACATGGTCACACTCCAACAGGTGCTCCCACTCCTTCAGCAAAGCGACTTTCTGTCCACTTTGGACTTAAAGGCCGCCTATTTCCATATTCCCATTCACCCTGCTCACCAGAAAAACCTCAGGTTTGTGGTGGACGGACAACATTATCAATTCAAAGTTCTCCCATTCGGAGTAACTACAGCACCCAGGGTTTTCACAAAGTGTCTGGCAGTAGTCGCGGCTCATCTAAGAAGACAGCACATTCACGTCTTCCCCTACCTAGACGACTGGCTAATAAAAGCCAGCTCGCAACAGAGCTGCCTACGCCACACTCAAAAAACAGTCCAACTGCTTCACGAACTTGGGTTCACTGTAAACCTCACCAAGTCCCATCTCCAACCATCCAACACACAAGTGTATCTGGGAGCCACAATAAACACTCAGAAAGCTCTAGCGTGTCCCAACCCAGTCAGGATCCGCAACATGTAGACCCTAATATCGCAGTTTCAGCCTCAACACTCATTACCAGCTCGAGTGTTAATGCAATTGCTAGGAATGATGGCATCTTGCATTTTAATCGTTCCTTATGCAAGACTCCAAATGCGTCTTAGCACGTCAGTGGAACCAGGCTCAAGGTCAGTTATCAGATCTACTGTTGGTGGATGGCCGCACCCATCGCTCTCTGCAGTGGTGGAACATACAAAACCTTTCCAAGGGGCGGCCATTCGTCGCCCCGGTTCCACAGATAGTGCTAACAGCAGACGCATCGCACACTGGTTGGGGAGCTCATCTTCAAAAACATACCGTTCAGGGCAAGTGGACTCTGCAACAAAAACAACTCCACATAAACCATCTAGAACTGCTAGCAATTTTTCTAGCATTGAAAGCCTTTCAACTTCATCTAGTAGGCAAAACTGTCCTGATTCGCACAGACAACATGACAGCAATGTATTACATACAAAAACAGGGGGGGACACACTCTCTCCAGCTCTCACAGCTAGCCCAGAGCATCTGGAGATGGGCCATGCCTCAAAAAATATATCTCCTTGCAGAACACCTTCCAGGAGTAAACAACCAGATTGCAGATCTGTTCAGTCGTCAACGACAGCAGATCCACGAATGGGAACTCCACCCTCAAGTTCTCCGCCCATTCTTCCAAATATGGGGCTTCCCAGAGATAGATCTGTTTGCCACCCACCTAAACGCAAAATGCCCAAACTTCGCATCCAGGTATCCACACCCATTGTCCAAAGGCAATGCACTATGGATCAATTGGTCAGGGATATTTGCTTACGCTTTTCCGCCTCTCCCACTCATTCCATTAGTGGTTCGGAAGCTCAGACAGCAGTCCCTGACACTAATCCTAGTTGCTCCCACATGGGCCCGTCAACCCTGGTTCACGATTCTGTTGGAGCTATCAGTAGTTCCTCACCAAAAACTACACCTTACTCCCAATCTTCTCTCTCAGAACCATGGAGAAATAAGACATCCAGATCCCAGTCATCTCAACCTTGCGATCTGGCACCTGAAATCCTAGAGTTTGGCTATCTTAATCTTCCGCCAGACTGCATTAATATTATCAAAGAGGCTAGGCGCCCTACCACAAGAGCATGCTATGCAGGAAAGTGGAAGCGGTTTGTTATTTACTGTAACAACAATCAAATCAATCCGCTAGATGCTTCAATCCAAAACATAATTTGCTATCTAATACATCTACAGCGTTCCAATTTAGCGTACACATCCATACGCTTACATCTGGCTGCAATAGCTGCATATCTACAAAACAGACAGCATTTGTCTCTTTTTAGAGGGCCTGCTATTAAAGCATTTATGGAAGGACCTAAGAGTCATTCTCCCCAGACTTCCACCTGCTCCACTGTGGAATCTCAACATAGTCCTTACAAGACTCATGAGTCCACCTTTTGAGGCATTGCACAAATGTGAACTACAATTTCTCACTTGAAAGGTAGCCTTCCTCATAGCCATCACATCTCTGAGAAGAGTGGGTGAGCTTCAGGCACTAACCATAGAAGAGCCATTTTTACAAATACACCAAAACAAAGTGTTTCTTAGGACTAACCCCAAATATTTACCTAAAGTCATTTCTTCCTTTCATATCAACCAATCTGTTGAGTTGCCTGTGTTCTTCCCTCAACCAGATTCAGTGGCAGAACGTGCTCTTCACACATTAGATGTCAAAAGAGCACTACTATACTACATTGAAAGAACAAAACCTTTCAGGAAAACAAAGCAACTTTTTGTTGCTTTTGCTCCACCACATAAAGGCAATCCAATATCAAAATCGGGTATTGCAAGGTGGATAGTTAAGTGCATTCAAATATGCTACATTAAAGCTAAACGCACATTAACAATTCCCCCTAGAGCGCATTCCACTCGCAAACTAGGGGCCTCTATGGCATTTTTAGGAAATATACCCATAGATGACATCTGCAAAGCTGCAACATGGTCTACACCACACAACTTTACAAAACACTATTGCATAGATGTGTTAGCTAGACAACAAGCTAGTGTGGGCCAGGCAGTTTTACGTACACTATTTCAGACAGCTGCAACAGCTACAGGTTAGCCACCGCTTTGGGACATAACTGCTATATAGTCTATGCATAGCATGTAATCTACAGCTCACATGCCTCAAACGGAAAATGCTACTTACCACAGTATGCAGCTGTTCTTGGCATGTAGAACTGTAGAATCTCATGCGCCCGCCCGCCTCCCCGGGTACCTATAACTGTTGCAGTACTATCTTACTTAGATACAATATACATGGACATCTCTCTTTACTACTCTTACTAACTCCATCACCCTTTACGGCAAAACGATCTAAGGATGGAGTCGATGCCCATGCGCACTATCACCGAAAGGAGGTGTCACCTACCTCGTGACTGGAAAGACTTCTTCGAACAAAAACAAAGTGCAAACATCCGGACCCAACACTAGACGGCGATCTATGCATAGCATGAGATTCTACAGCTCTACATGCCAAGAACAGATGCATTCTGTGGTAAGTAGCATTTTCCTTTTTTTTAATTAACTTTATTTATACATATTGCGTGATAACATAATACAGGTGTGCATTCCGAAGCAAGCAGGTTAAAATAGCGGATACATGCATCGTAGTGGTTACAGCCCCAGCAATTGGACAGTCCGAAAACAGCCCCATCCGAATAGAACCCTGTAGCCCAATCATTTAATCCCCCTCCCCTTCGGAACTCGTGTGGTTACTCCCTTCAGATGCACTTAGGGAACCTGCCTGGGGGTCCTCAGCCAGCAGGCCGCGACAAAGCTCCCTCGAGACCCTTAAGTCGTCCTCTAATTTCTCGTCTCTGCAACACCTTTTCATGTGTATCTCCTCAGCCAGCATCCACTCACGCACATCTCTTATCCATGCCCAGATCCCAGGCACCCGCACTCCCATCCAAACAATTGCAGTTCTGCGCCGTGCTAACACTAATAGCAGTTGCTGAAGCCTATACAGCATCTTGCTTTGTTTTTTGGGTTTATGCATCAACCCCAGCAAGCAATGAGTGGGCGTCAACTGTACCCGTCTACTAACGCTGCCTCTGACCCTCTCTACTACCTCTGAACAAAAATGTTGAACCTCTGGACATTCCCAAGCTAGGTGCAGGAAGTTGGCCCCTCCTTTATAGCACCTAGGGGAGGAGTTGGACCTATCAGGAGCCATGTGATGTAATCTCTCCGGTGTCATGTATGTGCGATGTGCATAGTTATAGTGAATTAGTCGGAAGGGGGCGTTAGAAGAAATCATATGCGTTAGAGCGCCCACCGTCCTCCAGTCCCTGTCCTCCAGGGGCACCTCCAGGTCTGCGTTCCAAGTGGCAAAGGCCCTGAGGGGAGGGGGTGGGGGGGGGGGGATCATTAGCATCTGCCCTCATGGCCTTGTGCAGTAATGATAAAAGGCGCCTGCCGGCTCCGCATGTGAGTATTATGTCTAGTGTCTGGGTGTGCTGTGGGATCGAGGGATGTGCGGGACCTATTTCTTTGAGTATATTGGTCAGTCCAGCGTAATGTCCCTGTCCCGATCCAAAATCACCACAGGCCTGTTCAAACTTGATGAAGCTCTTGCCCGGATACAGGTCCGTGAGCACGCTGCAACCCCCTTCCCGCCACACCCGGTATGACATATTGGTCATCACCCTCCTGGCCAGCGCGAGATCCCTCACTGACAATTCCCGGTGAAACGGAGCGTGCTTCAGGATTCGCTACACGAATGTTTGCCAGATGCATGCGGTCAGTCTAACCACATAGGGCACTGTGTCAGAAGTACCTGCGCCCTCCAGTAGTAGAGATGGGAGATCAGTAGACGGTGCTCTATCGTGGAGCAACCTCTTCTCCCAATTGTCCTCCTCGGCAAACCATCTCGCGGCGTGCTGCAGCTGAGCAGCATAATAATAGAGCTCCAGTCTCGGTGCCTCGAGTCCACCACCCTCATACGTGCGATTCAGTGTGGCAAGTGCCACTCTGCTTCGACGGCCTGCCCAATACAAGCCTATTAGTATGGAGTCCAGTGCCCTGAATATTCGCCTAGGTATGGGTCAAAGTGCGTTCTGTAACATGTATAGGCAGCGAGGTAGCAACACCATTTTGGCTATTGCCAGCCTGCCCATTAAGGAGAGAGGGAGAGTGTTCCAGAAGCCCACCGATCGCTTTAATACATCAATCGTCTTGTAGACGTTGAGCTGCAGTATCTGCACGTGCTCCATCGCCACCTGAGTGCTCATGTACCTAAAATGCTCTGTCTCCCACCGTAAGCCCTACTGAGGATGGGCATCCACAGGAAGGCCCGCCAGCCGAGCCGGGGGTAAAATCAGTGATTTGAGCTTATTTAGTCGTAGTCCCGAAAGCCGCCAAACTCCTCCAACACCTGTACGAGCTTCGGAACCCCCTCCTGGGGTGATGAGACATAGAATTAAGCGTCATCCGTGTATAAAGATATGACATGCAAAGTCCCACCTGTACTGATTCCCCAGTGACTCAGTTCCCTGCATGCCCAGATCGCCAATGGCTCTATCGCCAATGCGAACAATAGTGGGGATAGCGGACAGCCCTGGCATGTCCCCCCCTCCCCAAGTGCCACTCACCCGGCCTGCTGTGTCCCACCCTGACTCTGGCACTGGGCGCCGTGTATAGTATCTGCACCCATCATCGGAACCGCGGGCCAAATCCAGGTACCCTGAGCACCTCCAGGAGATACCCTCAGTCCACTGAGTCGAAGGCCTTTGCTAGATCTATGGAGACCAAGGCTAGATCCTCGTCTCTGTGCTGCACTTCATGCAGGAGGTGCGTCAATCGTCTGATGTTCACACCCGTATTACGGGTTGGTATGAAGCCGCATTGATCTTCGTGGACTAGGTGCACCATGTGAGGGGCCAGTCTGGCTGCCAGAACCTTGCACGATATTTTGACATCCGAATTTATCATAGTGAGGGGTTGATACGTTGAGGTTTCCTAGTCCCCCCCCCCCCCCTGGCTTGAGGAGCATAACTATTTCCCCTTCGCGCATTGGGGGAAGTACCCCTCCTGCAACGGCCTCCTCGTATACCTGTAGGAGAGGCTGCACCAACTGACTTGAATAGGCCTGTAGAAAGGCCATCGGGAACCCGTCGGCCCCAGGGGCCTTGGCTCGCGGCATGGCCCGAAGTGCCTCCTGCACTTCTTCCGCGGTAAGTTTGGCATCTAGCTCCGTCACACCTGTAGGCGAGAGCCGCGGGAGCGCCAAACCCTCGACAATGGGAACATACTTCTCCGCTATCGCTCCAGGGTCCACGATGTATACCCGCTGTAAATGGTGTTGGAATACCTCCAGTATTCCTGCTCTGGTTTAGACTCTGCCTTCAGAGTGGTGTCAAAGGAGGTGTCTGCTCCCTTCGGAGGATCCACGCCAGTAGGCGCCCTGACTTGTCCCCCTCGGCATGTAGCCTCTGGCGGTAACGCGTCAAGGTATACTTATCCAGTCTATCCCAGATATCTGCTAAGCGCTCATGCTGTCATCGTTCCCTCTTGCCCACATCTGGGTCAGTCGGGCATCCCGCCTGTATGGCGGTTGGAGCTTTCTCCTCACTGTTGAGCTCGCCAAATAGCTGCCTCCTCACCCCGCACACCAGTCCCATGCTGGCCCCGCGAGCTACTGCCTTTAAAGGCTCCCACTCAGTTGCTGTCCTGGTGGGGCCCCCCCAGTTCGTCCCCAGGTAGTCTGTTACCACCTTGGATAGAGCTGCCCTCCCTGCTTCATCCTCGAGCAAGTCCAACGGAAATCACCATCGCCTCGGACCCGGTATGGAAGATTCCCACCTCACCAAACAACGTACTGGGGAATGGTCAGACAGAAAACGCGCCAAGTGGGTCACCTCTGCGTCCGGGAAGGCAGGCGCGCCCGAGACCAAAACCCTATCAAGCCTGCTATGCGCTCCGTGCGTAAGTAAATGGCTTGTGAAAAGTGGAAGCATGGGGTGAGCCTCCCTCCATACATCACGGGCCCCCAGCTCATGCATGATTTCCCAAAGCATCTGGGAAATTCTGGTTTTCGTTCCGACCTTGGGGGGGTGGGGGGGGGGGGTTTATCTATCTAGGTCGGAGTCAAGGACACAGTTAAATTCACCCAGGCATATGAATGGGACGTCTAATTCGTTGGACAGTAGGTCCTGAATGACCTGGAAGAACGTGGGTTGTCTGTGTTTGGTGCGTACGTGTTTAAAATAACAATTTCCCTGCCATCTAGAGAGCCTTGCAAGAGTACATACCTACCATTTTTACATCAGATTCGCTGTATGTTGGGGTGAATGGTAGGCCCGGGGCCGCCCAGATCATAGTGCCTCTGGCGTATGTAGAGAAAGAGGAATGGTGTGTCTGGCTTCGCCACTTCTTGGCTACTCTAGATGCGCCACTATCATCCAGGTGCGTTTCCTGGAGGCAAGCTATTGATATTTGATGGCGTTTGAGGAATGTTAACACCCTGTGCCGTTTGGTGCAGGTGTCCAATCCCCGCACATTCCAGGTCAAGAATTTGAACTCAGTCCCCATAGTGAGGTGTTCTCGCGTCGTCGTCCAATGTCGGGCTCTGCCCACCCATGACTGAGCTACTACGTTGCACCCCTATAAACCAAACCTGAAAATGAAAACTTATAACAATAAAACCCATCTCCCCTCCCACGGACATTTTATGAACAACAATACTATCATAAATGCCTACTCCTATGTCGTGCCAGGAAGTACACATCGCCCTGAATCACCAAACTGGGGCCAACCCTCTCAACCACCCTATTGCAGGTAGTCCGGACCCACCCACCCCGAAAACCTATGATCTAACCTATGCATATGATAGTACCCTGGTGTTAGAGTCTCCTAGTCCCCAGGATGGAACCACCAACGTACCCGCACCAGAGTATTCTGACATGTGCACGCACACTCAACGTGCCGGGCCCTCTTACAGATTGCACACTAGGAGCGAGTCCCTGCGGCCAGCCTAGCCCGAGTATCAACGCTGAACCCCCTATTCACTGCTCCTCAGTCGCATTCACCTCCTGCTCAAGCATAGTCTCCGGGACTACATCTGCTGTTGCACCTAGCCACTGTGTCTGCTCTCCATTGTTCATGGTCGCAGGATCCCCCTCCGCATCCAGAGCAGACGGGATGTCCGTGCTCATTTTTATGGTGCCGTCACTCCACATTGTGATCCTTTTGTCCGGGCATGTGCCCGCAGTGAGTGAACCCTCTCCACCACTCCGGAGGCGAGATCCATGTGACGGTCTGGTGCCCCACTTCTGGGTCCGATTCCGTGGGGGGAGTGCATCCCCGCGGATCTCCAACCATTCCCATACCTCCTCAGGGCTTTCAATTTCAAAGAAGTGCCTTACCCTGTGCCAGTACCTTCAGTTTTGCAGGGTATAACCGCATATATTGAAGGTGCATGTCCCTCAACTTCCTCTTGACACCCTGAAACTACTTTCTCTGCTCCTGTACTTGCTTAGTGTAGTGTGGATAAATGGAGATCTTGTTGTATTCGAAGTAAATGTCCTGTTGCTCTTAAGCTGCCCAAAAGATGCAGTCTCTATCTCTATAGTTCAAGATTTTTGCGATGAACACACGCAAGGGTGCCCCGGCGGCGGCAAAGGAACCAGGGCCCTGTGCGCCCTCTCAATGGCGAATAGATCCGAGAGGCCCGTCGGACACAGCTAGGTTTTGGTCCACTGCTCCAGAAACCGTTCTGCTGACCTCACCTCGGCTCTCTCGGGAAAACCCAGCACGCGGATGTTGCTGCGTCTTGTGCGACCCTCCGCGTGGCGCTCCAGGCCCTTCGTTGTGGAGGACAATTGCGATACATGATTCTTTAAAGCAGCCACTTCTCCCTTGAGACCCGAAATGTCCTCTTCCGCTACTGTGACCTTGTCCGCCCGCAGGAGATTGATGTCAGTGGGGACCAGGGCTTTAAGTGGGGGGGGGGGTCTGTGGGGGTCTGAGCACCCCCAGTTTTTTTTGGGGGCCTCGAAAGGGGTTTCTAGGGGGCTCTATTTTCAGGCCTCAAAGGTCAAAGGTAGGGTGACCAGACGTCCCGGTTTTTGTTTGGTGTTTGGGGTGAGCATGCGCGCGCACTGCTTAAGGCGTGACGTCATTGTAGCAGGAAGGGAAATCCTTTGAAGAGAGACACTTTCTCTCGGGATTTCCCTTCTCTTTGAACACGCAGCGCCACCTACGTCATCGTGCCAGCCATTGGCACAACAACAGCTGGTTAGAACCGGCACGACCCTGCTTTTACGGCCTGCAGCAAGATTTCTCCAGCAACCAGTGTGACCCTGCTCTGCCTTAAAGCAAGCGAGGGACGAGGGTCTACAACAGAATCCAGCAGCAGTGACACTACCACTACCAGTGCAGCCCTGCCCCTGTCGGCCCGTCATCTCTACGCCTCAAAAACCTGTCTGATTTCTCTAGATACATACCTGCCCGTCTTTTTCTCAATCATATGTCTATTTCTAACCAACCGACCGTCCACCCATCAGTCAGTTTATCCATCCATGGGTCGTTTCATTTACATTATATTCCCTTCTGTGTGTTAGTCCGTCCAGGTGTCTGCTTCTGTTCAGTGATCGCCTAATAAATAACGTTTACAGTAACACATATGTGATAACGTGGAACCACACATGTCAAATCACACATAGGATGAACAATAACACATGAAATACATACCGACGTTGGCATACACTCTAGGGCCGGTGCTTGCACACACAACCTGTGAGCCTTCAGAAGGACTTGTGCCAGCGCCGGAAAATACCAATAAACCACCCAGCCAGTGAATATAATAACTCTAGATGCATTAGGAAGGGAATTGAGATATATATATATATATATATATATATATATTACAGTTTAATATAGCTCTGTCTCAACCCGAACGTATTGGAGCGCTTTACGTGAGCTACATGAGCACTAGTTACATTACACAAGATCATATACATTTTTGGGGGGACTGGGGGCACAGTGAGATTAAGACTTAATCTCACTGTGCCCCCAGTCCCCCAAAATGTATATGATCTTGTGTAATGTAACTTGTGGCTGCATTGAAAATGTTCAGGCACAACTCAGAAGTAAGTAGATATCTCAAGTCAATAGTAAAGCCGACCCAGACGGACCCCTCCGAGTTTCATTTTCATCTACTTTCACATTGCTCTGCTCTTCCTATGTTTACTAACACTGATGTAATTAAGTCCTGTGTGACTGTTAGACCTGGCATCCTTGGCGTGGTTTCCCCTGACTTTTTGCCTCTACCTCCTACGTTTTGACACTGTGATGGATTTCGTTTTGCTGGTTTAGATGCTTTGGGCACTTTGCCACTGCTGATCAGTGCCAAAGTGCAAGTGCTCCCTGGTTAAATTATTACTGTGATTGCTTATCCATGATTGGCATATTTGTTTTACCAGTAGGTCCCTAGTAAAATGCACTAAGTGTGCCGGGGCGGGTAATTCAAATGCTACTAGTGGGCCTGCAGCACTGATTGTGCCACCCACATGGGTAGCCCTAAAATGGTGTCTCAGGCCTGCCACCGCAGCGCCTGTGCGCAGTCTGTGAACTGCCATGTTGTCCTGGCCAGTGTACACACTGGCCAGGCCTGACCCTTCCCTTTTCTTACACATTGGACACCCCTATGGTAGGCCCAAGGTACCCCCCTGGGCAGGGTGCAGTGTATGTGAAAGGTAGATAGATAGATTTCTAAGTAATGTAAATAATTTTTACATGTTTTTTAAAGTGTTTGGTATTTTATGGCTTATACTTAATAAATATACCTTTTTGCCTATTTTATTATCCTTTGCTGGATGCGACTTCATGATTTTCTTAAGCACACAATGCTAGTTATCTTGATTTAGACCACGCTCCTACTCGGATAGGCCACACCCCTTTAAGAAATTTGCCACGCCCCTTTTAGAGCACCCCCAGGTTTTTTTCCCCACTTAAAGCCCTGGTGGGGACGGTATCTATCCGGGCCTCCAGCGCCTTTCGCGAACCCTGAATGGCGGCCAGCAAATCCGCCCACGACAGCTCCGTGTCACCCCCTCCATACTCCTCGTCAGTCCCAGTTGTTTGGCGTGTCATGCGTTGCATGGGGTGGCGCAGTGTGGTGTACTGGGTGATGGTGTTAGGAGCGCCTGTGCGAGTACATTTGTCCTTACCCATGCTGGTTTCTAGTGTAGGCTGCCTGGTGATGGGTCGTGGCCAGCCCCTTTCGCCTCAGTGCGCCTGGGTCTGCCGGATCGCCCTCTGCCCGACTAGCGCACAGGCTGCTCTTCTCCTGGGCAGTCAGACCCCGGCTCGCTGAGGCCCAGATACCCCCAGGTCCGTGTCTCAGCAACTTATGTTGGGCACGGTTTAAGGGCATGGCTGGCAGTCTCCCACTCCTTAAGACTGCTGAGGGGCAGGCCGGGCGTAGCTCCAGGACACAGGGGGACAGCCCCACTACCGGCAAGCAAAACTGGTCAATATTAAATATGAACCTGAAGAGAACGATAAAAAATTCCAGAAGATATGGGTACAAGTTCTGTACTTCTTGGCAAAAGTTTGTAATAGCATTACATGTCCTAGCCACCGAAGGACGCTTTGTTTAATCAAAGATATTTTGATAAATAGTGACTCTCATTAACAGCCTTTTTGTATGTCACTGGTGACATCTGTCTTAAATGATGAATGTATTAACATTGTAGGGTAAGGAAGGGCGGGCCACATGCGGGAAGCGGGGAGGGCATTTAATTGGGGGCAGAGAAGTTGTGCGATTATGGCATGTGTGTAAAGTGTAATAAAATATTATTGAAACAATAATAATATCAGTTTGTGAATCCTGAATAGTCTGTCTGCAAAGCTGTTACTGAATTGTAGCTTTTCCATTTACCCGTGAACCGAGAGGTTGAAATAGCAACACAAAATACACGCAAATGCACACATGTACAAGGTACAGATAAATGTGGAGCGAACACTTTAGTTGTGGTGAAGCTGCAGTCTGCATCAGGAGTCTCATTACAGACATTCCCATGGTCGATATTCTCACTTTCTTTATAAAGTTTTTAAAGGAAACCCTACTCTTTTGAAAGATAGAAAGTAAACTGCAAGAAGTGTACTGCATGTAGAACTTTAACAGTTCCTGCTGAAAAACACTTGTTATAGGAGAATAACCTGTATTCCTGCCATATTGACAGGAAATCATCTCTATTGTTAGATCTGCAACCCATGCAGAAATCCAACTGAATAAAAAACAAAGCCACGAAAACCACATTTTTCCCTACTTGTTCCTAGGCTATAGCACTCTCTTCTAGGTTTTTCTTCATTGTCCCTAAAAATTGATGGCCATCCCTCTATTTAAGTTAGTATGTGTTTTGTCCAATGAGAGCTGCTGTGTAAGTACTTTGCTCCACTGCCTTCTGGGAAAGTGTCACGGTCCATACTCACAATGAATAAAATCAATTGTATTGTGTGATTATACATGCAGAGAAGGTCTGTAAAGGGAAAAATATAATATTTACCAAAGCTTATTTCCACAAAGTGATCCACATAACTGCCATCCTCACTGGGCTCAATGGGGGAGGGGGGTATAAGTGGTCCAGTTCCCTGTGAGCGAAAGGCCAGCTTTATTAAATTGCACTTAAGTGTCTCATTCTGGAAGAATCATTCCATAAAGGCGCAGGGAGAAGTTACTGTATTTGAATAGAGAACCTGTTGAAGTTGTTACCCTTATTGTAAATGTTTTATTATATTTTTGTGTTTTATTAGGCTAAGGAAAGTATGGCAAAGAAGAAAATGCACAGTCAAAAATGGAATCCTTACCATATCGCATGCAACTGTAAGTTATAAAAAAGTGCAAGTGTGAGTTGACATGTATTGGTATCTTGTGTACACCCACTGTACCAAATCCCAGAATTTTATAAAATGTTCATTATTGTTGTTAGAGTTGAGTTATATATTTTTTGTCGTTTTTCTTGATGCATACCTTTTAATTTGGTGATGTAAGGCCAGTGAACTGTTTTTGTCAGAATTGTAAACCAATCTGCCAATTCTTCTACATTCTGATTCACATCATTTTACACCTATTCTGTTTGTCTGAGGGTTTTGCTCACCTGAGAGTTTTATGTTTTTCTCCAGGTTAGAATAATGATAATGTTTCATCCATCCTTGAAGCATTGTAGACTGGCACTATTACCTGCTGAAAGCAGTTGCGATATTTGCATCAAGTTATTTTTTTAAATGGATCTTATTGATAGACAAGTAGCTTGTGACGTCCTAGAGCATATTTAGACTTTGTAGCTTGTTTGGCTAATATGTTTTGGCACAGTAGCAGATGTTCTTGTTACAGTTTGGTTAACTATAGAGATACAGCAGATAGAGTTTTCTTCTCCCCCTTCCTCTCTGAATTGGAAAGGGATCCATCATAAAGTATGTGTTCAAATCTGTACGCACCCCCTCAAGACTATTAGTTTTCTTCTAGAACAATGTTGCATGACTGTGGTCTAAACTTTGAAACTCTTAAAGTACTGTGAGCACAGCATCGTACTGTCAAACATCTCTGGATCGTGAACCATGTCCAGATAGCTGTTTAAGATTAAATCAACATGACTATTGTGTCTCAACTTATGTGTAAGTTGCAAGAATAAGACTAATGGGTATAGAGCCACTTTTGTATTTTAAAGCTGCATCATATGTACTCTTTCACACATATGCATCTGACTTTTGAATTTGCAGCTGGTTTGGCCTGTGACCTGATGATGCTGGGTAGGCAGAATGGTACAGTGAAAGATGGTGCAATTTACAACCAAAAATGTGTTGAGTTCTTAAAGTATGTTAGCTGAAGGGTCTCAATCTAAAATCTACTTTGGTGTTAGACTTTATGTAAGACTTCATTAATAATCCCCCCTTTAGTCATATGTGTACCTGCAGTAACTACTAGTGTTAAGAGGAAATTAATTTTTATAGCTGCATCTCTTTTCGAAAAATAGTAGGTAATTCTGGACTCCGGTGAGTAGATCAGAATGTGATGTAACCCAGGATGGCAACTGTAACAGAGTTTAAGCAACATTAATCAACTACCAGTTCAATCAACCACAAGCCAACTTGCAAATATATAATCCTAGTCGGACTCCCCTATTACTTGTGAGTTTTAGTTCATATTCTGCCTGTAGAATATCCAAACTGTCTGCAACAAACTTCCCTTCATTACTACACTAACTGATCCACTAAGCTTAACAGCAATAACCGAAAGCAAGACTAAGCCCAAAGACTTGCCAAATATGCTGACCTCCGCACTGACCGTGCTAATTTATCCTGCATACCGCGCAATGACCGCAAAGGTGTTAGACGCTGCTTAATAACTGTCTTAGCCCACCAGTCGCTCCCAAAACTCTTTCAAGTATCTTCCACCTCAAGCATCTCCCTCTTCAAGGCCAACACTGCAAAGTCTCTACTGTTCTCCAGGTACACTTTGCAGATATCACCACTAGAGCAGCTGGTTACCACAACTTCACTTCTCATTCTCAGAGATTTCAATTTGAATCTCCACAATATACTCCAGAACATATTATTCTCATAGCTCCTCTTTGATCACTCGTTAAACCAAGCAGGATAAACCCTTGGACCTAAAATAAATTTGTCATGCTGACATGTCCCCCTCCTGCCTTCAGCTGCTTTTCTTCTGACCATTCCATCATTCAAATCACAGTGAAGGAGCACCCACTAGACATCAAGGCTTTCACAGTATGAGCTGGAAATTTGACTTTTGTCCGGGTCCATCTGTAGATTTCAGCTCTCATAACTCTTTAAGCAGTGTTGAAATCAGTGGGACCAGCTTTAGCAGGATGGTCCCACCTCCACAGTGGTGGCATGAACTTGCAAACATTTGTGACTGGACGAGCAGTTAAGGAGTACCATAAGAGTACTGATGGAACAAGCTAGGGGACTATTCATGCTCAACAGCGGAGTGTACAGCTCTATGACTACAGCTATGTTCAGTGTTAATCTTTGGCCTTTATTCGGGCCGTCTGGGCTGCATGAATTTTGTGGCTTGTGTTGGCTTTATCCTTCTAGGTATTTGCCACACAGATCTGGCCAATTAGCTCAGCCTCGTACTGCCTTCTAGGATGTCTTGGAATCATCTCCTTCCTTGCATGACAGTACAACTCTTCCTCTTCCAGTTGGTTACAACAGCAAGATATTCTAGGAATGTAGGCTGAGGGAGAGCAGCCACAAAAAAAGAATCTCTTTCTGGTAGATTTCTCCCTAACACAGGTGTGAAGGATCTCCTGTGAAGGCCAGAATGTATTCTCCCTCCTATCAAGAGGAAGTATATCTTGCCAATGTGTTCAGGTTTTTATGTGCTCTGGTCAGACCAGTCAAACTGGTTTCAGTTGAAACCTCAGATGGATAGACAGCAGCCAGGAACACGCGAGGGAAGAGTGGTGAGTTTCACTCTTGAAGAGAAATATACAGTAGACAGTGGAAGGTATGGACACACACATGCACATACCCCCTACCCCTAGTGCCGAATCCACATCATCTAAGGGGACTGAATGAACATTTATAGGGGAGAGCTAGTAGGTAGGAAATCCTCAACAGGGGTGCAGGAAAAAAAAGAAAAACACTGTAGCTCTGTATCCTAATTCCACTGCCAAAACATGAGTTTTGTCCATACTGGGGTCTTCTAAAATTCTATTGGACATCCCTGCACGGTCTTGAGAATTTAGGCATTTTCTTTGACCTCAGTTCGTTTACAACATGCTCTACTCAGTGCCTTTCTTTTCATGTGGCAACTGTGACCTATGCACTAGTCATATTTGTGAACTGGAGATGCTCTCACTTCTCTGTCCTATCCTGCCCTTTCTCTTAACTTGGAGAATGAGTTGGGTGTCATCAGTGCTTCCTCAGGCCAAGTGTGCTGTGGCCTCTCTGTAACCTAGAGTACCTGCACGGAACAATTGTATGGGTAGATCCTCCCTCCTGATCTAGTGTTGTGAAGGTGGATGCAAACTCATACATGACACAGCACCCATTCAGTAGTTTGAGGGTAACTGGTCCTTTCACTTTACAACGTTCCCAGTGTGTGTTTTGATTTGAGGAACACACTTTCCATTTACAATTTTTTATTTTATTTGATATAGTATGGATCTTCCTCCAAATAGAAGACTAGTGCTTTACAGAAAACATTTTTATTGTAGAAGTAGTTTCTCAAACATGATGTGCTGTACTTAGACCATTGTGGCATGTGTGGTCGGCTTTGATGTCACATAGTGTCGTACACAGAGGATGGTTAACACTAACCTTACAGCCGGGTACAGCAGGAACGATGGATGAAGCTAGTTAATCCCTTCCCCAAAATGGGAATACCCAGGAGTAGATATATCTAATACTCCAGAGATAAAACCATCATAGGGGAAAGGGAAAAAAGGGACAAAAGAAACAATAACGTTGCCGCTGTTAGGCTCAGACTAGGGATGTCGTCAGAAGATGTAGACCTCTCTCTTCTACTGTCCACCCCATCTGCCCTGTAAGTGAAACACAGTACACACATTAGATTACTCCCCTTTCCTATCCGTAGCACCCCTATCCCCCTTATGTGTCATGTACTTACTTTAGATTCTAGCGGTGCTTCTCTTATGTTAAAAAAGGCACAAAAGAGAAAAATAAAGAAAACAAAATAACTACATAGTTCAGGGTCAGAGTGAGGTACTTATCTTATTGCAGATAATCCTCTCTTTGCTGATGGATATTCCGTCTTGTGCAGTTGCTCAGGGCCGCCGGTAGATAAGTATTTCTCTCTGCCCACATTGAGGCGCTCTCCAGAGCGTTGCTAGGCAAGATGGCAATTAACATCCACACGGTGGCGCTGGTGATGCAAAAACAACCATCTGAAAGAGACACGTTAGTGACAGATTCCTTACCTTGGAATATCCCCAGGCGTCAGGCTGGATCCGGAAAGTTTTTTGCGTAGCAGTACCCTTGCGTGTCGGTAGGCGGCGTTGTGCGGCTCCGCGTCCGTCGTCGGCGTCGTGGTCGCCGGGATGACGTCGCGGGCAGTACTTAGACGCCGCCCCTGCGCGCTGACGTCAGTTCTTCTTTTTCCGCGCCAGTAAGCGCAGATCCGGGAAGAGCAGTGCCCTAGTCACTTTTTGACTATCCTTTTTTTGAATTTTTTCACTGTTTCTTCATCGAGTCTTCACGACTCCTAAGGTGTCGTAGGGATGCCCAGCTTTAAGCCATGCGAGGCCTGTGGTCGCATGATGTCGATCACGGACCCGCATCTCGAGTGTCTCTTCTGTCTCGGCCGAGACCACGACACGAAGTCGTGCCCTGACTGCCGGAAACTTCATCCGAAGGCTTTGCGAGAGCGGTCTCGAAAGCTACTCGAGGTCCGGCAGTCGGCTCCGCGCCGCACCAAGCCCCGGTCCCGGGGGAGGTCGAGGGGCCGGTCGCGGAGTCCCCGCCGTTCGTCGGAATCCAAGTCTTCGCGCTCCTCCGGTAAGTCGAAGCACAAGAAGTCTAAGAGGCGTCATCGCTCTAAGACTTCGCCTCGCCGGTCTCGCGACTCGGCTGAGGCCCCAGTCGGCACCGTCCCCGCGGCCCTGGACATGCTTGTAGAGCCGCCCCCAAATTACCCGTTCTTTCCGGGTTCGGGGGCGACTCCGGCCGAAATACAGGAATTCCTGTCGGCCATGGCCCGCCTCTTGGGGCCTTCAGGTCCCTCCGGTGCGCCTTCGGGCCCCGCGGGCCCTGATGGGGTTGCCCCGGCGCCGCCGTCGACTCCGGTCCCGGCGCCGCCTGTCCCACCAGCCTTCATCCCGGCCTCGGCTCCGGCCCCGGCCTCGATCCCGGCTCCGGTGGTACCGCAACCCCCATCGACGCCGGTTGACCTAACCACGCCTCCGCCGTCGCCGATGTACCCGGTGCCGTTCCTGACGCCGTCCGGGGCTCCGGACGGCGTCGTTCCCAGGTTCTCTCCGGCTCCGGACATGGAGCCGGACCGACGTCGCTCGACGCCGGCTCCGGCGCCGATGAGACCTTGGGTCCCAAATGTCCCTCCTCCTCCATATTTTGAACAAGAGGAGGACCAGGAGAGCTGGGAGGGGTCTGAGGACCCTCTCACACAACAGTGTGAGTTTGATCCGGACTGGGCTGAGGAACTTGGGGATGCCAGTGGTCTAGACACCTCCCCTGACACTGGCATGCTGTCTCCTCCCGTGGCTACGGAGGAGGGAGCTAATTTTGCAACGGTGTTGCGTTGAGCAGCTGGAGCCTTACATCTCCAGTTGCCTACTGTGGCCGTCAGGACTAACCTCCTGACAGAAGTGCTTCAGCTGGCGGCTTCCTCTTCGGAGACTGTGCTGCCGTTTAATGATGCACTCACTGACGTTCTTTGGGTGCCTGGTCCAAACCCACCACAGGGGCTCCTGTGGATAGGAACGTGGCCTCGACGCCATCGCCCTGCTCCGGGCGACCCCTTGTTTCTCTCCCAACATCCCACCCCTGAGAGCTTGGTTGTCCAAGCCTCTGCCTCCCAAACCGCCTTCCCTACCGCCCCTCCGGATAGGGAATCCAAACGCCTGGACCAATTTGGGAAGAAGGCTTTTTCTTCCTCCAGTGCTGGCTTGCGGTCCGTCAACACCGCTTGCCTTTTGGGCCGATATACCCACTCCCTGTGGGATTCGGTGGCGGCTGTTTTGCCGCAGTGTTCTGAGGAGGTCCAGACCTCTTACCCGCGCCATTGCGGAAGGGCGAGATGCGGCTAAATACACCATCCGTTGTGGCCTTGATACCGCCGACTCGCTGGGCAGATCGCTTGCGACGACGGTGGCGCTACGTCGCCAAGCCTAGCTGAGAACAACTGGTTTCTCGGGTGATGTCCAGAATACACTCATGGACATGCCCTTTGATGGAGTCGGTCTTTTTGGTTCAAAGGCAGACCATGCGCTGGAGCGGTTTAAGGACTCACGGGCTACGGCCAAGTCCCTGGACCTTTCTGTTGTACGCCCTCCGCTCACCTCTGCTTTTCGCCCCTTTCGTGGCCCCGGAAGGGGCGCCCAGTCACGTCAGCTGCCCAGCCACCGGCCCGCGCAACAAGCGTCTACGCGTGGCCGAGGACATGGATACCGCCGTGGCGGTTCGGGCAACCAGCGTGCGGGTCAGGCCACCACCTCCAACCCGTCCGCGGCCTCCAAGCCCTCCTAGTCCCTCCTTTCCGGTGCACAGCACGCCAGTAGGGGGCAGGGTCCGCCATCACCTTCACCACTGGCGTCCCATCACCTCGGATACGTGGGTCTTGGACATTGTCCGAAGGGGCTACTCCCTCCCCTTCGAGACCACCCCCCCAGCCATGCCACCTCAATTCCACCTCATGTCAGGGGATCACTTGGTACTTCTGCAGAAGGAAGTCACGGCCCTCTTGGCCAAGAGGGCCATCGAGCATGTTCCGACCCCAGAAGTAGGACGTGGTTGCTACTCCCACTACTTCCTGGTGCCCAAAAAGGACAAGGAGGACATGCGTCCTATCTTGGACCTCCGGAACGTCAATCGCTTCCTCCGGAAGGAGAAGTTCAAGATGCTCACCCTAGCTCAGGTCTTGACTGCCCTCGACCCTGGAGACTGGTTGGTAGCGTTGGACTTGCAGGACGCTTATTTTCACATCCCCGTCCTGCCGGCCCACCGGCGTTACCTGCGGTTCACGGTAGGCCTCGAGCATTTTCAGTTCACTGTGCTCCCCTTTGGCCTTACAAGTGCCCCTCGGGTGTTCACGAAAGTGATGGCGGTGGTCGCAGCTCATCTGCGCCGGGCAGGGGTTCCAGTCTTCCCCTACCTCGACGACTGGCTGCTGAAGGCGGGCTCGTCCCAGGCAGTCGTCTCCCACCTCCAGACTACGGCCGAACTCCTGCACTCGCTGGGGTTCTCCATCAATGTGCCGAAGTCGCATCTGATTCCTTCTCCACAGCTCCTTTTCATCGGAGCAGTTCTGGACACGACGCAGTTTCGGGCCTATCCTCCCGAACGGCGAGTCCGGGATATTCAGGCTATGATTCCGATCTTTCAGCCTTTATCCTGGGTTTCGGTACGGATGACCCTGAGGCTGCTGGGCCTCATGGCCTCCTGCATCCTGCTGGTCAATCATGCCAGATGGCATATGCGGGCTCTGCAGTGGGACCTGAAGTTCCAGTGGGCGCAGCACCAGGGCAACCTGTCCGATCACGTCCAGATCTCGGAGGGACTGCACTACAGTTGCAGTGGTGGCTCTCGAACCGGCAATGGGTCATGGGCAGATCCCTCTCCCTTCTCCAGCCAGAGCACACAGTTGTGACGGACGCGTCCCTTCTGGGATGGGGCGGTCACATGGGAGAGGCGGAGATCAGAGGCCTCTGGTCTCCGGCGGAGTCCCGGCTCCATATCAACCTTCTGGAGCTCCAGGCGATCCGACTTGCACTCAAGGCATTCCTTCCCTCTGTCAAAGGGAAGGTAGTGCAGGTGTTCACAGACAACACCACCGCCATGTGGTATTGCAACAAACAAGGCGGGGTGGGGTCGTGGACCCTTTGTCAGGAGGCTCTGCGCCTCTGGACATGGCTGGAACATCAGGGCATGTTCCTGATGGTTCAACACCTGGCAGGTTCCCTGAACGCCAGGGCGGACGAACTCAGCCGCAGGTGCATGATGGATCACGAATGGCGTCTTCACTCGGAAGTGGCGCAAGGACTCTTTCTACAATGGGGAGAGCCTTGGTTAGATCTATTCGCCACCGAAGAGAACGCGCAATGTCATCAGTTCTGCTCGTTGGAATTTCCAAGGCGGCACTCGCTCGGCGACGCTTTTCGTCGCGAGTGGAGTTGCGGTCTGTTGTACGCCTTTCCGCCTATACCACTTCTACCCAGAGTGTTGAAGAACATTCGGCATGACCGGGCCCAAGTCATTCTTGTGGCTCCGGACTGGGCTCGAAGAGTTTGGTATCCCGAGCTACTCAGTATGAGCATAGATCCCCCGATCCGTCTGCCTCTTCGGGAGGATCTTCTGTCGCAGCAGCAGGGGACGGTCCTCCACCCGAACCTGTCCAGCCTCCACCTGCTTGCGTGGAGATTGAGCGGCGGCAGTTGATTCCTTTCGACTTGCCTCCCGAAGTTTGTGATGTGATTCTGGCAGCCAGGCGTCCCTCCACTAAGGTGGTATACGCCTGCAGGTGGAACAAGTTTGTGGCATGGTGCACTCCAAAGGCTGTGAATCCCCTTTCTGCCCCTCTCTCTGAGGTTCTCCTGTTCCTTCTTTCCCTGGCCCAACAGGGTTCTGCCCTGGGTACCATCAAGGGCTATCTTTGTGCCATCTCGGCCTTCCTCAGGCTTCCTGATCAGCCCTCCCTTTTCAAGTCCCCTGTTGTTAACAGGTTTCTAAAAGGCATTACACACCTCTTCCCTCCTGTTCCGTTTGTGATGCCTCAGTGGGACTTGAACTTGTTCTTACCTTTCTTATGTGCGCTCCCTTTGAGCCTCTACATAACTCCTCTTAGTCTTCTGACTCTGAAGACTGCCTTTCTGGTGGCCATCACCTCCGCTCGGCGGGTGAGTGAGCTCCAGGCTCTATCATGTAAACCTCCCTTTCTGTCTGTCCATCCAGACAAGGTTGTTCTTAGGACGCGTCCGTCCTTCTTGCCAAAGGTGGTTACTGCCTTCCACATTGGGCAGACCATCACTTTGCCCACCTCTTTCCGCCTCCGCATCCTTCCAGAGAGGAAGAGAGGCTCCACCGTCTGGACCCAAAACGTGCGCTTTCCTTTTACATCGACCGCACACACCATTTCCGGGTGGATGACCAGCTCTTTGTTGGCTACGTGGGCGCCAAAAGGTCGGGCGGTGCACAAGAGAACCATCTCCCGCTGGGTAACCTTGTGTATCAAAGCCTGCTATTCTTTGGCTAAGAAGGAGCCTCCTGTTGGGCTGCGTGCCCATTCCACCAGAGCAACGGCTGCTACCACGGCTTTGGGCTGCGGTGTTCCGCTGCAGGATATCTGTCAGGCAGCTACGTGGGCCTCGCTACACACGTTTACAAAGCATTACTGCCTTGACAGTCAGGTCCGGAGGGACGGCTTCTTTGGCCGTTCTGTCCTCCGGGACTTCCTTGTCTGATCTTTGTTCGCAGACCCACCACCGGGGTTGGTATTGCTGGGGTATCTATTCTAAGGTAAGGAATCTGTCACTAACGTGTCTCTTTCAGATGCACAAGTTACTAACTTGTGTAACGATATATCTGTAAGAGACAGTAGTTAGTGACAGATTCCTACCGCCCACCCATCCTCCCCGTTCTGCGAACTGATTTCTAGGGTTAAGGACATCCCTTTCAGGGCCCTAGTATTTTTCAGACACCTATGTCAGCTTCTTGCATGGCTCTGCGTTCCTGGCGCGGAAAGTCGTGTACAGAACTGACGTCAGCGCGCAGGGGCGGCGTCTAAGTACTGCCCGCGACGTCATCCCGGCGACCACGTCGCCGACGACGGACGCAGAGCCGCACGACGCCGCCTACCGACGCGCAAGGGTACTGCTACGCAAAAAACTTTCCGGATCCAGCCTGACGCCTGGGGATATTCTAAGGTAAGGAATCTGTCACTAACTACTGTCTCTACAGATATATCGTTACACAAGTTAGTAACTTGTGCTTCCGCCTTGGAGGCTGTCGAACATACTGATCATAGCCCAGCGTGTTTTCCCGTTTTCTGGGCGGTTATTGGTGTAAACGTTAAAAAAGAAAATAGAAGCGCTTCTCTTGGGCTGAGTCCTTTCCTCGGTTCAAGCGAGGACAGCTAGACGCGGCCCCAAGGTGGTTATGTGCCGATCCGCTTGACTTCGTCAAGTGCGTCCTGACACACCCCCAAGAACGCAGGAAGGCGTTCAGAGGATTTACCACGATACCGCTCCAGGGCGCAGAGATGCCGATGGGTAGCGGTTAACAGGAAGGAGAGTCTCTTTCTATAAACGTCTGCTGCCGTCCTTCAGGCGGAATTCTTTGCTTATATGAGCAGCAAGTTCAGGTAGGAACTCCAGCGCACAGGTAATACGTAGTCTCTTCGGTACACGAAGTTTGCTCAAGTGACAAGCACCGAGTTCTACCAAGGCGGGGCTTAAGTACCCATAGTCAGGTGCTGTTTCAGCCCTCCCGAAAGGATTGTGGTAGTCGTAGTTTATGTGCCCATCATTCATACCAAGCATGTCATCGTGCGCAGTGTACCTATCTCCGTCTAGCCATGACAGTGTCCCCTCTCATTGACCGACGTCTCGGCGGACCACCAGGTTTGTTAGGGAAACGTGAATGATAACGCCTCAGAAGACCAGGGCAGTGTAGATTAGCCACCGGCTCCCAAGATCGTTCCTCTGGGCCATACCCTTTCCACTCGATGAGATAGTGTACTCTTCCTCTGATGTATTTGGAAACCAGAATACCCTGTTGACAGACGAGCATCAATCTTCATGAACTCACACAGTGCTTTCCAGAATTTGGAGGTGAACTGGGTTCCTCTGTCCGTTATGATAACTGAAGGAATTCCATGTAGTTTAACTATATGTTGCAAGAAGACAGTGGCCAGTTCTGCTGAAGTGGGCAATTTGGTAAGAGCGATGAAATGACCCATTTTAGTCAGATGATCTACTACTACTAATATGGTGTCATAACCAGAGCTAGGAGGCATTTCCACGATGAAGTCCATGGACACTGTGTGCCAAGGAGCCGGAGGTGTGGGTATAGGCCTGAGTAAGCCGCTGGGTCGGTGATGTTGTGCCTTGGCTTGGTTGCAAACAGAACATTCCGAAATGTATCTTACAGTGTCTCTTCGGAGTGATTCCCACCAGAAGTAACGAGTCAAGGTTTGCAATGTTTTGTGTATTCCCATGTGTCCTCCTAAGGGTGTGTCGTGGATCCATTGAAGGACTTGTTGCTGGAGTGGACCTTCAGGAACATACAGTCTATCTTCATGGAACAATAAGTCATCTTTTTCTGAACGATGTAACGCTTCTTCCTGGACCCAAGCATCCTTATCAATACTAGTAGTTTGTTTCTTAACTTCATTCAGGAAGTCATGAGTGGTGGCTAACACCACTGTCTTCGTTGGAAAGGAAGCCTTCTGTAGTATGCAGGGCGGTTCTTCTACACAATCATTATTGCCAGCCGGAGTGGGCAAAGGTCTAGAGAGAGCTTCTGCTTTCCCATTTTGTGGCCCTGGTCTGTACTTAATCACGAAATCATAGTCAGCAAAAAACAGAGACCATCTTAGTTGTCTAGGTGTTAGGGCTCGCGCACTCTTTAGAAACAACAGGTTACGATGATCTGTATATATTTCCACTGTGTGTCTGGCGCCCAGTAGATGATGTCTCCATTCTTCACAGGAGCGTTTGATGGCCAACAGCTCTTTATCGGTAATGCTGTAATTTACCTCACAACTGGTCAATTTCTTTGAGAAAAAGGCTATTGGATGCAGCTGGCCAGTGTCTGGGTGCCTTTGAGAAAGAATTCCTCCTAAGGCGTAATAGGAGGCATCTGTTTCGAGTATGAATGGTTGGGATGCATCAGGATGTCTCAGTATTGGAGCACTGGTGAAACAAGATTTTAGTGTCTGGAATGCTTCTTCTGCTGCCGCAGTCCACTCGAAGATAGCTCCCTTCCGCAGAAGAATTGTCAAGGGTTGAATAATACAGGAGAAGTTCCGTATAAACCTTCTATAGAAGTTCGCAGAACCCAAGAAACTTTGCAGGGCCTTCACACAGGAAGGGGATTTCCATTCCGTGATGGCTTGTGTCTTCTTTCTGTCCATACAGAGTCCATTGGGGCCTATGACATAACCCAAGAACTCTACTTCTGAGGTATGAAAAAAGCATTTTTCCAATTTCGCATAAAGTGAGTATTGCTGTAGCCGTTCCAGAACTGCCGATACATGTAGGATGTGCTCTTCCATTGAGGTTGAGTACACAAGGATGTCGTCAATATAAACGATACATGACACATCTAATAACCCTCTCAATACCTCATCCATGAAGTATTGGAATGTGGCAGGGGCATTGCATAGCCCGAAAGGCATCACCTGATATTCGTATAGACCGAATTTGGTTCTGAAGGCTGTCTTCCATTCATCCCCCTGCCGCACTCTCACCAGATGATACGCTCCACGGAGATCTAGCTTGGTAAAAACAGTAGCTCCCTTCAACTGATCCAACAAAACAGGTATTAATGGCAGGGGATATCTATTCTTCTTGGTTACTCGATTGATTGCCCTATAATCAATACAAGCCCGTAGACCCCCTTCACGTTTCGGTATAAAAAAAAGAGGCGAGGAGGCCGGGGAAGATGAAGGACGAATGAAGCCGTTAGCCAGTAATTTCTCCAGGTATTGCTGTAAATAAGTGGTTTCCGCTTCGGTGAGGGCATAAATGCGGCTACACGGAATGCTGGCTCCTGGTTCCAGATCTATCACACAATCGAACGCCCTGTGTGGAGGCAGCCTGTTCGCTTCCTGTTCACTGAATACTGCGTGATATGTCCGGTATTCATTCGGCAGTGTGGTGACACATCCCACGCCTTGTGTAAGACAACTGCTGGCGAGCAATTCTGCAGGGTTCGTCTTTCGAGAGGCCTCTTGTAGTCTGGCTTGAGTACAATGTTCCATACAGTAAGTGGAATTCAATGTAACGGTTCGCGCTGCCCATTGCACCAGGGGATCATGTAGAGTAAGCCAGGGCATGCCCAATATGAGAGTGAAATGGGGTGCATCGATCAAGTCGAAGTGGATGTACTCGTAATGATTCAAGCCCACCTGCATTTGTATTTGATGAGTATGATATCGTATAGGACCTGAGGTTAGTTCTGTGCCGTCTACTGCTTTTACTGGTTCTGGGACCTTTTTCTTTATACAGGGCATGCCTATTTCCTGTGCGTAGCTTTGGTCGATAAAGTTACCTGTAGCCCCTGAATCCAACAAGGCATGTACAAGCACCATTCCGGCCCCGGGTATATCCAATGTAACATACACATTCATGTGTGCCACGGAATTCTGTACAGTGTTTACCACTGCTGGACAGACCTCTTCCTCCTGAGGCCTCAAACAAGGGGTCTGGAACTTGTTTAGGCGTTCTAGTTTTCCGAATCTTCTTGTAGGTGATCCACCATGGGCACTTTCTGTATTCCACGGAATTCTTTAAAAGGCGTTTTGGTTTTCGCCTGGCAGTCCTTAATAAAGTGCCCCGGTTTTCCACAATACATACAGAGCCGTTGTTTCCTCCTTCGCTCTCTTTCTTCTGAACCTAGAGGTCCTCTTATGCCGCTAATTTGCATGGGTTCTGTTCCATCCGAACCCGTGGAGGTTCCTTCTCGCGATTGCTCTGGGACGAGGGGTTATATATCTGTTTTCGATACGCTGTTTGTCTCCTCTCCTTTCCTGTAGTCTATGGTCTAATTGTACGGTGAGATCAATGAGTTCATCACATGTGGTTGGCATGTGCACCACTTGTGCCAAAACATCTTTTAACTCGCTTCTCAACCCCTGATAATACAGCGATGTTCTTTTTTCCATAGGCCAGTCAGTTTCCGCTATGAGTCTATTGAAAGTAGTGATATAGGACAACAAATCCTGGTTGCCTTGCTTGAGTGTTATTAATTCCCTATCTAGTGAGAGCAAGTGTGCCTTTCTATCGAACA
The DNA here is from genome assembly GCA_963921515.1 of Calotriton arnoldi. NCBI lineage: Eukaryota > Metazoa > Chordata > Amphibia > Caudata > Salamandridae > Calotriton > Calotriton arnoldi. The sequence continues at coordinate 1,737,625 of CAWUFW010002278.1, read as the reverse complement.
ATTTGCGCATTGCTTCACAGAAGGTGTCAAAATTACGCAAGGCAGGGTCGTCTCTTTCTATAAGGGGAAAAGACCAACTGGCTGCATTACCCCCAAGATAGGACATTACAAAGGCCGTTTTTGCTTGGTCAGTGAGAAACACTGCTGGTTTGCACATAAAATGCAATTTACACTGCCCTAAAAAAATACCGAATTTCTTTGGATCCCCAAAGAATCTTTCAGGAGGGGCCAAGGGTAACTGTGCGGGCTGTATGACCTTTATGGTAGAAGGACCCGTACCGCTTCCCAATGTATGTGTCGTCTGCCCCGTATCAGTATCATGAGAAGCAGGAGGAGGTAGTGTCCAATTTCTAATGTACTGAGACCCTCGCGTCCCCGTAGGACTAGAGCGAGACAATCCTGCCACTTCACGTCTCATAGTGCTCATTTCGTTTCGCAATTCCAGGTTCTCACACCTGAAAGCATCTACCTCCATTCTTAGGGCTGTTAATGTTTCCAACACTGATGTAAGAACAGTGTTAGTATCCATCGTTCGGGCCGTAGGTTACCGTGGGCTTGTCACTCTGTCGTACACAGAGGATGGTTAACACTAACCTTACAGCCGGGTACAGCAGGAACGATGGATGAAGCTAGTTAATCCCTTCCCCAAAATGGGAATACCCAGGAGTAGATATATCTAATACTCCAGAGATAAAACCATCATAGGGGAAAGGGAAAAAAGGGACAAAAGAAACAATAACGTTGCCGCTGTTAGGCTCAGACTAGGGATGTCGTCAGAAGATGTAGACCTCTCTCTTCTACTGTCCACCCCATCTGCCCTGTAAGTGAAACACAGTACACACATTAGATTACTCCCCTTTCCTATCCGTAGCACCCCTATCCCCCTTATGTGTCATGTACTTACTTTAGATTCTAGCAGTGCTTCTCTTATGTTAAAAAAGGCACAAAAGAGAAAAATAAAGAAAACAAAATAACTACATAGTTCAGGGTCAGAGTGAGGTACTTATCTTATTGCAGATAATCCTCTCTTTGCTGATGGATATTCCGTCTTGTGCAGTTGCTCAGGGCCTCCGGTAGATAAGTATTTCTCTCTGCCCACATTGAGGAGCTCTCCAGAGCGTTGCTAGGCAAGATGGCAATTAACATCCACACGGTGGCGCTGGTGATGCAAAAACAACCTTCCCCCCTTGGAGGCTGTCGAACATACTGATCATAGCCCAGCGTGTTGTCCCGTTTTCTGGGCGGTTATTGGTGTAAACGTTAAAAAAGAAAATAGAAGCGCTTCTCTTGGGCTGAGTCCTTTCCTCGGTTCACGCGAGGACAGCTAGACGCGGCCCCAAGGTGGTTATGTGCCGATCCGCTTGACTTCGTCAAGCGCGTCCTGACACACCCCCAAGAACGCAGGGAGGCGTTCAGAGGATTTCCCACAATACCGCTCCAGGGCGCAGAGATGCCGATGGGTAACGGTTAACAGGAAGGAGAGTCTCTTTCTATAAACGTCTGCTGCCGTCCTTCAGGCGGAATTCTTTGCTTATATGAGCAGCAAGTTCAGGTAGGAACTCCAGCGCACAGGTAATACGTAGTCTCTTCGGTACACGAAGTTTGCTCAAGTGACAAGCACCGAGTTCTACCAAGGCGGGGCTTAAGTACCTATAGTCAGGTGCTGTTTCAGCCCTCCCAAAAGGATTGTGGGAGTCGTAGTTTATGTGCCCATCATTCATACCAAGCATGTCATCGTGCGCAGTGTACCTATCTCCGTCTAGCCATGACACATAGGTATTTGACAATATCTTGTATATTTTTTACTGTATGTGTTTGCATTGCAAATTCAATTTTTGGATTTGTCAGAATGCTTATTGCTGTCTGGACTGACACCCCAGATTTTCCGGGATGATGGGAGATGACAAGCCACCCACTGCGATTTTAAGTATCTCACTCTAGGCCTGATAATTCCAAAGATCAATTAGATTGACTTGTGGATATTTGTTTTTTATTGTTCTTGTAACAGAAACACAGTAAAGGACTTAAGTGGAAAAAAAGGTTTTCAGAGTATGGCCTAATTCTATGATACTGCATTTCACAACATTATGGCAAGCAAAGAAAAGGATCATATCACCCCTCTTCCCATTTCTCAGGCTGCATCGCGGTCTGTTAGACTGATCATATGTTCTTCAGTCCAAACCATTGAAATATGTTATGTGATGAAAGGAAACTGGTAAAATTGTTTTTTTCTTTGGTGTCAACATTTTGTTTTATTTTTTTTCCAGGCTTTAAACATTCAATCACATATTGCCACATTCTTATCTAAAGGCTTTCCTAGTTGCATAGTCATGTTATGTTGTCACCCTTTTATTTGGGAAGGGGCACTGAGAAGACTTGATGCAATTTGCTCAGTTTTATGTTGAAGGAAGTCTTGTTTCAAGAGGCGTTTCCATAATCTAATGCTGTCGAAGGCTGCCATTCTTGGGACTCTGAATTGCAAATATAATTATTAAATCAAATTTATCTTTATTCTGCCAGTTTTGGCCATACAAGAAAGCAGATACAACAGGTTACAACAATAAAATACAAATGTAAAAAGCCTATAAATTGTCATATGGCCGTTAGGGTCATTGTCGACATTGCTAAATTGACATGCGCACGGCTGCCATGATGCTGCTTTTGCGCATGTTGCTGCTTGACTTTGTTTTGCAAGACTCTGTTTGTGCCTTTCACATGAGAACTGTCTGCTTTCTGCGTTCTCTGCCTGTTCTTGGAGTTTAGTCTGAACACGATGTGCAAGGTCGATAAACAATGCCCTTTGTTATTCTGTTCTGGTCAGTCCCTAGCATCTAGACAAAACATGCTAACACAGCTGCGCTACTGGAAAGTCGTGCTTTGATATTACAGAGATGCATGTTGTTCTGACACACTTGGAGAGGGTTCTTTCCAGGGAGAAGAGCTATGCGGTTCCTATGATGTAAAGCTTCCATCTAGGCACTAAGGTAGGGGGTCTGCTGACAAAGCCCAGAGATCTTCTTTTATATAGCAGACACCTTACCAAGTGGAGGGTGGTTAGGCCTTATAGTCCTTTTTCCACTGTCTATATATAATGGCATTCCCCTTTATATTCTATGGAATTGTAACAATGCTAATTGTATGCATTTCGCTGCTGGTAGTGGCTCGTATACTGCATTAAAGAGCACAATAGTTAAAATAAACATTTTGAACTATAACCGTGACTCTGACCATTCTTATTGTGGACAGGTACGAGTGAGCGAGCGAAAGGGTATGTCTTGCTACAGTGATTCCTGAGAGAGTCGGGAGTGTTGTGTTCTGGGTTGTCTAATCATTTGTAGCTTTGTGATTTTGGAGGAGAACGAATGAGACACTATAGCTAGTCGGTTTTGGGATTTTGGGTACTAAGGTGGTAGGTTGGTACACCCCTATACACCGAGGTCCTGTTTTCCTGCGCATACTTCTGTGTAGGTGCAGAATCTCCGCAACATGGCGCCGTCAACGTTTGTTCTGGTTCTTATCTGCGAGACTCCTGAGTAGTGCTTGTGCTTGTCCATAATCCCCTCACATCTGTTTCCGGAGAAGGCTGTGACGGTGTAGCCTCCTATATTGATGTTTTATAGGTTTTTCAAGCTTGAATTTTAAAAGGTTCCTTCTCTTTCTTATTAACCCATTATTGCGCTGCCACACATAGGTTGTTATTCTTTGCTATTCATTATGGCGGTTCCCAATACACCGCCTAATCGGGCGGCAGTCACAGCTTATTTGACTCAACATGGAGTCCCTAATGCCGGTGTTGCGCTCATTTTTGTTGTAGAAGCAGGTGCCGCTTACCGCTTCGAGGTGTTTTATTCTTGGGTCAACTTTCCAGCTGTAGATGGAACAGATAATTTGTTTCACGAATATACTGCCACAGCCCTACCTCAGATTTATCAGCCTTATAGGTCTCTTGAAGTTCCGCTAACGGCTTGGCAACACCAAATATGGTTTAATGGCGCCCTTCCTCCCCCAATAACGCTGGCCCGTTTAGGCCCTTTATCGATAGATAGGGCCACGTGGCCCGTTTTGGCTGGGTATACCCCACACCCTCGTTATCTTACTGCTACAATCGCAGAACTCCGCATATTACATACTTCATTAATATGTATACATAGGGCTGTTATACAGTTCATGTGGCGCAACTTCCAGGTGGGACCACCTGGCGTTTCTGCGCAACCAGCTAGACCTGGTGGTGTAGCCATCAGTCCTCTTATGGTTAATTCAGTGATGGGCAAGCGTCCACAGGATAAGTATGAATTCCCTTATTGGCTTGCTGAAAAATTTGGACAACTCGAAGCTGGTTTCCCGAATACCACTCCTGTGGAGAAACACAGGATCCTGACCATGAGTTTGCCTAAGGACTTAGTTCCCGAATTAGCTGATTGTAACACCAAAGGTCCAACCACACAACAGGGACGGGATCAACCTCGACAGTTTGACGTTAAAGCCAAACAAGAGGATCTGCCTCGTTTTAGACCCCCATTTCAGAAGAATGTTGCCGCTTTAACTGCGAAGTATGCCTCAGACGGTGAGAATGCGACTCCTAGACTGGACATGGGCAGTGACTCTGCTCGACAGCGCAGCGGAGGTTACCATAGTGCGGGAGGCACTGCGTCCCTGTCTGGAGGCAACAGCAACTGATAAATTCATTACAGTAAAAACAGCAAATACCCGGGTTACCCCACCGGATAGACTCTATGAGATTGTCTTCCAAATTGAAGGTGATATACAGCATCCAATCAAAGCGGTTTTCTGGGAAAATCTCACCTCATACGACATTTTGTTGGCGGAGGCAGATTGGCCTCCACCCTTTGTGCTAGCTGCTTCTAGAGGGGAGGACGTGATACTTCCGAGTTTTTCGCGTTATGTCCCTGAGGAACATGCAAAGGCTTATGCAGCTGAGTGGGCTTTGGCCCTGGCCCCAGCGGTGTACCGTAATCAGGTGGGCTGGGATATTGATTCACCGGCACATGAGATACCGTTACGGTCTATACCACAACCGCAGTATCCAATCAGACGTGAGGCTAAGGCTCACGTTTGTGACATTCTAACTCAGTTGGAGTATCAAGGAGTGATCGAATCCTGTGTATCACCGATGAATAATCCTTTTCCGATATCAAAACCTGACGGTTCATATCGCATTGTATTGGATTATCGAAATTTGAATAGTCATTGTCGTACCTTTGCGGTGCAAAACACACACCGCTCTGCGCTGGTGAACAATCTTGTTCGTAAAAAATACAAAACTACACTGGACATATCCAATGGTTTCTACAGTCATAATCTGGCTCCGGAGAGCCGTGACTTGACAGCATTTACCGCCGTCGGAAATCAGAAAAAATTTACGCGCTTGCCAATGGGGTATAAAAACAGCCCTGGGGCTTTTGCTGCGCGTGTTGTGTCTTTGTTGCACGACATAGATCCAGATGCGTTCTCGTACGTTGATGATATTTATCTGACGGACGACAAACTAATGCCACATCTTGTCCTAGTCGACCGCATCATTTTATCGTTTGCCGACTATGGATACAAATTCAATTTTGCAAAATCACACATCGCTCATTATGCGGTGCTTTTTTTGTGCTATGAGCTCAATAATGAAGGTCGGGTGTTAGCCCGCCACTTTCTGGAGAAATGTGCACAATTGCAATCTCCCTCTACGCTGAAGAAACTTCAGTCTTTGCTGGGATTTTTAAATTTCGGGAGGACATACATCCCCGATTATGCCCAGCATATCAAACTGCTATATGCGTTGATACAACCAACATATTTTTCTGCCAGCTGGCTTCCGGAACATACCACTATTTTACAATCTTTGCAATCTGATATGCTTGCGACTAACTACTTGTTGACGCGTGATAATACCACGAACCTGGTGATGCGTATAGTGCCGGGGACAGTGGGTTTCACCTACTTGACGTTCAATGAGGGGGACACAGTACCTATTGCATACAAATCACATTTGTACACTGCGACAGAAATGCGTTTTTCGAATGTTGAAAAGGTTTTGACGGCGGTCCAAATAGCGATTCTGAAAAAACGCTAGCTGGCGCAAGGAAAACGCATTCTTCTGGTCACGCCTTTCCCTGCCTTAGAGCCAGTGACTAAGGCAAGTGTACCCAACTCTAAGGCACTACATCCCCGTTGGATACAATGGGCTACTTCTTTGACATCATCGGATGTCATGTTTATCTTTGATCCTGCACTTCAGACACAGGAGTTTTTACAGTATGAACACGTTCATCCTTCTCCGTTGTCGTTGCTTCCTTTGGATGAGTACAAATGAATCACTTACACCGATGGCTCGGCTCAACCGGCCACCGGTTCCAAACACGCTTATTCAGCAACTTGCGCTATTGTGGCTGGTTCGATTGTCAATGGAGAATTTAAGTCTTCCATAGTGCATACTCAAGCACTTGGAGACTGCACAGCACAATTGGCGGAGCTACGTGCTCTTGTTCTAGCCCTTGAGTTTGCCGATCCAGATGTGAATACTCTCGTTGTATGCGATTCTTACTACTGTGTTCAATCTTTTAATGACAACTTATTCTTTTGGTCTCAGAATGACTATCGAGACTCTAAAGGCAGCGCAATCAAGCATAAAACGCTTTGGGTTCGAGTGGCAGACCTTAAACAACGTCTGCCCCTCACGCAAGTTATCCATACTCTTGGCCATCAGCGTGTGGGAGCATATGCTCTTGGTAATTCTTTGGGTGACGAGGCGGCCAGATCTGCAGTAGCCACTTGTTCTGTTGCAGCAGTTACAAGGTCCATGACTAAAATAGATAATGATATTCTGGCAGCGGTAGCTGCTACGAAGGAGGGAACAGCTTATCTGCAGGGTTTCCCTTCGAAGTACTCTTATCATATATCTCCCGAACAAGTTCCTTATGCTAAGATTTCATCAGTTGGGTATCGGCTGATTCCCAACATGAACCGCAGACTTGCTTTGATCATGGCCGCACACGAGGGCATGGCTTCTGCACATGCCGGGGTGTCTGCGACAGTCTCTATTTTACAGCAACGTTTTTGGTGGCGTGGTTTATACAAACAAATCCGTGATTATGTGCTTTCTTGTGACATTTGTCAACAAATCAAACAGTCTACGGTCTCACGCACACCACAAACACAGCTATGTATTTCTAATCGACCATTTGGCTGTGTATATCTTGATCACTGCGGTCCATTCTCTTCTGATACTGCGTATAAATACATTTTTGTGGCAGTTGATTCGTGCACTAGATTCCTTTGGGTTTGGCCACAACGCAGTGCTGACGCTCGAAATGTCTTCAGGGATTTGCGTGTCTTTGTCGGGATGTTTGCCTGTGACACCTTCCATTCAGACCAAGGTCCAGCGTTCGCCTCTAAGACGTACAAGGACGCGATGAAGTCGATGGGGGTGCTGGTGCAGTTTTCGTCTCCATACAGGCCTGAGGGCAACTCTATTGTGGAGCGAATGAACCGCGACTTAAAGCAATCTTTGACAGCTAGAGTCTTAGGTACTGGCAGGAACTGGCTGGCCCATTTGTATGGAGTTCAACGTGCACTTATTAATCTCCCTAGAAGATCTCTAGGTGGGCGGACCCCCTACGACTGCTCTTTGGCGCTAAAATGTTTGTGCCAGACCTTGATGGTCTAGACGTTGTGGCGGCTGCCGCAACCTTTGACGTAGATAATCATTCTACTATGTTACAGGACCTACAATAGACCCGTGACAGCTACGCAACTGAACATTTACCCTCTTCCACTGACACATCGATGCTGATTCCGGTCACCGGCTGGCTTCCTAAGATTGGAGATCTGGTACGAGAAAAGCTGGAGAACTAGAAAGAATTTGGTCCCTCTTATCGTGCACCGTTCCCGGTTCTTGGATTGAAGGGTACTCGTACAGTAATACTACCACCTTTACCTGGTCGCAAAGACAACAGATATATTTCAGTGGACAATGTCAAGTTAAACCGTCTGGCCGATTCTGAATAGCGTAACTCCTGCTGTTTCATGCAGTGCTATCTCAATGAATCCGGTGCATTCGTCCACTTCGAATCATCCTCGTATTACAGAGGGTGAAACGGAAACCATTATTGACCTTTTACCTGTCCCCATACCGCCCGAATCCACTGCAGAATTCGAGTATACTTATCCTGTGGAGGAGTCCCAGACTGAAGTGCTGAACAGTCCACGTCAACATCAAACTGATGTCACCCAACCGCCTTTGATGAATATGAGTGCAAGCGGTTATTTTGGGGACCGTCCGAGCTTCTCCTATGACTCTTCCTCCTCGTCTTCTACGTTGGCACTTCCACCGACAAAAATAAGTATTTTCATCTCTTGGTTTAAAAAGACTTACTTGGTCCCACCCTGGACCTACATCTGGCTGGTACGTAGCCTGATTTTCCTCTTCATGTAAATAGGATTTGTGACTGTATTTTTCTTACTCATCAATGGTCATTACCTGCCAGAACGCTCGGCTGTGAAATTGGTCGATGGAATTCTGGCCCCTCAAACATCGTCCCATATAATGAAATGAGATCAAGCCCTTGTGAACATTTCAGCTTTCCCAGTTGCAGGTGGCATCGTTTGGGATAAAGTAGCTTTCGAAATCCATGGTCCGACGGAAGTACTCAACATACCATACGTGTTTCGCGTTTCTTTCGGAGACGTGGTAACACCGGACATACATTCCGATGATTGGGATGTACAAGCAGTACGTTCATTGTTTTCAGATTTAAAGTATTATGCTGCTTTTGATGCTGAAGATTTGTACTTGAATTCTGCCAATTATGCTGATTTATTCTGTTATCAACATTATGGGCATCATTACTTACACAAAACAAACACGTTACGTCCTGTTTTTAATTACACGAAATGGGAACATTGCCCAACTCCCTTACAGGGGAGTTCTAAAACACTTAGGGATAAGTTCACCTATTTCACGGATTCTGACATGTCCAATCCTGAATCTTATTTCTTTAAATTACAATTTTCGTCGCAATCTAAATTTATTCTGACCCATACTAAATTAATCTATTCCAATTCCTTTAGATCTGAATTGGCCACACAGGGTTATGATCACTGGAGTGCTACCATTGATTTAAAAACAATATGGGGCACTAAGGATTGGCAGGTTCAGGGAACTGAGGCTTTACATCGCGCCTGCCTAATACCTGCACAAATGTTATTTTTAAATGATACGGTATATCAAACTACATGCTTTGGCCTGACAACTGCAAAAAATTTTAATAATCCATCCATTCCATCTTTGGCTGAGTATGATAATTGGCGCGCACACACAAATTATTCAATTGATGTTTTGCAAACTCTCTTTCGGAATGGTACTTTCAATGTTTCTAATGTTGACCCTAGCGGTTGATTGTTGTGGCAAACCAGTTCAAATTCATGCCAACTGCGTTTTTATAATATAACGCCAGGTTTTAAACAGGCTAGACCAGATCCACGTTTTTCGCACTCACATTCAGTGACAACATATTCGGTGGGTAAATTGTGCCAACAATGGTTGGTCTACGTTGTCCTCAGTTAAACAACACTTGTCTCCCTTGTCGAGTGACATCAATTTGGCTGATTTTCTTCTAGGTCCTAGGACCCCCGAGAACAAAAAGGTTTTTCTATGGTGCGTACAATGAAATATGGAAATTATCGCAGATGGATGCAGCATTTCGTCTGCAACAAATTGACAAATCTAATTTGGAAAAAGTCCTTGCAGTGGTCGATAATAGCATTAACACACTGTCTTCACGCATTTATGCCTTGGATAATATTGTTTCATCTGTTATTGATATTGTTCAGACTGATGTATCTGTGTTATATCATGGTCAGAATCAATTACGATCAGTAATGCAGTTTGCATGGACGCTACTGACTCTTAAAATGGGTAAAGTACCTTGGGATTATTTGAATGCTTCCGCATTGTTTTTGCCATTTAATTTAACTGATAAACAACGGTTTATGTCCATGAAAGATGCTACATACACATTATTACACATTGAACAATTAGAACACTTGCCGTTCTCTGTGGTCGAGACAGATTCGGCTGTATGGTTAATTCACAGTGTTATCTCTCTTCCTTTCTCGCTGTTTCAATTTAAATCTTGCATGAAACATTTCCTGATTGGCCGCTTTGAACCCCTGGGTAGTACGTTTCTCCATGAGTTATAGTCCCTACCTTTCACTTACAGATGTCATCGGGATGATAAGGAAGTTTTCCTAACAGGGGAGTACTGCGATTCCACAGTGGGACACTCCCTAGTTTGCAAACACGCTAAATTGCATGGCGCTTGTAAGGTTTCTGCACCTAATCTTGCTTGCTTTTTGAAAGGGAGTCCCGTCCCAGCAATAATTCCCACTTTTACTTTGCTTACTAACGGCAGTTATCTTATTTTGAATAACCACGACTGCTGTGGTTTACGGGCAGGAATCCCGTATATAGTAACAGTTTCACAACGTGTTACTTGTTGTAGCAATGTGCTTTTTCTGCCCCCGCATGAGAAAGTAGATATTTCCATTTGGCCTTCCATTCCGACTTTGAAAACAGATTTCAACAAATTAAGCAGGCTCAAAGCGCTATTGTTTCAACAAGAAGTGGCTCTCGCTTCAGCTCGAGAGACCTTCGAATTACAGGTGGCTAGAACTTCGAGCGAGATTCAGTCACTTCTGAACACGAATCTCCCACTACATTTTGGGAAGTTGATACATCAAATATTTAATGCGTCTGACACCGAAGGCCTTGCTCATTTTTTTAAACTGGTGGGATCCGGCCTTGTGACTTCTTTTCAGACGATATTTGGAGTAATACCCGCCTTTATTCATTTTATTTTTTCCAGCGTCTTCGGAGGATTCCCATTAATACTGGCGCTAGCTGGTGGAATCCTGCTGCTTCTGTTCCTGCTACGCAATGGCTGCTCATCTTGTGGTACTACACAGGCCAGGCCAATTGCAACTGTACCATGACCGAATGCAACAACTTTTTGGATGCTTGCCATTAGCGACGCTTAGCGTGATTTATGGACTAACTTTTCGCTTTGCCTACTTTACTTGCGTGCAACATGTGTTCTACTGTCAACGGTGCCCCTTCTACTGGGCTTTATATTTATGCCTCTCCAATACGTCATGTTCGGATCCGGATTATGACCAGTTAATGGGTCCCTTAGTGGCCGATGACAAGGCCTGTTCCAGGAATGGACGTATGGTGCGTGCGGCTGCACTTGGAGTATTGGCAGAATGGGATATCTGTGCGGTTGCACAGAACCTATTGCAACGTAGTTTCATTGAATATCACGCAAGTTGCCTGGGTATGCTCTTGGAGGCATGGGATTACGAGGAGCACGTTTGTTCCTTCGGCCTACTTAATTGGATGGCATCCCTCTTTGCTGCTAACGATAGGGATGACCTTTTGGAACGCATTGCATTGACAGGGTCACGTGCTTTCATGGATACACCACCTTCATGTTAGTCACGTCCATTTATCCACATCATAATTATATATAAAAAATATATTTTTTTAAAAAACTTTTTCCAAATTGTTTTTTTATTTTTTATTTTTTTTACGTTGTTGAACTCTGCTTACCCTTGAAATCTGTTTTGGTCCTTTGTCTATACACTATGACCTTACCAAGGGGAGGGTGTCATATGGCCGTTAGGGTCATTGTCGACATTGCTAAATTGACATGAGCACGGCTGCCATGATGCTGCTTTTGCGCACGTTGCTGTTTGACTTTGTTTTGCAAGACTCTGTGCCTTTCACATGAGAACTTTCTGCGTTCTCTGCCTGTTCTTGGAGTTTAGTCTGAACACGATGTGCAAGGTCGATAAACAATGCCCCTTGTTATTCTGTTCTGGTCAGTCCCTAGCATCTAGACAAAACATGCTAACACAGCTGCGCTACTGGAAAGTCGTGCTTTGATATTACAGGGATGCATGTTGTTCTGACACACACTTGGAGAGGGTCCTTTCCAGGGAGAAGAGCTATGCGGTTCCTATGATGTAAAGCTTCCATCTAGGCACTAAGGTAGGGGGTCTGCTGACAAATCCCAGAGATCTTCTTTTATATAATAGACACCTTACCAAGGGGAGGGTGGTTAGGCCTTATAGTCCCTTTTCCACTGTCTATATAGGACATCCCCCTTTCTATTCTATGGAATTGTAACAATGCTAATTGTTCTAAGTTTATGCATTTCGCTGCTGGTAGTGGCTTGTATACTGCATTATAGAGCACGATAGTTAAAATAAACATTTTGAACTATAACCGTGACTCTGACCATTCTTATTGTGGACAAGTACAAGTGAGCGAGCGAAAGGGTATGTCTTGCTACCGCGAATCCTGAGAGAGTCGGGAGTGTTGTGTTCTGGGTTGTCTAATGAATTGTAGCTTTGTGATTTTGGAGGAGAACGAATGAGACACTATAGCTAGTCGGTTTGGGGATTTTGGGTACTAAGGTGGTAGGTTGGTACACCCCTATACTCCAAGGTCCGGTTTTCCTGCGCATAGTTCTGTGTAGGTGCAGAATCCCCGCAACAAAATTACATTTTAGAAACAAAACCTCATGTCTCCTAGTAAGGGCCTGAGTATATTGCATAATCAGTACTACAATATATAAATTGAAAATACATTGGGAAAATAATCAAGGTCAGCGACAATTATTCCATTTAAGAAGCACAGGAGATTAATGATAAATATATCTCTTTATGGAGCCTATATAAAATATACAAAGTAAAGTGCAGTGTATTTAAGTCATAGCAAAGTCTAAACCACATATGTTGCACTTTTTGTTCCGTGTGCCACCCAGTTGTAGATTTATCAGGATGACTATTAAAACGTAGACATGTAAAAAGGCACACTATGGTAGCAAAATTGGTTAAAAACATACTCATTACAATTAAAATAATCAAAACAAACTACAAGGTTACATTACAGACAGATCTTGTCCAAATATTAATATCTGAAAGAGACACGTTAGTGACAGATTCCTTACCTTAGAATATCCCCAGGCGTCAGGCTGGATCCGGAAAAGTTTTGCGTAGCAGTACCCTTGCGCGTCGGTAGGCGGTGTCGGCCGGCTCCGCGTCGGGACTGCCGGGATGACGTCGCGGGCAGTACTTAGACGCCGCCCCTGCGCGCTGACGTCAGTTCTTCTTTTTTCCGCGCCAGCAAGCGCAGATCCGGGAAGAGCAGTGCCCTAGTCATTTTTTGACTAACTTTTTGGTGATTTTTCACTGTTTTCTTCGAGTCATCTCGGCTCCACAGTGTCGGTAGGGATGCCCGGCTTCAAGCCATGCGACGCCTGTGGTCGAATGATGTCGATCACAGACCAGCACTTAGAGTGTCTCTACTGTCTCGGCCGCGACCACGACACGAAGTCGTGCTCCGACTGCCGGGCCTTGCACCCGAAGGCTTTGCGAGAGCGGTCTCGAAAGCTCCTCGAGGTCCGGCAGTCGGCTCCGCGCCGCACCAAGCCCCGGTCACGCGAGAGGTCGGTCGCGGAGTCCTCGCCCGTCATCGGAGTCCAAGTCTTCGCACTCCTCGGGTAAGTCGAAGCACAAAAAGTCTAAGAAGCACCATCGCTCTAAGACTTCACTTCGCCGGTCTCGCGACTCGGCTGAGGCCCCTGTCGGCACCGTCCCCGCGGCTCCGGATGTGCCTGTGGCGCCGCCCCCGCATTACCCGTCCTTCCCGGGTTCGGGGGCGACTCCGGCCGAGATACAGGAATTCCTGTCGGCCATGGCCCGCCTCTTCGGGCCTCGAGGCCCCTCCGGTGCGCCTTCGGGCCCCGCGGGCCCTAATGGGATTGCCCCGGCGCCGCCGACGACTCCGGTCCCGGCGCCGCCTGTCCCACCAGCCTCGCTCCCGGCCTCGATCCCGGCTCCGGTGGTACCGCAACCCCCATCGACGCCGGTTGACCTAACCACGCCGACGCCGATGTCCCCGGTGCCGTTCCTGACGCCGTCCGGGGCTCCGGGCGGCGTCGTTCCCCGGTTCTCTCCGGATCCGGACGCGGCGTCGGACCGACGTCGCCCGACGCCGGCTCCGGCGCCCATGAGACCTTGGGTCCCGGATGTCCCTCCTCCTCCTTATTTTCAACCGGAGGAGGACCAGGAGAGCTGGGAGGGGTCGGATGACCCTCTCACACAGCAGTGTGACTATGATCAGGACTGGGCAGAGGAACTTGGGGATGCCAGTGGTCTGGACACTTCCCCTGATACTGGCATGCTGTCTCCTCCTTCCGTGGCTACGGAGGAGGGAGCAAATTTCGCAACGGTGTTGCGTAGAGCAGCTGGAGCCTTACACCTCCAATTGCCTACAGTGGCTGTCAGGACTAACCTCCTGACGGAAGTGCTTCAGCCGGCAGCCAGCTCCTCGGAGCCATTGCTGCCGTTTAATGATGCACTTTCTGACGTTCTTTTGGGCACCTGGTCCAAGCCCGCCACAGGGGCTCCTGTGGATAGGAACGTGGCCCGACGCCATCGCCCTGCTCCGGGCGACCCCTTGTTTCTCTCTCAACATCCCACCCCGAGAGCTTGGTTGTCCAAGCCTCTGCCTCCCAAACCGCCTTCCCTACCGCCCCTCCGGATAGGGAATCCAAACGCCTGGATCAATTTGGGAAGAAGACCTTTTCTTTCTCCAGTGCTGGCTTGCGGTCCGTCAACACCGCTTGCCATTTGGGCCGATACGCCCACTCTCTGTGGGATTCGGTGGCGCTCGTTTTGCCCCAGTGTCCTGAGGAGGTCCAGACACTGCTTTCCCGCGCCATTGCGGAAGGAAGGGACGCAGCAAAGTACACCATCCGTTGTGGCCTTGATACCGCCGACTCGCTGGGCAGATCGCTTGCAACGACAGTGGCGCTGCGTCGCCACGCCTGGCTGAGGACAACTGGTTTCTCAGGTGATGTCCAAAACACACTCATGGACATGCCCTTTGATGGAGTCGGTCTTTTTGGTACCAAAGCAGACCATGCGCTGGAGCGTTTTAAGGACTCACGGGCTACTGCCAAGTCCCTGGGCCTTTCTGCTGTGCGCCCTCCGCTAATCTCTGCTTTTCGCCCCTTTCGTGGCCACGGAAGGGGCGCCCAGTCACGTCCGCTGCCCAGCCACCGGCCCGCGCAGCAAGCGTCTTCGCGTGGCCGAGGACGTGGCTCCCGCCGTGGCGGGTCAGGCAACCAGCGTGCGGGTCAGGCCACCAACCCCGCCCCGTCCGCGGCCTCCAAGCCCTCCTAGTCCTTCCTTTCAGGTGCACAGCACGCCAGTAGGGGGCAGGGTCCGCCATCACCTTCACCACTGGCGTGCCATCACCTCGGACAGGTGGGTTTTGGACATTGTCCGCAGGGGCTACTCCCTCCCCTTCGAGACCTCCCCCCCAGCCATGCCACCTCAATTCCACCGCCTGTCAGGGGATCACTTGGTGCTTCTGCAGAAGGAAGTCACGGCACTCTTGGCCAAGAGGGCCATCGAGCATGTTCCGACCCCAGAAGTAGGACGTGGTTGCTACTCCCACTACTTTCTGGTGCCCAAGAAGGACAAGGAGGACATGCGTCCTATCTTGGACCTCCGGAACGTCAATCGCTTCCTCCGGAAGGAGAAGTTCAAGATGCTCACCCTAGCTCAGGTCTTGACTGCCCTCGACCCTGGAGACTGGTTGGTAGCGTTGGACTTACAGGACGTTTATTTCCACATCCCCGTCTTGCCGGCCCACCGGCGTTACCTGCGGTTCACGGTAGGCCTCGAGCATTTTCAGTTCACCGTGCTCCCCTTTGGCCTTACAAGTGCCCCTCGGGTGTTCATGAAAGTGATGGCGGTGGTCGCAGCTCATCTGTGCCGGGCAGGGGTTCCAGTCTTCCCCTACCTGGACGACTGGCTGCTGAAGGCGGGCTCGTCCCAGGCAGTCGTCTCCCACCTCCAGACTACGGCCGAACTCCTGCACTCGCTGGGGTTCTCCATCAATGTGCCGAAGTCGCATCTGATTCCTTCTCCACAGCTCCTTTTCATCGGGGCAGTTCTGGACACGACGCAGTTTCGGGCCTATCCTCCCGAACGGCGAGTCCGGGATATTCAGGCTATGATTCCGATCTTTCAGCCTCTATCCTGGGTTTCGGTACGGATGACCCTGAGGCTGCTGGGCCTCATGGCATCCTGCATCCTGCTGGTCGATCATGCCAGATGGCATATGCGGGCTCTGCAGTGGGACCTGAAGTTCCAGTGGGCGCAGCACCAGGGCAACCTGTCCGATCACGTCCAGATCTCGGAGGGGACTGCAAAACAGTTGCAGTGGTGGCTCTCGAACCGGCAATGGGACATTGGCAGATCCCTCTCCCTTCCCCAGCCAGAGCACACAGTTGTGACGGACGCGTCCCTTCTGGGATGGGGCGGTCACATGGGAGAGGCGGAGATCAGAGGCCTCTGTTCTCCGGCGGAGTCCCGGCTCCATATCAACATTCTGGAGCTCCGGGCGATCCGACTTGCACTCAAGGCATTCCTTCCCTCTGTCAAAGGGACGGTAGTGCAGGTGTTCACAGACAACACCACCTCCATGTGGTATTGCAACAAACAGGGCGGGGTGGGGTCGTGGAGCCTATGTCAGGAGGCTCTGCGCCTCTGGACATGGCTGGAACATCAGGGCATATTCCTGATGGTTCAACACCTGGCAGGTTCCCTGAACGCCAGGGCGGACGAACTCAGCCGCAGGTGCATGATGGATCACGAATGGCGTCTTCACTCGGAGGTGGCGCAAGGTCTCTTTCAGCAGTGGGGAGAGCCTTGGTTAGATCTGTTCGCCACCGAAGAGAACGCGCAATGTCAGCAGTTCTGCGCGTTGGAATTTCCAAGGCGGCACTCGCTCGGCGACGCTTTTCGTCGCGAGTGGAGTTGCGGTCTGTTGTACGCCTTTCCGCCTATACCACTTCTACCCAGAGTGTTGAAGAAGATTTGGCGCGACCGGGCCCAAGTCATCCTTGTGGCTCCGGACTGGGCTCGAAGAGTTTGGTATCCCGAGCTACTCAGTATGAGCGTCGATCCCCCGATCCGTCTGCCTCTTCGGGAGGATCTTCTGTCGCAGCAGCAGGGGACGGTCCTCCACCCGAACCTGTCCAGTCTCCACCTGCTTGCGTGGAGATTGAGCGACGGCAGTTGATTCCTTTCGACTTGCCTCCCGAAGTTTGTGATGTGATTCTGGCAGCCAGGCGTCCCTCCACTAAGGTGGTATACGCCTGCAGGTGGAACAAGTTTGTGGCATGGTGCACAGCAAAGGCTGTGAATCCCTCTCTGCCCCTCTTTCTGAGGTTCTTCTGTTCCTTCTTTCTCTGGCCCAAAAGGGTTCTGCCCTGGGTACCATCAAGGGCTATCTTTGTGCTATCTCGGCCTTCCTCAGGCTTCCTGATCAGCCCTCCCTTTTCAAGTCCCCTGTTGTTAACAGGTTCTTAAAAGGCATTACACACCTCTTCCCTCCTGTTCCGTTTGTGATGCCTCAGTGGGACTTGAACTTGGTTCTTACCTTTCTCATGTGCGCTCCCTTTGAGCCTCTACATAACTGTCCTCTTCGTCTTCTGACTCTGAAGACAGCCTTTCTGGTGGCCATCACCTCCGCTCGGCGGGTGAGTAAGCTCCAGGCTCTATCATGCAAACCTCCCTTTCTGTCTGTCCATCCAGACAAGGTTGTTCTTCGGACGCGTCCGTCCTTCTTGCCAAAGGTGGTTACTGCCTTCCACATTGGGCAGACCATCACTTTGCCCACCTTCTTTCCGCCTCCGCATCCTTCCAGAGAGGAAGAGAGGCTCCACCGTCTGGACCCAAAAGGTGCGCTTTCCTTTTATATCAACCGCACACAACACTTCCGGGTGGATGACCAGCTCTTTGTTGGCTACGTGGGCGCCAAAAAAGGTCGGGCGGTGCACAAGAGAACCATTTCCCACTGGGTAACCTTGTGTATCAAAGCCTGCTATTCTTTGGCTAAGAAGGAGCCTCCTGTTGGGCTGCGTGCCCATTCCACCAGGGCGACGGCTGCTACCACGGCCTTAGGCCGCGGTGTTCCGCTGCAGGATATCTGTCAGGCAGCTACGTGGGCCTCGCTGCACACGTTTCCCAAGCATTACTGCCTTGACAGTCAGGTCCGGCGGGACGGCTTCTTTGGCCGTTCTGTCCTCCGGGACTTCCTTGTCTGATCTTTGTTCGCAGACCCACCACCGGGGTTGGTATTGCTGGGGTATCTATTCTAAGGTAAGGAATCTGTCACTAACGTGTCTCTTTCAGATGCACAAGTAACTAACTTGTGTAACGATATATCTGTAAGAGACAGTAGTTAGTGACAGATTCCTACCGCCCACCCATCCTCCCCGTTCTGCGAACTGATTTCTAGAATTAAGGACATCCCTTTCAGGGCCCTAGTATTTTTCAGACACCTATGTCAGCTTCTTGCATGGCTCTGCGTTCCTGGCGCGGAAAGTCGTGTACAGAACTGACGTCAGCGCGCAGGGGCGTCGTCTAAGTACTGCCCGCGACGTCATCCCGGCGGTCCCGACGCCGACGACTGACGCGGAGCCGCACGACGCCGCCTACCGACGCGCAAGGGTACTGCTACGCAAAAACTTTCCGGATCCAGCCTGACGCCTGGGGATATTCTAAGGTAAGGAATCTGTCACTAACTACTGTCTCTTACAGATATATCGTTACACAAGTTAGTAACTTGTGCAGCAGCCTGAATAAATGTCACAATCAGCCGGGTAGCACTGTCCAAAATTGGACACCCGAAGAATTATTAATAAGTATCTCTTCCTCTGGCCTATATAACATTTACAAAATAAGATAAAGTGCAATGTGCTTTAAGCTGTGATTTTATCACAACAACATGGAATACCCGCTTTGTACCCATGGCCACCTGGCTGGTAAGTTAGCAGGTGGTGGACCAAGTTTAGCTTGCAGCGAGTCATGTAAAACCTTTCTTGGGTACTCATCGTATAACTTCAGTGACACAGAGGGTCGAAATAATAGCGTGTGACAAGAAGGTCGACTTACTAGACTCTGACAACCAATGAACCCATAGCACATTTTCCTCAAATATTTTGTATTAAATATCTCCAGATGATCAGGTTAATAGGTCTGAATTGCTAACAAAAAATACTCCAAGCCCCAAGTTATTTAAAAAAAAAAAACCCTCTTTAAAACACGTAGCCACGGGATTACAAGGCCCTTTTATAAAGACACACAGTCATTCACTATTGCTCGAGTTAAATCTGCTTCTGTGTTAACCCATATTGCCATACATAAGAGCAAACGTTTAAGCTTTAAAACATCCTCTACATATGGTACCCTTAGCTTCGCATGACACACAGAAACAGAGCATGACTTTAGAGTGTCCAATAACGATGTTAACATTTTTTTTCCTGGATTATGTAGGAGCCAGAGGCGTCCCATATCTCTGCCTCAAAAGTCACCACTGGAGTACATTTAGATTTATACCTCTCCAGCATCTGGGGGGAGTGGTTTTTGGCCCACTTTGGCGACAAATCTAAAAACTGTTTCAATTGCCCTATTAGACTGTTGGTTTCTGACCTTAATTGCATTATCCCATGCTAAAGTGTTAATAAATGTGATCCCTAGGTAATTAAAAGAGTTCTGAGTGTTCAGTTGTGTGCCATTGATATAGTATACGCTTGGATTGGACTTTTTTGGCCACATCTCATCACGTACGATTTAGACAGGTTTCCCATATAGAAATTAAGAGTTCAATAATTTTTGCACCCCGTTTGGGGTTCTGGCGAACAGTACTGCGTCATTTGCATAGAACAGTACAGGGTTAGGTCTTCTAATAGTCTGGAGTAAGTCTCCTCTTTGCTGTAGAAAAAAGTTCTCTAATTGATTTATATATATAAAGAGATAACTAGAATGAGCCACTACGCACCCTTGGCAGACCCCCAATGTATGTAAAATAATTCAGTTAATTCCCAATTTTGGCAATAGTGGACCCTATCTGAAACGTTTCTGTGCATTTCCCTCAATAGGTTAACCATTGAGCCCTCAATCCCCATCTCTATCATTAGTCCACACAGTTTTGATCTATCAACGTAATCAAATGCTGGCCTAAGGTCTATAAATGCCAGATACATAAGGGACTTCTTCACGTGTACATATTTACTGGCTTACAAATAGAGGTTCAGTGATTGCTCTACTGTTCCGACCCCATGTTTAAACCCATAATGGCTACCTGACAGTATTCCTTTCTCCTCAACCCAAGTCTCTAATCTGTTCAGCAGGCCTCTTCCCCAAGATCTTTACCGAGGAGTCCATGAGAGAGAGATGGGATGGTAACAGTTCGGGTTGTTCCTGGCTCCCTTCTTAAAAATCGGGATTATCATTACCCTTGACCAGGAACTTGGCAGACCATGTGTAACAGCTGCCCTGAGCACATTTGTTAGTAATGGAGTCCAAAGTTTGACGTTTTCCTCAAAGATGTCCACCCGGACACCATCAAGACTTTATTACTGAGACTTCTTTTCATTGCCTATTCCACCTCAGGGATCTGAATAGGACTTATTTTGTCTGACTTGCTAGCCACTGTAAAAGTGCTCCTCACTTCGCTCGACTGGTTCGATGTATATACAACCTTAAAATGGTTGACCCACATTTCGGGTCGAATGGAGTCCTCCATTTTGGGTGGATAATCTTTAGCAAAATAGGGAGCATTTATCACCTTCCAGAAACTCTGCTGATATTTGACCTTAGACGCTAACAACAGGGCCTCCCATGCTTCTTCCCTAATCTAGTTTCTTGCGGCCAATGTATCTTTATATGCTTTCCTTCTTGCCTGTACCGCTAACGGTAGGCATGGTTCTCTTTTTAAAGCCTCATGAAGACTGTAGTGTGCTTGTGTGCACGAGTAATCAAGCCATTTGTGTATCCTATCTAGGGCTGCTTGTGGGACATCAAAAAAGGGATGACTTAACTAACTCTCCTAGCAATACAAAGGAGCTAAGGATTCCACCTGGGTTAAGTTCTGCCTCAAGACAGCTCAATCCAAGGCCCATTGTGCAATCATAGATCGCACATAACACAGTAGATAGGTCGGTATCTGCTCATTTCCTCATTACCCCTTTATTCTTTAAAAAATTTAAACCGACTTCGATTTTAGGTGGGTTGGAGTTCTATCACCTATATTTAAAATAGTCATCAAAGGGTTATGATCACTCAAGCAGTTAGGGAACACCGTATATTGTGTGATATGTATATATACCGCAATAAAATAAATTAGATAACAGTAAGATAAAATCTATGACACTATTGATGTCTCCGCCCATATGTGTGGGTAACCCATTTAGTGATGGATCTATTGGGTTTATCACGTGCCAAATTATATTTTAGCATTAAAGTATTAAGAGAATTTCCATAGGGATGGTGGTCAAAATGTGTGTCATTAGTTCCCTCCCATCATCAGAACCGCAAAACAGATCACAACTATTTATTTTACACACCTTTGTATTATAAATCACCTGCGACAGGGAAAAGAAAGGACTGATAACCTTCCATATGTGCTGGTTCAGTAATCTAAGTCTCTTGAAGTAATAGTAAATCATAGCACCCTTTTATTTTTTGCCAATCCGTTTTTCCCAATTTTTTGGCCAAACCTGACACATTCCATGAAGGAAATCCAGTACCAGGAGTCTCTACATCAGATGCTGAATGGGAGGTTCTGCTATCATGACATGGCTTTTGTGAACAACCAGACATAGGAGTACAGGAGTTTGCATTTACCCCAGTGTGATAGTGGTTCTCTGTGGCACTTCGACTATCCCTCCCAGATACCACTTCATATCTGGTTGTGCGTCAGTCTATATCCTCTGGCACTGCTAACGGTGCAAAAGGGTTTGCAGTTAGAATGACCTACCTATTTCTTGAGGATCTCCCATTACAGCTGGCCACTGTTTTCCGCCCGTTGTAATCCATTGGCCCACAAAAATAACCGAGACGGAACACTTTCATCTTACTTATTCCCTCCTTTAGTGATTACGCCCTGTGCAGCATTGACATTGCTACTGCAGGTTCTCTAAAATGTATCACCACACAGTCCCCTGCCCCCCCTTCCTAAGATAACCCAACCAAGAGACCCTTCTCAACCTGATGTTATTAATTAGGTGTTGTTTTGGGACCTTATTATTCAGGTCCTGCAATCCCTCCCTCTGGTTTGTATCCAAGGGGCTACATTCTTTAGAATAACCACATATGGGGTGGCAGCCGGGGACAGCTGCAGGGCATCCTTATTCCCAGCACAAACCACATTCGTTCCCGTATCTTTGATCGATTTTAGGCAAGAAAGTAGCGCCTTGCCAGAGAAATCTCTACACCTGGAGTGAACTTGGCATTTGGGGGTGAGTTAGATTCAATCTCTCCACCCCTTCCAAAATATTTGGGCACTGTTCTAGTCTAATAGCAGTTTTCTTATCTGGCTTACATGCAATATATTGCCTGACCATTCCTTCTATATGAGTTTGAGCCAGAAAAACTGTAAAGTTCGATTCAAGACTATTGAGCATATTCAGTAAAGAGGCGCACATTTCTTTAACAGATGTTTCAATAAACCAACCTCTCCAGTAGTTGCAATTTCAGAGCTGTGCGCTCTTTGCCCAAATTGGGATTATGGGCAGCATCTTCCAGTTGCATTGGCCTCTCATCTTTTGATGTTATCAATGCTTTCTTGGCTGGCGGCATAGAGTTAACAGGAGGAGAAATTTTATCTGGGCTGATAGTTAATACTTCAGAATATACACAAGAGTTCCCCACAGTTGCTTGACCATGAACTTTAAACTCTGCCATAAGAACTGCCTGCTGCCCCATCTCAGCATTTAAATTATTTACAGCCGTAGAGTCCCCCAAAACCAGTAGTGGGGTAGTAGCTGATTGTTGTGTGGAGGAGTGTACAGTCCCCAGTCTTTCTTCTACCAGCTCTATCTCTGTTTTCATTGCCCCCATTGCACAAAAAGTTCATTGTAGGTGCTGTGAGGGTCTTACACCACCTCCCTGGTTTAATTTCCTCTTACCCATTCGCTATTTGTAGTACCTCAGAGCAAGATTAATTCCCCTTTTCCTTCCTTTAGCTGTTATTTAGAGGAGCCGTTTTGTAGAGCTGGGGGGGGGGGAAGGGGGGTGGCCCAGTCTCTTTCGGGCTCAGACAGGCCCATCTTGGCTCAGTTTTCGCCTGTGCACAACCCACACAGCAGGAGTTCTCTCAGCCATATGAGGTACCTCCTGGCCCCTTCTCCATCTCAGAGGCCTACGAGAGTTGTGATACCTCACCGGCTGGCATCGGAATGGCAAGTTCGGAAAGTACTTGTCTCGAGCAGCGGGAGTGCTGGCAGCCTTACGATGTGTCTCCTGGCCGCTCCTTCACCTCAGAGACCTCTGGGATTTATTGTCCCCCATTGGCTGGCGTCAGAATGGCAAGTTTGGTAAGTGCACATCCTGCACACTGGGAGTGCTCTCAGCCTTATGAGGAGCCTCCTGGCCCCTGCTCAACCTCAGCAACCTCTGGGAATTGGGGTCACCAGCTGGTGTCAGAATGGCAAATTCAGTAAGTGTGCAATAATTATCATTTAGTGGATCAGTATGTAAGCTGGTTCCGAAAGTTTTGCTGTGCAGAATTTTGAGTGGTGATTACCATAATTTGTAATTGAAACCGATTCACTGACTATCAAAGAAACGAAAGTGACAGCAAAAAATTAAAGACAAGAAAGAGTTGTTTTGTATAAAGGTTGTATTCACACTTTCTTGAGACTGCACAAAGTATTTCTCCAGCATTTGGTCTTTTACAGATTCACATTTTTATTCATTGCACTACAGCAAGCTGAGGAATGCTTTGTCTGTAAGGAAAAGTCCTGTGGAGATTTTCTTTTCTATAGTGAATTGAACTCACCTTTCCTCATACCACTCTGCCCTCTAGTGTGTCCTGTCCCTGTACCATATCCCTTGTGCAGATTTCTAATACATGTACTAATCCATGCAAATCCTCCAAGAGTTCTGCTGTTCATCTACTTAATATATATTAATCAGCTCTCCTGCCTGACTCATTTATGTGTAGGCATTTACTAAGTGCTTCCTGAACTTGATATTGTCTGTAACTATTCAAATGGACACTAAAAGAAGGCTGCTTTCTTTAAAGTGTGTGGCTAATGTAGTTAATGGCCTTTCTCAGAGGAAGAGCCATACCTCGAATAGGTGTATTACCTATTTCAAGACTGTAATGTTATAGAGTGTTACTTATGCCGAACTCTTCTTCATGCACAAAAGAAAGCTCTAAGGGTGTTATATTGTGAATTAGTACAGGAGTCTGAGAAATCAAGGAAAAAGTTCAAAGTGGTTTCAAAACCATCCCCCCTTAGAACATCCCAGATCCTAAGCCTTGCTAAAGAAAAGATAATGAGAAATCTCGACGGGATAACCCCATAGCTGTGGGTTTCCCTTACCACCTGGGTACTCCACAGAGTTTTCCCTGAAGAGCATGGAGCCTTCTTACTCCTGCTGACGCCATGCCACACCCTTTTACATCTGCATTATGGGTTTTCAAGCCCTGTCATGGTTGATGTAGTATCTGCCACACTGGGCACAAGAACATCAGTGCTGATCCAACATTGAAGGCTCTGATATTGATAGCCACAACTTCGAGAGTGGTTCCAACAATGAAACCATTGACATCTTCCCCATCCTGCCCCTTGAGTCCATCCTAGCAGCTTCTTCTCTGACATCAAAGAACAAAAAATCTGCACCACTTGCAAGGGAAAAGGCAGAGAGACTAAGGAAAGACAAAAGGGGATATAGAAAAAAGAAGATCTGTGCCTCTAAGACAATGAAGAAGAAAGGCTTAAGGGTAAAGACAGAGAAAATGCATGAGAGAGAGACATTTATCCAAGGAGCAAAAAAGCACGCATTCCAGAGGAACTAAGTATGTCAGAGGAAAACATTAGGCAGCTCAAGCATATCCTTAGCGAATATGAGCAGAAAAACACCAAGCGACCGGGCCAGGACTCCGTTAACTTATGGTGGGTGTTGAGACTTTGAAGGAGCACCCAGACAACATTTTCCAGGGCAGTATTAGGAGTATGAGTATTAGGAGTGCACTGCCCCACCATTGGGTTTTGATGCGAGTGAGAACGGTCACTACAAGTGCTTGTGACAGATAGGTCCCTGGTTACAAGTATGTGTTCCCAAGGACTTTCCTATTGACTCACTGCAGGGCTTATCATTATTGGTTTTTTCTGTGTCCTCAGAGAAGGACAACAGGACTGTTGAAACACTGGACTGTAAAATATCTTGCGCAGCTTGCCATTGCACTAGTGCTGCTCACCAGATACGGTGGAGGAGTGGGGAAAAAATAATGAAGCTTCTGTTCCTGGTGGATGACCAGCTGAAAGAACCGTATGTTGAAAACATTAGCTGACAAATATTCTATGAAGGCATCCTTGGATGTTGCAATCACAGGTTTTCAAAACCCATCATGGACAAGTCCTTCGGTGCCAGGTATTGATGAAGGGTATGGTTTTGCGGCCAGAGTTGCAGGCCAGGATGTTTGACGTGCTTCAACGTACGTCCAGCTCATTATAATCAGAAAAGCCATATTTGTCAGATTAAGGACATTCTTGGCAACTTAACATTAGATGTCAAGCATAGACTACAACTCAGACTTGTTTTCCCTTCATGATTTAAACATATTTCTGATTAAGACATGGCTGGTTACTGACTTGCCCCTATCCTGGATGAGCTAGCTCCACATCAATTTAAAATATGAGAGAACTGCTAGTAGGTGGGGTGACCATATCACCCATAAGTCCACTATCTTATCAGCGAGATGCAATTTGATTCAGATATAGAAGCTTTAGGCTGTACATTCGAATTTGCTAAAAAAGAAAACATCAACTTTCTAATTATTAACCTACCTCTTCATTTCACTCTCTGAAAATTGTCGACCTTGACTTAGGTCATGGAGTGAGCCTTTGTTTTCTTAAAAAATAAAGTGATCCTTCCAAGTGACTTCAGTTTGTGTTTCAAAGAAGTAAGGGGACTAGAGATCACTTCAATAGTACCTGGAGGTTTACACCTTACAGCTGGTCAATGCACATATGGCTCCCCCTGCTAACCACATACATGACAAAATCACCTTCTTGGCCCTACTCACTTTCATGTGAACTGATCATCTGGGAGTACTCTCCCAGTTAGAAATATAAATTGTGGCTGAGCCTAGTTACCTGAAATCCTTAGAATGACATACCCTGTTGTCCACCTGAATATGGATCAACTTGTCTTCCTTCTTCCATAGGTTTTTGCAGAATCCCCACTGACTTCACCATAACCGAGCCCTGAACCTCTTGTAACGCTTTTGAATTAATGCAGTACATCCACCAGCGATAATATTGTCGCTTTTTGTAATAGGAATGCACCACTGCCCAGTAGATGTAAATAGAACACCCGCTTCATGCCAAAACTAGCTAGCTTCAAGCAATTAGTTGGGCATGTAGAAAGGAAATGGAGATGCGTTTGTCTACCAACCCTTAAAGATTTCTATAAATTGAAACTCAAGCTAAAAAGGAAGGGAGGATATTAATTCTCACAGGTGCAGAATATTGGCGCTAAACCCAATAGCGTGAAAAGTATACAGATTCTAACCAATATCAGCGGTGCTACAGGTGGGGGAAAATATCCTTTAACCCCCAAAAAGCAAAGGACCCAGAGGTCCAAAACAATGACAAAGAGTTCCTATGCACACGCAACAAATAAAACAGGTATATGACGCTGTTCTTGTGTTTCATAGATGAGAGACAAGTCGTGTAAAAGGTGATTTGTTTTATTCTCTGTATTGTTTCCCAGCCCTGAAGAAGTCAAGGGGGTTATCACCCACTGACGAAACGCGCGTTGGCTGGTCTTACAAGGAAATCCATATTAAAGACAAACCACAACGTTTACACGACTTGTCTCTCATCTATGAAACACAAGAACAGCGTCATATACCTGTTTTAAATTGAAACTAAAACTTATCAAGATTGGATTTCACTGGCTAAAAAGGCCTATTTTATGGTTGGTCAAAAAACACTTGTTCTCTCTAAAGGTTTATTCAGATGTATTACTAAACTACAATCACCAACTACCCTAGAGCCCACTATAGTACCCTTGCAGAAACTATGTCAAGAACTATCTGCTTTCTCCTTAGAAAAGATTGGTAAAATCCACTCTCGGATTGAACAGATGCACATTCCAACCCTACAATCAGTAGTCAACTGTTCAGCATCTATCAACGATACTCAGTTACAGGAGGCATTGAAGCTCCTAACCTCACTCCATGACCCATTCCCTGTTCGTTATATGAAGCAGTTAACCCCTTACTTTAAAAAAAAAAAAAAAAAAGCTACCATTAATATTTAACTACTCCCTCCATAGTGGCCAAGTTCTATCTCACTGTAATTCAGCAGCCTTTTTAAAAAAAAAAAAACCTTGATTCCTGCTGACCAAAACAATTTCTGTCCTATCTCCTGCTTCCTTATTTCAGAAAAGTCTTAAGCAAAAACATGTAGAAGACGATAAACTATTACACCAGTTTCAAGCAGGATATTGACCAAGGGCAAACAATGAACTGATCGTCTTGTCAGTGCTTGACAACAACAGAATTGTTGTGAGGTGATAAGTGCGGAGTAATGGTGCTGGTGCTACTGGACCTCTTAGCTGCATTCAATGCCTTTGTCTACACAGCAGTCCTTTCAACACTTGATGAAGCTCTCCTCTTCCTGGCCGCTAGAACTTCTGGTGTTTATAAGACTTTGTCATCTTATCGGGATACTTTTGACAGTGAGCCATCTGTAAGTAAAGCTCGTGTTGCAGATGATCAGCTGGTTCACCCTGTGGTTTTGGCATACCTGTAATTCTGTGTAATATTTCTTATCCACAGTACTCTTAGGCCAACTATGTAGTTGGCAGCTCTTTACAAAAGCGACAATTAAAATTAAATAAAATGTGTCAACCTGGTTGGATGCAGATGGGTGTGAGATAGTTGTATGTTTGGAAGTTGAACATCTAAGAATTTGCATACCAATTGTTTGCTGTATTGATTGCACGTTCTTGTGGAACTATTATTGAATATAAATGCAAATGTATCCTGTGGTTCTGTATTAAGATGGCACTGTATGGACACTTGCGTTCTTGATATGCTTTTTCCTCGGGATGTAACTATAATGCCTTTACTTCTCTATAAATATCTTTCCGATGGATACTTCTACCTGCAAATTCCTCACTTTTCTGGTGGATACTTCGGCCTGCAGATTCCTCACCTTAAAAATCCTACTAGGTGCTAGATTTAATCCAGAAACTTGAAATAGCTTTTCTGTGCCAGCAGGTTGCACCTTGGTTTTAGAGCCATGTAAGACAGCACCCATTAGTTTAGTTGTTAATGCTTGGTGGAGCACTGTTGGACAGTCAATTTTATGAGTGTGCTGGCTCTCCATTTCCGACCAGCACGAGGCAGCCAGTGACTCGGGTGGTGCGGCTCATCTTCCAGCACAATTTGTGTAAGGTGGCCATCCTTAGTGGGAGTTGATGGAGAAGCCTGAATTCCAGGCGCACTTGTGCTTGAGGAATGTGTTGTGATATGTCAAGGATGCGTTTGAACAGAACGGACTGTAATTGGTTTAAGGTGGTTGCAACCTTACCCTTTAGAAGTTGCGAACCATAGGTCAGCGAGGGTAGAAACTTCGCCCCGATGATTTGTAACAAGTATGACTGAGACGAGCTTCCCATCTTTTTTGGGATTAGGTTGAAAGCAAAATATAGCTTGTTGGCTAAAGCCCATTTTTGTGCTAAGTGCTTTTTAAAGTTTAATCTTGAGTCCATTTCCACCCCTAGGTATTTGTAAGTGGTGACCAGATCAAGGCTGTTCCCTGCTACTTTCCATTTGAACTTTATGTTGTGCTGGCTGAATTCTGACGAGAAACAGATGACTTTTTTTTTGCTGTAATTTGGCCTCAAGCCTGACGATACAGTAAATTTGAGAAGAGTAGTTATTAGGCGCTGGAGGCCGATTGGGGTCTGACTGCATAAGACAATGTCATCTGCGTATTGCAAGCTACGCACTGGTCTCTTTGCAAGACTTGATGGGTCGCTTGATACTTCTGATAGTAGAGCATCCATGTCTGCTGTATATATGTTGAAAAGAGAGCAGGCGAGGACACATCCTTGTTTTGGGCCGATGAGTGTGGGGATCTTTCTAGTTCTATCACCCCTGCCAATTTTGACTCGTACCCAGGTTTCTGTGTGCAGATTAATTATGGCCTTAAGCAGTTTCGGAGGTGCGCCCCGATGTTTTTGGCTGATACCCATGCTTCCAGGTCTATTAATAGGTTGGCAGCGTAGTTTGGCTTCGACATCGATCAGGACAGTCAGTCTGTAGTTCGCTGGGTTTGTCCATGAACCAGACTTGAAGATGGGATGGAGGACACTTCCTCTCCACAATTTAGGAATTGTATTGGTGGTGAATACCAGATTAAATAAAGGGGTAAGGTACAAAGCCCAAAAAGCTTGGTCGTGCTTAAATAGGGTGTTTGAAAGACCATTTGGCCCCGGGGCGCCATCTGATCTCAGTTTCCTCAAGGATTGCCGACTTAAGTTTCTTTCAGCCATTTTCCCTCTGTGGGCGTGAGTCCCCGAGTGTTTATGCCTTTCCGGATTACGCTGTTTGCTACCTGTTCTGGGCGATCCGCTTTGATGTAAGTTATCCAGTCTAATTTT
Source organism: Calotriton arnoldi (assembly GCA_963921515.1). Taxonomy (NCBI): domain Eukaryota; kingdom Metazoa; phylum Chordata; class Amphibia; order Caudata; family Salamandridae; genus Calotriton; species Calotriton arnoldi. The sequence goes on along the minus strand of CAWUFW010002278.1, from coordinate 1,707,841 downwards.
GAAATGCCGGCATTGTGATGGCAAAATTTGCTGTTTGCGAGTGAGTTGATTTCTGCCCAGAACTGTTTGCTATTTTTTGTTTTGTTTGTTTTCGCCTCAGAGCTGCGATTTGATTTATGGTGGAGTGTCTATGCTTTGGATCCTTTTTCAGAAGCTGCCTAATTTCCTTCTTTAGTTCTCTTTTTTTTCTCCGAAGGGCTAGGGAGAACCAGGGTACCCCTTTAGTGGGTGTGTTGAAAGGTTGCAGACGATTGGATGACCATTTGGTGGCGAGTGCCGCAATCAGAGTCCACTGCGCCTGTTTGGTGGCAGATGTTTGAGAAGTGAATGTAGGCATTTTACGTTGTAGGCACAAGGTTGGACCATCAAATCATTGATTTGGGGAGCTCTTGAAGGATGGATTAAGAGCTCGACCTGCTGAGGGAAGTGGTCACACTCTACTCTGGATGTTATGCAGTAAATCAAGCTCTTGTCAAATATCTCTGTATCACCAAATGTGTAGTCCAAGGTTGAATTGGTTTTGTTTGAAGTTCTAGTGAAACCGGCTGGTTGATATTGTGTGAAGCGGCCATCGAGAGAGCACAGGCCAATTTTCTCCAGGGCAGGTGTGTATATTTTCCCGTAGCTGTCAGTTTTCTGATAGTTTGCTTTCTCGCATGGTGGTGTTGATTGGGCTGGTAAATGTTTGTAATAGATGCATGTTAAAATGTCCTGACAATTTGATTTTATGTTGGGGAAACGTATTTTGCAGTGATTTTAAAGTTGTTGCTAATGAGGCAATTTGTTTGACTTTGCTCTTCTGACTAGGATGAATGTAGATCATACTGATTAGTAGGTTGGCGTCGCAGGCGTTGTGTTGTGATCTTGAGTCCGGATGTTGTGAATGTTTAATACATTGTGCCCATGCTAGGCCGAGGTCTACTTGGTCATGTTGCCACCGAAGGTGGGTTGGTATATATATGGAGAGTCCACCTGTGGCTCTGCCCTCTTTCGATTTCTTTTTTCTTCTTTTTTTATTGCTTCCTGTTGGTACTCCTCGAAGCCCATGATTGGTGTTGGGTTCTCAGCCCAGGTTTTTTTTAAGGAGGAGGATGTCGAAGTTTTGAAGGAAAGTGATGAAGTCTGTCTCCCCCACCTTACTGCTAAGGCTTTTCACATTCCAAGAGCACAGTTTTAAGAGGTAATGGGGGAATGTCACTGCTGTGTTTAATTTTAATCATGCGTCTCTCCTTGGTGGGGCGGGGCCCTGCGAGGCTTGCAGAGAGACCTGTCTCATGTAGTTCTGTGCTCCTGGGGCTGCTATGTGGGTAATGCACAGGTTTTCTAGGTTGATGGGGTGTTTTACTGCTGGGCCTATTGCGCCCCTGAGGGTCCCGCCTGAAACTGTGCCGGTTTTTGATGGGTGGTTCGGTTGTGGCCTTAAGGGGCTGGGGTACCTCTCTGGCTCCGTTCTTTTTAGTTCAATACCCCAATTTAAGAAGCAGCCCTTGTGTTGCCATACCTCCATGGCTGCTTTTGAGTTGGGCCAGGTGACCACCATTGCTTCAGCACCCGCCATTTCCGGATTGGGTTTAAACTTGATACCTTCTATGTCGTGTGTTCTTAAATGGATCAAGGTTTCAATTGTATTGGCGAGTTTCAGAATTGTGCTTCTATTTAATACGTTGTGTCATCCTCTAGACCTGTTGAGTGGAATAATTTCTAGTTTCAGTGGGGCTTCTCCCGTGGTAGCTTTAAGGCGATGTGTGGCCCCTGGACTACGCCGAGCCCCTGCCCAGATTTGTGCCTTTGAGTGATGCTGGGACTGGGTTTAGTCCGTGATAGTGACTTTGCAGAGTTGGTGAGCCTATTGACTGGACCGGGCCTCAGCCCGTTTTTGTGCTTCTTGCTTTTGGTGGGAATGATTATACCAAGTGCTGTTGATGTTGGCTGAGTCAGGAGAGACTTGCTGGTTAGTCTTAATTCAGGATAAGTTGTATAGTGTTACTTTGTGGCTCATTGACTTGGCCGGACCTCAGCCCATTTTTGTGCCTCTTGCATTTGCAGAGAGTGATTTTGATTGCTCTGGCATGTAGCGAGTGCTGTTGGTATTGATTGGGTCAGAGGAAACGTGCTGGTTAGTCTTGGTTCAGGGTGAGTTGTGTAGTGTTCCTTTGTGGTCATACTCAGGAGCCGGGGTTTGGGAGGGGAAGTCTATCAGAGCGGGCGAGTGTGTATGGGTGCTCAGTCAATGTGTTTGCTTGGTGCGGAGGGAGTGCTGTTTGAATCACTGTTTCAGGTCCGCTGTTGCCTTTGTTAACTTTTTGACTTTGTTCGTTGATCTGCGCTATGGTTTTTTTTTTTAAATATTGGGTAGACGTCTGGCCCCTGCTGTTGGGCTCTATCCGTTGTTTAATCAATAGGGTTTTGGCCCATTTGGGGATGTGATTGAGATAGTTGTCTTTTTGGTCTGTGTTCCTTGGTTTCCTGAAACGTTTGCGCTCCCTTTTGGTTAGGGAGAGTCGTTGCTGGGGAACCATGGGGTCAGAGTCGTCAGGAGGGGCGGGAGGGAGGGTTTCCTCTGCTTGCCAGTTCGTTTGTTATTACTTTCAGTTGTACGTTTTCATTCAGCAGTTTGGGCTAGGCCCCCTTGCCCTGTGTGTCCGTGGGACCTTTCTTAAGTGTTGGAGTCTTCTTTAGGGAAGGTGGAGCCGGGCTGTCCAGGCTTACTGTGGGGGATGTTTCTATTGGTGCCGGCTGCTTCGAAGATTTGACTTCCGTTAGGATTTCCGACAGTATGTTTGGGATTGATGATAAGTGATCCAGGGTAGAGGAGCATTGACAAGAGTGATATGCTGTATTAGGGTCTTTTTGCACTCGCTTGATTAAACAGTTTAATTCCTGCAGATTACATTCAGTGCCTGAGACATGAGTGGCCAGGGCATTCAATAAGTCGACTTGGATTTCAAGTTTTTCTGAGTGAAATGTTAGGGCTGACGCAATCACCTCCATTGTATTTATAAATGGGGCCCACAGGGGTGCTGAAGACTATGGTGAGTGCGGGGCCGACCTGCTTTGTTTTGTAGGTGAGAGGGCCTTGTTTGATGGATTTTCCTTAATTTTGGGCTTAGCCTCAGGAATGTTGTTATTGGTAATAGGTCCATTTTCGTATTGGAGCTTAGTTGGGGAAAGCAAGGCGTTATAGTCCTGCTTTGATCCGGAGTTTATGGTTGTGTTTGGGTGGTCCTCGTCATCTTCATGTTTCTCCTCGAATGGGCTGAGTAACAATTCCTGCCACTATAATGATTTTTCCAACAGTCTTTCTTGCAATGCAATATCGTGATGTTTGTGTGGGAATTAGGGGAATTGGGGAAGGGGAGGTGGTAGTTGAGTGGACTGTCCCAGAAATAATGTCTGAGGTTGGGCAATTCGGTGAGTCCCTGCTTTGTTGTTAAGTTTTTGTGGTGTGGACTTGCACGTTAACTACTAGCTGATTGCTAAGTGTTTTCTATAGATTCATCAGTCAGGAGTGGTGGTGAAATTGATTGGGAGAATATGGGTGTTGCCATGCCTTGGTTTCTTGGAGATTTAAAAAAATCTATAATTTTTAGACTCCTGGATGTGTTTTTTATTATGGTTTGAGCAGGTGGGCTGTTGTGAGAGTTTGGGCTGTTAGAGAGCGGTTACCATTGGCTGCTTGGACTGGCAGCTTGGATTTAGTCTTTGGGATGCATTTCTTTGCTGCTTTGACGGCCTCTCGGATCCTGCCCGATCTCATGGTAGTGGCGAGCGGGGCATAAAGTTACTCTACCCTTTTGGCACCCTTTTCTGCTGGATCGACTGAGTGGCTGTGAGGGAGTTTTTACAATTGCATTTTGTGCGCTTTGCCCAGGGCAGCCACTCCCTCTCTATGGGGTACTTTATTGTGTACTTACTGTTGGGAGGTGAGTTGGAGAGGAGGCACAAGAACACGAAGGTTCGGTGGGCTATTGCTTAGTTATAGATTTGCGTCCCCCCTTTTGGCTGGTGGAGCAGCTCCCTTTTTCGGGGGAGCATTGATAGAGCTCTTGAAGTATTCTTTAGGTTCTCCTGAGGTGGCTTGGACCCCTCAGGAGATGGTCAGGGGGGAGAGGGGGTCGACGGCTGCTACTAATGTTGGTCACCCCAGCATGCCAGAACTGGCCTGGTGCTTGCCCCCTCGGGGGAACGCTAGCGTTGCTTTGTTGCAGATGAGCCAGGCGGGATGGACTCGCCTGTTTGTTGCTGAGCACTGTAAGAGGAGGTTTGGGGCCAGACAAGTGCCAGTCAAGTGTAGTGTGAGGGCCGGGGAGCGAGGGTGGAGGGGGTTCCCAGCGGGAACACACCAGGCCACCCGCAAGCCGCACCCAGCCCTAGCTGTGCCGCTTCCGCTGGGGCCCAGGTTCGCGCTTGGCGCACGGTAGCTGCTACCGCCGCGCTCAGACACCTTGCCTTACCTCCGAGCTGAGCCTCACCTCCAAGCACCGCCGTCACTTTCTGCTGCCAACTGTCTAGGTTTGGCTGTCCCTTCTTCCTTGCTCAGCTAAGAGCCGCTGAGCTCCGAGGCCCCAAGCTAATATCATGAGCGGCTTCACCCCGAGTCCCGGACTCTAAGTTCACCAGTTGCGCCCAGTTCTCACCCGCTCCAAGTGTTAGCCAATGGTCCCTGCGGTGAAAAGGCCCGGGAGCACCGTTCCTGCTCTGTTGCTCTGCTCCTCTACGCTCTACGGTTCTTGCAAAGCTTGATGCTGTTCTCTCCCATAAGTCCTGCCATCAACATGCTCCAAAAAAAAAAAAAGAGGAGGTGAAAGTATAATTATGCTCCTTGTGCTGTAGCCTTAATTATAATGGGTAAAGCATATGAATTACTTTATTTCCAGCATTTTTCACTTCTGTATGGGATCTTTTGGCCTCCTGTACAGAGGCTTTGAAGTCTGGAAACAGTGAGATAGCTGAGCCCTGGTACTGAGGTGCACCTTCTCCCTACTGGCCATTCGCAGCGCCATGTCACAGTAGTTTATCAAAAATTATTGGCTTCGATGGGGCACCCGGGGAGACAACGAGGAGGGTTTGGGGCCAAGAGCTCTATGTGCTCACTCAAGTCAGCAGTTCGGAGTAGTCTGTTCCCCCAGCAATTCTGCCAGTAGCGCTTTGACAAAAATTTCAGCCTTTCCAAGGTAAGCAGATTCCAGAAGAGCAACAATGCAGATGCTATTGTGTTGCTAACGCAACTCTAGATCTTCATTCTTGACAGCGATCTTGGCCATGTCTTTTTTGATACTTGTGATGGATTTCTATTTTTTATTTTTTTAACTCTGGAGTAACATCCTCAATGTCAGAGATTTTGCTCTACGCTTCATCATTTCAATCACTGTGCTTGTCCAGCCTGCCTTTCATTTGGTCCATGCATGTCTTGAGGTGATCAGTTTGTCAGTGACTCGTGGGCTGGATTTCATGTCAAGCAAAATTTTGGAATACCCATATTCTCAGGACTAGATCGACCCTCGGCGACCTGCTCACTTATCAGCTAAGGAGGACTGGAGTGAGATCTTGAAGGTCTCCTCTGGTCAAAGGTAAGTTTTCCTTAATTAGCATCACCTTCCCCATTGTCATAGAATGTGCACCGTCTGTCGCTAATCGGCAAGCCTGCACTATTAAAAGAGAGGGGGTTAAGAGGGGCCTTTTTATTGGCCTTCTTTTACAGTGCTCAGAGCAATGGGGAGCTTAGAGGAGACAGCTGTAATATAGTAGGGGCCTCAGGCTTTGCAGTTAGGGAGCCCCCCAAACTGGCCACCAGATAGGCCTACAGCCAGAAGTCTCAGCCCGGTAATGTAATCAGCAGTCCCACCTATCTGAAGGACAGGCCATCAGCTGTCATAAATGTTCTCAAATCCCATTCTATTTCATGGAAGTCCAGGTTGTCATCGAGAAGAGGATGTGTCCTAGATGTCCCCAATCACCACACCATCAGGCCACACTACTGTCAGACATCCCAGCGCAAACCCTTGTATAAACGGGCAAGCCGCGTCAAGCAATCACTCAGTAAAGGTCTTGTCAGTGAAGTAGTCCATGCTCTGCTGGCCCCTATAAAGACCTAGGCTGCCGCCTGCTAACTTCTGCTCCCCAGCGGGCCTCCGTGACCTACTTAGGAGGCAAGGAGCCCTATGTAGTGTGAATGGGGGAGATGCATCAACAGGCCACACCCCCAGGCACTCTTAGCATGGCCTGTGCCTTCACAGCCTGCACAGCTAAGTGTCCAATCAGTTTCGGCCAGCCTCTTCAAAAGTCTCTTCCACTGCCGTCCAAGGTCCATCGCACAGTCAGTCAGGCACTTGCATCATCCAACCCTGCGGGCTCCAGGCAGCAATGTATTTCAGACTCCATCGGTCCCCTCATAGACCTAGGCTGCAACCTTCCAGCCAGCACCCTGCTAGGCCTCGAGCAGTTGTGTGTGAATGTCTATCTTATTCTTTTTTCCTTTCCCTTTACAGGCGCTAAGACTTGTATCAAGCTTCATCTTACTCACAAAGTAGTAGCCATTAATCATAGTAGCAGGATATTAGGGCAGGGAAATCAGTGCGCCAATCTATGTTGTCATTGTGAATGATGGTTGGCCAGGCCCCACAGATTTGAGTCCTATTAAAGGTTATTTACTGTCCTTTCATTATGCCTTTGTTTGCCCTATCTGTCATTATTTAAGCCACATGTTGTGATGTGTTTCTGGAAATGGCTGTCCAGATTTCCCCTGGCTCCTTTTATCATGCCTCAGAGGGACTTCAATTTGGTTTTGACCTTGATGTGTGCGGATCTAAGCTGTTTCACTGATGTACCCTTGGGCTTCTTACGTTGAAAATTGTGCTCCCTTTGGTCCGATCCTCTAGATCGTTATTGATCGACAGATACTTTAAAGTAGGAGGTATAGGGAAGGAAGGTGTGGTAAGTTATAGTAGTTTACAAGATACACAGCACAATTCATCTCATGGGGACACACTCATGGATTTACCCCTCCCTCCCCCCCAGGAATCTCACCATCACAGGTGTTAATGTAATGCCCAACCCCCACACACTGGTGAGCTGCATCTAATTTTAATTCTCATGTTAATGGTCTCCTCAATAAGATCAAGAGGAGAGCTGTGCTCAAAGCGTCAAAGTTATATGATATAGACATTCTTATGTTAGAGGAGACCCACCTCATAGGCAACAACTGTAGATCTCTCTGTAGATCTTGATTAATTTTTATTTAAACATCCGTTTATTGAATTTTTGTTAATAAGCATCTGCTTACGTATTATATATTGTTACTAGAGGGAGGCTTGGGTCCTTGCGCAAACTAGATAGGACCACTTATATTTTTTATAAAAACAAAGTATCTAGTTGCCTTGTTTTTCAAATGTTCAAAAGTAAACGAACGAACCAATGCCCTTCGTGCATTAGCCCTTGTGATTTATTTCACTTTTCTTTATATTTTTCAGAAAAATGTTTTTTGCATTTAAAGCATGTCTTCATAAAGGGTAACACTTAATTTGTGAACACACTTATTACAAACATACATAGAACATACATAGATCACAGTTATGTTTACATAAATAACATGTACAAACCTACTGACATATATATGGCCATTATGTGTAGCCCTGGGAACGCTGGCTTAAAATGTTGTCAAGATGAGAGTGGTACTAGTGCTAGATCTCTCCCAGACACTAATGCTGCAAATGTCCTGTCCCAGGGGCGTGGGTCAGCGCGTTTCAAACCCCAAGCTTTTCAGGGGTTCTCATCAGGACCTGGGCCTGGTCATTTCTGCTGAAAGTAAGTGGAACGGATAGTTGTATTAAAATCTAAATGCTCCAATGTCCCTGTTATACTGATACACACTCATTAAATTAGCAGCATACCTTCAATTATGTGGAAATGGGGGGTTCCAATGTCAACTCTTGCCACATCACTTGTTTGTGGGAAATCGAATTCCTATCAAGTAGAAAGGTACCATATTTGTTAAATTAGTGCAATGAAGGCTGTGTGTTAAATTACTGACTAATTCACAAAAGAGAGGGTGAAAGAAAGACTCGCCTTTGATTAGAGCCGCACTGTTCCCCAGTCTGTATTTTCACTTTTGGGCTCCATATCGCTGCCCTTGTTGTGGACAAAGCCTGGGAAATAAAAGCGGGTTGTTTAACAATAAGATATTTAAATGCGTGTGATTAACGTGCTTGAAAATTACTTTGTAACCGGCTGTTTAAAAAAAAAGGTGGCATTGTGCTGGGAGGCCCCATTTATCGAAAGGTTTCACTTGCCTTCAGTGTATTGACTTGTCTTTGGTTCAGGGCACAATGTTTGTCAATCTGTATTCCCACTTGTACTCTCCTTTTGGTTGCCCTCGTTATGGACAAAGCCTGGGGAATGGAAACAAGTTTGTCAGTTAAATTTATAAACACGTGTGTTTAAAATGCGCGCCGTGTGTTTTAATTTCTTGAACCTGCTGCTTGAGAGTTACTTTGTAAGCGGTTGATTAGCAAAGGTAGCATTATGCTGGGAGGCCCCGTTTATGGAATAGTTTCACTTGCCTTCAGTGTTTTAACTTATTCCGTCCATTCCATACCGCTTGCTTCTCTGTGGCTGCTCACTTGTGGAAAGCTTGTTGGCTGTTATGTTGTATCAAGGGACTGCAGTCGATTGCCGAGATAGTATTACCCTTTATGAAGACACGCTTTAAATGCAAAAAACATTTTTCTGAAAAATATAAAGAAAAGTGAAATAAATCACACGGGCTAATGAACTAAGGGCATTGGTTCGTTCGTTTACTTTTGAACAATTGAAAAACAAGGCAACTAGATACGTATTATATATGACTTTTTCATACTTATAGTCTTAACAGCTTTGATGCACAAACTTTGGTTACAACAATTTTTATCAATTATCTTTCCACTGTACATATAGTGCATTACGTTAGTGAGTTTGCCAGTTATTAACACTGGGCTCTAGTTGCCTGTATTTGCTAGAACTGCTAAACATTGTGCAACAGATTTGAACATGTATAACAAAAACTTCTGAGCATACTGATGTGATCGCATTAGACTTCTTATGCTCCTTTACATTTACACAGTGCTGTAGTGACATTACAGATGTGGCTTACAGCATTATATGTATAAAACATTTCCGGTAGGTTTTGCTTCCCTTGTTACTAATGATATAAAACGGAGAGGGGTGGGTAGTACTTCCTTTACAGTAGGTGCGCCATGTATTGCCACTATGCTATTTGGGGTTGTGAGTGAGTACTGCACCCATATTAGTTTATGTTGCCAACACTTGGGCACCGCCATAATCGCCCCCACCCAGCGATTCTTCAAACCCAGGAGCACAGGAGACCAGATGTAGATACAGAGAGGAGAGGCAATTCTTTCGGCCTATTATCTTTCAGAGGGGAGTCCCTGGTTGCGCGTTCCCGCCTAATGTGACGGTTCCGGGGGAGGCGGTAATTGAGACCCCATCACCATCCTCCAATAACCCATATAGTTCCTGCAGCATGACCTCCCATTGCATCGCTATGGGCACTTTGCGGAGGCCCCGGGTATCTTCTACACAGAGCGCCCTACCCTCTGCCCTAGACCACACTAAGAATGATTGTATCCATGCTGGAATTGTTGGCAGGTCTGGCCTTTTCCACCGCTTAGTTAGCATGCGCTTTGCGGTTAGCATACCCAAATCCAGGAACCAGGAGGTTGCCCTTAGTTTCTTGCCCCTAGGGTAGAGGTGCAGAATATACTCCTCCCAGGTGCATTCTAGTTGACGATCCGTAGACGTCCCCAATATGTCGCACACCCGTCTCCAATACGCATTAAGGGAGGTACAGGACCATAGCATGTGTAATAAGTCAGCCCCCACATGTTTGCATCTAGGGCATGCCCCGTCTGTCCAGCCATAAAATGTATTAATTCTTTCTGGAGTGAGCTAGGCCCTCTGGAGTATATAGTGTTGTATGAGTCAAGCGTGAGTTATGCAGTATGTATGTAGGACTAAATGGCCGCCCTTTGTCTGCTTCCCACTTCTGCCTAACAGACGTCATTGAGCCGCTGTGTGGAGACGGAGTGACTCCGCAAACCAGCTAGTGTGGTGGCTGCCCCTTCCCATAACGTGCAAGTATTGTATAGTGTAATCGTGGGCTGTTCCACACTCGTGTCTCCCAATCTGCCCCTTTGCGTTACCAGGACTGAGTAGTATAGTAAGAACAGACCAGGTGACATTTCATATGCCTTCACCAGTTCCTCAAACGGAGTGAGTGTTCCGTCCTGTTAGAGGTCCCCCAGTGTTTGCACCCCTGCATTCAGCCAGCTCGCTAACTCCGCAGCAGTCACTGGGCCATTTCTGATAGACATACCCTGTAGTGGTAAGGCTAGTGCGTATGGTGTTGTTGCACGTGTTATGTACAGGCTTCTACGGTACGTTTTGTGTGCAATCTGTAGTAGCAATTGGCTAGGTGGACGGCGTCTGGCGCACGGATGAAACAGGCAAAGTATGTCCCCCACAGTCCATGGCGGGCCCACCGCGGCAGTGTCAGCCAGTTGTAGCCCCGCCAACCATCTCTCCACCCACTGGAGTTGTGAAGCTAGATAATACTGCTCCTTATTAGGGACCGCTAGACCCCCGTCAATTGGGAGATAAAGCTTCGCGGGGGCCACGCGCAGCAGGAGCCGTTCCATATAAATTCCCTTAGGACAGTTTCAAATCTCCGGAATATGCTTGGGGCCACGTAGACGGGTAGGTTTGTAAAATGATATAATAGTCTGGGGAGCACCACCATCTTCACCAGTGCAATGCGGCCTGCAACTGATAGCGGGAGCGTACGCCTGAAGGACATTTGCGAACGCAACACTGTGATTGCTCTGCTTATATTGCCCTCCAGCAGATCCTCCTGACTGTGGTATATTTGAATCCCAAGGTATCTGAACATGTTGGGCCGCCTGGGTATACCTACATCGCCGCATCGAGGTACAGGATCCGGTTGTGTACGCCTAAAAGGTTATAGGCAGGATTTACTCCCGTTGACCTTTAACTCCGACAAATCAGCAAAGGTTGCCAGCGTGTTCATCAGTGCGGGTGGGAGGGTGCGGACATCTTTAAGATATATCATGATGTCATCAGTATACAATGCTACTGCATGTACACCGTCTCCCAGTGGGATGCCCCATTCAACACACTGCTTTCTAAGCAATGCAGCCAGTGGCTCCACCGCCAAGGTGAACAATAGTGAGGACAGAGGGCACCCCTGCGGGGTTCCACGCCTAATCGGTATGGGTTCGGAAATATAAGTGCCTGACTTCACTCTTGCTGTTGGTTGTGTGTACAGCAACTGGATCAGGCGGAGGAAGCACCCTGCGATGCCTAGTTTGCTAAGTACCTCAAATAAGTAAGGCCACTCCAGGGAGTCAAATGCCTTCTCCAGATCCAGCACCAGGCAACCTGAGTGCGGCCAGTTTCAGACGGAATAGATGGCAACCCTAAAGAAACTGCAGATATTCAGGGACATGTTGCGGGCCAGGACAAAGCCATTCTGGTCCACGCCCACCAACAATGGCTCCAGCGGGGCCAGGCGTTCAGCCAATACCCTAGCTAATATTTTTTAGTCCGTGTTTAGCAAGGCCAACGGACGGTATGATCTAGGCTCAGTCAGATCTTTGTCTGGTTTGGGCAATGATACTAATAGTGCTTCCTGCATGGAGGGAGGGAGAATGCCAGTGTCTAGTGCTGTATTATACAGCTGTTGAAGTTGCGTCGTCACAACATTTGCATAAGCCTTGTAGTAGTCAGAGGGGATACCATCCGTTCCTGGGTTCTTACCAGTCGCCAATGCTCGTATCGCCACTCCAATCTCCATAGGTGTGATGGGTTCGTCTAGTTCTAGGATTTGTGCTTGGTCCAGCGCTGGGAGCGTTAGTTGGGAGAGCACAGCGGCAAGTAGTGTTTCGTTAGATGTATATTTGGACGTGTAGAGGGCTTTGTAGCGCAGAGTTAGTTCTGCATGTATTTCTGCTTGCGTATGTAGCAGTTGACCTGTCACAGTACGAAGAGCCATTATAGGTTGCAGTGTTTGGTCCTGCCGTATAAGCCATGCTAGTAGGCGACCCGCCCGGTCTGATTGCGCATGTGCCCTGGCCGAGTGTGCTGCATAGTTAATGGGCCGCAAGGGTTCCAACAACTCTGCCAACTCGCCCCTTTTTGCCCCTAATGTCGCTATGCTCTCGAGCTTAGCTGCCCAGTGCGTTTTTTTTTTTTTTATAAACAGACTTTATTCGTCAAGTTACACATATGATGCAGGGCTCTGTACCCCAGAAACCACTGCCCAATCAATTAGAGAAGATCATACTTTGACATTTCCCAAAAAAAAACACAAAATATCTCACATTAATATCTAACTTTCCCCAATCCCCCAACCCCCCCCGATCGCACTACCCACCCACAACCCAACCGGATCACTCAAACACCGCGCCCGGGCTGCCCATCGGGCCCCCATTTCACGGATCTCCCCAATCCCCACCTCAACATTGATGTCCCCTCGGGTAAAGATCCCCTGTCCCTACCACCTCCTCTAGCAATAGTCCACGGTAATCCGCCCACCGTTTCCAGATCTTCACGTGTTTGCATGGACAACCCCTGGCGACAAATATGGGCTTTTCCAGCCCCATGCAAAAATCTAGCCCATTCTTCCATGCCGCCACTGAGGGAGCCCTTGGTGCCTTCCACTCCCTAGCTATGTCTCTTTTTGCCAATGTAAGGCCTAATAGCAGTAAATGCCGTTTATAGGCATTACCGCCGATTCCCTCCATAATATGCAGCAGTGCAAGCCTCGGCGAGCGAGAGAGGTCCCAGCCCAGCACCTCCGACAGGCAATTAAAGACTCCTCTCCAAAACCGATCTAGAGAGGGACAGTGCCAGACTGTATGTAGAAGTGTGCCCTCTTCCTGATTACAACGGAGGCATACCGGGAGGCAATGAGCCCCGCCTTCCACAGCCGTACCCGTGTATAGTAAACCCTATGCAGGTATTTAAATTGGACCAAGCGGAGTCTCATCGCTATGGCCGCCCCTCGCGGAGCTGCCAGGGCCTCTGTCCAATCCTCCTCATCTAATGGACCCACATCTCCCTCCCAGTTCTCCCGGAGTTTCTTCAGCGTAGGGGAACAATGCGTAACTAAGGATTGATATATCTTCGAAATTTTACGGTCCTGCAGGTCTCCCATGAAAACCTTCGCCTCCAGTGGACTAAACTCCGGTAGTGAGGCTAACCCTTCTAAGCTGGGGGCCAAGGCATGCCGAAATTGGAGGTAGCGGTAGAATTGGAGCTGTGGCATGTGGAAGTCCGTCTGAAGGTCCTGGAAGGACTTCAGTACGAGTCCCTTCATGACATCGCCCAAGACCGAGATACCAATATTGTCCCACCCCCTAAACCCCTGCAAGGTCATCAGCTGCGGCAAGCGCCCGTTGTTCCAGAGGGGAGTCTGCCGAGTAAGCGTCGTCCACCATCCCATCCTTCTCAATGCCTGCTTCCAGACCTGAAAGACAACTCTTGTCACCGATGGCAGTGAATTACGCCGCGGCGCGGAATAAAGGAGCATGTGTAGCGAGCAGTCTGCCATCAGGTGTCGCTCGACCGCGTAAGCCGGGTCTTCCCTAGTGCTATACCACCATTCATTTAAGATGAGCAGATGCGAGGCCTGATAATACGAATACAAGTCAGAGGAGGCGAGCCCCCCGCAATAAGTAGATAGAAAGCACGTTCGCAAGGCCACACGCACCTGGCCCCCCTCCCATAGAAACTGGCCTAAGGCCGCGTTCACTTGTCGGAACCACCGGGGTGAAATCAGGTAGGGGTGATTCTGCAGCTGGTAAAGGAGCCGAGGGAGCGCCACCATCTTAAATATTGCTGACCTACCATATAGCGACAGAGGCATACGAGACCAGGACTTGATATCCTCCCGCACTCTTTCCCACACCGGCACCACATTACGTTCCCAGGAGACCGTGGGCACATCCGACACGAACACTCCTAAGTATTGCAATCCCCCCGCCGCCGCCTGGACCATCGAGGCCCACGGGCCTACACCTGATCTATCACCCAACAACCACAGCTTGGATTTGCGAGGGTTCATATATAATCCAGACGTTTCCCCGAAAATTTGCATAATCCGTAACAGGCGTGGCCCCGTTCTGTCCACATCTGTGAGGAAGAAGAGGACATCATCAGCATATAACGCTATCCTGTCTGATAGTCCCGGCGCCCATTCAAATCCCCGCACCTGTGCATCCATCCGCACCCACGCAGCCAAAGGTTCCATGGACAGAGCGATTAAGTAGGGGGATAAAGGGCAGCCCTGTCTCGTACCCCGCCCGATGGAAAACGTAGAGGAGGTCGCGCCAGCTACCCGCACCGATGCCGTGAGGTCAGTGTAAAGGAGGGTCAGATAGGAGAGGAATCGAGGTCCGAGATTAATCCTTTGCAGCAGGGCGAATAGATACACCCAGCTGAGGGAGTCAAACGCCCTGTCCATATCGGCCAATAGTAGGGCCGCTGGTTCACCCAGTTGACGTATGGCTGCCACCGCCACGTGCGCCCGCCGAATATTATGTCTGGTCGCCCTTTGCGGCATAAATCCTGCCTGATCCGAGTGGATCAGGGCCGTAATATGTGGGAGAAGGCGATTTGCGAGGGCTTTGGCCAGAATCTTGGCCTCCACGTTCAGGAGGGAAATGGGGCGATACGAGGCATGCTGGTCTGGGGGTCTGCCCGGCTTATGAAACACCACCACCTCCGCATGCCTCCAGTCCGGGGGAGAGACCCTTGTTCTCGTGCCTCTTCAATCACTGACCGATATTGGGGGCCCAGCTGCGTAAAGTAGCGTTTGAAAAATTCACTTGGGAACCCATTGGGCCCAGGTGCCTTCCCGGTGTTAAGCTCGCCCAACGCGGCACCCAACTCCTCGACCGTCAGGGGTTGCTCCAATTGTTCCCTCACCTCATTCGGTAGGGCCTTGGGTGGGAGATCATCCAGAAATTTATCAATTATTGCCACCGGTAGACACTCCTTAGCGGCATACAAATCTGAATAGTAGGTGGCGAAGCTCTCCGCCAGGACTAGCGGATCCGTAATCGATTCCCCCCCCGAGCCCAAGATACCCGGGAGGGCCTGGGAATGGAAAATTCCCTGGCAGAGACGATGCAGCATCTTACCAGATTTATCCCCCCACTGATACACCCTGCTACACGTGGCCAGCCAAGCCTGGCGGGCCTCGTCTAGCAATAGAGCGGCATAGTTCTGTTGTGCCAACAGCAATTGTCGTCTAGTCAGATTGCCACCCTCTTCTCGGCTCCTTCGTTCGAGTGTCTCTACTGCCGCCTCTGCCTGAAGTAGTTCGTCCCTGCGCGCCCTACGCGCCGCCGCGCACCAGGAGATGTCCACCCCCCGCAACGTCGGTTTCAGTGCTTCCCATAGCAGCTCGGCCTTAGAAACTGACCCCTCGTTGGTCATGAAATACTGCTCTATCGCGCAACTCATGTGCTCTCCATACTCCTCCCTCTGCAGATGCCATACTGAGAGTCGCCACCTGAACGGCTGCTTCGCCCGCCCTAGTCGCAAGGTAAGTGCCACCGGGGAGTGATCTGACAGACCCCGCGGGAGAATCTCCGCCGCCACCACCCCGTGCACCACCGCTTGGGGAACAAAGAGGTAGTCCAGCCTGGAGTATGAATCGTGGACTGCGGAGAGATATGTGAACTCCCGCTCCTTCTGATGGAATCGTCGCCACACATCCACCCAATTCAGCCCCGTCACCAAGGAGTATAGCTTCGTGGTGCGACCACCTATCGAACCACCCCCACCCCGCCAGCGATCCCTGGCCACATCCATCACATCATTCCAATCTCCATCAATGACAGCAGCGCCCTCTGGCATATCCGCCCATAGAGTCATAAGACGCTCCACCAAATTCCACTGCAGCGGAGGAGGAGCATAGACGCTACCCAGCACCAACGGATCCTCCCCAACCCTCCCTGGAGAAACAAATATCGCCCCTGGGTATCTGACCACTGTTTAATGTGCGTATATGGAACCCTGCGATGTATCAAGATTGCCACCCCCGAGAGCCCCTCGTAAAGCCGGAATGGAATACGTGTTGGTACCCATACCGTTGCAAACAAAGGGCCTTCGTTCCCAGAAGATGTGTTTCCTGTAACATTAGTATATCCGCTCCGGCCCGTTTAGCATGCTGTAATATGGCCCCACGTTTAATTTTGTCTAAGGCGCCCCTGACATTCCAACTAATAATACGAAGAGTACCCGGGACACCCGCTCACTAGGAGATACCCTGGCCATCTGAGCCACTGTCCACTGTTGTCGGATTGGGAAACCCCCGCGGTGCATACTGAAACATCTAGTGTACGTGGGCAAAAGTGCGATCGAACTAAAACAACCCCCCCAACAAACCCCCCACCCCATACCTCACAAACCATGAAGCATCTGTCGCGGCGGGCATGACCCACACCCCCCAACGGGAGGGTACGGTCCACCCCGACCAATGGATCCCCAACTTACAGCCCATACAACAGGGGCGCGATCTCCGCCAGCAGATGGCTAACGGAGGGTCCGGCCCAACTACGTGTCCCTTCGATCCAAACCAGACAGTTCACTTTGCTGCTACTGCTCGTCGAGTCGAATCTCAGGTCGCCGATGCATGCTGCCCCGAGGCCGACGCAGCCCGGGACGAGGCCCCACAGGACTTGGAGCGACGCCTGGACCTTGATCTTCTGGTGCCCCGCTGATGCCGCCGGAGTCCCTTTCGGGCCACCTCGCCTGATGAAGAGTCGGATTCCCTACCCGGTGGCGTGTGGGCGCGGACTCGCACTGTCTCATCCGTCCATTTAAATACCTCTTCCGGTGAGTCGAAGAAATGGGTGCAGGAGCGGTACACCACCCGCAAGCGGGCCGGGTACAGTAGTGCATAAGGGAGCTTAAGGTCTCTCAGGCGGGCCTTCGCTGCTAGAAACGACTGCCGCTGCTGCTGCACCAGCCGGGTATAGTCAGGGAAAATAAGTATACGTGTATTGTCATGTACCAAGGACTCCTTCAGTCTGGCCTGCTTCAGTATTACATCCCTGTCGTGATAGTTCAGAAACCTTGCGATAATGGGCCTCGGCCGAGCCCCAGGCGGTGGTTTCTGCATGAGTGCTCTGTGGGCCCGCTCTACTATAAAACAGCGGGACAGGGAGCCCTGGGGAAGCCAGCCCTCCAGCCATTGCGTAAGAAATTGCGCCACATTGTCCCCCTCGCACCCCTCCGGGAACCCAACAAAACGGAGGTTATTACGCCTGGCCCGCCCTTCGGCATCTTCTACCCGCAGGGCCAGGCCTCGCTGGGTGGTCTCCATGGTGGCCAGCTTTTTCTTTAGTATAGTGACATCATCTTCCACCCCAGATATACGGGTTTCGGCCTCGGTGATACGCGTGACTGCATTGCGCAGATCCTGCCGCAGTAGCATAACGTCGGAGCCGACTGCCCCGATTTTAGCGTCTAACATGTCTCGGGACTGGGTAATAGCAGCCATAAGCGCAGCATTGTCCGGTTCAATCCCCTGTGATCCCCCAGATGCCCCCGACGCCGCTCCAGAACTAGTAAACTTGTCGATGGTGCCTTGTTTAGACGGGCCGCCGCCCCCTTTATCTCGCGTCATAGTTGCTGCCCTGTCTCCTAACTCCGGCCCCCATGTAGACCAGGAAGGGAGGGGGGGGAAACGACAGGGGGGGGGACCAGCAGCAGTGATCCCACGTCGGGCCCCAGCGGCTCCGCCACCGGGGGGCTCAAGTGCGCAGATGCCGCACTGGCCCACTCCGTATATACCCCCAAGGGACCCGGGGCTCCGGCGGTACTCGCGCGGCTCGATGCAACCGTCGATGCGAGGGCGCCCTAATGTAGAGATGTAGGCTCTCACCCCCTAGCCACCACCAAGCAGCTGGCTCCTCAATCCCGGCTCCAAACGGCCTGCCCGGGGCCAGATCAGGCGTGACGCCCGCGCGGCCCGACCAGCCGCCGAAGCAGGCGCCTCTTATCACCAATAGGGTAGTGGGGGCAGGGTGGCCAAACAGCCCGTCCCGGGCCCGCCCGGGGACCGGCAGACGCAGCCTCTCCCAACCCCCAGTCACGTCCCCCGCGGCTCGAGTATGCCGCCGGGCCCCCACGTCTATCCAGGCAGGGGGGAACAGAGGGCGGAACACCAGACTGCCGTGCACAGTCACCTACTGTCCAGGGGGGTCCCTTGAACGGCACAGACACCCTGTCCCTCACCACAGGGAGGAGGCCCCAGGTGGGAGATGGTCGAAGTCACCGACTAGGACCGGAGGGCCGCCCATCCACACTCCACCGCCTCAGCTTCCCACACTCGCCGCTCCTCACCTCCGCGACCCGATCCGGCCGCCGGGACTCGCGTTCACCTCAGTCTCTGATCGCGATCACCAGGCCAGCGCCGCTCCCCCTCCAGGATACGTGCGCTCGGGACCAGCCCCTCCTCCGCAGCCTCACTCTGCGCACTCCGCTCAGCAAGCGCCGCGGCGCTTCACGCGATGTCCCGGTCACGCGCCAGGCCGCTAGGCCGCGCTTCTTCCAGACCTCGCCTCCGCAGACACCTCAATAGCGCCCTGGACCCAGCCTCACGTCCGGAGCACGGTCCCGATGGATGCCTCCGGGTTCTACGATCCTCCGACCCCCGGCAGAGCACAATTAGTGATCGAGGGGACAGGATATGTGAGGATTAATGTAGGGCGAGACGGAGCTTACTCAGCACACGTCCGCCATGATGGCTTGCCAAGCCACGCCCGTCGCCCAGTGCGTTTTTAACTGCAACAGTTCACCTTCCACACTCGCCTCTGCTCCTTCTAATTGTTTACGGATGTTCCAGTTGATGCCCATGCATTTGCCCCTGACGACCACCTTAAACGCCTCCCACTCCATCAGCAGGTCGCCAGTCGACCCAGCGTTGAGTTCGAAATATTCAGTCGTGGCTTCTCCCAATGCCCCACGGAATGATGCATCCTTTAGGACTGCAGGTGCCAGGTAGGTATCGGCGGGCGAGGTGTATCCCATGACAGGCTCAGTAGCTGGGGGTTGTGGTCCGAGTGTGTGCGACCAAGATGCTCTGTATGGTCTACCAGGTTGTGAAACGTTGGAGAGCCCACTATCCGGTCAATACGCATGTGTAGGTCGTGTGGAGCTGAATAGTAAGAGTATATTTTTATATTGGAGTGACGTGCCCGCCATAAATCTACCAATGACCAGTGTCGAAACCATTCACACAGTGTTCGCGCATTGTTTGTGGATTTTGTACCCAACAGCGGGGAGAAAGAGCGGTCCTGTAAAGTATCAGTAACGGCGTTATAGTCACCCCCTATCAACCACGGGAGGCCACTCTATCCAGCCAGGACTGCCGAAAGCGAGCTGTAAAACTGTGCCTGTTCCGTGTTGGGGCGTATATCACACCCATTATCAGTGGAACCCCATTGAGGCGTGCTTTTATGAATATATATCTCCCATTAGGGTCAGTTTTCACTTCTTCCAATACTAATGGGGTCCCCGTCCGCACCCATATCAATACCCCCCTCGCATATGAGGAGTAATCGGTGGCAACCTGTCCCCGCCAACGGCGCCGCAGGCTCCCCACCTCAAGGTCAGTCAAGTGAGTCTCCTGTAAAAGGGCAATGTGTGCAGTTCTACCTACGCCTAAGATAGGAGTAGACCGAGTAGCGGCGTGATGGTGTCTGCATGCCCCTCAATTTCCATGTTAAAATATTTGTAGACAGCATTGGCAGTATAGCAACATATTCTTCATGCCATCCCACCCCTCACATACTGTAGAGTGGAACCAATTATATTGTTCATTCACATGTATGGGAGCGCGGTGCACATGACAGTATTGCTCAGTAACTAGGTATTTAACAGACCAACAGATAAAGTGCAGCATGCACAACCATGATAGAGCAGATATGCAACAGGCATCCACCCAAACAAATGTGCCAATATGTGGCAACTGTTTCAGTAACCCAGTTATAAATTAGGGAATTAGCATGTCATGTGAGTTTTGGGGTGTGGGGGTGTGGAGAACTTTGTGTTCCTATGCCCATTTTACTGCTAGTGTGCAGAACAGTCCTTACTAAGACAGCCACCCATGGTCACATTTGCAGATTCTGCCTCCGTGCGCGCATGCGATTATGTTTGCTTCTGTGTCAATATCTCCGTCGCTGCTGGCGAACATCTGTGAAAGCGCAAATGACTGGGGGGTGGGGCACACAGCTCAGCTTCGCGCCCTCGAGTATTGTAAAACCTAATAAAGGACGTTTGAAACACTAGGGAAAGGGGAAGCCTCGAGTAATGTACGTTATGAAATCAGATAATGTGGTCAGCAGTTTGTGGTGTCACCTCTGACGGCGACGGTGCATCAGAATCTGAGGTGTGCCCTGTGATGAATTCTTCCTCGCTGGCGGACGTCTCTCTGTCACTGCGTGGGTCCAAATCTTGTTGCTCAGAATGAAGCGCTGCTGCTGTCTGTATAGCATTACGTCTCTCCGTGATCGTTTGCTTTAGATTGGGGTCAGCTGTCAGCTGTTGTGGTCTGTTGGCGTGTCTCCGTTTGCCCCGGTTACGGCGGCGTGTGGTTCCAGGAGTTCTATCTACCTCGGTGGGGCGTGCCGACCCAGTTGCGTATCCTGCTCGCTCCATCCAGTCCCAGGCGTCTGCCGGGTCTTCGAAGAATCTAGTGGATTCTTTATCCGCCACCCTCAAGCACGCAGGGGAAAGCAGTGAATATCGCACATTCAGTTCACAAAGTATGCGTTTGATAGTCAAGAAGGAGTGTCTTTGCCTCTGAACTGCTACAGTATAGTCCGGGAACAGCATCACCACAGTGTCATTCACCTTGAGTTCCAATCTGCGACGCGCCTCATGTAATATACTGTCCCGATCCCAGACGAAACAAGAATGGCCTAGGAGCCGTTCCCAGTGGTGGCCTTCTCGGAGGGACCTGGTGTGCTTTCTCAACCACGAACCGAGCTGATAAGTTGGCTTGATGCATCCAATCGATCAGCCAGCCCTCCGTGTATTTCTCTGTATCCTGTCCCTCCACCCCCTCAGGTAGGCCCACAACGTGTACGTTATTGCAGCGTGATCTGCCTACTGCATCCTCCATCCTGTCCTCTAGTACGGCTATACGACTGAGCAGCGCCGGCAGTGTAGTGGCATTTTCCCGGGCAATTGGCTGCAGCTCCTCTAGTTGCATCTGTTTGTCGGCCAGTTTGCGCTGATCCGCTCGCAGATGATTAAAATCCATTGTAACTTTAAATATCTGAAAGGAACAGTTAGTTATAGATTCCTTACCTTAGAATTACCCCCAGGTGTCAGACTGGATCCGGAAAGTTTTTTGTCAGCAGTACCCCTGCGCGTCGGAAGGTGGCGTCGGTCGACTCCGCGTTCGTCGTTGGCGTCGTGGTCGCCGGGATGACGTCGCGGTAGCTACATAGACGCCACCCTCGCGCGCTGACGTCAGTTCTTTCTTTTTCCGCGCCAGCAAGCGCAGATCCGGAGAGAGCGGTACCTCCAGTCACTTTTTGACTGACTTTTTCTCGACTTTTGTCGACATCGTTTTTGAGTCCATCGACTCCTGGTGCACGAGGGATGCCCGGTTTCAAGGCTTGCGGTTCCTGTAGCCGACTGATGTCGGTGACGGATCCGCACCGCGTGTGCCTCTTCTTGTCTGCCCTAGACCCTGGAGACTGGATGGTAGCGTTGGACTTGCAGGACGCTTATTTTCACATCCCCGTCCTGCCGGCCCACCGGCGTTACCTGCGGTTCACCGTAGGCCACGAGCACTTTCAGTTTACCATGCTCCCCTTTGGCCTTACCAGCGCCCCTCGGGTGTTCACGAAAGTGATGGCGGTGGTCGCAGCTCATCTGCGCAGATCAGGGGTTCCAGTCTTCCCCTATCTCGATGACTGGCTGTTGAAGGCGGGCTCGCCCCAGGCTGTCGTCTCCCACCTCCAGACTACGGCCGACCTCCTGCATTCGTTGGGGTTCTCCATCAACGTGCAAAAGTCACACCTGACTCCCTCTCAGAAGCTCCTCTTCATCGGAGCGGTTCTGGCACGACGCAGTTTCGGGTCTATCCTCCCGAACAGCGAGTCCGGGATATTCGGGCTATGATTCCGATCTTTCAGCCTCTATCCCGGGTTTCGGTCAGGATGACCCTGAGGCTACTGGGCTTTTCGTCTCGAGTGGAGTTGCGGTCTTCTATACGCCTTTCCGCCTATACCACTTCTGCCCAGAGTGCTGAAGAAGATCAAGCGCGACTGGGCCCAAGTCATTCTTGTGGCTCCGGATTGGGTACGAAGATTCTGGTATCCCGAGCTGCTACACATGGCCATCAATCCTCTGATTGAGCAGCGGCAGTTGACGTCGTTTGACCTGCCTCCCAAAGTCTGTGATGTTATCTTGGCAGCCAGGCGTCCCTCCACTAAGACGTATACGCCTGCAGATGGAACAAATTTGTGGCATGGTGCACAGCAAATGCTGTGGATCCCCTTTCCGCCCCTCTTTTAGAGGTTCTCTTGTTCCTCCTTTCTTTGACAAAGCAGAGCTCTGCTCTGGGCACTCTAAAGGGCTACCTCTCGGCCATTTCAGCCTTCCTTAGGCTTCCTGATCAGCCTTCTCTTTTCAAGTCCCCTGTTGTAAATCGTTTCCTTAAGGGCATTACTCATCTTTTTCCTCCTGTTCCCTTCGTAATGCCCCAGTGGGAGTTGAACTTGGTTCTTACATATCTTATGTGCGCTCCCTTTGAGCCGCTCCATAACTGTCCTCTCAGGCTTCTAACTTTGAAAACTGCCTTTCTGGTGGCCATCCCCTCTGCGCGCAGGGTGAGTGAGCTACAAGCTCTTTCTTCCAAGCCTCCCTTTCTGGCTGTTCATCCGGACAAGGTCATCCTCAGAACTAGACCTTCCTTTCTTCCCAAGGTGGTTACTTCTTTCCACATTGGCCAAACCTTCACTTTGCCTACCTTCTTTCTGCCTCCGCATCCTTCAAAAGAGCAAGAGAGGCTCCACCGTCTGGATCCAAAACGGGCGCTTTCCTTTTATTTGGATCGCACCAAACAATTCCGGGTGGATGATCAGCTCTTTGTGGCTACGTGGGCGCTAAGAAAGGTCGGGCCATGCACAAACGGACCATCTCTAGGTGGGTCGTTTTGTGCATTAAGGCTTGTTATTCCTTGGCAAAGAAGGAGCCTCCAGTGGGGCTGCGCGCCCATTCTGCCAGGGCGACGGCAGCTACTACTGCTTTGGGACGAGGAGTCCCCCTTAATGACATCTGTCAGGCAGCTACGTGGGCATCGCTGCACTCGTTCACCAAACACTACTGCCTGGACAGCCAAGTCCGGAGAGACGGCTTCTTTGGCCCTTCTGTTCTCCAGGACTTTCTGGTGTGAAGTTAGTTCGCAGACCCACCTCCGGGGTTGGTATTGCTGGGGTATCTATTCTAAGGTAAGGAATCTATAACTAACTGTTTCTTTCAGATGAACAAGTTACTTACCTTCGGTAACGATATATCTGTAAGAAACATAGGTTAGTTATAGATTCCTTACCGCCCCACCCATCCTCCCCATTCTGCGAACTGACTTCTAGGGTTAAGGACTTCCTTTCAGGGCCCTAGTTTTGTGCACCAGTGGTCAGTGTCTTGCATGGCTCTGCGCTTCTGGCGTGGAAAGTCGTGTACAGAACTGACGTCCGCGTGCGAGGGCGGCGTCTACGTAGCTACCGTGACGTCATCCCGGCGACCACGACGCCAACGACGAAGGCGGAGTCGACCGACGCCACCTTCCGACGCACAGGGGTACTGCTGACGAAAAACTTTCCGGATCCAGTCTGACGCCTGGGGTTAATTCTAAGGTAAGGAATCTATAACTAACCTATGTTTCTTACAGATATATCGTTACCGAAGGTAAGTAACTTGTTAATTTTGCCTTCAAGTGATACTCTCGTGCTCTCCAGGTAGTCCCCAATTTTCTCCCTTCAGACAGCGCACTATCCAACTTGTCATTCAGTGCTGTGTCCATTTGCGTTGGCTGATACTGCAAGTCGCGGTCCAAGTGTTTCCCAGGAGTCTGTGATGACCCTCCCGGGTTGGGCGGGAGGCCAGAGCGGAGGCGCCCTATGACCAGTTGTTGCACCGTGGGCATTCGGCTGGAAAGCGGGAACTTCTCAGTGAATGCGTGTACGCTGCTGCTAGTGTCGGCTATGCCCTTCGAGTCAATTCACTAGGGGAAAAACAGTATGGTCCGTACAGTTCTACAGCGCGATTGCCCAGTCGAGTCACCTGCAGGTAGGTATCCCCAACTATCCACACAGGGGTCCCCAGGTCACAGGCTGTATATTACGCACACCATGCACTGCCACCCGGGTGCGCCCTGCAGTGATGGATGCCTGACATGACGTCCCCCTCTATCGTATCAGGCAGGGAACACCACTATTGTGTAGAGACCGGTCTCGAGTTGGGGGGGTGGGGGGGGGGGGTTTAATGGTCTTGTTGTACTACTATGCACAACTACAATAGCAGCAATGCCCGCCCTGTCATTCCCTTTTATTCAAGCGCTGAACTCCAACTCCACCATACGATAGCCCCAGTTTATTGGATAGGGAATGTCCAGCGCAGTAGCACTGTGTAAGTAGAGCACACCCTTGTGCGCCGCACTATGTGTGCGAACAGGGCTAATGGGCGTCGCCGTGCCACTGCGCTGTATAACAGCAGTAGTTCAAGGGCCCACACAGTAACCAGGGATCACGCCATGTGCGCTTAACATCTACCTAGTAATCCCCAATTGAAGTGGGTTTCCAAGTGTCCCGCAGTTAGCTATTAAGTAGTCCACATTGCAGTGATGTGTTATGAGTGGGGTGCTGTGCCACTAATTAGGACTGTGGTTACCGCCTGGGCCCGAGTCGACCACCGGGCGCCGATAATGTCCAACTGTTGCTGAGGGCCACGTGTTTTGTGTTCTCCAACACTGATCACATCAGGAGGGAGCAGTCAGGCCAGCAGCCTGTGCCCGACCCTGCCACTGTGCCTAGGAAGTCCCCAGCTCCAAAGAGAGGCCGCAGCTACTCTGTCTCCTCCCCCGGTGCTCGGCCTAGGCCCGACGTGGCCCCCGGGCCGGATCGATATCCATCTCTCATTCAGGTGCCCCCCCCCCGCAGTGCACTCCGTCCAAATGGCAGCCGACCCGACCCTCGAGTCAGCGCCGATACAGTTATGCGGGATAGGCCTTCCCGGCCGCTCCCTGGTACAAGGGTGGGGTGGGGGTAAACACACTGCCGATAGTGCTCACCTCACCGGCCTCATGCCTTAAGGACACGCGTTGTGGGAAGCATCTGGCAGCTGCATCAATTAACAGCTCCCACTGACTCGGCCACTTCAGCCAGGCTTCACCGCCGGACATCTCCACCGATTGCAGCAGGCTAGGCCTCCCCAGACCAGAGGCTGCAGCGAGCCCTGCCGGCCGGCACCAAGCGCCCCGCTCACGCGGGCGTCTCCTCTGGATTATTCAGCAATGACGACCGGCGCCCACGGCAGACCACCTCCGGTTGCAGCGGCCCCGCAGTGGAAGCCGGCAGGGCAAGCCAGGCCACAACCCCCAAGGGGCCCGTCAGGACGATGCTGGGCAGCTCTAGGTTGCAGGCACCCCGGCGCCGATCAGTTGCAATCAGCACCGGCAGTATGGCAGATGGCGTCCAAGCTACACAGGGGGGCATAGGAGTACGGGTCCCTCCAATTATCGGATGGCCGTCTAGAAGCCCGTCTGGCTGGAAACATAGCTGCCAAGGTTTCAGATTGCTATGTTTGACATTTTCATAATTTCAGTGTAATTATGAGTGACATTCAACAACTATGAGTGACACTTTCTTGGAGTAAAATCAAGCAATGAAGATGAGGTAAACATATAAGTATTAGAAATTAAAGCCATTTGAGCAACGAGAAACTCTAAGATCATCTTAAAACTGCTGCAAAGCACCATAAATGGAAGGGCAAAATCAAGTGCAGAGTATCAGTCTGGACTCCAGGCCGCTCTATGTCCCGCGTGGGACCCGGGCCTAGTCTGTTGCTGAAGCAAATAGGATGTGAGAGGCCCCTGAGAGTCCCCAAAATTGATCTTTCCCAGCTGCCTTATAATTAATACCAAGTCAGTCAGCTGACTTGAACGAGCCGTTGCAGACAGCACTGGGCAAGTCTCAGGAGAGGCACACAATGGTGATAGCCAGCTAGGCTGTTGAGGCATGGGTTTAGCAAGCATGCCCAGGCTCCACTAACTTGAGGTTCATTTTAAAAACAAATACCCCAGCAGTAGGCACCCACATAGAATTCTGACACCTCCGCCGCCCCTGTGAATAAATATACCTGTTCCGACTTCAGTATTAAATAAGGAGAGCAGTGGATTTCCAAGACTCACACTTGCCGTTTCCTTGTTAAAACTGATGCGCACAATTGCTCTGCATCCGAAGTCCGCCTTGCCGTCAAAAAAACACTTCCGGCAAGCAGCTGAAATCCGATGACCGGTGCCAGAGGGCACTGCCAAGGGACATCTGCGACCCTGTGTAAGAAACCTTGGTTTGGCTGCACACCAATGACACGTGCTCTGTTTGTGTTACTTCAGTGATGACGCCACTGGCTGTTGATCAGGATTGGTGTGTGTTAGCAGAGCTGTTGTGCCCCCTAGTACTGGAATGACGGGGGTGCTGCAGTTCTGGATTGAGGTTCATCGGGGTAGTTGTTTGTGAGAGATAAATGCTGGAACAGAAGAAACGCTGGAGGTTAGGGTTGAGGCAAACGCATTGTTTCTGTTTAACCAACACAGAAGTCTCATCTCGTCTCCCGAGCAGCTCACTGTTTGCATGAAAACAATCCACGTGGGTTGCACGTACACCTGAATGAGTTAGAGCAGATTTGGCCCAGCGGTCCTTGGAATCAATGACCTGGACCAGGCCGGAACTGTGGCATTGGGTGTAAAGTGGCATTAACTGTAGGGCTATTAATAGGTGTTTGAAAAACTCGTTCTGTCCCAAGGCTGCGCAAGGAAGAATGCAGGCGAGCAGCATTCCCACCCACACAGGAGTCAATAGGATAAGACTATTTATCGTACAGTAACCGGCCGCATATTTAACTGTGATTTCAGACGTGCCTTTCTTTCATCATCAATCTTTTGTTGAGTGAAGAATGACGTCAGGAGAATATGCTACTCAGCGCACACTATAAAGCAAATTTTACTATAAAAGCAGAGAATACCTTACTCCTCCTGTGAGTTCCCAGGTGGGGCCGTCCAGTGAGACTGTCCTGGCGGCCGCTCGGTGCTGCAACCTGGGTCACTGACTGACTCGTCTCCCTCGAGGTGACTACAGTAATTCGCGGGGGCTAAAATTACAGCACGGCGGTGGCCCGGCCCGGTGCAAGCTGCCCGCAGCAGCGCTGCGAGCAGCACCATCATTGCATTTGCAAACCAGCTAATGTGGAGCCGCACCTTCCTCAAAACTCCCGGCTCCGGCTGCAAGATGTGACGTCCCTGCGGCGCTGACATGTCGCAGACAACCTGACTCTGCCTCGCTGTCTCTGTAGTAGTCATTGGACACTACCTCAGATCATGATGTCAGGCTGTCAGTCGGAGCCGTGCAGCTGCGGGCCGGGGAGTGATCACAATTATAATGAATCATGATTCAGAATGATACATTTGTAGCACTGTAGTTGAGTGACTGTAAACCTGCCAGGACTTCCTTAGCTCACAGTGCGAGCCCCAAGCCTGCAAGAGCACAGCGTGGGCAGTGCACACCAGAGGCGGCACGCGGCTGCCACGCTAGTACTTTCAGTGCTGAGACACAGATATGCGTGACAATGCATTTCAGTGCAGTAATGCGGAGTACCACACTGAAATGCGTTAGTCTAACGCCAGATGCGTGATACTTGGCAGGACTGTAGAAATTGTGACGGATAATGGGCAGTTGATGCGGAGCTTCAGGCTTTTGCGTCCGCCATCTTGGCCGGTTGGCCACACCCCCTCCTGTAGATATTGAGTCATATTAGGGATTCATGTCGAGAAGGGTAAAAGTACTAGGGTAGAGAGCCATCTTTTTACACAAATTACTGCCCCTGCATATGGATCGTACATGGATAGACAAATATACGAGCCATGCCATGCTGAAAGGTTCACTGTATAGAATATAAATAACTCAGATGACTGCATATGCCTAGCCCCCACTACCAAAGGCCTTCCTGGATTCAGTAGGCTCAGTCCTACTAGTAGCACCCAGCAGTCTTACAATATTATATTTGGGGGAGACTTAAATGGACAGTTTTCGATTCAATATACTTTATTCAGTTTGTTAGAACAACCATAAAAGCATTTGCATAGTTAAAAAAAACACATTTAAAATCGATTATATAATTTGATGGCAAATTCCATAGCCATAAAAGGCAGTGATAATAACATATTTTACATAACTAATAACATGACATGATACCAAAATTCCATGACCATTTAAATACAATGGCTGATCATATCGGCATTATGTGATCTCGCATATATCTTTTTCTTGATCAATTTACAGAGACAATACCTTTCCTTATATTAATTGCTTTTAAGATGTATGAAGCTACATAATAGCAAGTTCCCGGGTCGTTCAGTGCAAGAAGTAGATTCATAGCAGCATGATGCGATCTTACATTATTTTTTATAAAAAGCAGCTTCACGTAAAAACATCTAAAATACAAATAAAATTTACAGAAGAGCATAAAGTGCACAGTGCTTTGTTTGGAGTACTCGTCGCAAGGGCAGGGGGTAGAATCCAAGGGGCATGTTTTCATAACTGGAAATGCGACTAGATGATGTACTATACCTAATCTCAGTCTAGTCAGCACATAACGATGTGAGGATTTATTCACTATAATCAGATAATCTTGGATTCCTCTTTTGGATTCAATCGATTGATAAAATGTAAAACTTGATTGTTTCTCTATGATGCTCTTACGATTTTCTTTTTTGTATAACAAAAATGACTCCTTGATTTCTTTTTTGTTTAAAGAAGCCACCTGCCCCGGATTTTCAGAAATCTTGATATTAAATAGCTTGTTATATGTATCCATAATATATTTTAACCACGGGATACGTGATTTCTTCTCAAGGAGTAAACAATCTTTAATAATAGATCTAGTAAAAGCTGTCTCATCTTTGGCCCATATCGATCTCCATACCAGCAGTGGCCGCATGGAGGTCAAATCTGCTAGGTATGTCAAATCCACCTCCCGATGTATTAACTCAGTAGATGCCGAAGGTGGTAGAGTTAGGAGACGTTTAAAAAAAGCATTTTCTTCTTGTCGCAGGGCCTGGCAACAATCATAGCCCCATACCCCTGCACCATATAAGGCTGTAGCGTCGCATCTCGCCTTATATATTGTCAGCATTTCCTTTACAGGGTGATTACCTAATTTAGATGCGAATCTAAAAACCCCATATGCATTCTTAACCATCTTGGAACAGGCATTAGATAATTCCTGTTTCCATTTCTCATTGCTAGTATAAGTTACCCCTAGATAGCAGAATGTTTTAACAGTTCGAACTGGGGTGCTATCAATGTAAAAAGTTTTACCCTTCATTGTTTTGGTGCCACATATCATGGTAAACGTTTTTGTTTTGTTAATTAGCAGTTTCCTTTCAGCTATAAACTTGCTAAATTTATCCACGAGTCGATGTAGACTGGAAAGTAGTACTGCATCATCTGCGTATAGTAAAATCGGTATGGGATTTACCGATATTGACGGGGCATCTACCTCCTCCAGCTGCAGCACTTTATCGATCTCGTTAATAAAAAGCGAAAAAAGTAAGGGAGCAAGGACACAACCTTGGCGAATGCCACGTTTTACATCAAAAATTGGAGTTCACTCGCCCTGTTCTCGATATCTCACCTTGCAGGATAACATTTCATAAAGCCTCGCAAGGAAATGAATAATGCCTTTAGGTACCCCGAGATTAAGTAAATTAAGCCACAGAATGGTATGATCAACTAAGTCAAAGGCACTACTAAGATTGGCAAAGCATAGGTATAATCTCCCATCTTTGGCACGTGTATATTTGCCTATTAGCAGGTCTAAATTAATACATTGTTTTATAGTCCCTAATCCTCTCCTAAAACCATATTGCGCTGGGGAGAGTATACCATTATGATTTACCCATTCCTCCAGTTGCAATAATAAAACTTTACTCATCACTTTTACGGATGAGTCTATAAGTGATATAGGACGATAGTTTTTGGCTTCTGACCTATCTCCTTTTTTATAAATAGGGACGATAACTGACTGACCCCACAATGGGGGTATGCACTCTGTCACCGCTAAATTAAAAACCCTTGTAAGAATTGGCCGCCACAGATCAACCTCGGCTTTGTATACATGAACTGGTACTCCCATCAGGCCCCGGGCTTTCCCTCCCCTGCTTCCCCTCAATCCTTCCTGGACTTCTTCCACAGTAATATTTAATGGTATGGCGGGCCACTCACTCTGTTTCAATTTTTGTGCCATGCATGTATCAAATCCCATCTGATTAAAAATGCCCCTAGAATGTGATACCCAAGCTTCACATGTAACGTGGGATAATAATTCTGGGAGTGAATCAACCTTCAAAAACGGCATATTTACAGTATCCCAAAATAGCTTATTATTTGCCGTATTTGCGGCCAAGGAGAGTTTGTCCCATGCTATCTCCTGTAGCTCCCTTTTCTTCATATCAAGGGCAAGTTTATAGTTATATCTTAGGTTTTTAATTAATACATTGTCTTTCGTCTTACAGTGTAGGGCTTGTTTCAGTTGCTTTAACGCTTCAGTACAACTATGGTCGATCCACCCCTTTCTTTTCTTCCTTCCCTCCTTAATGGGAGCTGTTAGGATCCTGTCAATAGTAATATTAATCTTTGCAAAGTTAGCAATCAGTTCCCTAGGATCTACCTCTTCTTTTAAACAATAAATAATCTCTTTATTACATTTTAGGACGATTTCATTTATAACTTTTTGGGGTTCCACTCCATCCCATCTAATACGGGTCCCATTGGATCTATGAGGGGCAATGTTTACTACAGTGCCTAGGTGCATTGACCTTTTTGCGCCCCACATTTGAAATGACATAACAATACAATTGTGGTCACTTAGTGATAATTGGGCAACCAGTGGAATGTCGCACATATGGGTAGCGCTAGATGAAATTAAAACATGATCAATGATCGATGTAGCATTCCTCCCAATAAAAATTGGTATCAGGTCCTCGTCAGTATCACAAGCACACTGCAATATTTCAAGATCGTATTTAGCAATCACTATGTTTAACACTTCCCCATATTCATTGTGTGTAAAATGTATACAATCGTCCCCTTTGTTATTCTTAATGCCACAAACATAGGTAGCTGCCAGAGGACATGTTGGAATGTTGAAATCTCCAACCCATATAAGAACTAGATTATTACTAATGGAATCTAAAAAGGTACCTAGCCCTTTGTCCAACTCAGTTACAATGTTACTCCTGGTAGTGTCAAACAAATTATTATAATAGACCACAATCACATCCCTCCCTTTCTTGCAGTACAACCATATAATCTGTGAGTGTGCCCCAATTGAAGCAACGTTTTTTAACAATTACTGGTAATTTGTTCGAAATGAGGGTCAAAAGTCCCATTTTAGCTCTTCCAGCGCTGGATGGTACTGCCTCTATCCAATATGATGAAAACCCTTCTACATATATTGGATCAAGGCACCAAGTTTCATGCAGGCAAATCACGTTTAGCCTATTGATAAAATCTTGCTTTCCTAACGTGTCTCGTTTACTCTTAAGTCCTGCAATATTCCAAGTTGCTATTTTGTAACCATTTCCTATACTGCTCTCTAAGATAGCAGTAGGGGTCTCCAAATGACTATTAGCATCCCAATTTATATCATTTAAATTATTAGGAGTACTTTCTTTGCTTATAATATCAGATGGAGTCCTATCAGGCGTAATGGTTACCACTTGCGATACCATGCGACTGTTAGAATCACTTAAATCAATATGAGAGCTATCAGCGCTTATGGTGTCAGATGAGGCCCTTTCAGGAGAAGCAATTACAACTTGTTGTATTATACGACTGTCTGCTATCCCTATTCCAGTAGAGTTGATATCAATACTGGACGGATAGTTTGCCCTTTTGTCAGTCGATATCTTGAAGATTGCTCAAAGCCTGGTATCTATTCGAGACCGGTAGTGCATATTGGGGGTAAGTGAGCATATCAAAGGGCGCCCATGGGTGGCTGTGTTTTTCTTCTAGTCTCAGTTGGGTCGGCCTTAGATGCCTATAAAAGAAACCAAGGGGTAATAGAGATATGTTCTGATCGTGTTGCCTAGACGAGCCTACTCTGTCTGGGGTAATTCTTGCCCATCTTGTATTTTTGAAATTAATAATACAATACCCCTTTATGGGCCTTACGTAAGGGGCTATCCAACTCTCTCTCTGTGTTAGGAGTATTTGATCAGCTCCTTCCACTGGGAATCCACTGTTCGTTTTTAGCCAATGCACTACTTTGTTCTTTAGGCTATCATGAGACTCCTTTTGCCCTGGCTGTAATGGGGGATATTAACCAATACTGCCACATAAGGGCAGTATTCTGGCGGTAGGTTTATGGATACATCCACTCTACCATCATTGGCCCTATTCTCCTCCCTCTCAGAATTTATGGTATGGGATCGTTCCGGACCGGATCTATACACATAGGCTTGCTGAGCTCGGTTAGCCTCTACCTGCTGCCTTTGACTGATGTTACTTACTAATGTTGGTCTCCCAGTTATTTCCTTTGAGGTTGATGGGTCGTTTAGGCCCCTTGGTACATCCTTTTCGTGTCTTTACTAGATACCTTTTTTGAAGGGTCAATTATTTGTGATGATGAATCAGTTGCCCCTTCCCTTGTTAAATCTATCTCTTTTTATTGTTGGTACTTATATCCTTAAGTGTACCACTCATCTTAGAAACTTCGTTAGATAATTTATTAAGTTTATCATTGATCGGCGTTAACATCTCCTCTATTTTGTCTATAATGATAGCTGTAATTTGTGTCATTTGTGCATTTGTAAGCATATCTTGCTCAGTTGTGCTTTTACAGGCTAGGGTGGCTAGTCTTGGGCCAGATCTCGAAGTAGGACCCTTCGTATTCTTACTAGCGCCCGTCATTACTTTCCTACCCCTTTTCTTTCTCTTTGGGGTAGGTGTACCATTTGGCGTTTGGGTACGGCGGGTATCAGCTTGTGCTTCAGGCTCATGATCTAATATTATTGCCGGGGGATCAGGGGCTCCTTGTCCCAGGATAGGGGTTGATTTTTCCAGAATGGTACCAACCTCCGTAACTGACCCATTATCATCTGCTGGTAACCCTCCCGCCGTTATACCTAGCCCAATAGAGAAGCGACGCTCAGTCCTATCTAGTTCATCAGTTATTGCGGTAACCGCACGTACCAGGAAAGAATCAATGGTTACACAAGGGCTATTGGTTACAGAGCTTTTAGCCGGTGTCTTCCTCTTTACCATCTTAAGGCCTTAGAGTAGTTGTATTCTAATAGTAAAGTGCAAGTGCAAAATTAGACCTTAAGGTAGATGTATTCTAACAGTAAAGTGCAGGTGCAAGTGCAGAATGGGGCCTTAAGATAATTGTATTCTGATGGTCAAGTGCAAGTGCAATATGACGGTCTGTTCTGTTACAATCACAGAATAAAACACAATAAAATCCAGTTAATACAACTGGCGTAATTACTATAAAAGGGAACTACAATTTTAAAACAATGTTAAAACAAGTCAAATTAATGCAGGATAAGAGCAGCAATATACTTTACATTATCTTCCCAAGATCTTATTCTCACGTGGGTAGCTCTCAAAATTGCTAACCAGCAGGGTTAGTGATTTCTACTCTTCTAAGGTACTAGGAAAAGAGCCAGACTCAGCCGCAAACCAGGGCAGTTAGAAATACATTCTCAGTTGATCTAAGATTCTATATGATCAGTAGGGAACTAATCCCTCCAATTATATTCCCTTTTTTGTCCTGGTGCATCAAAAACGGTTAATGTCGAATGGCTACATTAAAATCATCAAAGTACTTTTGGTAAATGCTGCCTCCGTAAAAAGAAACAGATGGGAACCATCTGTAAAGCACAAAGTCTTACCCACAAGCCATCAAAGTAAATAAGAACCAAGGGGGGTGGCCCTGCCTTTGCCTGCCACTGATGGGCGCAGACGGGAGCCCTCCTCTGTTTTTAAAGCGCCTCCGGGCGTGCAGGACGGATGGCGTCGGCAGCAGAAGCCGCAAGGCAAACCGGGACCTGTAGTCCCCAGCAACAGGGGTAGAACAAGTAGCAGCAATACGGGCGTCCCGTGCTGCGGTAGCCCTCCTCTGTTTTTAAAGCGCCTCCGGGCGCGCAGGACTGCTGGCGTCGGTGGCGGCGGAATGCGCGAGCCAAACCGGGACCTGTAGTCCCCAGCAACACGGGTAGAACAAGTAGCAGCAATACGGGCGTTCCGCGCCGATCAGTGGCAATCAGCACTGGCAGTACGGCAGATGGCTTCCAAGCTACACAGGGGGGCATAGGAGTCTGGGTCCCTCCAATCATCAGATGGCCATCTAGAAGCCCGTATGGCTGGAAATTGTGACGGATAATGGGCAGTTGATGCGGAGCTTCAGGCTTTTGCGTCCGCCATCTTGGCCGGTTGGCCACGCCCCCTCCTGTAGATATCGATTCATATTGGGGATTCATGTCGAGAAGGGTAAAAGTACTAGGGTAGATAGCCATCTTACTACACAAATTACTGCCCCTGCAGATGGATCGTACATGGATAGACAAATATACGAGCTATGCCATGCTGAAAGGTTCACTGTATAGAAGATAAATAACCCAGATGACTGCATATGCCTAGCCCCCACTACCAAAGGCCTTCCTGGATTCAGTAGGCTCAGTCCTACTAGTAGCACCCAGCAGTCGTACAATATTATATTTGGGGGAGACTTAAATGGACAGTTTTATAAATGTGCTCCCCACTGATGACATAACCCAAAACTTGCATTGTGGCTGTATTCACTCGCTATGTGGGCCTGAATGATGTGTGGCAAAACTGTCACCCTGAAACAGTGGGGTACATCTTCTTTTCAGGGGCATATCAATCATTTGAAACATTGGTCATTTTTAAAACCAACTTAAGATTTGTCCCACATCACGGGAACATGTTTGCATGCCATGGACCTCTCTGAACACTCCCCAATCGAAATACAATTTAGAGGTAAACCTATATGTGAAGTGTGGTCCTGGAGATTAAGCCATTGGTGACTACTAAGGCAAGAGGTCAGAGTTGCCTTACAGGATGATACAACACACTGCTTGGAAGTAAACAGTGGGTCGCAAGACTCCACCACAACACTGTGGGAAGCCTATAAACAGTAATGAGAGGGGGCATCCTAAGTAGGATCAAACACGAAATAGGGAAACATGTCAATAGGCTACATGGTCTAGAGAAAGCGGTCATACTGGCTTAACAGGACTGTAGACTTGATAAAAAAACAAAGGCAACCTTACAAACCCACTCAACAACAATTGAAAGATAAACGGATACAAAAACAGGGAGCACAGAAGGCATGCATGGCATCACAAAGCAGATTGCATAAGCAGGGAGTCAAAACCGGCAAACGCATTTACTGTCTGAGTGAAAGAGAACGAGACCTGACAAATTAGTCACATTAGAGATGGGGACGGAGGGCTATTGACTGAAACGAAAGACATCACAAATGAATTTGCTAGATATGGTGTGTTGTTTTATGGTCCCACTGCAGCCTGCCCAGTGCAACAACTTCGGGAATATGTAGTTTCAACCCAACTCCCAGCTCTGTTAACCAAGAAATCTACATTAGACAAATCCCACACAGGTAGAAATCTCATCGGCCATCCAACAACTTAATCTGGTAAAAGAACAGGCCCAAATGGCTTCCTGGGAAAATTCTTTATTGTTTTCCCTCTCCGTTAACCAGACCATTATGTGATCCCTTTAAAGAAAGAAAGAAAGCTAGAATATTCCCATTGGACATGGGAAAAACGCACATAGTTGTGATACTGAAACCTGACCGTCTAGATAAATGTGATTCATTCTTACAGAATAAGGGACACCCCAGGGTCTCTTTTGTTAAATGTTGTAAATCTGCATATGACGATGGACAGACCCCATCTCCTATTGTGAAGCAGCTCACTTACTGGTAGAAAATGCATGGATATATGGCAAACAGGACTGTCCCTGCTAAGGAATGTTGTATTTTCCGGAAAGATTAAGTATTTGGGGGATTTAAGGGAGAAGTTTGGATGATTGAATTCCCAGTTCTTTTAATTTCTCCAATCGAGGCTTGCCATAACGCCGTATCTGAGGAGAGATGAGAAAATCCCTGTCTTCAACCCATTGGACACTAAAATAACAATGTCACTGCTGTCTCAAAAAGGAACAAAATAATTTATTTACAAATATCCTATAATCAACACCCCAGATACCTTTGCCCAGCTTGAGCTTTCGTGGAAAAAAAGACATTGAGCCAATGAAGGATGAAGAGTGGATGTTCATCCTCCTGGCATCTTGAGAGGTGACGATATCTAGTAGGTATCTTCTTCTCCAATTTGCTTAGAATTGCATTTGTCCGAGGCACGAGAGGCGTAGCTCGAAATTGGAGAAGGTCTCATTCCCCTGACTCCCAAGCATCGCTCCATGGAGAGGTAGCTGGACATACGCCAAACCCTTAAACTCCTAATATTTGATGGTAGGGGATGCCCCCAGAAGCATCATAGGATAAGGAAGAGGAGGGCCACATATAGGGAAAGATAGGTAGATAGCTAAACAAGATCTATTTTCCTTGAGATAGTGTAATGGAAGAGGGGATACCGGAAATGATATACTAAATTGCGTATATGGTGTAATAATGTGGACTTGAGTGGAGCAGATTCTCTTGATCTCTTTAATGAATATTTATTTATTTATTTATAGAGCACGACATTCATCCAGGAGGATGTCACGGCGCTATGTAGCGAGGACTCATGGTAGAGGTTATAATAGGTGTAGTTGATCTGTCCAATATTAGGCCTTGGGAAACAGATGGGTTTTGAGTTTCTTTCTGAATGCTATGTAGTCAACAGTGAGACGTAGATCTTGTGGTTGCTCATTCCATTGTTTAGCTGCCAGATATGAGAAGGCACGACCTCCTGCCTTTACTTTCTTTATACGTTTTGACCTGGCTTGCGCTTGATAGCGTGACCTTAAGCATCTCGTCGGGGTGTAGAATTCGATTTTCTTCTGAAGGATTATGGGACCGCATTGGTGCAGGGCCTTGTGAGCTTAGCTTAGCAGCTTAAAACTTGTTCTTTGGCGCATGGGTAGCCAATGGAGCTGTTTCATGCACTCAGACGCTGAACTAAATCTGCTTGTATTGTACACCAGTTTGGCCGCTGCGTTTTGTACCACCTACAGGCGTGTGAAGAGGTAATCCGCCATGCCTACAAACAGTGCATTTCCATAATCTAACTTACTAATAAGTAGGGCTTGCGTGATTGTTCTTCTGCATTCCAATGGGATCCAGGGGAAAAGCCTTTTTAGGAGCTTCAGCGTTGCGAAGCTTCTTCCACATAGGACCTGCACATGGTCCTGCATGGATAGGGTATTATCGATAAGGACGCCCAGATTTTTTGCGCATTGCTTGGGTGCTGGGGCATCTCCCAGGGTATGGGACCACCAGGTAGCATCCCAGATTAAGTTAGCTCCTCCAAAGAGCAGGATTTCTGATTTTTCAGCGTTTAGTTTCAAACAATGTTCTGACATCCAGGTTGCCATCTCCGAGAGGCAGTTGTTCAGTTTTAACCTGGTGTTGGAAAAGTGCCTAAGATTTATCACTATTGCTAATAATTACATGAGTATCTGGTTTAGTTTCTTATTATGATAAAAATAAAAAAGAGTTACAACTGTGTTCCTGTGCTTGCTCAGTTGCTTAGCTTCAGGCTTCCTCAGTCCTTATTCATATATTTTCCTAGAGAAGCGGATGCTTGGATCACGCACCATCTTTCTTCCGAAGGTTCCATGTGGGGTTCACTCACCTAGAGGGAAGGCTACAGCTCCATCTAGGGCTGTTCCGGTTCTGGACATCTTTTAGACTGTTATATAAACTTCAGTCCACACTTCAACAATCACTGCTGCTCTGATTCACAGGTTCATAGAGAGGATTACTTTGCCCATTTTGTCCTGAATTAAAAGGTGAGGAATCTGCAGATAGAAGTTCCCATCAGAAGAATAAGTTACTTTTCTTTTGGTAAAGCTCTTTCTGGTGGGTAATCTATCTACCGCCAAATTCTCACAGCCTGCTCACCTTCTCATTTTGTATTGTACTTTTGGAAGTTAATAGGTTTCCAAGTTAGATTTTGGTAGCTACCTGTTTCTCTCAAGTGATACCGGTCTCATCTCTGCATCTGATAGTGTTGGTGTGGCAAAAAAGATGAGGACTTATGTGAGTGTACACAGGTAGTGCCTAGATATAGCATCTGCCGACACATGGGAGCTGTGGACGCTTCTCCGGGTCCCTTCTGGTGCTAAAGAGGATTTAAAATGTGAGAAATCTGCAGGTACATAGAATATACACCAGAAAGAGCTTTACTTAAGGTAAATATCATTTTTAAATAATGTATTGCCTTTTCAGTGCTGCTCATATTCTCACCTTCTTATGTTTTGTTTTAATTTTAGTCCAACAGACAACCTGCAAAATTGAATTTGTTGACCTGTCAAGTGAAACCAAATGCAGAGGAGAAAAAGTGCTTTGACTTGATATCACGTATGTGAAGTTTTTATATGTATTAGTGATGTATGACTTTCTGATGTTAACCTATGGTATCATGGTGCTTTAGCATGGGCCAAAATACATAAATGCAGAGCTGGGTTGAAATGTGTTGGTTGTCTACTTTATTATTTAGCACCACTTTTCAAATTCAGGGGGCATTTTCAAAACAGTTTTTCTCAAATATAGTGGTTTTCACTGCAAGGGAGCCTTTTAGCACTTTAGTTATTTAAATGAAATAGTTACAGAGAGTAATAAAAGAACCTATGGCTTGTGAAGAAATTCAGACCTCCGTTGATAAAGGAAATTTTGGCAACAAGGGAGACGACTAGGTTAATAACTTTCGAATAGTTAATTCGAAGCAACCACGTGTTCTTTCTTTCTTCAAATAATTTTTGTGTCCTTCCAATTTACATTTTTTTAAAGCATTAAATGGTTTACAGTTTCAGAAAACAATTATGGGGGCTCATTTAGCTTTTGTTTTCTTAGTCAGGACAGCCTACTTCGACTCAGAGCTATTTTGCATCCCTTCTGTTTTTTCTGACCTGTTTGAGCTTAACTTGGAATACCAGCATATGTTGAAATGTGATTTTTGCTTTGAGTTAATAATCTTAGCTGTTCATTTGAGAGCTTTTATGTATACTTTTTTCACAAGTTTTGTTACTGAAGTAAGCAAAAGTTTTCATTTGACCGTTTGTTATGGGTGGTCTTGAATGTGGCCAGGGTGATCCTGTGCGGTTCTATCTTGTTGGGTTGGATCTTGGCCCTTAT
Source organism: Calotriton arnoldi (assembly GCA_963921515.1). NCBI lineage: Eukaryota > Metazoa > Chordata > Amphibia > Caudata > Salamandridae > Calotriton > Calotriton arnoldi. Next base: position 1,668,124 of record CAWUFW010002278.1, on the reverse strand, counting down.
CCTACACAGGTAGAGGTGAATTGGGCATTTAGCTTTCTTGGGGGCTACTTCTTGGGACCTGTACAGCCTATCTGCGCCCACTGCATTTAGGATCAATAAGCAGACATAACATGACCTGGCTGATGCTTGGGAGCTGACTGAGGTCATGTGCTGTCACCAGGTGTTATGTAAAAGGGCTCTGTGCAGTGCATGCGGGATGCTGGTGTTCTTTTTAGTGAAATTGTAGGTGACATACGAAAGGTCCATATGCGGTCGCTATAGTTCCACTTCAGTGAGTCTCTTTTAACCCCGCAGTTCCTCTGTGGTGATCAAGTGTGGGACTACCCATAGTAGGCACAACCATACAAGTATACATAACTTTTGTCGTGATATTGTAGTTCGTGGTGTGAGCCCCTTTGGAGCTGTCTGCGCTCCTTCGGTGAATGAGTTCCTTCTGACCAATCTGACAATGTTTGCGGTATTTAGTTCATGGGTGCCATTGCCATGGAGGGGCTTGACTGCACGAAGGAACGGTGCATCCACGCGGGTGTTAAGCAGACCCCTCGTTGAGCGCTCATGGGTTTTACCTCGTTCCATTAGCGTACGTTCGGAAATTTCCTTTTTTCCTTCTTCGTGTTGGTGCACTTCGTTGTCTTCTCGGTTACCTGTTTTTGACAGAACTTGGTTGATTGTTAACTCAGAAACATTACACTCGCTCCGTTAATAATGGTTTTGGAGTCACTGTATTTTACCCTAGGGGTGTGATCCCAACACTACACTAGTCGTGACTTATTCAGGCACCGGACAGTGACCTTTGTTAAAAACATTCTTCAGTGATTTGGGGAGTGAGGGTGATTATTATTCTCTAGATAGATCTTGCTTTTATAAGCCATTGAGTCCCCCACCCACCTCCCCCAATCTGATCCTACTTGGGGATGTATTCTGACCTTCAACATTTCGATTCTTAGTGATCAGATCTGCGGTGAATATGTTGGTGAGGTGGTCTGATGAATACAGGGAGGGATAGAACAGTGGTTTTAGTAGGAGTCCTATGGGGATGCTAGTCCTGCCGAAGTGTTGCAGCTCAGTAGCGCTGTAGGTGCGTGGAAGTGTAGGAGGAGGGGGGCATGTTGTCGTTTTGGTGTTGCTGGTGTCTGCCACATGAACACGTTTTGGTGCTTATGCTCCTCCTTGTTCCCGGCACATGTTGTGTAACATGGTCCTCCCTCATTTCCTCAGATACCTGGTTTTGCAGATCTCCACCCCACCTTTGATCTAGAGTCTTCTTTTTGGACTGATTTTGGGCCGTTTTTACTTTTGGGCGTTTTCCTTGAGCCGCGCTATTCATTGTTTCCTTGCCCCGCGGGGAGAGGGTCAGAGACTGCTCTGTGGTTCTCATCCCCTCCCCTATACTGCCCCCTTGGGGTCGGCAGTTAGGGCCAACTGTTTTCTGGATGGGGCCTGCAAGGTTGGAGCAATGTGAGCGGATTATGCTTGGAAGGGGGTTGAACCTGGAAGGGGGTGCTCTCAGTGTCCTGAGCGGGGATAGAGACTTGGAAGCCTTTGTCCCTGGCACCCTTCTCTCCCTCGGGCCACACCCCACCTTGGAAGGTTCAGAGAGCCCACGCTAATCATTACACTGAGTTAGGGTGACCACATTTTCCCAACCCACCCAAAAAATCGGAATGTTATGCAAAAATGGGAGTAGAATTACAATTTCACGTTACAGAGGGCCAACCCATGCCCCTAAGCTCTACGGGACATAGACTAACTACGGGCTCAAAAGGCAAGTTCGGTGGGCCCTCCCAACACCCCAAAAATTCTGCTGGGGTAGATGACCAAAAAGAAAAACCGGGACTGTCCTGGCAAAGCTTAGACGTCTGGTCACCCACTGAGCCCTCTAGACTTATTGACTACTGCGTGTGGGGGGGCTGTGGAGTTTTAGAATCTTACCATCCTAGGCACGAGGAGAGCATTGGTCCCAGTCACTAAGGATGGCCTTTTTCATTACTGAAAGGGAGGCTTCCATTGCATCGGAGGCCTTTGAAGCAATTTGGGGGTGCTGTTGGAACTGCACGCCATGAAGGAAACATCATGCTTGGTCGTGAGGCCCGAGGAAATGGAGACCTGTTGGCCTGGTAATTGGAGTGCGTCCCATTCGACTTTTGTTGCAGGACCTGGGTGACTGCTATTTTAACCAATTTGTTTATCTCCGTCCCCTCGTCAGACGGCCCTGCCCCTGGGGTGTAGCCAGCCATCCCCTCCTTGGGGGATCAGGAGCAGAGTTGGGCCTGTTTTTCTGTACGAGCTTTAGGAAAGATTCTGTGTTCCCATGGCCTCCTCATCAATGCCGGACCTAGTGTGGACCCCTGATGACACAGCCCACAGCAGCCCTGAATTCCTTGAAGCCAGTAAAAACTGAGCCTCTGTTTGTAGTCCTTTCTGTTCTGGAAAAGTGGGACGCTGTTTGTCTTTCCCATCAGCTGGGGGTTAGGTCATTGGTATTATTACTACTTCTTGTTATTATTTGATGTGGGGGCCTATTTTACTGTATATTTTGCTTCTGTGATTGTGAGAAGGTGCTGTCTCCCCACTCTGTCATCCCTCCCTGCTGGGGTTATGGCCCCGGTCCCTGTTGCGCTGGGATGCTGGCATTGCCAATCTGTGGCTGTTGCTGCCGTGTGCTTGCCCAATTGATGAATCCCTGCTGCGGTTGTGCGGCAATTGGCGGACTTCCCTACAGCTGGGTGTATGGTGCGTTCTGATTAACCTGTGCTTGGTACTGAGGAGGGGCGTTTGTGGTGGCTGGCCCTGGTTCAATGACCTCTGCTGCTCATGTTATGCCTTTATCCGGCACCTCTCTACCAGATAACACTGCCTATGGTAATAGAAGCACTCTCTAGGATCTGGTTGCGACCAGCCTTCCTGGCCTCCACTACTATACGCTGGTCGTGCTCCTGGACTGCCTGTTTGGTACCCTCTAAAGTGTAGAGCCCCCATTGTGACTGGTGCCCGTCGGGTGGCTCCATTCAGCTCTGCGCGATGAGGGTTCCGTTAGCGTCGGTTATGACATCGCAGTCACCTATATAGGTGCCACCCAGGCGCGCGGACGTCAGTTCTTTTCTCTCTGCACCAGTTAAGCGCTGATCCAGAAAGAGCTACTCCTCTGTCACTTTTTGACAGGTTTGTTTGACTTGTTATTGATACTTTTCCATCGTTTGTCGAGGGATGTCTTCGAGGAAGACAGGCTTTAAACAGTGTGGTGCCTGTCATCGCGCCATGTGGGTTACGATCCCTACCTCATCTGCCTGTGGTGTCCCGAGCATGACCACGACTTGAAGTTGTGCTCGGACTGTTGGGCCATGGCTCTGAAGGCCTTGCGGGAGCGGGCTATGAAGCTTCTTGCGGCCCCGCAGTCAACACCATCCAGCGATACTCCACAAAGATCCTGGTCCCAATCGAAGAAGAGGTGGTCGTGGGACCGCTCCCGGAGCACCAAGTCTTCTATTCCACTCGAGGTCCTTGGGACACTCGGGGAAGAGGCACAAGAAGAAGTCGTCTAAGCAGACTTCATCTTTGCCTCAACTGTCGTCCGTCGACAAATGAGGTAAGGAGCACAGACGCTCTAGGCACGGTTCTGCGGAGCCAGGGTCGACTTCGCGCCTTCCTCCTTTTCCGGGTGCCGGAGCAACCTCCACTCAAATTAAATAATTTTTTACGAGGCCATACGGGCTGACCCCTCTGGTGAACTTTCGGGCCCATCGGATTCTACAGCTTTGGCTTCGGCCACGGCGCCTGTATGACGTCAGGGATCCGATTCTGGATCTGGGATGATGCCGGTCGTGCCAACGCGACCTTGCAGCTCGATGACCCAATCAGGTGCCGGTAGAACCCAGGGGTTCTATGTTGTCCTCTGAGCATTTTCATGACGTTTCAGGAACGAGAGAGGACTGGGAGGGATCTATTGACCCTTTAGAGCACCAGAATAAGTCTGCAGAGCAGATGGACTGGTATGAGGAACTTGGGGAAGCTAGTGGACTGGACACATCGCTAGATGCTGGCATCCTGTCTCCGCCAACTGTGGCTACGAAGGAGGAGGCTTCTTATGCCATGGTGGTAAGGAGGGCAGCTGAGGTCCTTGGACTGGAGTTGCCCTCTGTGCAGGTCAGGACTAATCTCTTGAACTAAGTGCTTCAGCCTGGGGCTTCCATCTCTGAACCCCTGTTTCCCTTCAGAGAGGCGCTTACTGATGTCCTACTAGGCACGTGGTCCAAGCTTACCACAAGGACTCCTGTGAGTAGGACAACTGCACGCCACCATCATCTGGCCCCGGATGACCCAAAGTTCCTCAGCCTACACCCCACCCCTGAAAGCTTGGTGGCGCAGGCTTCTACCTGCCAGGGCTCGTTCCCTTCCGCCCCCTCCGGACAGGGAATCCAAGAGGTTGGAATCACTTGGGAAGAAGAGGTCTTCTTCCTCCAGCCTGGCAATATCGCATGCTTATTGGGTCGTTTCTCCCATTACCTTTGGGAGACGGTTGCGCAAGTGCTGCCACAGGTCCCGGAGAAGGCCTGGGCTGTGCTTTCCCAGGCAGCTAAGGACGGGAGAGATGCAGCAAAATTCACCATCGGGTGTGGACATGACATGACTGATTCGCTGGGCAGAGTGATTTCATCAACGGTGGCTTTGCGTCGCCACACCTGGCTTGGATCGTCTGGCTTCTTGGGCGATGTCCAGGCTAATTTGATGGACATGCCCTTTAATGGTTCCCGTCTGTTTGGTGAGAAGGCGGACTCGGCCCTAAAATGGTTCAAGGATTCTCGTGCTACGGCCATATCCTCCAGGCTTTCTGCAACACCTTGTGGCCAGTCTAGCGTTAACCCCTTGGTCACAGAAGGGAGTTCCAGCCATGCCAGCCCTATTCCAGCCACTGTCCTGCGCAGACTTCCCAAGTTGTCCGGGGATATGGACGGGGCTCATTGCTTTCTAGGAATGGAAGCCAGAAGTCATCAGCCACCCTGCCTTCGGCAGCCGCAGCTTCCAAGCACTCCTAGTCTGACTCGAATTCATCATCATCTCTCCCACTGGAGGTCCATTACATCGGACAAGTGGGTCTTGCAGATCATTCATTAGGGCTAGTCTCTGTCTTTCCTTTCTTTTCCTCCTCCTATTTCGCCAATTCAAGAACAGCTGGCAGAGGATCATTTAAATTGCTCCAAGATGAAGATACAGCTCTCCAGGCCAAGGGGGCTATCGAGAGGGTCCCAGTTTCAGAAATAGGCAGTGGCTGTTATTCCTGATACTTTCTGATTCTGAAGAAGAACAAAAGGTTGCAGCCCATTTTAGATCTTCGGACTGTCAATCTCTTCCTCAAGAAGGAGAAGTTCAAGATGCTTACTTTAGCTCGGGTCTTGTCTACCCTAGACCAAGTAAACCTGATGGTAGCTTTGGACTTGCAGGATGCGTATTTTCACATCCCCATCCTGCCGGGCCACAGGCATTACCTGCGGTTCAAGGTAGGCCAAGAGCACTTTCAGTTTACCGTGCTACCCTTCGGCCTTACCAGTGCCCCTCGAGTGTTTACCACGGTGATGGCAATGGTTGCAGCTCATCTGTGCAGGTTAGGGGTTTCACTCTTCCCCTATCTCGTTTACTGATTGTTGAAGGCATCCTCGCCCCAGGCTGTCCTGTCCCACCATCAGACTATGGCGAACCTCTTGCATTTGTTGGGGTTCTCTAGACACGTGCCGAAGTCATACCTGACTCCTTCTCATGACTCTCCCTTTCATCGGAGCTGTTCTGGACACAGTGCAATATCTGGCTTATCCGCCCGAACAGCAAGTCCAGGATATTCAGGTTCTGATGTTTTAGCCTCTATCCTAGATTTCGTTGAGACTGACTTTGAGGCTGTTGGGTCTCATGGCCTCCTGCATCCTGTTGGTAAGGCATGCCAGGTGACATATGCGGGCTCTGCAGTGGGACCTAAAGTTCCAGTGGGCACAGCATTGGGGAAATCTCACTGACATGGTCCAGATCTCCGAAGGAACTGAGAGAGATCTGCAGTGGTGGTTAACGAGCTGCGATTGGGTCGAAGGCAGACCCCTCTCCCTTCCCCAATCTGATCACACAGTGGTGACAGATGCGTCACTTTTGGGATGGGGCGGCCATCTGGGAGAGGTAGAGATCAGGGGATACTGGTCTCCGGCGGAGTCGGGACTCCTCATCAATTTGTTGGAGCTTTGGGCTAGTCGGTTGGCATTAAAAGCAGGTGTTCACAGACCACAGGGCATGGTGGGGTCGTGGACCCTTTATCAAGAGGCCCTGCGTCTCTGGACATGGCTGTAGCAGCAGGGCATAAACCTGGTGGGTAAACACCTGGCAGGTTCTCTGAACGCCAGGGCAGACGAACTCGGCTGTTGATGCCTAGCAGATCATGAATGCCATTTCCAGTTGGAGGTGACGCAAGGTCTCTTTCAGCAGTGGGGAGAGCCTTGGTCAGATTTGTTCGCCTCCGAAGTAGGGGCGCGCAATGTCAGCAGTTTTCCACGCAGGCATTTCCAAGGTGGCTATCGCATGGCGACGCTTTTCATCGCGAGTGGAGCTCAGGTCTGTTGTGCGCCTTTCCGCCCATACCACTTCTGCCCAGAGTTCTGAAGAAGATCAAGAACGACCGGGCCCAAGTCATTCTTGTGGCTCTGGACTGGGCAGGGAGAGTCTGGTATCCAGAGCTTTTGAAATTGAGCATCGATCCTCCGATCAGGCTGCCACTATGGGAGGGTTCTCCACCCAAACCTGTCAACTCTCCGCCTCAATGCATGGAGATTGAGTTGCAACAGTTGATGACTTTTGACCTTCCTCCCAAAATATCAATGTTATTTTGTCAGCCAGATGGCCCTCCACTAAGACGGTATACGCCTGCCGTCGGCAAAAGTTTGTATCATATTGTACAGAAAGGTCTATTGACCCTCTTTCTGCTTCTCTTTCTACTGTTCTTCTTTTCATTCTTACCCTTACCCAGTAGGGCCCTGCTTTGGGTACTATTATGGGTTATCTTTCTGCGCTATCCGCTTATTTGGAGCTGACAGACCAACCCTCTCTCTTTAAGTCTCCTTTTGTAAATAGGTTCTTGAAAGGTCTTAGCCACTTGTTTCCACCCACGCCCTTTGTCATGCCATAGTGCGACCTTAATTTGGTCCTCACTTTTCTTTTGTGCGCCCTTCGAGCCTTTGCACAACTGTCACCTCCGGCTGCTTACCACCAAGAAAGCCTTTCTGGTGGCGATAAATTCTGCCCGGAGGGTGAGTGAGTTGCAGGCGCTATCATCTAAGCCCTGCTAAGTGACTACTTTTGCAGATAAGGTGGTGCTTCACACCTGTGCTTCATTTCTTCAAAAGGTGGTGACCCCTATCCATCTGGGTCAATCGATCATGTTGCCCACCTTTTTTGCTCCCTCGCATCCCTCTAAGGAAGAGGAGCGTCTCCATCATCTGCACCCAAAAAGAGCGTTTTTGTTCTACCTTGACTGCACAAAAGAGTTCCTTTTGGACGACCAACTCTTTATGGGGTACGTGGGAGCTAAGAAAGGTCGGGCAGTGCAGGAAAGGACTATTTCTTGCTGGGTCGTTCTCTGCATTAAGATCTGCTACGCTTTGGCTAAGAGGCAGCCCCCTCAGGGATTAAGAGCCCATTCCACCAGGTGGAAGGTTGCGACTACAGCCTTGGCCCGGGGTATCCCAGTCCTGGACATCTGTCAGGCAGCAACGCAGGCGTCTTTGCACACATTTGCCCAGCACTACTGTCTGGACGGTCAGGTCCACAGCGACAGGCATTTTTCCCGTTCGGTCCTCCAGGACTTTCTAGTGTGAATAATTTGTCCAGAGCCCACCACCAGGACGGTATGGCTTTGGTATCTATTCTAAGGAAAGGAATCTGCAGCTAGAAGTCTCTATCAGATGAACAAGCTACTTACCTTCGGTAACACATTATCTGGTAGAGACAATAGCTAGCTGCAGATTCCTTACAGACACACCCATGCCTCCACGCTCTGTGGACTAATTCTTTAGGGCTAGGGTTGCTCCCTTTTTCAGGGCCCTAGTTTTGGCACACACTTACGTCAGTCACTTCAGTGGTGGCTGCTCAACTACAACCTGACCAGTGGCAGACCCCTCTCAATTCTCCACCCAGGGCTGACATTTGTGACAAATGCTTCATTGCTGGGTTGGGAGGCTTTCTGGGAGAGGTGAAGATCAGAGGACTCTGATCTCCGGCCGAAATCTGGCTTCGCATCAATCTGTTGGATTTGCTGGCCCTTCGCCTGCTGTTGAATGCCTTCCTGCCATTCATCAAGGGAAAGCTGGTGCTGATTCTCATGGACAACACCATCGCCGTGTGGTACTGCAACCACCAGGGCAGAGTGGGGTCCTTGGTCCTGTGCTAATTAGGACTGTGTCTCTGACGTTGGCTGGACTGTCAGGGCATCTCTCCTAATAATGAACCACCTAGCGGGATCTTTAAATGCCAGGACAGACGAGCTCAGCTGGTGGTGCCTGGTGGATCATGAATGGCAGTTGCACCCGAAGGTGGCACAGAGTGGTTAAGCCTTGCCTAATCTTTTCACCACCATAGAGAATGCACAGTTTCTGATAGACTTCTAGCTGCAGATTCCTCACCTTATAATACCCCCCAGGTGCCAGACTGGATCTGGAGATTTTTCTCAACAATTACCTCACTCGTTGGTAGGTGGCATCATGCAGCTCCATGTTGGGTCTGTCCTGACCCAGATGTGAGGTCGGGGCTCCTATATCTGTGCCACCTCTGCACTCTAACGCCCTCCGACACGGATCCGGAGCCCTGTTGAACCCAGTCAGATTGAGTTTGGTCTTCCCTCAAAATTTTCCCAGTGTGCAAGGGATATGTCCCCTCCAAAAAGTACAGGGTTTAATCCTTGCATAGACTGCAACCAAAAAATGTTGGTGACAGAGATCTGTCTCTGGTGCCTCAGCTCTAGACACTGCATTGTGCGAATGCTGTGCAAATATGGATAAGGCGGCCATCTGTTACCGCAAAGCCAAACATCGTCACAGAGCTTCAGAGGAAGTAGAAGGCTTGGTCCTGGTAGAGGTCGAAGGCACGGTCGCCCTTGCAGGGCTGTTTTCATGACTGTTCACCTTGGAAGTCCTGGAGTTCAGGTAAGTAAAAAAAAAAATGGAAGAAACATAAAAAGTCGAAGCATGGGTCCCCTTTGTCTTGCCACTATTACCTTTCAGTTTTGCAACGTCCGAGTATCTGTAGGACACAAAGTCGTCCAGCCCCCCCACTCAGAACCGATTCCACGTTAAGTCCCAATGTGCCCTGACCTCCCTGGGCCATCGGTGACTCCTCAACAACTCCTCGCATTGAAAATGGCACTGGACCAAGTTTTTGGTACTTGACCAGATCCCTCTGGAGTGCCTTCGGGCCCTAAGTATCCGAGGTGGCTTTCAGTCAGGTTACCACAGGCGAATCAGACCTAGACAGTGCGACCTTGCTTCGTGGCCAGCCCCATCTCTAAACTCGGCCCCATTGAGTTCAGCGACACGTCAATGCCAGCCCTAACGTCATTGATGTCGAACCTGACAGTTTTATGGGACTGCGAGACTCAATCTCACCCCACCCGTTTGAGGTCATACACATGCCTATATTCTTTTTTTTTTTTAAACATCTTTTTATTAGGCACTTAAGAAATCAAAACATCATCAGAGCAGGCACTGGCACTGTGAATTGATCATGTTAACCATCTGTAGGAGCACCACGCTCGTCGCTACGACTGGCAAGAACTGCCTCATAAGGGCCAGAGAGTAGTCCTTTCACCCCCCCCCCTCATTACCCCTCCTCTTCCCTCTCGCTTTCTTCTATCTTTATTTTGCCTCTCTTATGGAGGATGCCTGGCACCCTGGTGTTCATACAGGGTAGATAGTTATAAGAGACAGTGGGACATTACATGCTTATCGGACTTAGGTTCAGCAATAATGTGCAAGACTGTTGAACATTGCTTGATACTCTCACTTAATTTTGTCCAGGAACATCAAAATGTAAGGCACGTGCTCTGCTGCTTTCTTGTATTTTGCGAAATTTAATAAAAAGAAAATTTAAATAAAAAAAGAAATCAAAACAGTGTTACATACCACAGTAGGCACGCATAGATACCACAAGTGTAAACAGTACTCTCCCACTGTAAACTGGTCCTTTGCTTGTACTACAGTACACTCCTAATCTGGTGGAGGTCGGACGTCGTATTGACAATATTTTCAAACCTGAAGGACAGCCCCACGGGGACAGCACATGGACTACCTCTATAAACATTCCATTTTCCCCAAATATTTTCCCATTTTTTAGGGCAGCCTCTACTTTAATACACCACCCTTTCTGCAATCATGCACTAATCCATGTCTCTCTTCCAGTCTCTGAGGCGCGACGCAGTTTCTGTCCGCCATTGACAGGCTATATTGCGTTTGGCAATTATGCCGAGGGTCTCACAGGTTCGTTCCATATGATTCATATCCATGGCATCCCAGATGTTGAGAAAACACCACTTTGCCGAAGCTGTGAAAGTGCTCCCACATATTCGTCTCATACACGTTGTCACCGATTTCCAGTAGTCTTGAATCATTGGACATTCCCAGATGGCAGGGATAAAGGACCCCTCCCGCCTGCATGGTCTACTACAATTTGAATCGAGTGCTCTGCCCATCTTTACCATGGTGGTGCAGGACCAATAGAATCTATGGAGTATTATTAACTCCACCAATCGATACCTTTCTTTGATTGCTCCTTCCCTGGGGAGGCCAAAGCCTCTGGTCAGTCTTCATCTGCCATATCTCCTTGGTCTACTTTCCAGTTGTGGCGTAAGGGGAAAAGCGTGTCTGGGGAGTTGTTTATTAATTTTTTATAGGTAAGGGAGATTGTCCCTCAGCTCATATGCTTGTCTAACAATCTGTCTTCCAATGGCGAAGACTCTGGAAGGACCTCTCCCTGAGGGATGGTCGCCTGGAGTGCATGACGAACCTGCAGATAACAGAAGGTCTCCCCAATTGCCAATTCATAGTCAGTCTGTAGTACATTGAATGAGACAACTCTGCAATTGGACCAAAGATCCCACACCATAGAGATACCAATTGGGTCCCATTTATCGAATCCTGGTCTGTCACCTATTGTGCGCAGTCTCTCAGAATCCCAAAGTGGAACGGCTTGGGCAAATTTGACCCCCCCAGTACCCAAATCCTTAAGTGCTGTATGCCAAATTTCAACTGTGAGGGCAGTCGCCACGGGTGGGTATAAAGTGAACGCAAGTATCATCCTGGGTGCAAAATGTGGTGATCCATACGATACGCCGGGTCTATAAACATATTGGTTAGTTACTGCCAAGTGTGCCGCTCAAAAGTATTTTTTGATATCTGGTAGTGCTATACCCCCTTCCTACCAGTCTCTTGTTAATTTAGTTATTGCTCCTTCCCAGAGTAGGGTCCTGATTTTATACTCAATAGTTGTAGGAAAGTAGGATCTACTTTCATGGTTACCCCCACTTTTTGCTGGTGTTATTCGGTTTTATGACTAGTCCTACTGGGATACTGCTAATCAGGACCCCAGTCACTGTGCTTCCTTCCTAAATTTGACAATGGCAAGTACGTTGGTACCTTCCCAATTGGCTACTGGGGAACCCATGTCCCTAATTATTTGAAAAAAACAAAGGTATGCTCGTACCTAAAAAGCCCAACTTAACCAAATGGACATGCCATTTGATGATTCCCATCTTTCTGGAGAGAAGGCAGACAGAGCCCTTGAGCACTTTAAGGGAAGCAGGGCCACAGCGCACTCCCAGGGAGGGTCTGTCTGCATCACCCCCCCTCCCACCACAAACACCCACGACAGCCGTACCCTCGGTTTGGCCCACTCTGGGGCTACGAGAGAGAGGGGTTTTCCATATTGCAGACACACCCTCAATACTTTTGGCCCGCGATGCTCAAAGACCACATAGTCTATCCCTCCTCCAGGTGCCGAAGCCCCCAAGCCTTTTTAGCTTGTCCTTCTCGACACACAGTCACCGTGTTGGAGGCACAATTCTGGACTTTCTGCCAGTGTTGCATTCCATAACCTTGGACAAGTGGGTGTTAAAGATTGTTCAACGGGGCTACGCTCTACCAATTATCAAAACCCTGCCGCAGCATTTCATCATCTTCACAACAGCAGACTGAAAACCATATGTTGCTTTTGCAGCAGGTAGTGCAGGCTCTTTTGGCCAAAACGGCCATAGGAGGATGCAGGCCCTAGAAGTAGGTCATGGTTGTTAATTTCGCTACTTTCTGGTGCTGAAGAGGGACGGAAGCCTTCATCCTATTTTAGACCTTTGCCATCTCAATGCCTTCGTGTAGGAGAACAAATTCAAAATGCTTCCCTTGACCCAGGCTCACTGCTGTCGACCCTGGAGACTGAATAGTAGTGTTGGACCTGCAGAAGACTTATTTACATTCCCGTTCTGCAGAGCCACAGGCATCTGTGGTTATTGGTAGTGCACGAGCATTTTCAGTTCAGTTTTCTCCTTTTGGCCTCACCAGAGCCCTCAGGTGTTCACGAAAGTAGCTGCAGCCCATCTTCAGAGGTCAGTGGTTCCAGTATTCCCTTATCTTGACGATTGGCTGTGAAGGTGGGCTTCCCCCAGGCAGTCATCACCCACCTCCTGACAACAGTGAACCTCCTAAAATCGTTGGGGTTCACTGTCAATGAGCTAAAGTCACACCTGACTCCTTCACAGGTGAGCCCTTTCGTCAGAGCTATTCTGGACACTGTTCAAATTTGTGCCTACCCTCCAGAGTGGAGAGTCCAGAGTCCAGAAAATCCAGGCTATGATCCAGATGTTTCTCCCCGGTCTTGGATTTCAGTGAGGATGACTCTGAAGCTGCTGCGATTTATGGCCTATGCAGTGGGATCTGACATCCCAGTGGGCACAGCACCAGGTGGATCTCGCCGATCAAGTCCAGATTTCGGAGGAGACTACATAAGACCTGCAGTGACGGCTGCTGGACCGCAGTTGGGTCAGTGGCAGTTACCTCTCCCTACCCCTCCCAGAGCTCACAGTGGTGACCAATGCATCGCTTCTGTGCTGGGGTGGCCATCTGTGGGAGGTGGTGATCAGAGACCTCTGATCTGCGGCGGAGGCTCGACTCCACATCAACTGGGTGACAATGTGAGCCATTCGCGTGGCATTGAAAGCCTTACTGCCATTCATCAAGGGGAGGCTGCTTCATGGCTCACATAAAACACCACAGTGATGTGGTACTGCAACAAGCAGGGTGGGCGGGTTTATGGACCCTGTCTCAGGAGGCTTTTCGGTTCTGGACGTGGCTGGAATGCCAGGGTATTTTCTTGGTGGTGCAGTGCCTGGCTTGATCTTTGAACGCCAGAGCATGATGAATAACGAATGGTAGCTACACCCTTGAGGTGGCACAAGGACTCTACCATGAATAGGGAGAACCTTTGACTCAGTCAGTTCACCATCGCCGACAGTGCACAGTGTCAGCACTTCTGCCCATTGGATTTTCCAAGGTGGCTCTTACTCAAAAATACGTTAAGCTTACAGTGGAATTCCGGACTCCTGTATGCCTTCCTACTGATATTTCTCCTGCCCTGAGTTCTGAAAAAGATCGGGAATGACCGGGCCCATGTTATCCTCTTGGCTCCAGATTGGGCATGGTGAGTATGGTATCTTGAACTCTGGGCATGAACATCTGTCCCCTAATAAGGCTTCCTCTTTCGGAGGATCTCCTGTTGCTACAGCAGGGCAGGGTCCTTCATCCGGGCATGCACAACCTCAGCTTCGGGGATTGAGCTGCGGCGGTTGAGTCCTTTTGACGTTCCTCCCGGAGTCATAGATGTAATTTTGACAGCTAGGTATCCGTCAGCCAAGTTTGTATACGCCTGCCGTTGATGCAAGTTTGCAGCTTGGTGCACAACCAAACAAGTTGATCCACTTCATGCCAAACTGTCAGAGGTGGTGGTGTTTTTGTTGTCCTTAGCTCAGCAAGTCTTTGCTTTGGGCTCTGTTAAAGGGTACCTGCCGGCTATCTCAGCATTTTTAGGACTGCCAGACCAGTTTTCATTGTTTGAATCACCTGTTGTGATGTGTTTTCTAAAGGGTTTAAGACATATGTCCCCCCCCCTCACTTTATTATGCCACAGTGTTACTTGAATTTGGTTCTGACATTCCTCATGTGTTCTCCTTTCAAAACTTGACTCAAGTGTCCTCTCATGATGCTTATCCTCAAGATAGTCTTTATTGTCGCCATAACTGGCTCGGACGGTGAACGAGTTACAAACTCTTTGTCAGGCCTCTTTACACCACTTTCTACCCAGACAAGTTGGTTCTGAAAACTCGAGCCTCCTTTTTGCCAAAGCTTTCACGTCAGGCAGCTCATTACCCTCCTGGTGTTCTTTGCTCCACCTCACCCCTCTGAGGAGGAGGAGAGATTCCATCGGCTGGACCTAAAAAGCACTCTTAGATTCTATATTGATCATATCAGACAACAGTAGGTGGATTATCAGCTCGATATTTGATTTGCTGGACCACAGAAAGGGAAGGCAGTGATGAATAAGACCATCTTTCTCTGGATTATGTTCTTCATTAGTAAAGAAGCAACCTCCAGACAGCTTGCAGGCTCATTCCAACAGAGCCAAGACTGCTACAACTGAGTTGGCATGCCGGGTGCCGGTTCCGGTTATCTGCCAAGCAGCTACATAGGCATCTCTTCATATGTTCACCAAGCACTACTGTCCGGTCAGCCAGGTCCTTTGAGTTGGGCATTTTGCCTGCTTGGTCCTGCAGGACTTTTGGTGTGAGCCAATTAACAGACACACCACCTGGGAGATACTGCTTTGGTATCTATTCAAAAGGTGAGGAATCTGCATCTAGAAGTCTCTTTTAGCAGAGCAAGTTACTTATCTTCAGTAACGCCTCTCTGGTAGAGACTATCTAACTGCAGATTCCTAGCTTGACCCTCCCTTCCTGCTCATTCTGTGATCTGGACACTCTTTTACATAAAAATATCCTAATTTAGATATCTTCACACTAGTCGCAACAAATCTAGAATTGCACTCTGCATTTGCGGTTGCATACGAGTCAGAAAGCAACTGCTGTCAACCATACAGGGGGCGCCTATGTAGGTCCCCACGCCTCACCTCCGGATTGGAGTGACATCAATGCGGACCCTCATTGCACCACCTACCAGTGCACAGAGGTACTGCTTAAGATTTTTCTGGATCTAGTCTGACACCTGGAGGAATATTCAAAAGGTGATAAATTTGCGATTAGATAGTCTCTAACGGACAAGGCATTACCCAAGGTAAGTAACTTGTTTGTTAATTTACTGCAGCTTACCCTTGAGGCCCGTTCAGTAACATCTCACTGTACAGTGGGTGTAAGTCAAAGATTGTGATGACTTAATGTACATAGCGCCAACAATCAAGGCATCTATCATGGTAGAGGATTGGACACAGTCTCACTGTCATTGTCATTCAAAACGCCGGACCTAAACTTTGTCCTGCTGACAACAGGTACTACTCTAGATTGATGGTGTCGATCAACTATAAGACCTTCTTAAGAGAGCCTTTTGGACAGACTAACATACCTTTCTACACATATACTGTTGGCAAGAATTCAGCAGTCAGAATTGGAACAGCTAACATGACCTCAATGTAATATCTGTGGAGGCATGGGGGCACCTTATCTCATCAGTTGCCAGTGAAAACATAGAAGCTCTGAAAGTAAGGTCTTTGATATCACATGCTAATTGACATTGATCACTACCAAGACCAATAAATATCAACAGGAGCAAGAGCTCCCACTGCAAATAGTGTAGGGCACTCAGCTGCAAGTTGTGCTGAAGTGGTGCATCCCACCATCTAACTTTCATGAACCAGCCTCCAACAACAAATACCAGTACCTAGGTAGGGGATAGTGGCTTCTTGGCAGGTATATGGGAAGCTTTTCAATCGGATTGGGAAGTCTTAATTACTATGTGTTTTCACGATTTCTCTTAATCCCCTGGATCCAAGCCAGGCCCAATAGGCTGTCCTCCAAAATAATGCATCTGAGTGCTTACTCTCATTTAATGACGCCTTCACAGATACTCTGATAGATACGTGGTCACAAACATAATTTCGCGTTCTTGTAAGCCACTAAGTAGCCTGACAGTATAGGAATGCACTACGTGACTCAGATTTTCTCACCAAGCACCCTATTCCAGACAGTCTTTGTACAGCCCTCGCCAGTTAGATGAACCCTAACTCATTTCCAACCAATCCTCTGGATAAAAAATTCAATAGGATTGATGGTTTTGGCAAATGTTTGTTTTCCTCTGCCATGTGGCAGTGTGATCCATTAAGGCAGTCTGTTGGGCCGATGCTTATAGGTCCTTTGTGTCATGGCCAATGAGATTTTGCCATCAGTCTCAGAGGATCCTAGGTCCTCTCTTGCTCAGACGATTCATCACCGTCATTATGCTGCCAAATGTTTGTTATCCACCTGGTTTGGATGCCATGGACTGCATTGCATTGGTATCAGTATTGGTCTTCATAGACATGCCTGAATAGGGTCCACTGGATACTCTGTTAATGGATTTGCTCTTTGAGGAGTCTCACCTCTTTGGAGAGAATACGGACTCTGCTATGTAATGATTTAACGACAGCAGAACTAAAACACGTTACCTGGGGCTCTTGAACCCTGCAAGACAATTTCCACACCAGCTCCAGAAATTTAGGGGCTGTTGCACAGAACTGGCATGTAAGCAGAGACAGCCTTCCTAACCAGTGACACAGCAGACACCCCAGTTCTTTTGGGGATGCAGAACCAACTGACAGCATGCAGACCAGCAATATTCAAAAGGTGAGTAACTCCTTTTCCCCTGCTACAGCGACAAGAAACTGCTTTAGTTTGCCCTAAGCGGCACATGCCCAACTAATGGGAGGCAAGATCCTGCACTTTCTCCTGGGTTGGCGATCCATCATGACCTGCAGATGTATTGAAGATTTTTCAAAAAGACTTACTTTTTATTTTCTGCCCACCCAGTATCCCTTCCACTCCAGAATGAATCTTGGAAGATCATTTGTCCATCCTGCTACAGGACTTATGCCTGTTGCTCTCTAAAGGTGTTATAGGAATGGAACTGGACTAATGCAGGGATTGTTAACCACTTCCTTGTCCCGAAAAAGGACGGGGGCCTCAGACCTGCCTTGGGCAAATTCAAACTGCTCACATTGGCTCAGATCCTTTCTTTCCTGGTCCCAGGAAACTGAATGATGCGCTTGGACTTGCAGGACACATATTTTCTTACACCCATCCTGAAGTCCTACAGATGTTACCTGAGGGTCAAGGTGGGCAAGGAACATTTCCAGTTTACCATGCTCGCCTTAGTCCTCACTAGTGCCCCTCGGGTGATTGTGAAAGTGATGGCAGTCATTGCTGCCCATCTTGAGAGGTCGGAGGTTCCTGTATTCCTGCACCTTGATGACTGGTTTCTGAAGGCAGACTCACTGCAGTCAGTCATGAGCGAGCTCCGGGCAATGGCAGAACTCCAAATATCGTTGAGGTTTATCATAAGCCGAAGCCCCACCTGATTCCATCTCAGAGGCTTCCATTCATTAGGGCTTTTCTGAACACTGTCGAGTTCAAAGCTTTTACTCCGCTGCAACAAGTCCAGGAAATTCTGGCTATGATTCCATTGTCTCAGGCTCGCTCCTGGATCCAGATAAAGGTGGCTCTGAGGCTTCTTGACCTCGTGCATTCTTGTTGTCAACTTTGCCAGATTGCAGATAAGAGGCCTACAGTGGAGCTTAGTCTACTGGGCCCAGCATCAAGGCCTTTCTGACACTGTCTAGTTCTTGGAGGAGACTGTGCACAATCTACACTGGTGGCTGACCAATTGCATTCTGTTCTATGAACAGACACTCTCCCTTCCCCAAACAGAGCTGACAGTGGTGATGAATGCATCGCTGCTGTGTTGTGGGTAGCACAGAGAAGAGGTGAAGATGAGAGAACTCTGGTTTCCAGTAGAGGGCCGGCTTAACATCAGCCTTTTGGAGCTATGCGCCATTCGCCTGACCCTGAAGATGAAGTGGAGGCTGGTGAAGCTTCTCACAGACAACCACGCCATGTGATACTACAGCATGCAGGGTGCTGTGGGATCCTGAATCCTGTCCCAAGAGTAGCATCTCTGTCCAGTCTCCTGCTCTCTAAAGCAGGACTGTCTCCTTCTGGTCAAGGATGACTAAATGATCCTCTGTCTGACAAGTACAGGGAGGGGGAATGCGAGTGGTGGGACAGGGTTTGCCAGCCTGATGGAAGAGTAGGGCATACCCCCTTTCTGCAATTTAAAGGACCGCACTGGTCAGAAATTAAGGCATTCCAGGCCTGTAGAAAGGAAGACAGCTGACCTCCACCATTCTCACGTGGTCTGACAAAGGTGAACTACTGCTGCTTCCTGTGGGCAGGGGAGGAGGCTAGTTGTTGGGTGGGTTCGCCCCAATACTGTTGAAATAGAGGATTCTGAGACTGCTGTGGTTGTTGTAGCTGGCACTGGTAGAAATTAAATCCATGAGCAAAGCTGTAAAACTTACAAAACTACATGTAGTCCTGTTAAGGGGGAAACAAGCTAAGGAAGTTCACAGTTACTCTGCTTGTTTTGAACCACGTTAATACCGAATTGGCCTCATCAAATAACTTGAAGTCATTGAAAGGAAAGCCCATAATGGTAGATTGCATAGGTGTAGAGAATCCTAATGTTCTAAACCAGACATGACGCATGAGGGCAGCCGAAGATCCCATGGCCCTGGCCAGAGAGTCTACTAAGTCCAGGCCGCTCTGAATAATCTGACAGGATGCTATCTATTCATCCCTTACTAGCTGAAAAAAAAAGTCCCTGCAGGTGTTCTGGCAATAGGATGTCACAATTTGCACCATGATCCACAGAGCATTGGGTGTATCAACCTAAAATGCATGTAGTGTTTAGGGACTTCGAAGTCAGCCTGCCGAAAACAATTTATTGCCCACAGTCTCTAGCTTCCTTGATTTCTTATTCACTCTGGCTGCGGGCAAAGCTTGAGGGCAAAACTTAGAGGATCAGTAGGCCTGATACTCGAGGCTTTCTGGAGAAGGGTGCACAAACAGGAAGGCTGGGTCTCCGGCAGCGACCTGGTATCTTCTAACTATTGTCCTGTTCACAGCCAGAGAAGTAGTTTGTCTTTCTGAAGTAGCTAAGACTGGTTCTAAAATTGCATCTTTGAATGACAGAAGGGGCTCTGCTGTCTGGATAGATGACTGCAGTATTTCTGTAAAAATGTTGGATCTTGTCTTCACTGAGGGAGGAGGAAGCTCCAATACCTTTGCTGCTTTACTAACCACTGCATGGTAGGAAATCACTTCAAGAGGAGGCAGCCCTGAAGGGCTCAACATCTCCAATTCTGGGGAAATATCTATTCAACTGTCATCACTCAGATCTTGGTAAACATCTGTTTTCCTTGGTATAAACTGTACTGGCAGAGTTTAGTTATCCGTCTTCTTGAGTACTCAAAGGATCTAAATTGCTACCAAGAAGTCATTTATGGTCTCTCTATAGGATAACATTTGAGCATGTTCCTCCCTATATTATTGTTTTTCATACAGGTGCTGAGCCTTTCTACTGGATCTTTCAGGCATAGTTCTGTTATCGTGAGGGAGTTGCTCCGAGCTGTGTAGTTGTGGCCTCGAGTTTGGTTTCCCCCCTGAAAACAGCTCTACTTCACTCTTGCCTGGCCTTTTTTATAGGCTTGGATGGTCATAACTTCAGACTGGTCTATTCTCTAAATTGTAGGAAGGGGGTATGCCTTACCCTCCCACCAGGTTCCTCCTGCATTGCTCCTCCTTATTGTCATCAGACCGAGGACAATCTATGCATCCACAAACATGTGGTGGCAGTCCTACTGCAGAAAGGAACAGTAAAGTTGGCACCAGAGCAGGAGGTTGGACAGGGTTGCTACTCTTCCTGGTTCCCAACAAAGAAGGCAGTCTTTGTCCGATGCTGGACCTCAGTCATGAATCTCTCTCTCCACATAGAGGAATTCATAAAGCTGGCTAAGATTCCTTTGGCTTTGGAAGCAGAACACTAGATCATGTCCTTGCAGGATGTATATTTCCACATGTCTATCCTGCAGTTGCACAAGGGGTTCTTGGTCCTTCGTTTTGAATCGACATCTGCACCTCAAGTCTCTACAAAGGTGATGGTGGGGCTAATGTCACATCTCAGAAGATCGAGTATCCAAGTATTTCCATTCCTAGACGACTGGTTGCTGAAGGTCATGTATCCGTACATGATGTTGCGCCCCTTGCAGTCAACGGCATCCTTGCTGTTCAGCCAGGCTTTTTCATTCACTGTACTCAAATCTCACCCGGTGCCTTTTCAGCACCTCTTGTTCATAGGGACAGTATTGGACACAACATCCTTTCAAGCCTTTACACTTGCTCAATCCATGATTCTGTTATTTCAGGGTATGGTTCAGATTCCAAATTCCAACGGTGTTACGCCTGCTATGTCTGCTGGCTTCTTGCATCCTCATGGTCATGCATGCACTCTGGCACATGAGGGTCCTTCAGTGGAGCCTCTGCAGGCACTGGTTCTTGCACAGTTGAAACTTGTCAGGCACCTTCACTTCTCTTCTGGGGCACAGCAGCATATCTGGCCTTGTTGGGGTTTCGAGGAGAACCTGGTGGCACACCAGCTGTGGCCTCGGTGGTGGCTGATGCCTCCACTCTGGGATGGGGTGCTCATCTGTAGGAACTGGAGATCACAGTCCTCTGATTCCCACAAGAGCAGATTCTGCTAGAGCTGAGAGTGATACGGTTGGTGCTTAAGGCTTTCCTTCCCTCCCTTCGCGATTGATTCGTCCAAATCTTGACAGACAATACAACTGTGCTATGGCATATCAACAAATAGGGAGGAGTAGGTTCACAGCTTCTCTGTCGGTAAGTCCTGCGACTCTGCTCTTGGGCTCAACAGCATAAAGTGTGGCTGGTAGCGAATCATCTGGCAGGTTCTCTGAATACCAGAGTTGACCGCCTCAGTTGGCGTCTTCTTGTTGACAACGAGTGGCATCTCAACCCGGAGGTAGTTCATAACATCTTCACCCAGTGGGGCACCCCTCAGGTGGATTTACCACCACTTACAGCAACACTTGTTTGTTGCCCTTCAGTATTCGTTGTGAGGAGCTTGGGGGATGCATTTTGGTTGAAGTAGAATTTTCCTTTTCACTGTGAGTTTTCTCCCATATCCTTGATTCCTCAGGTTCTGAGCAAGATGCGCCAAGGCTAGGCCCGAGAAGATGTGATACACATATCTCCTACACCTCTCCTTGGGCCCGCCAGTCCGTCTCCCTCTCAGGGTGGATCTTCTCTCCCAGTCAGAGAGCCTCCATCTCCGTACCTGCTGATTGAGTGGGCAATTGAGCTACAAGTCTGTCGCCATGGAGGAGATAGATGTTGTTCTGTATGTTCATCGTAATTCCACCAAGACTGCATTCAGAAGCTGGAATAGGTTTGTCACTTGGTATGTTGAAAACAGTGTGAATCCCTTGAAGGCTCATTCATTGGATATGCTGAGATTTGCGCTTTCTCTCCCTTAACACCGCTACGCTGTGGGGACCGTCATGGGATATCTAGCAGCCTTGTTGGTTTTCCTCTGCTTTCCGGATAAACCATCCCTGTTCAAGTCGCCCTGCGTTTTACGTTTTCTCAAGGGCTAAATGAGTATGTTTCCCTCTGCTCCCTTTTTTATACCACAATGGGACCTTAATCTGGTTCTAACATTCCTGGTGGACCCTTCCTTTAAGGCCCTTCATAGTTGGCAGTTTTGACTTTTAAGACTCTTTTTCTTGTTGCTGTCACTTAGCGAGACATGTCAGTGAGTTGCAAGTGCTGAGGGTATGCCTGCTTTTACTGCCTTTTTCCTCAACAAGTTGCTTCTTTGAACCTGAGCTGCTTTCCTTCCCAAGGTTTTGACTCCATTCCATCATGGTCGGTCCTTTACCCTTCCTTTTTCTATCCACTAAGGAGTAGGAGAGACTGTGTAGGCTGGATCTTGAAAGGGCTGTCAGTTTCTATATTGGGCCCCACCAAGGATTTCCAGACTGAAGACTAGCTCTTTGTAAGGTACGCAGGCAACAGAAAAGGTAAAGCTATCCAAAAGAGATACTTATTGAGGAGGATTATATTATGCGTCAAGATGTGTTATGCCTTAGCATGAAAATAATCACCTAATGGCATAAGGGCCCATTCCACGACAGTCAAGTCTTCTACCTCTGCCTTGGAGTTACTATGGCTGACATTTGCACAAGAAAATGTCCACTTTTATTTTATAACTCCAGTTGATTTTTGTTCTGAAAAGTTTTGAACTATTTATCAAGTTGCAGTTTAAATGAGTGGCAGCACCTCAAAACTTTTCTCTCAACAATTACTTCTGGGTTTGAGGGCTTTATCCAGTTAAGGGGTGCAACAGGACGCTGCAGAAAATCCAAGCAGACTTATTAGTCTTTTATAGGGGACTTCAAGATGGGGAGGACAGGGTGTGTGGGGGTCACTGCCAGCCAAATCTTTAGATTCTTGCTCCATTGTTCGGGAACTCCCTAGCTCTATTGCTTCAGAGTGTGCAAGATTCTTTTATTTTCTGGAAGTCACTGAAATATGCCCTATTTTACTAGCCCCATTATGCCTATCTGCAACACGTTTTTCCGTTTGATTTACAAAATATATATATGTATCATATACTTATTTAAAGGGGCTTTCAGCCAGCTGTCTTTATCCATTGGTCTGTTAGTGTGTCATTCACATTTTGCTACTGCCCTCTACTGCCCACAGCATGGGGCAGGGTGTCAGCGCAATTCAGCCTGTTGGTAATTTCTATTTGACTGACTGCATTTTGCTCTTTCACAAGGTGCACATTTGCACACAAAGTAGTTCTCTTTGGTGCCAGTGTTTTTATTTTAATTTTATTGCTCTGGTGTTGCCTTTGTGTTTAGAGTCTGATATGATTGCAGGACACGATATACCAGCCTTTCTGTGTGGAACACGGGGCACATTCCAGCTTTATTAGCTTCTATCTCCTGCTAATGGTGTTGTAAATTCCCTTTGGAGTGGCCTTTGTTTTTTTCTGACTGCTTCTATTTCTCCTTGTTAGATTTGCTTCCTTTTCTCAGCATAGCAAATTTCATTAGAAACTGTTTTCCTGAAGTTGTCATTTCTTTAGTATGCGCACAAAGAACTGCATTTCTAACTGCACTCATATATGTTATTCTAGAATGAATTGTAATTAAGGGCTATAGTTATAGCTGCAATCCAATTTAGTCTGAATGTCCTGCTTGTATGGCTTTCTAGTGTGCTTTCAGTGCTCTTGTTTGTTCTGTTTGAACAGACGTGACTATTATTTTACTAATTTGAACTCTGCCACTTATTCCAGTTTCTTCTCCTATCCTTCTGTCTGTCTGTCAATCTACCTTTGCAACTCTGTCCATCTACATTTGCTCCACTAACTGTCTTTCTTTGTAACTCTATCTTTGCAATTCTGTCTGTCTATGCAAGCCTCTCTATCGGTTCGTCTGTGTAAGCTTCTGTTAATCTGTCTGTACTAGCCTCTGTCTGTCTGTGCATGCCTCTGTCTTTCTCTGCAAGCCTTTCTCTTTATCTGTGCAAGCCTTTCTGTCCGTCTATCTAATACTCTCGTTCCTCGTTCTGTTTGTGCAAGTCTGTACATCTGTGCAAGCCTCTGTGTCTGAGCAAGCCGTTCTGTTTGTAAGAAGATTTTACAAAGAAATTACAAAAAAGCATTAGCAAAGGCAAAAGGCTGGCAGCCAACAGCAAACCAATTGGCTTTCCTGGGACTTGACTTAGCCAAGACCTTTTGATTTTTTTACAGTCATGTGTATAACATGGTTACTTAACAGGTGTTCGGCCAGACTTCATCCATTAGTCTGTTGTTGTATCTTTCACATTTGTTTCCAACCACTGCAGTATACATCATGTAGCAGTGGGTTAGCACAGTTCATCCACTGGCTGATTTCGCTTTGGGTTACAGCCTGCTGTCCTTCCACAAAGAAGCATACAAATAAGTGCTGGGTGGAATGCTTGAATTAATCTCATCCACTGGTAATTACTCCGGTCTCATCCCAGTCCATCGTTATTCTGCACAACATGTCACCTCAGATTAGACCCACCCATATGCAAATCAGTCTTGGCCCTGCTCCAGTGGGAACAGTTCAGTTCGAACTGCCAGGCTGTATCCTCCATAGAACGGAACACAAGTAAGCCAGGACAGATTTCGCCCTGATTAGGGCTCATCAGCCAGGCATAGCTTTCACGAGGAGCACATCCACACAAAGTAGTCCACTTTGGCATCAAAGACTACTATGGTAATGTGTGTGTTTTTTTTCTTTAAACCAAAAGATATTTTGGGTTTTAGCCATTTAGATTGATGGCCTGGCTGATTCCCCAACAATAAGGTTTTGCACAAACTATGACAGACCAAAACGAGAATTGCCATCGCCAAAAGACAGACGGCCAATGGCAGATCTCTCTGCTTTGCCAAAGCTTGTTTACGCTTCTAATCCTTACTAACAAGGATGGCAGTGCCATGATGCCCTAAAATGCATGCACACTTATAAAAATGGATGTTGTCCTTGAAAGAAAGGACGTCTGAGGATTTTTACGTATGCTGATTATATTTCGGCAGTGGAGAGGTACAGACCACAGTACTATGCATACATACCGCTATAATGGTGTTAATTGTCAATTTGCATAATGGCCATGTGTTGCATGCAAAAGGTTGTGGGTATTTCTGAACAGAGAGGCCGAGGCAATAGAGCATCGCACCTAACCCTTTAGTAGGGTAGGATTAACAATGAAACAGAGTGGTGCACAAGCCTGGAAGACCAGCCCCCTTTGCCTTCCTCACAGGAAAAAATCCATAACCAATCACAGAGTCAGATGGCTGAGCAACACACTTTGGTTAACGTATGATTATAACAATATAAAAATCAGTTCAATATAATTCAACACAATTATTTGACAAAATGCACAGACTCCATTGTGTTTGTTCCCAGGAGATCGCTTTATTCGTGTTCTTCTTCTTTAATTTTTTTAAAAACCTCCTTTAATTCAAATGTAGCAAACGCATTTCATCACAAAGGACTTCTTAAGGGCTTCAAATAGAGGTTTTTCTGAATGACGTAGTGTGGAAAAAATCATGGAGTTTATTGTGCACTGACTCTTTCAACAGAGATCGAATTTCCCCAGGACTTGTAACGGATGTGAAAAAATAGATTTTTATTTTCGAAAAGTGATGGATCAGTAACCAATAAAGATTTCAAATAATTTGACAGCCAGATCAAGAGAAGGATGAAATGAATGAATTCGTACCTTTAATGGGAAGGTGCCCACTAGTAGACAGACCACTTTGTATCTGACGTCCTGGGACTTGTTTTATAGCTTTGGGTCTCAATATGTTTTTTAATAAGATGTTTTATATGTACTGCAACACATCAGGAACATTTGGAGCTGTCCCTGTCAGCTATGCCTCTGTTCACCCTTTCCAGCCTCATATATTTCAGTGATGAGTGCAAATAATAATGAGGATGAGGGGCACCCCAGGCCAGTTCTCACCACAGAGGCTTATTGAATTAGTCTATATCCGATTTGTGGCTACCCATACTATTGGCTAGTGGTTTAGCAGTTCACCCTTTGATAGCAGCTGTAAGCCAAATCGTATCTGCAGACCTTAACTAGTACCTTTAGCTTGCTGATAAAAATGTGTTCGAGGCATATGAGCTGTAGATTATATACTTGCATAGATCGCCATCTGGTGTTGGGCTCGGATGTTTGCACTTTGTTTTTGTCTTTGAAGAAGTCTTTGTAGTCACGAGATAGTTGAGTCCTCCTTAGGGTGATAGTGCGCATGGGCATCGACTCCATCTCCAGATTGTTTTTTTCCGCCATCGGGTTTGGATGTGATTTGCTGCGCTCCGGGTCGGTGTCGTTTTCGAACCCCCCTACCACACGCAATTCCTCACCACTCGACGGTGTTGTTTCGATTGCGTTTCCCTTTCGACGTGCATCTTCGGAAAATACAAAAATCCTCGACCTAGATCTTCGACGCGGGCCGTTGGGCCTATCCGCGCCGACCACGCCAGCAGTCAATGGAAAGGACTCCTTTTAAAAAATGCCCCGGGTGTGGTGCTAAGTTCCCACACACAGACTTACACCAGGTTTGTAATCTCTGCCTCTCCCCGGAGCACGAAGACAAGAACTGCGAGGCCTGTGCATCTTTCAGGTCGAAGACATCCATCCGTGACCGTCGGGCTCGACATCACGAAATGTCCCGCGGAAGCAGCTCGGTTCCGGACATCTTCGGAGCAGATCCCAACGTCCATCCAGAACAACAAGCTGATGAAGGAGAGATCTCAGTCTCCGAGGCCGATGACTCAGACATCGAGCACCAGACAGTCACCCCGGCTCAACGGTCCGTGAGTACCGAGACCCCTCTCCTAACAAATCCCAAACAAAAGGCTCCGGTAACACCTCCGCCCTCAGGCTCAGGTCCACACCGGCAACACATTTCAGACGCCCCGCCCTCGGGCCCGGCTATGAAACCGAAAGTAAAGCCTTCCGGCTCTGGCTCGAACCAACCCCATTCCGGTGCCGGAAAGTCACCTTCGGCACCGAAGCCCAAAACAAAATCTGTGCCACACCTTTCTTCGTCGGCACCGAAAACAACTTCCACGCCAAAACCCTTGGCGTCGAAACAAACAACGGACAAGCCTTCGGAGCCGGAACAGGTTACACCAAAACCTTCGGAACCGAAAAAGGTCTTGGAGCCACAAACTCCTACACCAAAAGCTAAAGAGTCCAAGACCCCGCACAAAGCTTCAGAGGCAAAGTCAAAGGAACATTCTGACCCTAAGCCTTCGGCACCGAAAAAGGACATTGTACCCAAACAACAGTCTCTGCCAGATTTTTCGGATCCAAAGCAAAAGACACTACACATTGACCTCGAAACCGGTCATGTTACAGCCAAGCCTCCTAAAAAGAGGACACTGGACCATTCAGAAGACTCTGAAATACCCATTAAACGGAAGGAAATGGGCACTAATACCTCTCTACTTTCCTCTCCTTCTCCAGCTGATCCCAATTTGTTAATTTCCCCAGCACACTCCCCACAACATACATTTTCACCTCAACCAAAGGATGATGAAGATGATTATAACGATGGGAACGGAGATCCAGATAGGGATGATGACGCACATACTATCCCACATGATACAGACCCTTGGGATGATTATAATACCGATCCCGATCCACACAATGACCCGGACCTCTACCCCTCTAGGCCATCACCACCAGATGATAATATTGGGTTTGCGCAACTAATTAATAGGGCTGCCCAATACCACGGGGTGCAATTACACTCTGATCCCTTAGAAGAAGACTTCTTGTTAGAAACATTTGCACCCTCACAAAAGTCTACACACACCCTACCAATGCTAAAAGGCATGCTGAAACATACACCAGAAGTGTTTAAAGATCCTGTCAGAGCCAGGATTCTCAACACCAGGATAGATAAAAAGTATAAAGCAGCTCCCAATGACCCAATTTACATTAAAGGTCAGGTCCCTTTGTATTCTCTTGTGGTGTCTAATGCACGCAAGAGGGCAAACTCACAGAGTACAGGCGATACCCCCTCTCCTGATAAGGAGTCCAAACTAATAGACGCATCTGGTAAACGTATTGCGTCACAAGCTGCAAATCATTGGCGCATTGCCAATGCCCAAGCTTTATTGGCCAGGTACGACAGGGCTCACTATGACGAGCTTGAAAAGCTCATGCAACCCTTCTGACCAATACAAACAAAAGGCCAACGACTTTATACAACAGGGAAATTGATCACAAACACCTCCATTAAATGTGCGCTCGACGCGGCTGATACCGCATCTTGCGCCATTAACACTAGCGTTTTGTTGCGCAGGCACGCTTGGCTCCGAGTCTCCGGATTCAAACAGGAGGTGCAATCTGCTATTCTAAATCAGCCCTTTGATCAAGAACATCTTTTCGGGCCCTCAGTTGACACATCTTTAGAAAAGATGAAAAAAGATACGGACACTGCTAAGTCATGGAGGCCTTACAATTCCTTCACCTAGATGTTCTTTTCGCCGCTCCTTCTTCAGAGCTGGCTCCAAAACCATTGCCTCAGAACATCCTTCTTCCTCCTATAAAAGCCCCACTCAAACGTCCTCCAAAGGATACTTTCGTGGAGGCTACAGAGGCAACAATAGTAAGGGAAGAGGTCACGGCAATAATAACCGCAACTCCCCTACCACCAAACAGTGACTTCCCTGCCCTTCCCCCCGATCATCCCACTCCTGTCGGGGGACGTCTCTCACAGTTCCTACCTGTTGGAATTCGATCACAACAGACAAGTGGGTAAGACAAATTATCCAGTATGGTTATTGCCTGGAACTCACCTCCACTCCCCCAAACATCCCACCCAGACAACGTCCAATATCCTTGGAACATCTGACTCTTCTAAAACAGGAGGTTCTCTCTCTATTACAAAAACATGCAATAGAACCAGTCCCCTTGTCTCATCAAGGCACAGGGGTTTACTCCCTATATTTTCTAATAACAAAAAAGGACGGCTCTCTCAGGCTAATATTGGACCTCAGACCGTTAAAACTTTACATTCAGTCAGACCACTTCCACATGGTCACTCTCCAACAGGTGCTACCACTGCTTCAACAAGGCGACTTTCTCTCCACTCTGGATTTAAAGGATGCCTACTTTCATATTCCCATTCACCCCGCTCACAGGAAATATATCAGGTTCGTAGTAGACGGTCAACACTACCAGTTCAAAGTCCTCCCGTTCGGGGTGACCACAGCACCCAGAGTCTTCACAAAGTGTCTCGCAGTAGTGGCAGGTCACTTACGAAGACAACATATTCACGTGTTCCCTTATCTGGACGACTGGCTCTTAAAAGCCAAGTCACACAGCAGCTGTGTGCAACACACACACAAAACAATCCAATTGCTTCACGACTTGGGATTCACGGTGAACCTTGCCAAATCCCACCTCCAACCGTCCAGCACACAACAATATCTAGGAGCTACAATAAACACTTCAAAAGCTCTAGCATACCCCAACCCAGTCAGGATACGCAACATGCAAGCTCTAATATCACAATTTCAGCATCAACACTCATTACCAGCTAAAGTGTTCATGCAGTTAATCGGGATGATGGCCTCTTGCATTCTCATCGTCCCTTAAGCAAGACTCCAAATGCGTCCCTTACAAGAGTGTTTGGCACATCAGTGGAACCAAGCTCAAGGTCAGCTAACAGATCTGGTGTTGGTGGACAGCTGCACACATCGCTCTCTGCAGTGGTGGAACACACAAAACCTTTCCAAAGGGCGGCTGTTCCTCGACCCGGTACCACAGATAGTGCTAACAGCAGACGCATCGCTCACCGGCTGGGGAGCTCATCTTCAAAACCATACCATTCAGGGCATATGGACCCCTCAGCAAAAACAATTCCACATAAATTACCTGGAATTACGGGCAATTTTTCTAGCATTAAAATCCTTTCAACTCCATCTCGTAGACAAAGCTGTCCTGGTACGTACAGACAACAAGACCTCAATGTACTACTTACAGAAACAGGGGGGGACACACTCTCTACAGCTTTCACACCTAGCTCAAAGCATATGGAGATGGGCCATTCCGCAAAACATATATCTCCTTGCAGAACACCTCCCAGGAGTACACAATCAAATTGCAGATCTGCTCACTCGTCAAAGACAGCAGATCCACGAATGGGAACTTCATCCTCAAGTTCTTCTTCCATTCTTTCACATGTGGGGCCACCCAGAAATAGATCTGTTCGCCACACACCAAAACGCAAAATGCCCAAGCTTCGCGTCCAGGTATCCACACCCACTGTCCAAAGGCAATGCGCTATGGATGAACTGGTCAGGCAAATTTGCTTACGCTTTTCCG
This sequence comes from Calotriton arnoldi, assembly GCA_963921515.1. Taxonomy (NCBI): domain Eukaryota; kingdom Metazoa; phylum Chordata; class Amphibia; order Caudata; family Salamandridae; genus Calotriton; species Calotriton arnoldi. The sequence continues at coordinate 1,638,054 of CAWUFW010002278.1, read as the reverse complement.
CCTCTCCCGCTCATTCCGTTACTGGTTCAGAAGCTGAAACAGCATTCCCTCACAATGATCCTGGTTGCTCCAACATGGGCCCGACAACCATTGTTCACAACCCTCTTGGAACTATCAGTAGTTCTACATCAAAAGTTACGCCTCTCACCCAAGCTTCTCACTCAGAACCATGGAGAGATAAGGCATCCAGATCCCAGTCAACTCAACCTTGCGATCTGGCACCTGAAGTCTTAGAGTTTGGCTACCTCAATCTCCCGCCAGACTGCATGAACATTATTAAAGAGGCTAGACGTCTTACCACCAGAGCATGCTACGCCGCAAAGTGGAAACGATTTGTAATCTACTGTACAAATAACAAAATCAATCCACTAGATGCTTCCATTCAAAACATTATCTGTAATCTCTTGCACCTACAACAATGTAACCTAGCATATACATCCATAAGACTACATCTCGCTGCAATAGCAGCTTATCTCCAAAACAGACAACACTTGTCTTTGTTTAGAGTACCCGCTATCAAAGCATTTATGGAAGGACTTAAAAGAATAATTCCACCCAGAGCTCCACCCTCCCCAGTATGGAATCTAAATATTGTCCTCACCAGACTCATGGGTCCCCTATTTGAACCTCTACACAAATGCGAATTACAGTTCCTCACTTGGAAAGTAGCCTTCCTGGTTGCTATCACAGCTCTTAGAAGAGTTAGTGAACTCCAGGCATTAACCATACAAGAACCATTTTTGCAAATCCATCATAACAAAGTGGTTCTTAGGACTTAACCTCAAATTTTTACCTAAAGTCGTGTCTGCCTTCCACCTTAACCAGTCTGTAGAACTCCCAGTTTTTTTTCCCTCTACCAGACTCAGTGGCAGAACGAGCTCTTCACACCCTAGACGTTAAAAGAGCAATACTCTATTACATTGAAAGAACAAAACCCTTTAGGAAAACTAAACAACTCTTTGTGACTTTCTCCCCACCTCATAAATGCAATCCCATCTCAAAAGCGGGGATTGCAAGGTGGATTGTTAAGTGCATCCAAATAGGCTATCTTAAAGCCAAACGTACATTAACCATTCCCCCTAGAGCTCATTTCACACGCAAACTAGGGGCTTCTATGGCTTTCTTAGGGAACATTCCCCTAGATGACATCTGCAAGGTAGCCACTTGTTCTACACCACACACTCTCACAAAACACTATTGTGTAGATGTGCAAGCAAAACAACAAGCTAGTGTGGGACAGGCTGTATTAAGAACACTTTTTCAGACCACTGCAACAGATACAGGTTAGCCACCGCTTGGGAGATAACTGCTGTATAGTCTATGCAAGTATATAATCTACAGCTCATATTCCTCGAACGGAAAATGCTACTTACCAGTATGCATCTGTTCTTGGCATGTAGAGCTGTAGATTCATATACGCCCACCCGCCTCCCCGGGTACCTCTATCTGTTCCAGTGCTATCTTACTTAGATACATCACACATGGACATCTCTTTCTATTTCTTACTAACTTCATCATCACCCTTTATGGCGAAAACAATCTGGAGATGGAGTCGATGCCCATGCGCACTATCACCCTAACGAGGAGTCAACTATCTCGTGACTACAAAGACTTCTTCGAAGACAAAAACAAAGTGCAAACATCCGAGCCCAACACCAGATGGCGATCTATGCAAGTATATGAATCTATAGCTCTATATGCCAAGAACAGATGCATACTGGTAAGTAGCATTTTCCTTTCTCAGTGTCCCAAAAGGGCTACCATTATAGAATATCCTCGTGAGACCCAGGAAAGACTGAAAACAGCCATTGGTAACTGTTCACTATAGGTTCACCTGACATAACCACACTTGAAAAGCATTTTGGCAAGCTTGGATACCATAGATGTCCCAAAATTACAATGCAATATTAGGTTTTACTATGACAAAGGAATCGTGTGGAGAAGTTGTCTGCCAGTGTCTTGAGGATCGGTTGGGGCTGTCCCTTGGCTCTTATCATGACTAGGCTCTTCACTTGCATTGAGATTCTCTGGATCCAGAGAGCCCTTATTGAGACTGTACCTTTCTTTTACTAGGCCCACCTTCCAACTAGTGAGCAAAGCATGCTGCTCTTCTGGATTTTCTCTTGTTTATACCTCAGGGATTCTGCTCATTGTTTAAGATCATTTGATATTTTGCATTAAAAGGAGAAAGGGGAAGAGTAATAGGATATGCTTCAGGGGGCTCAGGGAGATTGTGCAGCAAGAGATGCTAATGGAAGGTGGTCCTTTTTCACACAAGCCTTCTGCTCCCTAGAAATATGGCTTCCTGAACAGCCAGGTGTAGTTGTTTTTCAGACTGTTGTCAGTTGTCAAAAAACACTATAGCCGGCGAGTGCCATGCAGCTTCTGCCTATCAGTTCAAATTGCCATTGTGATGGAGAGAAGTAGGATTGTTTCAAAACAAGAGACCCCTTCTGTGAGAGAAGGGGTACGGGGGGGACAAGGAGCTAGTTCAAGAAGTCCAGAAGCCCGTGCTCCTAGCAGCAATCGCTCAATTCAACAATAGGGCTAGTGTTCCTGAGGAAATTCGAGAAGGGGAGAGGCACAATCTCTCAGAGCGTGGAGAGTGCCTAGGCCAGAATATAGGGACGGGACAGTCAACGAGACTGTTTATGTTGCCCTCACACATCCCCTAGAGGATGTCATGCTTCATCATTGGGCGGTGCTCCTCGTTGGGCCAGCGCTGCATCGCTTTAGCGGAGATCTTTTTCGAGGCTGCCATTTGATGAGTGCAAGTGAGGTGGCTAGTGACGTGATGTGGGGTTTAAAGTGCAGGTTAAAACTGGTAAGGGAAATATGTTTTTATGTTTTTTGTCCTGATGAAGCGCCCCTGATCATTATGACCAACTCAAGCGCGAAACATGTAGACACATTCATGAAGGCGAGACCATAACTCCTTTTGAGACGGTAAAAGAGGTCCTTTACCTGATCTCAAACACTCAGACTACCCGGGTTCCTTCGAAACCCAGAGGTAGCTCCAACCTACCATAGGTTTTTTATCCCTGGAAGGGCAACCCTGTCAATAAAGTACTGCATTGGATTTCCCTTACCAGTTTTAACCTGCACTTTACACCCCACATCACGTCACTAGCCACCTCACTTGCAGTCATCAAACGGCAGCCTCGAAAAAGATCTCTGCTAAAGCAACCCTTTGGGGGACCCGTTGGGTATTGCAGCGCCGGCCCAACGAGGAGCACCGCCCAATGATGAAGCATGACATCCTCTAGGGCACTGGTACTCAAAGTATGGCCCGCGGGCCGCCACCGGCCCGGCAGGCATTCATTGGCGGCCCACGGACCTTGCCTTGCAGTTTCCACGGTCCGCAGTAAACACAGAAGATGACCGCAGGAGCATACGTAGTGAATACGTATTAAATAAGTATTCACCACGTATGCTCCTGCGGCCTTCTTCTGTGTTTACAGCCGGCCCCTGTCAGGGCACCTTCGGAAAGCTTCACAAAAGGCCCTTTAAAAGTCAGCTGTAAGCGCTTTCACAGCTGACTTTTAAAGGGCCTTTGGAAGCTTCTAATTTGGACAAAGACAGATAGAGCGCAGAGACAGATAGAGGCGCAGAGACAGATAGAGCGCAGAGACAGATAGGGCGCAGAGACAGATAGAGGCGCAGAGACAGATAGAGGCGCAGAGACAGATAGAGGCGCAGAGACAGAGTCAGAGAGACAGATAGAGACAGGGACAGAGATAGAGACGGGGACAGAGATAGAGACGGGGACAGAGATAGAGACGGGGACAGAGATAGAGACAGGGACAGAGATAGAGACAGGGACAGAGATAGAGACGGGGACAGAGATAGAGACGGGGACAGAGAAAGAGACAGGGACAGAGAAAGAGACAGGAACAGAGATAGAGACAGGAACAGAGATAGAGACAGGGACAGAGATAGAGACATGAACAGACAGGGACAGACCGAGACAGGGACAAACCGAGACAGGGACAGACCGAGACAGGGAGAGACAGGGACAGACAGATAGAGACAGACAGACAGAGACAGGGACAGACAGGGACAGACAGACAGGGACAATCAGACAGGGACAGACAGGGACAAACAGATAGGGACAGGCAGAGACAGACAGACAGGGACAGACAGAGACAGGGACAGACAGAGACAGGAACAGACAGAGACAGGGACAGACAGAGACAGGGACAGACAGAGACAGATAGAGACAGGGACAGATAGAGACAGGGACAGACAGAGAACGGGATAGACAGGGACAGACAGAGACCGGGATAGACAGGGACAGACAGAGACCGGGAGAGACAGGGACAGACAGATAGAGACAGGGACAGACAGACAGGGACAGACAGATAGGGACAGGGACAGACAGAGACCGGGATAGACAGGGACAGACAGATAGAGACAGGGACAGACAGATAGAGACAGGGACAGACAGAGACAGGGACAGACAGAGACAGGGACAGACAGAGACAGGGATAGACAGAGACAGGGATAGACAGAGACAGGGATAGACAGAGACAGGGACAGATAGGGACAGGGTCAGACAGCTAGAGACAGGGACAGACAGATAGAGACCGGGACAGACAAGAGACCGGGACAGACAAGAGACCGGGACAGACAGAGACCGGGAGAGACAGGGACAGACAGATAGAGACAGGGACAGACAGATAGAGACAGGGACAGACAGATAGAGACGGACAGACAGATAGAGACAGGGACAGACAGATAGAGACAGGGACAGATAGAGACAGGGACAGACAGATAGTGACAGGGACAGACAGACAGAGACAGGGACAGACAGACAGAGACAGGGACAGACAGATAGGGACAGACAGATAGTGACAGGGACAGACAGACAGAGACAGGGACAGACAGATAGAGACAGGGACAGACAGATAGGGACAGACAGATAGAGACAGGGACAGACAGATAGAGACGGACAGACAGATAGAGACAGGGACAGACAGAGACAGGGACAGACAGAGACAGGGACAGACAGAGACAGGGACAGACAGAGACAGGGACAGACAGAGACAGGGACAGACAGACAGAGACAGGGACAGACAGGGACAGAGACAGACAGAGACAGGGACAGACAGGGACAGAGACAGACAGAGACAGGGACAGACAGAGACAGGGACAGACAGATCGAGACAGGGACAGACAGATAGAGACAGGGACAGACAGACAGAGACAGGGACAGACAGACACAGACAGAGACAGGGACAGACAGACAGGGACAGACAGACAGAGACAGGGACAGACAGATAGAGACAGGGACAGACAGAGCGAGACAGGGACAGACAGAGCGAGACAGGGACAGACAGAGCGAGACAGGGACAGACAGAGCGAGACAGGGACAGACAGAGCGAGACAGGGACAGAGAGAGAGAGACAGGGACAGACAGAGCGAGACAGGGACAGACAGAGCGAGACAGGGACAGACAGAGCGAGACAGGGACAGACAGAGCGAGACAGGGACAGACAGATAGACAGCGACAGACAGATAGAGACAGGGACAGACGGACAGACAGAAACAGGGACAGACGGACAGACAGAAACAGGGACAGACGGACAGACAGAAACAGGGACAGACGGACAGACAGAAACAGGGACAGACAGACAGAAACAGGGACAGACAGATAGAGACAGGGACAGACAGATAGAGACAGGGACAGACAGATAGAGACAGGGACAGACAGATAGAGACAGGGACAGACAGATAGAGACAGAGACAGGGATAGACAGGGACAGACAGATCGAGACAGGGACAAACAGGGACAGACAGATCGAGACAGGGACAGACAGATAGACAGCGACAGACAGATAGAGACAGGGACAGACGGACAGACAGAAACAGGGACAGACGGACAGACAGAAACAGGGACAGACAGACAGAAACAGGGACAGACAGATAGAGACAGGGACAGACAGATAGAGACAGGGACAGACAGATAGAGACAGGGACAGACAGATAGAGACAGGGACAGACAGATAGAGACAGAGACAGGGATAGACAGGGACAGACAGATCGAGACAGGGACAAACAGGGACAGACAGATCGAGACAGGGACAGACCAATCGAGACAGGGACAGACAGATCGAGAGAGGGACAGACAGATAGGGACAGACGGACAGACAGAGACAGCGACAGACAGACGGACAGACAGAAACAGGGACAGATAGAAACAGGGACAGACAGATAGAGACAGGGACAGACAGATAGAGACAGGGACAGACAGATAGAGACAGGGACAGACAGATAGAGACAGAGACAGGGATAGACAGGGACAGACAGATCGAGACAGGGACAAACAGGGACAGACAGATCGAGACAGGGACAAACAGGGACAGACAGATCGAGACAGGGACAGACCGATCGAGACAGGGACAGACCGATCGAGACAGGGACAGACCGATCGAGACAGGGACAGACCGATCGAGACAGGGACAGACCGATCGAGACAGGGACAGACCGATCGAGACAGGGACAGACAGAGCGAGACAGGGACAGACAGATCGAGACAGCGACAGAGAGATAGAGACAGGGACAGACAGAGACAGCGACAGACAGACAGGGACAGACAGAGACAGGGACAGACAGAGACAGGGACAGACAGAAACAGGGACAGACAGATAGAGACAGGGACAGAGATAGAGACAGGGACAGACAGATAGAGACAGGGACAGACAGATAGAGACAGAGACAGGGATAGACAGGGACAGACAGATCGAGACAGGGACAAACAGGGACAGACAGATCAAGACAGGGACAGACAGATCGAGACAGGGACAGACAGATCGAGACAGGGACAGACAGATCGAGACAGGGACAGACAGATCGAGACAGGGACAGACAGAGACAGGGACAGACAGAGACAGGGACAGACAGATAGAGACAGGGACAGACAGACAGAGACAGAGACAGGGACAGACAGAGACAGGGACAGACAGAGACAGGGACAGACAGACAGGGACAGACAGATAGAGACAGGGACAGACAGATAGAGACAGGGACAGACAGATAGAGACAGGGACAGACAGATAGAGACAGGGACAGACAGATAGAGACAGACAGATAGAGACAGACAGATAGAGACAGACAGATAGAGACAGACAGATAGAGAGAGACAGGGGCAGACAGATAGAGACAGGGACAGACAGATAGGGACAGACAGATAGAGACAGGGACAGACAGATAGAGACAGGGACAGACAGATAGGGACAGACAGATAGAGACAGGGACAGACAGATAGAGACGGGGACAGACAGATAGAGACAGGGACAGACAGATAGAGACAGGGACAGACAGATAGAGACAGGGACAGACAGATAGAGACAGGGACAGACAGAGACAGGGACAGACAGATAGAGACAGGGACAGACAGATAGAGACAGGGACAGACAGATAGAGACAGCGACAGACAGATAGAGACAGAGACAGGGATAGACAGGGACAGACAGATCGAGACAGGGACAGACAGATCGAGACAGGGACAAACAGATCGAGACAGGGACAGACAGATCGAGACAGGGACAGACAGATCGAGACAGGGACAGACAGATCGAGACAGGGACAGACAGATCGAGACAGGGACAGACAGAGCGAGACAGGGACAGACAGAGCGAGACAGGGACAGACAGAGCGAGACAGGGACAGACAGAGCGAGACAGGGACAGACAGAGCGAGACAGGGACAGACAGAGACAGGGACAGACAGAGACAGGGACAGACAGAGACAGGGACAGACAGAGACAGGGACAGACAGATAGAGACAGGGACAGACGGACAGACAGAGACAGGGACAGACAGACAGGGACAGACAGGGACAGACAGGGACAGACAGGGACAGACAGAAACAGGGACAGACAGATAGAGACAGGGACAGACAGATAGAGACAGGGACAGACAGAGACAGGGACAGACAGATAGAGACAGGGACAGACAGATAGAGACAGGGACAGACAGATAGAGACAGGGACAGACAGATCGAGACAGGGACAAACAGGGACAGACAGATCAAGACAGATCGAGACAGGGACAGACAGATCGAGACAGGGATAGACAGATCGAGACAGGGACAGACAGATCGAGACAGGGACAGACAGATCGAGACAGGGACAGACAGATCGAGACAGGGACAGACCGATAGAGACAGAGACAGACAGATAGAGACAGGGACAGACAGATAGAGACAGGGACAGACAGATAGAGACAGGGACAGACGGAGACAGGGACAGACAGATAGAGACAGACAGAGACAGGGACAGACGGAGACAGGGACAGACAGATAGAGACAGGGACAGACAGATAGAGACAGGGACAGACAGATAGAGACAGGGACAGACAGATAGAGACAGGGACAGACAGATAGAGACAGGGACAGACGGAGACAGGGACAGACAGAGACAGGGACAGACAGAGACAGGGACAGACAGATAGAGACAGGGACAGACGGACAGACAGAGACAGCGACAGACAGACAGGGACAGACAGGGACAGACAGGGACAGACAGAAACAGGGACAGACAGATAGAGACAGGGACAGACAGATAGAGACAGGGACAGACAGAGACAGGGACAGACAGATAGAGACAGGGACAGACAGATAGAGACAGGGACAGACAGATAGAGACAGGGACAGACAGATCGAGACAGGGACAAACAGGGACAGACAGATCAAGACAGATCGAGACAGGGACAGACAGATCGAGACAGGGACAGACAGATCGAGACAGGGACAGACAGATCGAGACAGGGACAGACAGATAGAGACAGGGACAGACAGAGACAGGGACAGACAGATAGAGACAGGGACAGACAGATAGAGACAGGGACAGACAGATAGAGACAGGGACAGACAGAGACAGGGACAGACAGATAGAGACAGGGACAGACAGATAGAGACAGGGACAGACAGATAGAGACAGGGACAGACAGATAGAGACAGGGACAGACAGATAGAGACAGAGACAGGGATAGACAGGGACAGACAGATCGAGACAGGGACAAACAGGGACAGACAGATCGAGACAGGGACAGACAGATAGACAGAGACAGACAGATAGAGACAGGGACAGACGGACAGACAGAAACAGGGACAGACGGACAGACAGAAACAGGGACAGACAGACAGAAACAGGGACAGACAGATAGAGACAGGGACAGACAGATAGAGACAGGGACAGACAGACAGAGACAGGGACAGACAGACAGAGACAGGGACAGACAGACAGAGACAGGGACAGACAGATAGAGACAGGGACAGACAGATAGAGACAGGGACAGACAGATAGAGACAGGGACAGACAGGGACAGACAGATCGAGACAGGGACAGACAGATCGAGACAGGGACAGACAGATAGAGACAGGGACAGACAGATAGAGACAGGGACAGACAGATAGAGACAGGGACAGACAGACAGACAGAGACAGGGACAGACAGACAGAGACAGGGACAGACAGATAGAGACAGGGACAGACAGATAGAGACAGCGACAGACAGATAGAGACAGCGACAGACAGATAGAGACAGCGACAGACAGATAGAGACAGCGACAGACAGATAGAGACAGCGACAGACAGATAGAGACAGAGACGGGGATAGACAGGGACAGACAGATCGAGACAGGGACAGACAGATAGAGACAGGGACAGACAGATAGAGACAGGGACAGACAGATAGAGACAGGGACAGACAGACAGAGACAGGGACAGACAGATAGAGACAGGGACAGACAGATAGAGACAGGGACAGACAGATAGAGACAGGGACAGACAGATAGAGACAGGGACAGACAGGGACAGACAGATGGAGACAGGGACAGACAGATAGAGACAGGGACAGACAGATAGAGACAGGGACAGACAGATAGAGACAGGGACAGACAGATAGAGACAGGGACAGACGGACAGACAGAGACAGGGACAGACAGAGACAGGGACAGACAGAGACAGGGACAGACAGAAACAGGGACAGACAGATAGATACAGGGACAGACAGATAGAGACAGGGACAGACAGATAGAGACAGGGACAGACAGGGACAGACGGAGACAGGGACAGACAGATAGAGACAGGGACAGATAGATAGAGACAGAGACAGGGATAGACAGGGACAGACAGATCGAGACAGGGACAAACAGGGACAGACAGATCAAGACAGGGACAGACAGATCGAGACAGGGATAGACAGATCGAGACAGGGACAGACAGATCGAGACAGGGATAGACAGATCGAGACAGGGACAGACAGATCGAGACAGGGACAGACAGATCGAGACAGGGACAGACAGATCGAGACAGGGACAGACAGATCGAGACAGGGACAGACAGATCGAGACAGGGACAGACAGATAGAGACAGGGACAGACAGATAGAGACAGGGACAGACAGATAGAGACAGGGACAGACAGAGACAGGGACAGACAGCTAGAGACAGCGACAGACAGCTAGAGACAGCGACAGACAGATAGAGACAGGGACAGACAGACAGAGACAGGGACAGACAGACAGATAGAGACAGGGACAGACCGATAGAGACAGGGATAGACAGATAGAGACAGGGACAGACAGATAGAGACAGGGACAGACATAGAGACAGGGACAGACAGATAGAGACAGGGACAGACAGACAGATAGAGACAGATAGAGACAGAGACAGATAGAGCGATACAAGATAGAGCGATAGAAGATAGAGAGATAGAAGATAGAGAGACATAGAAGATAGCGAGATAGAGATAGCTAGAGAGAGAGATAGCTAGAGAGATATAGAGAGAGAGAGAGAGATAGAGATGGAGCAAGATAGAGAAAGATAGAGAGAGATAGAGATAGATAGATAGATAGATAGATAGATAGATGTGTGTATGCCGGGTCTGGTGGCTCAGTGGACGAATGCGTCCGCTGCAGGGGCCTGTGTTCAACCTCATGGTCACAGGTTTTTTTTTCTTGCCCTAGCCCCGCCCCCCTCCCCCACTGACCCCGCCCCCACCAGTGCGGCCCTAGGCCACAAACCACACTCTAAATTTGGCCCCCGAGAGAAAGTTTGTGAGTACCCATGCTCTAGGGGATGTGTGAGGGCAACATAAACAGTCTCATTGACTGGCCCTATATTCTGGCCTAGGCACTCTCCACGCTCTGAGGGATTGTGCCTCTCCCCCTCTCGAATTTCCTCAGGAACACTAGCCCTATTGAATTGAGAAGTAGGATTGACCATGCCAACAACAGCAGTGACCCTGGTAAGCCTTTATCTAGTAGGAAACCGTCTAACCTACACTTTCACTATGTATTTAACATGGGTAAAGCACAGCACCGGAACTACATTTTTAAAAGACTCACAAGAAGTGAACCACATGCTTAGGCAGCCATGCAGCTTCCTAAGGAACATCCGGGGTGTACATGCACAACATAACATTTTTGTATAAACTGCTTCATTCCACAGCTTTTGCATTTCCTAAATGCTTTAAATAGCATGTGTTTTATTCTTCGCTTTAGGTTTTTTTTGGTTGTGGAGCGGTGTGATCCAGTCACACTCATGTTAGCTGTCCTTCTTTTGTAACCTAAATTTTGTACTGTATCAATGTAAATACCATCTTTGCCTCCTGTGCTCAATATCTAGAATTGTTCACATTTTGAAATGATATTAAATGATGAGCCATTTCAATAATCAAAGAACAATCTCTCATTTCTTTCAGATAACCGAACTTACCACTTCCAGGCAGAGGATGAGCAGGATTACATTGCGTAAGCATACTAAAATTATCCCACTGTATTTGTACGCATATTGCATCATCTCAAAGAAAACATTTGAACACATATTTTGAAAGAATTACTGTCACTAGTAACTGTTGATGCCCACATATAAGTGTGCCTCTTCAATTCTATCTCCACCATAACTATATTTTCCGTTTCATCTGTCAATGATTACAATTGTTTTTACTTTTGAGTAAACTATGTGTTCCATAGACTGATCCTTGTGATGTATCCCTTATAAAGTTAGTTAGAATGCACCGTTTAGCTTGAAGTTTAACATTTTTAAGACATTTACCCATTTATCAAGATATCCCATTTCACATGTGATTAATGAGCTATTTTAATATTGTACCCCTCAAATTACCATTGCTTGGTAAATGATATGTACACCCATCATTGAAGAATTTTCATGGGACTAGATTTAAGCCTAACTGACACTCAAAAATGTTTAAACAGCAATATATGAATTTTGCAGTCTTTTAATGATGAGCTTGCATAACTGACCTATGCAGGCATGCTCCACTGTCATTGATTCATGTCACTCCCTATGAGCACTCTCAATGGTCGCCATCTCTTGTCAATGAGGTACCCCATTTCTTAGCACTGCTGACTTGGATGCCCATTTGACAACACCATATTTCTCTTTAACATTGGTAGTTTCAGTGACTAGTGTCACGACTTTAGGAAGAGAATCATTGTGGGGGAAATGAAGATCTATGTTTTACTTAAGACCATGCAAAGAATACTAGGAGCTTTTTAGAGTCAAGATTCCCTTACAAGATCCTTTGCTCCATTTACTTGACAGTAATGCCCCAAAAGACTCAAGAAATCATTTGTTGTCCTTCCACAAAACTGCTCAAAAATGAAAATATAAACTGAAGGATATGCCTTCCTCTATTTGCAGATGTTAGTTTGTAGTGATTTATTTTTTGGGCCCACTTTGGTTCTCCCTTTGTTGTGCGTATTAAACGATTTAGGCTGCCTCTGCTTTGCACAGCCGCACATAATACATTTGTTTTTGTTACATGTTATTTTAGAAATCTGCTGTACATGGTATTTGTTAATCAGTGACTCTTCTTGGGAATCAGTCTGAACATTCCATCAAGGTTGAACAACATGATGTACTGTTTTTTTGTGCCCGGCCAGAAACATCTCCTAACCTTTTTAGTCATAATACAGTGGCACAGCTGCAGTTTTCCAACACAGTAGTTTTTATCATATAAACTGTGTCCCACCCCTTTAGGGGGCAGAGAGGAGAATCCCGGCAGAGAGACCGGTCCTGGAATGGAGGCAGCAGCCTTGCGTAAAATGAGTTCACACCTATGATACTGACCACCTAACTACACACACCAGGTATGTGGTCGGTTGCAAATCCCAGAGATCACTCATATATCCATAGTGATGGTATTCCTAGACGGATGTATTAGTTGCCATGGTTGGGTTGTTCATTGTATACAGCCTGCAAGTAATGCTGATTACATTGCTTAGTTGTATTTGTTTACTTATTGCAGCACATCTGCTTTATAATAGAGAAAAATAGTTTCAATAAATATTGTAAACTTTCCTTGTGTCTTTCTTTTGTTTACCATGCACATTCATGAGTGAGAAATGAAAGTTGATGATCTGGTTCCTCGGTTCCCTTGGGGACTAAAGTTTCATGTTCTAGGTTTGCCAAAATCACCTGTTACTCTGGGAAGGTTAGGCATTCTGGTGAGGCACTGTGAGCTAGTCTGATTTGGGCCTACATATTCTGACGTGGTTGAGAGACTCAGCCCCTACATTCTGTCGTCCTGTTATCCCAAGGCACATTTCTGCTTTCCCAGCAGAATCCTTGCGACATGGCGTTACCAATGATGGTCTGGTACGGGTCTCCTGAGTACTACTTGAGCGTGCCCATAGTACCCTTACACCTACCACCGGAGAAGTCAGTGGTGTTGGGGATATATCCTCCACATTATTTTAGGAAGCGCCAAATTTTTTCTGTTGGTTGTTCAAGCTTGAACCTCTAAAAAGATTCCCCTTATTTGTGTTTGTACTTTATTTCCATTACCATTTTTATAATGGCGCAGCCACAGCCTATACCAATTGCTGACAATTGCAGACCTGCAGTCCATGCACATGTAAATTTACATGACCTTGGCAATGCAGGCAGTGACTTTTATCTTATTGGTTGAAGCCCACGATGCCTCTCGTTTAGAAGTGTTGTATTCTTGGGTCAATTTTCCAGCTATGAATGCTAATCCACATACATTTCATGAATACACTAATGCTGCACCACCGCAACAATACAGAGCATATCAGCTCTTAGAAACTCCACTTTCACAGTGGGAACATCAAAATTGGTTCCGAGGTACCTTGATACACGTACTTGCTCCTGTATCCATGAATCCCCTTGGTAATGAAGGGGCCACCTGGCCAGCATTAGCTCATTATACACCATTACCTAATTTATAGGGCCTCACTGTTAATGAGCTACAGCAATTATACACTGATCTAGTTCGGCTATACAGACGCTTAACTCAGTATGTTTCACTCACCTTGATGGCTGTCCCAGCAGGGGCAGGCCTAGCAGGGCAACCTCAGTTGTCAGCAGTACCAACAATAAGTTCTGTAATTATAAATTCAATTATGGGTAAGATTCCCTTAAACCAACAAATCCATCAGATTGAAGCTGTGTTTCTCTTTATGGGACCGCAAGACAAGCACAGAATATTGACTGTGTGCTTACCCCATGAGATGATTCCTGTAATAGGTGACTGCACCACTTGGGGCACAGTCTTTACTGCAGTCTATTCCATCACACATGGAACTCTGTCTGTCAGTCTTGCTGCAGGTGTTAAAACAAATGCAGAACGAGCACAGGTGGCAGCTACTGCCCTGGATTTGGGGATGAAATTAATGGGAAACTTTACCATAGTCTCCTCAATGATTCTGTCTAACAGTAAAGGCGAAGCAGCATCTTTGACTACGCCAGCGGCTCGCGCAGGTTTCCCCACTCAGCCAGGAACGTGAGCTACCTATAATTATTGCTGAAGTATATGCTTGTATAAATCGCAAAAATTTGGGAACCAGACCCAGTAAACCGCAACTTGGCAAACCTAGTACCAACAAAGATACTGCCAAGCAAAACCCAGAGTTTGTTAAAAACTGATGGTACAAATTCAATCCTAAAGAAAAAGGTAAACCTCAAGGTGGTTCTCCACCACCGGAGTCCTCTGACAGATGCTATCATTTGCGTGATCTCGCACAGTTGAAAGCACCTGATAGATATCAGCTTTCTGATACTCATCCTTCTCGTTCCTTCCAGGACTCATCTGAAAAACAACATGAGAGAGGAATGCGTACTGACCGCAAACAGAAAGAGTATGTGAAACCGAAGAGAGACTCAACGCTCGTCTGACGTGAAGATTAAGAAGGAGGAGAAACCTCCAAAGGTTGAGCCCCAATTTCAAAAAAGAAAGTTGCGGCTATAACCTCAAAATATGCCACAAACACTGAGAACTCTACTCCTGAATAGAAGGTGGGCGGTGACTCTCCTTGACTGTGCGACAGAAGCCACTATAGTGTGTCGGAATCTCCAGGAGTTTCTGGCAGCGACAGCAGCTGATTAATACATTACAGTTAAAACTCCAGACAGGCATGTAGCCCCTCCATACAGAATATATGATTTGAATCGACAAATTGAAGGTGACATACAGCGAACCATTCGGGTAATCTTCTGGGAAAATGTAACATTATCATACAACATTCTATTAGCTGAGGTCGATTGGCCCCCGCAGTTTGTCCAAACATCCCCACAGGGTGAGGATGTAATACTCCTATCATTTTCTGCGCTTGTCCTTGATGAGTTCAAACAAGCCTATGCAACAGAATGGACTCTTGCGCAAGCCCCAGCTTTATAACGCAATCATGTCGGCTGGGATAAGGATTCTCCTTATCATGTAATACCTATACGGCCCAGCCCACAAGTGCAACCCCGATATCCGATAAAACGGGTTGCTAAGGGACCTGTTAGAGAAATTCTTTCCCAATTAGAGTACTAGGGAGTAACTGAATCCAGTGTCTCTCAAATGAATAATCCCCTTTTTCCTGTCGTAAAACCGGATCATTTATATCACAAAGTCTTCGACAAACGACATTTACACAGTCATACACGCACATTTGCAATACAAAATACACATAGTGCGGCACTAATATTTAATATAGTCCATAGAAAATATAAAACATTAGATATTTCCGATAATTCTTTATGGTAAAATATAGCGCCTGAAAGCAGAGATTGAACTGCCTTTTTGACACTATGCTTTCAGCGTCACTTTGCTCGACTCCCTATGGGGTATAAGAACACTCCAGGACTGTTTGCTTTCCGCATAGTGTCAATTCTACAAGATACTCACCCCAACGCATTGTCCTATGTAGATGATATCTACCTGGCGGATGATGAGTTGCACACACATTGGGCAAGAGTAGATCGCATAATATTGGGATTTACCGAATTTTGCTACAAGTTCAACTTCAAGAAAACTCATTAAGGATTTCTAAGTGCCTTATTTTTAGGTTATGAGTTTACACAAGAGGGGGAAAAGCCTACCACCTCACTTCCTAGAGAAGTGTGTTCTGTTGCAGCCTCCAAACACTCTACAGAAACTGCAATCCTAGTTAGTATTTCTTAATTTGGCAGAACCTACATAGTTGATTATGCACAAAACATGAAATTATTATATGAAATAATTCGCCCTGATTTTCCAGGTCACATTAGACGTCAGAAAGCACAGACCTATTCAGATCACTACAGTGTGACTTGTTTGCAACACGCCACTTACATACACGTTTCAATACAACAAACCTGGTCGTCCGTACAGTCACGGGTGCCATTGGCTTTACCTATGTCACCTTTAATGAGGGGGAAACAGTGCCCACTGCATATAAATCGCATTTTTATTCCAGTCCAGAAATGCGTTTTGCGTCCACTGAAAAATACTGACTGCATTGTAGATGGCTATACTTAAAGAGCAGCCACTTGCACAGGGGAAATGAATTATTGTTGTTACTTCCATTCCAGCCTTAGAGGCTGTTACTAAAGCTAGTGTTCCTAATGCTAAACCCTCCATCCTAGACGGATTCAATATGCAACATCCTTGACAGCTAGGGATGTAGACTTCGTCTACGACCTGTCTTTACAGACGCAAGAATTTCTTCAATATGAGAATGTTTATCCCATGTCCAGCAGTGTTTTGCCTTTTAAGCAGTATAAATATATTGTTTATACTGATGGTTCAGCCCAACCTGCTATAGGTACCAAGCACCAGTATTCAGTGGCATGCACCACTGTTGTTGGTGTGATGTTGGATGGAAAATTCCAAACACAAAAAAGGGACTGCACTGTACAGTTGGCTGAACTTTAAAGCCTTCTTACTTGCACTGGAACATATGGATCCCAAATTCCCCACACTTATAGTGTGTGATTCATATTATTGTGTTCAGTCTTTCAATGACAATTTGCATCATTGGCGCCAGAAGCATTACATGCAGACTACTTCCTCTGCATTAGCTGATAACGAGGATCATATCTGTTTTCTAGAGCTTTTGAATGGGGCAATTGTGGAATCATCTACTGCCGACACGGAATCTGTTCTGGATTCACTAAACATTGATCTTGTGGAAGAAATCTTGGGTGCCTCCAGCTCAACCCAACTGGCCCTGTTTTCTAAATTTTCATGTTACATTTTTTATTAGGATTATAAATTTCAACTTTCAGCTTATTAGCATTGCATTGAATTTGCGAAGCTTGTGCTTTTATTATTTTGTTAGTCGCTAAGTTACTTTCCCGACCAAGGAGGGGGTGTAGTGATTTCCCTTTTGGGCCCACTTTGGTTCTCCGTTAGTTTTGCATATTAAACAATTTAGGCTGCCTCTGCTTTGCACAGCCACACATAATACATTTATTTTTGTGACATGATGTTATTTTAGAAATACGCTGTACATGTTATTTGTTATTCAGTGACTCTTCTTGGGATTCAGTCTGAACATTTCGTACAAGGTCGAACAACATGGTGTACTGTTTTCTTGTTCCCAGTCAGCAACATCTTCTAATGTTTTTAGACATAACACAGTAGCACAGCTGCAGTTTTTCATCACAGTACTTTTTATCATATAAATTGTGTGTCACCCTCTTGGGGGGGCAGAGGACTTGCATAAAGTGAGTTTACACCTTTGATGCGGACCACCTAACTACACACGCCAGTTATGGGGGTCTGTTGCTAATCCCAGCAATCCCTATATATCCCTGTGCTCACATAGTGAGGGTAGGCCTAGACAGTTATATTAGTTGCCATGGTTGGGTTGTTCATTGTATACAGCCTGCTAGTAATGCTGATTACATTGCTTAGTTGTATTTGTTTACTTATCGCAGCACATCTGCTTCATAATAGAATACAGTAGTTTCAATACATATTGTAACCTTTCCTAGTGTCTTTTTGTTTACTATGGACATGCATGAGTGAGAAACGAAAGGTGATGATCTGTTTCCACGGTTCACTTGGGGACTAGAGTTTCATGTTCTAGGTTTGCCAAAATAACCTGCTACTCTGGGAATGTTAGGAGTTTAGGTGCTGCACTGTGAGCTAGTGGGATTTGGACTTATAGGTACTGCCGTGGTAGAGAGACTCAGTCCCTACATTCTGATGTCCTGTTATCTCAAGGCACAGTTGTGCTTTCCTAGCAGATTCCCTGCAACATGTTCTTTTAAAAGTTCAAAGAAAAGGAAGGCACCTGCCCATCCACAAAAGCTGTGCAAGCACCACATGACTGGAAACTGGGCAGTTCTGCCAGTGGATCACAGTTTTCACATTGTGCAAACTCTCTGGCCCCATCAACAGCAGCTACTCCAGCCTGTTCCACCTGTACGTTGGGATGGTGGTGTATCTTTAGTCCCACTCAATCAACAGGGTCGGACAAGCCTATAGGGCAATCAGTGACTGCTCGTCGAGCTGGTCTGGCAGGTTAGTGTCTGGGTTGTTTTGTTTTTTTACCATATTGTGAGAAACAAAATACTAGTACGAGGGGACAGACCAGATGAGGAAGGAACAGCTCTCAAAATGGTAGAAACTTATGATGGGCTTGCATCGTTGGCCAATGCAATCATGCTCCGCTATACATTATTAGGTAAGGAAATGCTAAAAGCAAAACTTGCATAACCTGGCTTTGGAAAGCTCCCAGGTGCCAGGGCATTTAGTAACGCAGCAGGATAAAAACTCAGGAGTCTTTGCATAATCAAGTAAGTAATAAAAGGACATTGCTGCTGCATATATGCTGCTCAGGTCCCGGCCCAAATGTACGTGTTAAAAAGGTAAGAAGTATTTAATATAACAAAAAGGGTTAAAAAGTAAAAATAGAAACCTAGACTGATGTATCACTCATCAAGCTAAAGGCATGAACAATACATCAACAGTTTCCAAATTTGAAACTTTCTAAACAATATAGAAGGCCTTGCAGTGTATCTAAGCTTAACTGCAGATTTGCAAATGGAGACAAGTGGATGAGGATGGGTAAAGAAGTTTCTGATAGAACAATATATTAGATTCTTTACCCTTCTAAAGTGGGGTTTGATCACAAGGAGAGTAAAACTTCTTTTAATTTCCTGGATCAGTAGTGGTATTTGTGAAACTTTGTTGTGGGACAAGAACACACCCAAAATCCGAGAAGGGAAAGGAGAGCCAGGAAGAACAACACAGAAGGCACAGAATGCGAAATGTCACAGATGGAGCAAATGCAGTGTAGAAATTGGTCACCGGCTATTTGGAGTATTCTGGCATCCTTAAAATCTGTACAGTCGAAAGACATATGATTTTTTATTTTATTATTAAACTTACTTGGCATTGGTGCTTTTAAAACCAAAAACGAAGTATTGATTCCACCATACGGTAAATCAGTGGCTCTGTCTTCTCAACCACAAATGGTGTATAAACATGAAGAAGCTTAAAAGTAGCTATAGTGCTAGCTGGAGCTGTTATATTAGAAGGGGAATTGTGCATGAACTTGTTAAAAATGGGTATAAGTCAGTGAAGAGAATTTGAGTCAGATTTATAACAATACATGAAAAAGCAGGTTACATAAATTTAGAGGGTGTACCATTTGTGGAGGCTGCTGTAGGAAACCTGGGATATATGTTTAGGCCAATGATGTAATGAATCTTCATCTGGAAAGATGTTGCTCCCATGTATATTGTGGAATGTAAGAGGACTGATAACCACAAGCGCAATTCTACCCTATATATGACCATGTTCTCTTGGCTAATACCTATGGCAATAACCCAGACATTTATGTATCTTTAAGAGAAAAGATACAATTGCAAAGAGTTAGCTCAATTAGCTCACCACCTAAAAACACAAAGATGTTGATGCAATTATGTAGTACATGTACACTCATTAGTTAAACATATGGGCCCCTGAGTGAATATTGTTTTTCTTTTGAACACTTCCCACCACAAATTTACATAGACCAGTAACTTTGCATATTGTTCCAACACTACCCTTCCCAGTTAGTCCTGTGTGGGCATAAGGAGAATGCAGCTGATCCCTTTACCTGCTGGAGTCCTGCTGGTCAACCCTATTCATCAGCCAAAAACACCATCCTGGGTGACTACCTCCATGCAAGATCTGTCGTCAAAATAATTCCAACATTCTAGACATATTAGTTGTACCTCGTTCACCGTCTGTGAGTCCTGCTGTTTCTCTTCCTTTCTAACCAGCAGACTAGTTTTGTTGGAAGATTCTATTTATCTGCTCATCAGTTGTGCAGACAGGCCAGAATATTGCAGCATTAATCATTCTTACAGCAGCAGAGCAGAAATAAAGAGAGTTGAAAATGAGTTTAGTCAAATTTTTGAGTCTGCTACTTCTAAAGGCTTATGTTAAACACCCAGTGAGTGAACATCAACTACTAACAGAGAAAACTGAAAAATGTTATGAAATGTTGCATAGATAATGAATGTGGCAACTTTCTTAACCTGTCTGATGGGAGTAGAATGTCCTCCCCATGGTTTTACAGACGTGTAACCTCTCCTAGTGAACTTAACTGTAGTTTTCACTAGTTTCCTCATTTGTGTTGGTATGTGTGTGCCCAACGCACTTGGCAGTCATTCACGTGTGTGAGGCTTAAGCTGTGTTAAAAGTTCTGAGTACCAGAATATGGCTCTGTTATCTGGAGGGGTGCACTAAGTGTGCCTTCTGAGGACATGGGACTACTGTCAGTGTCCCAGGACTTAATCATGGAGTGGTGGTGACAGCACACCGTTTTTCCCCATCTGTAGTACAGGACAAGCCATTTTCCTGTGGTTAAGAAGTAAGACACCTGCCGGTCTACTCTGATACATGTCCGCTTCCATGATGTACCTGGACCGTGCGCTGATATCCGTGAGTGATAAGTGTGTGCACGTGGAGTTTTGATGGTGACTGGTAGTGCAATTCCATGTTAAATGCATGTGTGTGACTGTGAGGCCAATGGGATTTATTTTGAATTCCCACTGATAAAACATGACACAGGGTAGAGGCTGAGTAACAGCCTATACAGACTGCCTAATTGTATTGCTGACATTCCTGAACTTTAGCATCAGTAAGGTGTAGGAGGATGGAGACAGGGATGATTTAGTTATGCAGCTGTGACTTTGTATCTGAAAGAAACACGTAGTGATGGATTCCTTACCTTAGAATTACCCCCAGGCGTCAGACTGGATCCGGAAAGTTTTCGTCAGCAGTACCCCTGCGCGTCGGAAGGTGGCGTCGTGCGGCTCCGCGTCCGCCGTTGGCGTCGTGGTCGCCGAGATGACGTCGCAGCAGCTACTTAGACGCTGCCCTCGCGCGCTGACGTCAGTTCTTTCTTTTTCCGCGCCAGCAAGCGCAGAGAGAGTGGTACCCCCAGTCATTTTTTGACTGAGTTTTTTTAGGCTTTTGTCTCTGTTTTTTTGAGTCGTTCGACTCCTAAGGTGCCGTAGGGATGCCCGGCTTCAAGTCCTGCGGGGACTGTCATCGTATGATGTCGGTGACGGACCTGCACCGCGTGTGTCTCTACTGCCTGGGACGCGACCACGACCCTAAGTCGTGCCCCGACTGCCGGGCCATGGCGCCGAAGACTTTGCGGGAGCGGTCCCGAAAGTTGCTGGAAGTCCGGCAGTCGGCTCCGCGCCGCTCGAGGTCCCGGTCCCGTGGGAGGTCGAGGGACCGGTCGCGAAGCCATCACCATCATTCATCGTCGAAGTCTTCGCACTCGGGGTCAGGTAAGGCGTAGCACAAGAAGTCAAAGAAGCGCCATCCCTCTCCGACTTACCCTCGCCCGTCGCGGCTGAGGGTGTGGGTGGTGCCACCCCGTGGCTCCGGCAGAGCCTACGCAGTCGCCCCCGGCCTACCCGCCCTTCCCGGGTCCGGGGGCGACTCCGGCCCAGCTGCAGGACTTTCTGTCAGCCATGGCCCGCCTCTTTGGGCCATCGGGCCCCGCCGGCGCGCCTTTGGGCCCCTCGGGCCCGACTGGGGGCCCTCGTCCTTCACTGTTGGCAGCTCCGGCTTGACATCGCCGTCGGCTCCGGCGCCGCAGGGCCCCCATGGATCCAGGCCTGGATCCCGGTCGACGCCGGTTGACCTTGTAACACCTCCACCGACGTCGACCCCACCGGCACCACTTCTGATGTCGCCCGTGGCACCGGACGACGTCGTCCCCGGTTTCAGCCCTGATGTCGACACGGAGCCGGAACAGCGTCGCTCGACGCCGATTCCGACGCTGATGGGACCCTTCTTTCCCTATGTCCAGCGTCCGTATTTTCGGCCTGTACCACAGCCATCTGAGGAAGGGGAGGACTGGGAGGGGTCTGAGGACCCTCTCGCAGCTCAGTGCGAGTATGACCCGGACTGGGCAGAGGAGCTGGGGGATGCCAGTGGTCTTGACACCTCTCCTGACCATGGCATGCTAACTCCTCCTACCGTGGCTACGGAGGAGGGAGCTAGTTACGCAGTGGTGTTGAGTAGGGCGGCTGAGGCTCTACACCTCCAACTCCCTACAGTGGCCGTCAGGACTAACCTCCTGACAGAAGTGCTTCAGCCGGCGGCTACCTCTGCGGAGCCACTGCTGCCCTTCAACGATGCACTTTCTGACGTTCTTTTGGGCACCTGGTCCAGGCCCAACACAGGGGCTCCTGTGGGTAGGAACGTGGCCCGAGCCATCGCCCGGCCCCGGGTGACCCCCTTTTCCTCTCCCAACACCCCACCCCTGAGAGCTTGGTTGTCCAAGTCTCCACGTCCCAAAGCGCATTTCCTACCGCACCCCCGGATAGGGAATCCAAGAGACTGGAACAGTTTGGGAAGAAGATCTTTTCTTCCGCCAGTTCAGGGCTGCGGGCCGTGAACACCGCATGCCTCTTGGGCCGTTATTCCCACTCTCTGTGGGATACGGTGGCGCAGGTGCTGCCTCAGTGTCCGGAGGAGGCCCGGACAGTGCTCTCAGGCAATTGCTGAAGGGAGAGATGCAGCCAAGTTCACAATCCGATGTGGCCTTGACACCGCCAAGTCCTTGGGCCTTTCGGCCTCTCGCCCTCCTCCGCCTTCTGCCTTTCGCTCCTTTCGTGGCCACGGAAGGGGCGCCCTGTCACGTTCGCTACAGAGCCACAGGCCCGCGCAGCAACAGTCTCAGCGCGGCCGCGAACGTGGGACCCACCGAGGCGGGTCAGTGGGCCAGCGGGCGGGTTAGTCCACCTCCACCCCGGCCACCACTGCCTCCAAACCTTCCTAGTCCGGTCTTTCAGGCCCATCAAACGCCAGTGGGAGGCAGGATTCGCCATCACCTCCCCCACTGGCGCACCATCACTTCGGACAGGTGGGTTTTACAAATAGTCCGAAGGGGCTACTCCCTCCCCTTCGAGACTACCCCTCCAGCCATGCCACCCCAGTACTACTGCATGTCGGGGGACCACTGAAGTAGGACATGGTTGTTATTCCCACTACTTTCTGGTGCCCAAGAAGGACAAGGGCCTGCGTCCTATCTTGGACCTCAGGGACGTCAACTGCTTCCTCCGGAAGGCGAAGTTCAAGATGTTGACTCTAGTTCAGGTCTTATCTGCCCTTGACCCTGGAGACTGGATGGTAGCGTTGGACTTGCAGGACGCATATTTCCACATCCCTGTCCTGCCGGCCCACCGGCGTTACCTGCGGTTTACGGTAGGCCACGAGCACTTTCAGTTTACCATGCTCCCCTTTGGCCTTACCAGCGCCCATCGGGTGTTCACGAAAGTGATGGCGGTGGTCGCAGCTCCTCTGCGCAGATCAGGGGTTCCGGTCTTCCCCTATCTCGACGACTGGCTGTTGAAGGCGGGCTCGCCCCAGGCTGTCGTCTCCCACCTCCAGACTACGGCCGACCTCCTGCATTCGCTGGGGTTCTCCATCAACGTGCCGAAGTCGCACCTGATTCCCTCTCAGAAGCTCCTCTTCATCGGAGCGGTTCTGGACACGACGCTCTTTCGGGTCTATCCTCCCGAACGACGAGTCCAGGATATTCAGGCTATGATTCCGATCTTTCAGCCTCTATCCTGGGTTTCGGTCAGGATGACCCTGAGGCTGCTGGGCCTCATGACCTCCTGCATCCTGCTGGTCAATCATGCCAGGTGGCATATGCGGGCTCTGCAGTGGGACCGGAAGTTCCAGTGGGTGCAGCATCAGGGGGATCTGTCTGAGTCCGTCCAGATCTCGGAGGGCACTGCAAGACATTTGCAGTGGTGGCTCACAAACCGGCATTGGGTCAATGGCAGATCCCTCTCTCTTCCCCAACCGGAGCACACAGTGGTGACGGATGCGTCCCTCCTGGGATGGGGCGGCCACATGGGAGAGTCGGAAATCAGAGGCCTCTGGTCTCCGGCGGAGTCCAGGCTCCATATCAACCTTCTGGAGCTTCGGGCAATCCGACTTGCACTGAAGGCATTCCTTCCCTGTGTCAAGGGGAGAGTAGTGCAGGTGTTCACAGACAACACCACCGCCATGTGGTACTGCAACGAACAAGGCGGGGTGGGGTTGTGGACCCTATGTAAGGAGGCCCTGCGCCTCTGGACATGGCTGGAACATCAGGGCATTTCCCTGGTGGTTTAACACCTGGCAGGTTCACTGAACGCCAGGGCGGACGAACTCAGCCGCAGGTGCATGATGGATCACGAATGCCGTCTTCACCCTGGACGTGGCACAAGGTCTCTTTCATCAGTGGGGAGAGCCTTGGTTAGATCTATTCGCCACCAAAGAGAATGCGCAATGTCCGCAATTCTGCGCGTTGGAATATCCAAGGCGGCACTCGCTCGGCGACGCTTTTCGTCGCGAGTGGAGTTGCAGTCTGTTGTACGCCTTTCCGCCTATACCACTTCTGCCCAGAGTGCTGAAGACCAGGCGCGACCGGGCCCAAGTCATTCTTGTGGCTCCGGACTGGGCTCGAAGAGTTTGGTATCCCGAGCTACTCGGTATGAGCATCGATTCCCCGATCAGACTGCCTCTTCGGGAGAATCTTCTGTCGCAGCAGCAGGGGACGGTCCTCCACCCGAACCTGCCCAGTCTCCACCTAAGTTGGTATACGCCTGCAGGTGGAACAAATTTGTGGCATGGTGCACAGTAAAGGCTGTGGATCCCCTTTCTGCCCCTCTTTCAGAAGTCCTACTGTTCCTCCTTTCTTTGGCCCAGCAGGGCTCTGCTCTGGGCACTATCAAGGGCTACCTTTCTGCTATCTCAGCCTTTCTCAGGCTCCCTGACCAGCCCTCTCTTTTCAAGCCCCCTGTTGTAAATAGATTCCTCAAAGGCATTACTCACCTTTTCCCTCCTATTCCCTTTGTAATGCCACAGTGGGACTTGAATCTGGTTCTCACTTACTTAATGTGCGCTCCCTTTGAGCCTCTTCCCAACTGTCCTCTATGTCTCTTAACTCTAAAGACTGCTTTCCTGGTTGCCATCACCTCTGCTAGGAGAGTGAGTGAGCTCCAGGCTCTTTCTTGTAAACCTCCTTTTCTGTCTGTCCATCCGGACAAGGTTGTGCTCAGAACCCGTCCATCCTTTCTGCCAAAAGTTGTAACTGCTTTTCACATCGGGCAAACCATCACTTTGCCCCCCTTCTTTCCGCCTCCGCATTCTTCCAGAGAGGAAGAGAGGCTCCACCGTCTGGACCCAAAACGTGCGCTCTCATTCTACCTGAACCGCACACAACAGTTCCGGGTGGATGACCAACTCTTTGTTGGCTACGTTGGCGCCAAGAAAGGTCGGGTCGTACACAAGCGGACTATCTACCGATGGGTCGTCTTGTGTATAAAAGCATGCTATTCTCTGGCTAAAAAGGAGCCTCCGTTGGGGCTGCGCGCCCATTCCACCAGGGCGACGGCGGCCACTACGGCATTGGGACCTGGTGTCCCCTTACAAGACATCTGTCAGGCAGCTACGTGGGCCTCGCTGCACACTTTTACTAAGCATTACTGCCTGGACAGCCAAGTCCGGAGAGACGGCTTCTTTGGCCGTTCTGTTCTCCGAGACTTTCTGGTGTGATCTTGATTCGCAGACCCACCACCGGGGTTGGTATTGCTGGGGTATCTATTCTAAGGTAAGGAATCTATCACTACGTGTTTCTTTCAGATGAACAAGTTACTTACCTTCGGTAACGATATATCTGTAAGAAACATTAGTAGTGATAGATTCCTTATTGCCCCACCCATCCTCCCCGTTCTGCTAACTGATTTCTAGGGTTAAGGTCATCCCTTTCCGGGCCCTAGTTTCAAGGCACCAGTGGTCAGTATCTTGCATTGCTCTGCGTTCCTGGCGCAGAAAGTCGTGTACAGAACTGACGTCAGCGCGCGAGGGCGCGTCTAAGTAGCTGCCGCAACGTCATCTCGGCGACCAGGACGCCAACGACGGACGCAGAGACGCACAACGCCACCTTCCAACGCGCAGGGGTACTGCTGACGAAAACTTTCCGGATCCAGTCTGACGCCTGGGGGTAATTCTAAGGTAACGAATCTATCACTACTAATGTTTCTTACAGATATATCGTTACCCAAGGTAAGTAACTTGTTCTTTAGCAAAGGCCCAGTGATTGTTTCTTCTTGAGCATCACCACTTGGCTTAACGCAGGGAGTGGGGAGGTAGAAACCGTGGTCTCCTTTGTTGTGCAGAAATAATCATCCAGGCCAGCCCCGCTCCTTTGTCTCTCTCAGGTGTACTACGTCCGATGGCTGGAAGGTTACGTACAGGCTAAGAGTGCTCTAGTTTGAGACATGATACTAAGCGGAGTATCTAAGGAATTTGAGATCCCGGGCTGGTGTTGTTGGTGAAGGGATATCACTAGAAGGTTGGCATGGAGCTGCTGGAGAACCATTTGCCTAGTGGTATATTCCTTTATGTGGTATTCCTTTGGTGTAATAAAATACTTCTCATTAAGAAAAGATAAACACTGTATTGTACATTCCTTATTGCACAGTCGTTGATAGTTAATCTGAGTCTCCACCTCGCCCTCACAACCTCCCTGAGAAGATTTAGACGGATCCTCCAACTACCTGGTGGTCAGAAGCTGAATTTTAGTTTTCGGTTTGTCATGCTGTAGTAGGATAGACCCCGAGATAGCAGTAGTAATGTGGAAATGTACCTTTTTAGGGGTACACTGGTGCAGGGTCACCCTTTTGCCCACGGGTTCAAAAACCAACAAAATAGAGATCAACACTGAAGTTGGAATTCAAAATAACAATTTTATTAACTTCTCATGAGTGGAACCACGTCCAACAACACTCTCAAGTGTTGCAGGAGGTGGCACACTGGCTTAACAAACCAGTGTCCTTTTATACAGACTTTGTTGCAACGTAAGCACATAACAGAAAAAGGAACAAGTTTAAACATAGGAATAACTATCGGCAAACAAGGGCAGATGAATAACCACTTGGTCAGCAAAGTGGGAGGGAGGAGCAGAAATGCTTATGGCAGTGGTAAATGTTCGACAGTTACATTCAAGACCAGGTACACTGGCAGCTTACGAAACCCGCAGCACATACATTGTTTTAGCTGAGTCAGGAAGTCACTAAAATAGACAGCACAGGCAGGGAAGAAGACGAGGAGCAGAGAACGAAAGAATTACAAAGCTAACAAATGGACACCACAGCCAAAATGACTGTAGCTTATGCTAACGTAAAATATTACACATTTCCACAGACGACCCTTTTAGCATAAGCTGAAGACATTTTCTTATGCTTTAAAAGGGGTACGATAATCATCATGGGTGTCTATTAACATTAGCTCATTAATTTCCTGTTCCATTGCTAAATGATCATTTACATTTTGGACCTTCGTTTTTGATGGCAAACAAGTAGTACAAGTAGAAATACAGAGGGAACAGAACATTGGCCCACATTGAATACACAAACAGCAAGAAAAGAGAATCGCAATAATAAAAATGAGGCCGACAATATTTTCAAACCCCATACAGTAAATATGTTCCAGAACCATCCAGTCCAAGTCCATGTTCCTGAGTCTTGATGGATCTCAGTAGCTGTTTTGTGTAGTTTGGAAATAGCCAACAGCACATGTCTGATGCAATGTCTAAATAAAAACATTATCTTGATAGACCTTCCGGTGTTCTTCTTTATGAGGGCTAGAGTACCAATGATATGTTCAGGGGGGGGGGGGGCGGAGTAGTACTTATCAAAGTGTGCACAAGATATTTTTCTTGCAGAAAAAACAGTATTCCAAATACGAATATTAAAGCAAGCACAATAATTGTCACAAAAACAATCTTTGTTTTGGGGGACCAGGAGGACCAAACGGGGCCATGGGAATTAGGACGAGGAGCCGCAAAGGGCTGCTCCTCCTCAAAAATGGGACGACCAAAGGGGTACATTGCTAACAAAAAAAAAATACTTGGGGAATTGAAGCCACTGTACAACCAGCCAGAGGGGAGTCTTCTCCCTGTGTCCGTCTGAGCCTCACAGGCAGGCTCTTATCGTTCATCAAGTATTGACTCTCCCACGGTGGAGCTGCACAACTTGCAACCCAGAAAAACAATCGCGGCCCAGGCTTAAGGAAAAAGTCTTTCTTTCAGGATAGGGCAATCACCCTCAATGATCCTGTCCAGTGTCTCAGGCAGTACACCAGTATTTTTCACTCAAATCTAACAGGCACCAGAGACACAGCACCTGTACCCTAAACTCTAGTCCTTCCCTAACTCCTGTGTTGCCCTGCTGGCGCACTGCTCTTTCGTCGGGGCCGCAGATTGTACCTAGTGTGCCCAGGCACCTCCTTATCAGCAAACAAAGGTGCAGACTTGCATTCACTTGGGGACCGGGACTCAGAGGCCTGATGCACAGAAACTGGAGTATCTGAAGCAACCCTTGTTTCAGAGGGGGTCCCCTCAGGCAAAACCTCCTTGCTCTTGTTATCGGTCTGTGCCTCTCTTAGCTAGGCATCAAAAAAAAAGGAACAAAGCAAGGAATCAGCTCTCCGTCCTGATTTGTGACCCCGTCTTTCACCCAAGAATTATCCGACAGTGGCAGGGGTACACGTTTCTTCCGGCCTTCCACCTTCACCGCTGTTATAGTGGCCAGCAACACCTGGGTTGGGTCCCTTTTCCTCGGCTCCAAATTAGACTTGCGCTTAGTCCCCTGGTTGGATCTGATATCCTGGCCCCTCTGGCAATGGTTGTAGGGCAGCAGATATCTGTTAGTGAACAGAACGGAAATCTTTAGACACAGCATACAAATAATCAATCAAAAGAGGATATTCAATTTCAGAAATGCTCCTATATTATTCATCTGAAGAACCTAAAAAAAAAGGAATTTCAAAACAACTATTCTTTTTAACAAACTTGTACTTAATAAGTCATAGAAATCACGATACAGCTTCTACTTTATGAACCTTCACTATTGTGCAAAACTGCAGACACCTCTAAAATTATTTTCCTTGCATAAGAACAACCATGTTTTGCGCTTATGACCATGCTCTCATATTATAGGTGTAGCGGGAAACTCTAAAACTGTGAATGTAACAGAGATCCATATTACATGAATAACTGATAAATTAAACATAACCTAGTAGGTACATGAATTTTCCAGCAGAACTTGTTTGTGGCAGACAAGAAAACAAGCAAAGAACATTTTGTTCTTAAAAATGTGTGCTAAGGGCATATGGGCATCTTTCCTAGCATTGTGAACCATATGCATCATACTTTTCACGATCTGGGCCATGTAACATCATATTCAGGGGAGAAACCTATTCACCAGCTCTAGCAAGGGCTGTCAGCTCGATTACATAGACTAACTGACAAGGGACTCGTGATGCCTCTGCGACTTATGTAGTGCTGCAATAACATAAACAATAATGGTGTTGCCACCTGGGAATTTGGAACAAAAACCACCAACATATAGTTCCCCTTAAAGGTCAAATAAGGGAACATCAGTCTATTCTACCCATCCTTTCATCCTTATCCAATTCCAATTTCATCAGTTTACAGAAAGGAGGGGTAGTAACATGGCGTATTTATTTATTCATTTTGTTAATTCTAACAATTTGTTCAAACAGTATTACTTAATAGCCAATTAGACGTGCACTGGTGAGGTGCTTTGTCCCTATTTATTCAAGAACATATTCACAGCATCCTGTGAAATGAATGACTAAAGCGAGTCCAGCCGATTGTCTCATGGCCATTCCTAGACAGCTCAGGCAGGAGGGAGGGAGGGAGGGAGAGAGAGAGAGAGAGAGAGAGAGAGAGAGAGTACACAACAACAAGCTGCCCTGCGTACTTTCCACGCAGAATAGCTCACAATAATACACATAATAGGCACATAAACCAAGAAAAAAGGACACAATAATACATATACCAAGCACAAAAACCAAAAACACAGTGTGTTACTTAATTTTGCTTACCCTTAATTTGCCCAGGAGCTAGTCTCCTACCCCCTTCGACAGTAGGTAACCTAAGCAGGTGACCTCCTGTCGACAATACTTACCCCCTTTGGCAGCTGGGCACAGACAGACTTGTAGGAGGTAAATAGCTAGGGGAAACCACACCAAGGAGGCCATGTCCAATACTATTGGACTGTACCACTTTGTAAATTTTGCTGTACAAGCACATTGAGCTAACTAGAAAACATTAATCCAATGACCAACTACCAATTCCTTTAGCTATTGTGCTGTTTAACATGATGGCGCATTAATGCAAACTTTATTTTATTGCCTCCTCATCTGGCCCTGGCACAGCAACCTTAAATTGAAACCATTATTCTGTATGCATGGCAGAGCTACTCTCTGTGTCAGAAGCTGCACATGGCCCACAGACGCTGCTGCCCCTCCTTCTCTCTTATGGCTTCATAGAACCTGCCTGGTCTTTTGCCAAAAATAATAAGCAGAGCCTCCCCTCTCTCTCTACGCTCTGGCCCCCTCCTTCGGAATGTCTTCCAAGGTCGAAGTGCCAGAGCAAGCCTGCCAGAAACAAACCCTCCTTCGTCCGCTCTGGTCTCTCCCCCCTTCTTTTTCATAGAGGGGGAGAGCACATTCCTACATGCACTTTTAAAATACGTGTCTTTTTAAGCACAGAGATAAACAGCACTGTTTAATTTAAACGCGCATTCTTCTTTACATTTTTCAAAAGTTGCACTTTTCCTATGTCAAAACGAATGTACATTGTTACTAGTATTTCTGATCAAACCATATTTTTATTTATGTTTTGTTATTTATTCATTCTTCAAAATTTAAAGTATAATTCTTCCAATGGCATCTGCAGAACACAATGACGACAACAAACCAAATTGAGCTCATTCCAGACATTTTCAAGAAGGGCCACACACTCATAGCACACAACACAGCTTGCTGAGGCAAGCCATCCTTACACAAAGAGCACAGTCGCTACTCACTCAAACAAGTACTTCACAAGCATCACCACCGGTGTCAGTCCACAAATCTCATAGACACTCAAACACACAATCAAACCATAAATCAACACCAGGACAAAAACAAAAGGCAGCCCACAGACTGCACTCAAACCAAACCAATTGTAAATCATATTTACAAACAAAAGAGCTCTCAAAAGCAGTCCAGAGACTGCACCAAGACAAGTAAACAGCCCAGAGACTGTTCCATGTTCAAGAAGACAGGCTCTAGCCCCAGACCTTTTCCAAAATACGCCTATTACCAGTTGGTCTGGCAGAGTGTTCGCAAACACTCTGTGTCTTTACCAAATCATACTTATTCCAGAAGGCATGCCTATGACAGGGGTCCGCAGACCCACCCAAAACAAGATAGGGTAAAACCCCCAAGCCTTTGCAAGAAGAGACCAAATTACCAATTGGCCTGGCGGAACACTGAAGAGCGCTCCGTATCACCACTTACGAATTTTACTAAATGCAGGCATGTTCTTCCAAGTATACCCATTCAAACAAATATCATAAGGAGAAAAATCCCCACATTACCTGCCTTCACTTTTTGCAAAAAATGAATAAAATACCAAACCAAAATCTTGGCCAAGCAAATCAAAAGTGCCACTTCAGTGACCTTACCAAACAGAAGTCTTCAACTCCCACCTGCTGATCTCTGGTCGACCTAATGGTCACTGCAAAAAATACGCCAAAGAAAACCCCAGTTGAGACCGGCCATCACCTGGAGGGTCAAATCGGGAAAACCGGAAAATTCACGTCGGCCTGCAAAGACAAAGGTCTCCTCGTGCAGTGCGCTTCCTCAGTAAGATTTCAATTTTCCATCAAGACCACTCCTTCGGACGGCCGCGTCTCCAATGGGGCCCCACGAGTCGGGCGCCAATTGTGGAAATGTACCTTTTTAGGGGTACACTGGTGCAGGGTCACCCTTTTGTCCACAGGTTCAAAATCCAACAAAATAGAGATCAACACTGAAGCTGGAATTCAAAATAACAATTTTATTAACTTCTCATGAGTGGAACCACGTCCAACAACACTCTCAAGTGTTGCAGGAGGTGGCACACTGGCTTAACAAACCAGTGTCCTTTTATACAGACTTTGTTGCAACGTAAGCACATAACAGAAAAAGGAACAAGTTTAAACATAGGAATAACTATCGGCAAACAAGGGCAGATGAATAACCACTTGGTCAGCAAAGTGGGAGGGAGGAGCAGAAATGCTTATGGCAGTGGTAAATGGTCGACAGTTACATTCAAGACCAGGTGCACTGGCAGCTTACGAAACCCGCAGCACATACATTGTTTTAGCTGAGTCAGGAAGTCACTAAAATAGACAGCACAGGCAGGGAAAAAGACGAGGAGCAGAGAACGAAAGAATTACAAAGCTAACAAATGGACACCACAGCCAAAATGACTGTAGCTTATGCTAACGTAAAATATTACACATTTCCACAGTAAAAGATCTCAAAAATCATGGTTTGGGCCCAGTAGCCCCTGCTTGTCCCGGTGTAGGAAGCTGGCTCTCTATATACTATACCAAAGTAAGGTATAGTGTGCACAGAGTCCAGGGGATCCCAGGGGTATAGCAGAGGGTAAGCTAGATAATCACTAACAGCTCTCTTTGTGGTAGTGTGGTCGAGCAGTTAGGCTTATCAGAAGGGGGTGTTAAGCATTTATTGTATTCACGCAATCAAGACTGAAGGCACACACTCAGAGACAGAATCCAGACCAATTAGGTAAGTCTAAAAAAGTATACTTATGTTTTATTGCTAGAACCAAGCAGGACTTGGCACAGTTAGGTAAAATATACTTTAAATGCAAAACTTTACAAGGAAATGCAGTTGTGAATAGAATTGCAATCGTTACAGGTTTATATTTGCTTTTAAAACAGTTTAAATTACATAGAAATTACTTTTGGTTGCTTTTGTGTTTCTTTTGGATTACATCGACTACTTGTGGTGATTGGCCAAGATATCACACTGTGAATCCTACAATTCAAAGATAAGTAAGACACTTTTTGATTTGAAGCACAGTTACTTTTCTTCCATACAAAAACAGTTCAACAAAACATTTTAGGAACAAAAACTTGTAACATTGGTTCCTATGGGGAAAAGAAGGTTATTGGTTTGCAGGTAAGTAAACGACCTGCAAGAATAGTTTTTGGGGGTTAGTACCAAGCTTCCGTGAGGCACTCAAATTGCACCATCAGCGGCGCTAGGGCGGCTGGTTGCAGAGTGCAGGGGCCCCATGTTAGCCAATGAGGCTAAAGGGGCCTTCGGTCAGAGGCTGCTTACGAGCAGGCTACTAGAGTGTGGAAGCAAAGCTCCTGGGGTTAGGATCAGCACTGCAGGGGCCAACAATCAGCACAGAAGCGACCCCACCAGCAGCACTGAGGCGGCCGGATGCAGAGTGCCATGATGGCATCGGGAGCCCTGTGGTTTGCAATGGAGATCTCCGGTTTGAAGAAAAGGCTGCAGGCGAGGGCAAGGAGGTTTCCTGAAGGCGACCACTGGCAGGAGAGGTAAGTTGGGTTCTTGGGGATACCTGGACACCGTTGGGTGGGCTGCCCAAGGTCGTGGGGCGTCGAGTGCAGGGGTGTCTTTAGGCATCAGATCTTCGGTCGCTGTCAGGGGGACCCTTCAGGTTGAGGCAGGTTGAGGCTGCAGGCGTCGGTCTAGAGCTCGAGTAGGTCAGGGATCACCAGATCCCAGGTCAGGATCGCTGGGGAGACCTCCTCGTGGTGTTGGGCCACTCGAACTCAGGCCTTGGGCATCAGGTGCAGAGAAGTGCAGAGCCGCTTGGATCTGGGTTCTGAATTTGAAGTCTTTTTTGAGCAAATCCGGTGCTCACGGGAGACAGAGTCTTATAGATGAGTGCAGGGCAGGTCCTGCGGGTTCTGGGGGGCTGCTGGACACGCCGGTGTTTCTCTGTAAGCAGGTCGGAGTCCGGACAGGCTGGTAGGGCTGGGGCCTAAGCAGTTGGTGTCCTATTCTTCCTGGGTCAGCACAGCTCTTTGGTTCTTCTTCTTTCTTCCTCGAGTCTGAGGAGGCAAGATTCATGGTTGCCCCTAAATAGTAAATTTAGGGGTATTCCAGGAGTGTGCCGGTCGAGACCAATAGGTCCCTTGCTTGGGGTGAGAACACCCCCTTTTATGCAACCCTCCAGTGGGAGGGGGGGCATGAGCCTGCCTATTTGGCTGTGTCCCCTTATCTTCAAGATGGAGGGGACTGAGATGTGTGCTTCACCTTGCCTCCCCTATCTGAGGGGTGGGGTTGGCAAAGGGGGACACACCTCTCTTCCTCACTTGGTTTTCCCACCGATACTCCCGCCCAAAGTGGGGGTCAGAACCAGTAGAAGCCAGTTGTTGGGGGCAACAAAAGGCAGAGTCAGCTCACAAAGGGGACAGGCCTTTGAAGCTTCCTCTTTGTGGACCCAATCTATCCTGAGGGAGGAGGTTTAATACCTCTGCCCAAGATGGGCTTTGTTTCTGGTACCAGAGAGTGGAGGCTCACTACCCAGGGGTCCAGGAACCTGTCTGGTGGTGGCAAATGGCAGGCGGCCATTCAGGAACCACACCAGGGCTGGTCGTTTTTCAGGGGGCATCTCTAAGATGCCCTCTGAGTGCATCTTACATTAAATCCCACACTGGTATCAGTGTGGGTTTAATGTGCTAAGAAGTTTTCTACCAAAGTTCCCAGGTTTCAGTAACGCCATTATGGAGCTGTGGAGTTCGTAATGAGCAACTCTCAGACCATATACTCTTTATGGCTTTACGGCACTTGAAATGTCTAAGAATTGACTTAGACACTGTAGGGGTACAGTGCTCATCCTACTGTACCCTCATCTGTGGTCTACTGCACCCTGCTAGAGGGGTGGCTTACCTAGGCCACAGGCAGTGGATTGCTGGCATGGCACACAGGGATGTGTGCCATGTCGACTCTTCACATTCTCTGACCCAGAATCACGCAGCCTGCAGTGGCAGTGTGTGGGTGTTAAGGTGCAGGGCCTCTAAGGGTTTTTTGAGAAGACAAGGGTACCCCAATATGTGAACCTGGGGTGGCGAGATATCTAGGAAACAGTGGTTCAGGTGTGGCCTAAATGGTCCAAAGCGAGAAAGTGACCCAGCAGGGAACACTTGGTTCTAAGATTTTGAAATTAATTCATGAGGGAGCAAAGGAAAGATCAGAGGAAGGTCATGTAGGTCAGATAAATGATAGACATTTATTTTACAATTTTTTGTATAGTATTCAGGTGCTCACATACATTTAGGTGAAAGGAAGCGTGACATGCAGGGTGATAGTGAGGTTTAAAAAGGCATCGCATTGACAACAGTATAATGAGCTCCACAGTTATTTTACAATGAGTAATAGGAGTTCATGTTGTATGGTGGTCGACGGCGTTTCGAACCCAATAAGTGGGGTTCATCTTCAGGACAAGGGTGAGCAAGCTGAATCTAAAATAAGAGGTAGTGGAATGGGAAATATAATTAATTTAAGGACCTTGTGTATGCAAACAATCAATTTAATGCATTGATTGGGGCTCCCTATTATGCAACTAATCAGCATAAACCATGCATTTGGTAGAGGCAGCAAGGTAAAGCACAATTAATGTGAAATAAAATTAACAGTTACGAATAGCGCGCGTTATGATACATAATGGCTCCCTGTACAACTGAGTTGGTGCTATGAGACATTAAGTTAGTCAAGGAGGTGAGAGTAGAAAGTTACTGCAGCTGTTATTTAACATGGTCCCTAGCCCATTATAAACTGGAGGCACCATGGAAAAGGGAGACTGGTGCATTGATAGCAAGGCGCTTAATGCTAAGGAAAGGGTTTTGGACTTACTAGAAGAAAGGAAAATCATCCTAGGCCCATTCGTCTGTTAATGATGTGGGCAGCTGGTACTGATCTAATCAGTGAGAAGAGACAGTAATTAGATTAGAGCACAAACTTGAATCTAAGCACAGGCTTGAATCTATTAAAGTAACAGCTTAGTGTTTAGCAAAAGGTTACAGGAGTGAACATACTTTTAAAATGAGCTGAAGGCGTGAATTAATGGCGCCAAAGAACTGAGTGGGAATGTCTGTCCAGGACTCTTGTTTGCCTGAAGAAAAGGAGAAAATTAATGGGGTCTTGCATTTGACAGTGAGCGTGGGGGCTGGAGCAAGAAATCAAGGGAACACTTACTTATTTGGAGGGAACCCGGGATGGAAAGGCAGCTGGCCGGGATGATTGGTTTTGTATTCTAAGGCAAGAAGGGCACAGGGTAGTTTTTAAAAAATAAAGGCTTACAAGTTGGTGAAATTATTACATGGCCATAGCGTGCTGAAACCACTTACTTTTAGAAAACGAACTGCAGGGCCTTTAAATGGGAGCCTGGAGCTGTGCAGACGGGAGCGTCCTGCTTCTGCCTTTGCCTCAGCATTCGATGCCAGCAAAGGCAGAAGCAGCATGCTCCCGTCTGCACAGCTCCAGGCTCCCATTTAAAGGCCCTGCAGTTCGTTTTCTAAAAGTAAGTGGTTTCAGCACGCTATGGCCATGTAATAATTTCACCAACTTGTAAGCCTTTATTTTTAAAAACTACCCTGTGCCCTTCTTGCCTTAGAATACAAAACCAATCATCCCGGCCAGCTGCCTTTCCATCCCGGGTTCCCTCCAAATAAGTAAGTGTTCCCTTGATTTCTTGCTCCAGCCCCCACGCTCACTGTCAAATGCAAGACCCCATTAATTTTCTCCTTTTCTTCAGGCAAACACGAGTCCTGGACAGACATTCCCACTCAGTTCTTTGGCGCCATTAATTCACGCCTTCAGCTCATTTTAAAAGTATGTTCACTCCTGTAACCTTTTGCTAAACACTAAGGGGCCCATTACGATACCCGGCGTAAAAAATTCCGCCAGGCATGGAAGCGGCAAAAATCCGCCCGCACACACCGCCTGAACACCGACCACGCCATTACGATTACACAAACCGAAAACCGCCATCGGCGGAAAAACACACAAAATACCGCCCGCCATCGTCCGAGTCGGAGTCAAACCGCCCGCCACGTACGGAAACACGCACGACAACACAAAACCGCCCGCCCACACGGCCGACACACCGCACGTAAAATTACGATCGCACCGCCATGAGCGCGGAAAAACCACAAATATACCGCCCGCCAGCGCAAACAACGCCGATGAGAATCGACACGGCAGAAGCCATGGCGCCAACGTACCTGCACAGAAACCATCCGCACACAAAACCAATAGCACACAACATGGCCAACAAGTCCACACAGCAAGGCACGCACAAATATACAAGCACAGTACACATCCCGAAAACACCCCCCCGGACAAACAAAAAATACAAAGGCCAGAACCCCAGACACAACACACCTGAAAACAACAGACCATGAGGACACACCCACATAGGTGAGTACAAAAGCAGCACTCCCACAGACCACAACCCCTTGCTACACTGCAAACCAGAGAGGAGAGGAGAGGACACAGTGACACAGCAAGGACAGCAGCACACCACAGAAACGCACACATCACTGCCACCACCACCACCACCACCACCACCAAACACCTGCACCACAAACCCCCTGCACATTACACAACACACACCGCACCAGCACCACAAACACCATGGCACCACAAAGGATGCCCAAGTTCACGCCCATGGAGCTGACGGTCATGGTCGACGAGATCATCAAGGTGTACCCACAAATCTATGGGAACATGGTCCAGCACACACCACTAGCCACCAGAAACAGAATGTGGAACCGGATCGTAGACCAGGTCAATGCAGTCGGGACCCTGCCCAGGAACAGAGTCGAGATTAACAAACGTTGGAATGACGTCAAGAGCCTGGTCAAGAAGAAGGAGGGCAAAAACAGAGAGCTGGCTGCCGTCACTGGCGGAGGGAATCCCGCGCTCTTTAAGACCTTCAAAGCGTGGGAGGAGAAGGTGCGAGTCGTAATACATCCGGAGATCCTCGCCGGATTAGCAGGGGGAGTGGAGGCTGGTAAGTACAAACTAATGTATACCAGCACACCGCTATGTACTCACATGCGCAACTACCATGCCACAGCTCCCAGGGACAAACACCCCCATGTCCAGCACACAATACACAACACATCACACACACATGCAACAGACACTACCACACACAGCCCAAACCGAACAACTGTAAGATGCGTGGGGACATGTGTACACTCAGCCAGCCACGTAACCACCAACAGGTCCCCAAATATGCCAGAAGCGCCACAACGAGCACCCACCACACCCATGTGTCCGCCACAGCTGCACTAACCGACAAGTAACAGGTAAGTGGCAGGAACACAAAGTGCAGTGGGTGGGAGGGTGGACAGCCCAAGTACAACACACACCAGGCCCCAGTCCCACAGCACAGCAAGGAGGAGCATCCCCCACACCCCACAGCCACGTGTCAGCCACCGCAGTGCACAACGACAGCCGAAGGCAGACATCACGGTCCACAGCAATCGGTGTCAGTGGGTGTCCAGCCACCCCCACGACCCACAACACCCCCCACCCCCACAGACCTGCAACATGGAGCACCCCCCGCTTAGAGCCATGTGGCATCCAGTACAGTGCACGCACGAACAACTTGCAGGTGGGAAACTGGACAGGGCTGGATTACTGGAGGCATGAGGACCATTACACGACCAACACATGGGACATGTCACGTAGCAGACGAACACGCAGCACCGCCCACCGTCACGAACAAGTGAACAATGTGCACACGGACATGAACAACAGACTCACACCCCACATGACCCATCACAGACATAGCAACACCCAAGGAGCCACGTCTGCATGCACAAGCCACACTGAATATAGTCCCACACGGCAGCCACTGTGCAACTCATCACACA
The DNA here is from genome assembly GCA_963921515.1 of Calotriton arnoldi. NCBI lineage: Eukaryota > Metazoa > Chordata > Amphibia > Caudata > Salamandridae > Calotriton > Calotriton arnoldi. Next base: position 1,598,510 of record CAWUFW010002278.1, on the reverse strand, counting down.
CAACCGAAACACCATTGAAGTCCTGTCCATGTAGCCCCTACTGCCTGTCAACCACACACCCCACAACTACGCCTATGTAAGACAAACAACACTAGACGCAACAGAGCGGAACAACAGAAATGCACACGAACACCACTGAACCCATCAAATTCACAGACACACCATGCACATACAACATACCATCCATCCCATCCGTCAGCCCCAGTCTCATGAAAGGCATGTCATCCGCACAGCTGCCACACATACAGCAGTCACGCTAAGACACATGCCCATGACCAACCATGTGCCAGAAGTCAATTAAGCGCACGACACACTGTGAGCAACAACACACAACATGGGCCACACCCCCCCGAGCACTGCAGTGATGCACATGGCACAGGGCAGCACGCACACCAAGGAGATGGGACAACTGCAATACGTTGGCTGGCACACAACTATCACTCACTCATAACGATGCGTCCAATGCCATGTCCAGTAATCACAACAGACAGCAAATATGCAGGCCATGTCAAGCATGCACACACCTCAAACCATGCACTGTCATGCTGCCACAACACATGTCACGTTCGGCACCCATGGCTCACAGCATGTACCCCAAAAGCATATCCCCTCCCAAATGCGAATCTGGGGCATGGCCCCCATGTTGCCATATGCGTTCCTAAGCGTTCCATTTGAACCCCAAAGCATATCCCCTCCCAAATGCGAATCTGGGGCATGGCCCCCATGTTGCCATATGCGTTCCTAAGCGTTCCATTTGAACCCCAAAAGCATATCCCCTCCCAAATGCGAATCTGGGGCATGGCCCCCATGTTGCCATATGCGTTCCTAAGCGTTCCATTTGAACCCCAAAAGCATATCCCCTCCCAAATGCGAATCTGGGGCATGGCCCCCATGTTGCCATATGCGTTCCTAAGCGTTCCATGTGAACCCCAAAAGCAAAGTACAAACCAGACCCAGGATGGGCCAGGAGCCCGCATACACCAGAGTCACAATGAGTAGGGGCACAGCAACACACCCATCGGCATGGCCAATCCGTCCCATGCCACATGTGCACAGCACACAGTCCCATTGCCTAGCACACACAACTACAGATGCCACAGCCACACACTCGCCTCCGGGAAACCCATGTACGAGATTGCACGAACTGCCAATGTCAGACGACAAATACATACTTCGCCAGGTGCAACACAATAACAAATCTCATTCTCTCCACAGGTGACGAACTGCCGGATGCTGGGGATGGAGACAGCAGCCAGCACAGCCAGCCCACAAGCCCCCAACGAGGACACACGGATCTGGAGGATCTGTCATCCTCTTCGGACACGGACCACCAAGCAGGCCCATCTGGCGTGGCAGGGCCCAGCCGCTCCCCAGGACCCCTCCTACCCACCAACCCATCATCCAGGGATGCTGAACAGTCCCAGCCCCCTGCTGCCACTGTCGTTGCGGCCACACCCACGGTCATTGCGGCCACTACCACTGCCGCAACCGCCACCATCGCCGCACCGACCACCACCGCCACCACCACCACCACCACGTCTTCGCTGGCACCAGCCCCAGCGCAGGTGGTGGCCCGGCCGACTGGATCCACCCTGGGAGCCACAGCGAGGACCGTGGTGTGCAATGTGGCTAGTGGGCAGGCCGGTGGCAGCAGGACTGGTAGGAGGAGCAGGGTCAGGGAAACGCCAGCCTCCCCTGGGAGCCATGCCCTGCCTCAAATGGCCAGAGTCCTTGGGGCCTATGAAGAGGCCCAAGGACAATGGGCCAGGTCTGCTACAGACACGCGGGAGGTGCTGGGGGTGCTGAGGTCCATGGACGCCCATATGGGCCAATTCGTGTCCCGTATGGACCAACTCGTGGACCTCATGGGCCAGCTGGTGGTGGCGGTGGGGTCACAGGCAAGGCCAGCAACACCACCTCCGCCACCACCTGCTAGGGCGCAGGGTCGGGCAGCAGTGTCCACTTCCCCTGCGTCCACAGCCATTGAGCACACCTCACCCACCACCAGCAGGTCGCCACCACACACCCCCTCCCAAACGTGGAAGGGGCCGTCCGAAGAGGAAACAGATCTCCCGGGAGGACTTCGCACGCTCCAGTCGCAAGTGAGGCAGCCAGCCAGCCTTCCGCCAGCCTTCCTTGACCAGCCACTGCATTGACTTGCTCTACGATCCCACTCCACACAGCCATCTGGATGGCATGTGTGTGTTGGACTATGGACATAGAACCAGTGGGTACACCCTGAGCTTCACGCAGCCATGACCGACAGCTCATTGTCACTGCACGCACCACTTTTGTCATCACCTTACACACAATCACATGTCACAGTTTGTAATAAATGCACCTTTTTCACTAACTGCTGTTTGTGCCCTGTGTTTTATTTGTACGGAATACAACGGCCACCTTGGGCGGAAAGGCACCTGATGCGTGGCATGGCAATGGAATCCGGAGGGCCTGTAGGGACCTAGGGGTGGGAGACAGAACAGGAGCACATTCAATGAGTGTGTCACACACCCATCACACAGTACATGTCAACAACTACAAGCAATGTACACACATCGCACAGAGCAATAGGGCACAATGCCACAGTCACCAACAGTGGCATACTACCCTGGCCATGGAGCGTTGACACACTGCACGCAGTGAACATACGGCCACCCTGACACAGCACACACACACCTGCACAGATACAGACACATCATCCGTCGTACATGGACACTCACCGTCAAGTAAGTAGCGGGCGATGAGCTGCTGGCGCACATTCCCAGCTTCCTCCTCTCCGCTGTCCACCTCACTCGAGCTGTCCTGGTCTGCGGGCTGGGGCCCTGGTTGATCTCCGTCATCCACAATGAGGGGGATCTGCTTCCGAATGGCCAGATTGTGCAGCATGCAGCACGCCACCACTATCTGGCACAACTTCTGTGGGGAGTACGCCAGTGCACCCCCGGTGCGGTCCAGGCACCTGAACCTGGACTTGAGGAGGCCAAAGGTACGCTCGACCACACGTCTGGTCCTCCCATGTGCCTCATTGTATCGATCGTCTGCTGGGGTGCGAGGATTCCTCAATGGACTGAGCAGCCATGCCCCATTCGGATACGCAGAGTCACCTGGGTGTGAGGGACACAGAGAACCGTTGCTATTCCAACTGGACAGGGGACAGCATCGCACAACCAGCACGCTACACCACTCCACATACTCACCGACAATACAGCCACGATCCTGTTGCAGATTGGCCATCAGTCGTGGCAAGATGCTGTTGCGCATTATGTGTGCGTCATGGGCCGAGCCTGGGAACTTTGCACACACGTGGGTGATCACCATGTCCGCAAGGCACACCACTTGCACATTCAGGGAGTGCGTGTGCTTCCTGTTGCGGTACAGGTGCTCAGTGGCCTGTGGTGGAACAAGGCCAACATGTGTGCAGTCAATGGCTCCCACGACGTGTGGGATTCTGCCAAGGGCATAGAATGCACCCTTCACTGCCGCCAATTCACGAGCCCTGGGGAATCTGATGTACCTGTTCCGGTACAGCATCATGGCTGCCAGTACATCCCTCAGCACCTTGCTGAACATGGGCTGGGACATCCCTCCTCCACTGCCCACTGTGTGCTGGAATGACCCAGTGGCGAAGAAATGCATGGCGGCCATCACCTTAGCCGTGGGGGTGACAGCAGTCGGATACACCCTGCGGGGACGGAGATGGGGCTCTAACATGGCACACAGTCGATGCAGGGTTGGCCTGTCCAGCCGAAACTTCCTTATGACCTCAGTATCCTCCATGTCCGCCAGCAATTGGTATGGGCGGTCAATGTTCGGTCTCCGCCTGGGTTAAATGGCAGAGGACACATGTCAAAGCAACACGGCACATAGCAATTTCGCATACACATCACTGACATGACTGAGCAAGCACATGAGCCACAGCCCAGCTGTCAAGCTGGGACGGCACGGCCACAATACACTTACACAGGTCTCCCAACAATGGCAATGGCAAGTGAGACATACCACTGCCATGTGCATGCACATGGGGATCTAGGCCCCAATGACTTGCGGGGCGTGCTGATGGGGACTGACTGCATATTCGTCAAGCGGCAACGCCACGGCAACATGAGTGTCTGCTGAGCATGGAACTGCTTCCGAGGCTGGATGAGTATGGCACACGACGACGACGATGTGGGCACGAGCTGAGCGGCCAATACAAGTGGGACCTGTGGCACGAGGGGATATGAGACAGTAGTAGGTGTCAGCACTGTACCCTATGTACAGCACTGTACGGATCACAGCTCCCGAAACATTGACTGGTGTCCACATTGACAGCCCCATGCCAAGACGGCTGTGTGCTTGCAGTCACACGTCACAGGTGAGAGGTTACATTGCACGTGCCAGGTGGCAGACGTACATAGTGGGAGCTGGCATGTGTGTGCATGTGTCTCCTGTTCAGGATCCACCAGATGGGCGCTGACTCTGTACTGACCATTGGACACAGCATGTTCCGTGGAAGGCTTGTGTGTGTGGGATGGTGGCACTGGATGTGCCTCCGTTGGGTGGGGGGCCATGCACAGGGCGGGTACGTCGATGATTGCGCATTGTTGGTCACGGTGGGTGCACCAACTAAGATGTGTTGCCCTGTGTTCAATTCCTATGTCCGCATGATGATGGACTGTGGATGTGGGCAGACTACACATTGGTCGATGTGCTGTCTATATGCATGTGCCTTCACACCAGGCACAGCTGCCCCTGCACATTTGACCCCTGCTGGACTCGCTGCTGGGTCTGTGGAGCTGATGCACCTTCTGCGCGTGGGGCGGACAGCTCTCCTCACTTCCCTCATTGCGCATGTCATGTCTTTGCCGCAGGTGACATGGATCATGGAGGGCCCACATGTACGCGTGGGTAGGCTACACATGATTGTTCACTGGTCGCCACCCCCAGTCAGTGTTTCGAATGGGAAGGTTGTCGTGCTGGTGGTATGTTCGATGTGGCGGATGGGCGGGCCTAGGTGCGGGCTTACATTCCGGACATGGGGGGTAGTTGGATTGGCGACTAGTTGCAGTACACACGGGACACGTCTCTTCCTTTCCACATCTGGGTCATCCCTTGTACTAACTGACAGTGATACAGTCATCTTCGCCCCAGCCCTCATGTCCTCCCCTCGCCCCCCAATATGCATGCTCACCTGCGAGGCTAGCGCTTGCACAGGCAGCCCCAAGCTCGCACCAGAGAGGGCAAGGAGTGTATGTGTGGGTCCAGGGTATGATGTGTGGCGGGACGCCGTCCACCTGCGTGGTGCCCCAAATGGAGACCCGGCCTGCATGGACTATGCATCACAGTCTTCGCCTTCCGGATCCGCCACCTGCGACACCCAGTGGCTGTGGCTGCCCTTGCGGCCATGCCGCGTCCGTCTGTGGCTGATGGCCCACACATTCACTCTTTGGCCTCTCTGGGGAGGGCTCGGGGGTGGTGGCGCACGCGCTTGCACTTAGTCGCAATGGCATGTGGCGTGGTTGGTATGATGGGCAATGGATGGGATGGTGCGAGCCACCTCCCGTGACGTCAGTGCTGCTCGTGCTGTGGTGCGTCCCCCTACACTTCCATGTGACTTGTGCCATGCTAGACGTTGAGGTTCTATTGCCTGCGTGATATGACCAGGAGGAGCGCGAGGAGACCTCTCACACACCATGCTCCACTGCCATCCCGTGCCCTGTATCGCCTGTGCGGATTGACTATGTTGGGGTTACACCTGGTCGACTGGGGCTGTGTGTGCCTTGTCAAGGGGCATGGCGGGCGCACAACAGGATCCAGCTTGTCCACAGAGGGTGGGCTGAGGTGCGCCTGGTACCGCTTTGTACGTGTGCCCGGCTGCTGTGCACACACGTGTTCACTCCCCCCGACAGGTGTCCTCTCACAATGCCCAGGGAAGCGGTGGTGTACTGTTCATGACCCCTCCCAACACGGCGTGCTCCAACTTGGCATGTGCGCATCTACCCGTCGCACCCACCCACCTGAGCACTGCGTCCATACGACTTCACACGACACGTGTGTCTTCCACAGTAGTGCTACTCATTTGCGTTGACATCCAATACCAGTGGACTACATGGTCATGTCACGACTGCCGTGTACTTCACATACTCTCATCCTCTCTCATTCGTACTTGTGAAATGAGTCAGCGGAGACAGTTTTGGTTTCAAACATTATATTGAGTCTTCTGTCCTCTGTGATGCAGTATAGTGGACACTACTGGCAGCGGAATACATGTTGAGGATATACTGAGCATGATCACAAATGGGATAGGGTGTGGGGTAACATCTGCTTGGCCAAGGCTGTGCTAATGTACATTTACGTATAGCTGCGGAGCTGCGGACTTTGACACAGACGGTATACATGTAGCCTACCAGACCGCTCGGCATCATGGGCACAGTCCATCTCAGTTCCATGTGACAGGTTTGCTGCGGTTGTTCCTCATGCACGCGTGCATGTGAGATGACATCAGGGCATGTGCTTGCGTGCATGCAGCGGCGTGCCACTTGTTGTTGCACTGTGGTGGTTACTGGACATGTCACAGTCACTGGGGTCGTGTTGTTGTTGTATGCACTTGTCGTCCATGCAAAGGTCCTGGTATGGGATTCCCGGGGCGGGGGTGGGAGGGTGCAGCACCCACAGACTCCAGGCGACCTATTCATGTCCACTGAGCGGTGTGTGTCCATGGGCGCTGGATCCATGTCGTGTCCTGGTTGTTCGTGCAGTTCCGTCCATGTGGGTGCGATACACAGAGCCCATGCCACTGCCTCCCACGATGCATGCGGTGTTCCTGGATGTGATGGGGAACAGTGTGCATGTCCCGGTCATATCCGATGTCATGGCGATGTCGTTGATGGTGTGGTTACAGTTGCCGGTCGTTTGGTATGGCTGTTGTGGTGGTGACTGGCCAGTCCGTGCGGAAGCTGAGCATGGGTGCGGGGTTGGACTTCATAGGTCACTCGGGGAACCTGCGTTGTGGTCCGACGTATTTACAGGTTGTCAGGTATGCGATGCCGTCCAGCAGGGCTTCCATGTCATTGGTGGTGTACATGTTTGCCAGCCAATGAAGCGGATGGTGGCTGTCAAGGTGTTGTTCGTAAGTTGTCCCTTGGAGGACCATGATGGGGCATGCTGGGTGACATTCGATGTAGCTGTTCTCGATGATCCGTCGTGTGGAGGCACAGTGGTCCCATTTCAGTGCGCGTGCGATGTTGGCCACATACGCCATGCCCCCATAGGCAGAGCAGGCCCTGTCGTGTGCGTCCAGAGGGAGGAGTAGTGGTAGCAGGTCCGCCTTCAGACATGCCGGGTTGGAGAGGCATATCTCGACGGGATGCTGGTAGGGACACCTCCGACAGTAGAAGACGGGCATGACGCAGCTGATCAATGTGATGCGGTAAGTCAGTCGGTAACTTACGTTCAGCAGGAACAGGAGATCGCATCCCAATGTATGTATCGTGTTGGTTTTGTACAGCTTGAGCTGTTCGGCGTAGTTGGGTAGGTGTGTTGCGGTTGCCATTTCGCAGCGGTTCGTTGAGGTGGCGTGCTCCGGCTGTGTGTGCAGTCTGCAATGTGCACGCTCCGGGGTTGCTGTGAGCTCTGTGTAGTCGTGGGGAGACAGGACTTGTGTTCTGTTGGCTTGTTTGGAGGACACGGGCCCTCTTCCCACATGCTTCTCAGACAGTTCAAGGTCAGTGCTGTGTGACTCCTTCCAATTAACTTGCATGTGGCCGACATGGGGAGTGTTTTCTTCTTTCTTCCCCGTCTGTTGTGTGCTTCTGTGATATGCGCTATCTGCCCTGTGGTCGGTCTCCTCGGCATGCCTGTGTTGGTCTATTCTTGGACAATGGCTGTATTCACCGGCTTCTGTCGTAGGGCTGTGGTTTCGGAGTTGGAATGGAAGGTCATTCAGTGCTGTCTGCTCTCCCTTGTGTGGGCGGCAGGCTGCCTTTCCGCTCTGCGTTGGGCCTTGTGTGTGGATGTTATTCTTGGGCCACCTGTTGTCGGTCCCCGGGCTCTTTGGTGTTCCGTTTCATGTGTCTTGTTCATATGTGCAGGGTGGTATGGGTTTTTCAGTGTGGTACTGGCGTTCCTCTTCCCGAAGGGACCCTGCTTCTCCTAGTTGGTGTTGCCGCCGCTGTGTGCTTCGCCATGTTTGTTACACTGGGGTGTGTCCTGCTGTTGCGTGACTTCACTGACATGTGTGCGTCGGTTGTGTGGCGTTGGGTGTTGTCCGTGAATTGGGCGTTGGGGACATGTCTGTGGCAGGCCTGTCACGTGTCATGTGCGTTCGGGGTGGGGCTGATGTGTGTGCTGCTTGGTTGTGTCCCTGTGTCTGTGTGCGACGCATGCATGGCGCTGCGGTTGGCCTCTGCGTTGTGCGCATGTGTGGCGGCGTCATCGGCGCTTTGTGGCCGTGACGGGGTGGTTGGTTCCTAGTCCCAGGTGGTGTGTACACATGTGTTCCGCGATGTTAGGATTTGGCCTGTGTGTCATATGTGGATGCAATGGTGGATGTGTAGTGTACACGCGCTGGTGGGGGTTGTCCGCTTTTCCGCCCTTGCACTGTGTGCGCTGTTTGCGTGCACTTGTTGTGTGTGTGCCTACCTGCGTCTCCGCGGTACGTTGCGTCCTTGGTGGTGCATCAGCAGAAGCATGGGAAGGGCCTGCAGTGCTGGATTCATGCCCGGGTGCCGCTTCTTCGTTGTCCGTGCTCTGCGTCCGTGTTACCTCCTCTCTTTCACGTGCGGTGTCTCTTGGCCGTGGGAGCCGTTTGTTTGCGGCATCGTAATTTATGCGCCGGGCGGGACGTGTTTCGTCGGACAGTGTGTGTCAGTTGTGCTGCGCCGCTACGTGAGCGGGCGCACTTTGATGGCGGACGGTGTTGCTGGCTTGCCGGCGGTGTTTGGCCTGCTTTTCGCATCGTAATTGGGCGGGCGTGTGGACTGCTGCGTGCCGGCGGTAACTGGTGGTTTTTGCATCCGCCAGCACGGCGGTTGTGCTTCCGCCCGCCATCGTAATGAGCCCCTAAGCTGTTACTTTAATAGATTCAAGCCTGTGCTTAGATTCAAGTTTGTGCTCTAATCTAATTACTGTCTCTTCTCACTGATTAGATCAGTACCAGCTGCCCACATCATTAACAGACGAATGGGCCTAGGATGATTTTCCTTTCTTCTAGTAAGTCCAAAACCCTTTCCTTAGCATTAAGCGCCTTGCTATCAATGCACCAGTCTCCCTTTTCCATGGTGCCTCCAGTTTATAATGGGCTAGGGACCATGTTAAATAACAGCTGCAGTAACTTTCTACTCTCACCTCCTTGACTAACTTAATGTCTCATAGCACCAACTCAGTTGTACAGGGAGCCATTATGTATCATAACGCGCGCTATTCGTAACTGTTAATTTTATTTCACATTAATTGTGCTTTACCTTGCTGCCTCTACCAAATGCATGGTTTATGCTGATTAGTTGCATAATAGGGAGCCCCAATCAATGCATTAAATTGATTGTTTGCATACACAAGGTCCTTAAATTAATTATATTTCCCATTCCACTACCTCTTATTTTAGATTCAGCTTGCTCACCCTTGTCCTGAAGATGAACCCCACTTATTGGGTTCGAAACGCCGTCGACCACCATACAACATGAACTCCTATTACTCCTTGTAAAATAACTGTGGAGCTCATTATACTGTTGTCAATGCGATGCCTTTTTAAACCTCACTATCACCCTGCATGTCACGCTTCCTTTCACCTAAATGTATGTGAGCACCTGAATACTATACAAAAAATTGTAAAATAAATGTCTATCATTTATCTGACCTACATGACCTTCCTCTGATCTTTCCTTTGCTCCCTCATGAATTAATTTCAAAATCTTAGAACCAAGTGTTCCCTGCTGGGTCACTTTCTCGCTTTGGACCATTTAGGCCACACCTGGGCCTCTAAGGGTGGCACAACAGGTGCTGCAGCCCTTAGAGGCCTTCCCTGGTCACAATGCCCTTGGTACCAATGGTACCTTTTACAAGGGGCTTACCTGTGGCCAGAGATGTGCCAATTGTGAGTACAAAGGTACAGCTTTGGGAAAGAACACTGGCCCTCGGAACATGATTGGCAGGGACCCAGGGCACATCAAGTTAAAGTGCATCAAGTGTAAAAAAAAAGTGGGGGGTAACCATACAAAAAAGGGGCTCTTTACTACACCCAGGCCCCTGAATGGGTTCTTACACTGGCTGAAAAAAGTAAAAAATATTTTTGTAACCATAAGTGTTTTTTCCTGCAAAAGAATCCTCATTATATTATACTGTTCTCCCACAATGGTGAAATAATTGTTTCAATAAATCTCTATTGGAAATGTTCCTTGACCAATGTAGATCCCCTCTAGGTGTGGTGCAGTCGTGAAAGTATTTTTTGGTAAGAAATGGGCGAGATCTTGTCCAAATATTTTATTTAGATATTAAGGTAAGCTCTCTTTTTATTATCCCTAGAGCATTGTTTTTGAAGTGTGAAGAGATGCTACTTTCTTACCTGGTTTTTAGAGATACATTGAAGATGGTAAAGCAGTAGCTGAATTGGTAAGGACTGTAGTAAGCAACAAGAGCAGACTGAATGTCATATATAAATTAAAATATTTGTCAGCTCCATCAGTAATTAACTGATGTTTGAGGTGATGCCAATTAAAAGTCAATTTAACTTTTAACAAAAGTCCTAATTGTAGATTGCCCAAGAATTATACTATAAAATAGTTTTCCCTAAGGTAAGAGTGCTCATATTTGCTTCTTCAATGCCTAAGGTCAATACTTATTTTTATAAGGGTCTGCTTTTTAGGACTTTAGCAGTGTGTTGGTGAATGCAGATGTCCGGCCTTTCTTTTCCAATCCGCTAGTTCCCAGCTTGTCCCCAGAAATGCATAGGGAGGAATGAGAAGGATCGTAGGAGTGCAGCACATTCTGTGTCAGAGGCCGAAACTAGCTTCACTGATTCTTTCAGGTTCCTCCAGAGACTGATCACTCACTGAAGAAATTTAACTCATTGGACAAAAGCTGGCCTTGGACTTTGGTAGGCCCCTTACTCAGTGGCAAGAAAGGGTGCCCCAGGACACTCACCTCCTTCCATGGTGCTTTCAGCCTATTCATGTTACTTCTTCCTCCAAACTGTGGCCAAGCATGGGGAGGGTCTATCCTCTTTCCTTTTCGCAACAGAAGCACAGGCTTAACAACCACCTCACACACTAGAAGCACTTAAGATGACCCAACGCCCATTACCCACCTATATATTTTATCATCAGGTGAGTGCACCATGCCTATGCAACTTTGTATTCACTGGAGTAGAAGTGTCAGAAGAGCTCCAGAGTTTTATAAACCTCCCAATGCTGTTTCAATTCCTCAAGATCATGACCTCTATTTTTGGGACATTGTGGACTTCAGGTCAGCATCATGAGTAGGGGTGGGTAAAATTTCTGGTCAAATTTTGGAACGTGCGAAATTTGCAATTTTGTTTTTCCTGTGGAGTGGAATGAGGGTTACTTTGTGGGTGGTGGGGGGGAAAAACTAAGGGCAACACAGTTGCTTTTAGAAGCACAGTGAGGACCTGGGCAATGTAAGTACCTTAATGACAATTGCATTCAGTAAAACTACATTGCTTGGACCTCTCACAGTGCTCTTGAAAGGTACTTTCCCAGCAGTGGAACCCGGGAACCCTGTGTGAGTTGCCTCGCTAATTGCAGGGTCCTCCTGGCACTTGTTTCTCACTGGGAAATTTGCTTTCATGCACGAGGGGTGAGGGGCGGGCAGGGTAAATGACTTATTCAATTATTATTAAGATAATTACATTGCTCTGCCACTGGAAACTGTACAAGTATTCCTCGTTCTATGCATTTCTCTCCACATGGAAGAAGGAATACTTGTGCTGCAGGCCATTCAAATTTTTTTTTTTTTTTCTACATTTGTAGTATTTGGAAGCGGAAACATAAGAAATTGACTGAAGTTTCGCATCCATTTGCTGTACCTTTAAAACAATCACTCACTTCTATGCTGTGCACCCACTTTTAAGGAGGAACAAAGATTCCCATTCTGAACCCAGTTGGTGGGGTGCTGCATGAAATATGCATATGTAGCAGAAGTCAAACCTGTGTCCACACACATTTTCACATCAAATTCTTAACTTACTAAGGTATTTTACTAGCTTCTAAGATTTTTTAAAGAAATTGTACTCACCAGTATCGTTGTTCAGGTTCAATGAAGTTGAACTGTGTTGCAGGTGATCTAGGTGTAGTAAATTTTATTGGCTTTGATCTTGTGAAGCATTCAAAAACACATAGACTTGGGATATGGGCGCTTGGCCTTCGGATAAATCCATGATTCAACAACTTGTTCACATCACTTACTGTTAGCACTGCATCTGATATTAAAAGCCTAATAAAAATTATTGCCAATTGCTGCTGCATCATGGATATTGCCACTGTTGAGAGCTGTACTGCTCCAAGTTTCAAATCACTATTGCTCGCTGCAAACATATCTGGTTCTTAGATACTTTTCAAATAAATTTCATATCAGCCCGAGCCCGTTAAAAAAATCCAGAAAAGGCCATTAGACAGTCCAGTTAAAGCACTTATCGGGTTACTTGAATACATTTAAATAGTTGGAGGTAAACTTTATTTTAGTTTTCACTTCCGTCTCTTAACCCTACCTCTCCCCCTGCACTTTACTTCATCCTCATTTATTCTAAATCAAAATAAATGTAGTCTAATAAAGCTGTTTTTTGATCAAGTATAGTTAACACTGATAGAGCCAATTACTATGACAGTGCAAACATCAAATCCTTTATTATTAACATAGTAAAAGCAAAATATATCCTAACCATCACTCTATGGATCTTCACTGCTCTCACACTATAGGCTTATGCAATGAGATTTGCTCTTGTTCTGCTTAAATATCCGTTTTTATAACTATTGCACGTGAGAGAACAGCATGGCATAAACCATGCACGCAGACATACAGAGAGTGATGTGCTATTTCTCCTCCAGTGCATTCCTCATTCTAGTCATAAGCACTGAATTGTCCTGCCCATGCTTGGAATCTAGGGCACTACTTTGTATTTGAAGAAAAAGAAAAAAGAAAAAAAAACCCTGAGATTCTTTTTTTCTGTTGTGAAGACTCATTAAAAAAAATAAGTTATATTTCACAGCCAATAATAGGCATTATTAAGCAATTAACACTCATTTTCTTTAGCAAGAAGCCAATTTTTAAAAAGCAGATACCGCCACTGTGTTCAGAAAATGACAAGTATAGTGTTCCACAAGCCTTTTCAAAGGAAAGGATCAAGAAAAGAAGGGCAATGTAGCATAATAGACTGCTGTCAGGAAGACTGGAAAACTGTCACTGTTCTTTTTAGGAAAAGGCACACCACCAGTATCCCATCATGCCTGACATTGACAGTTGAGCCATTTCTTTTTTCTGGCTCTTGGTGACGGAATCCGGAAGCATTGAGATCAGCATTTCTGGGCTATTTTTCCTCAGAAAAACTTTCCATATATTTATAAAAATAACATCACTTGACGTATGTTAAGGCTAAGAATTTTATTTCTGTTTCCTGACAGAACAATATTTAATTTTACACAGAGAATGACATCTCTCTTTGTGAAGTGCTCTTGTAGCAGAAAAAAGTTTTTTTTCCCATCAGATTGTTACTTTCTCTAGATTTACTTTTCTAGTGTTGCATAGTTTGGTTTTCTAGACCCCCTGCCACTAAGCACTCAATGTGCCAACCCAAATCTGAGAAGGATTTGGACTACAACCCATACACAACCCACTGAGCAATGTTTGCTTAAGATGTGTTTCAGGTAATGATCAGTCTAATGAGACATGATAGGGACAGTTAGTGAAGCACTAAATCCTGTTTCTTCAATTAATAATGCATTCAAAGATCTCTAGAACACAGAATACACATTTTAAAATATTTATTTTAAAAAACAAAAAACCTAATCCAGTGCACACAATATGAATTTTAAGCACAGTAAGAATAAACATTGAGGCAGCAAGGACGTTTGAGTAGTGTAAAAAGAAGCAATATTCCTAACATTATTGCTATGTATCCTTTTGGCAATAACACCCTCAATCTGATAGAGACATCTAGCCACAGATACCTTACCTTTAAATTTCCCAGGCGTCAAACTAGATCCTGAAGATTTTTCTTCGAGCAAAACCCTTGCACGCCGATAGTTGCCATCGGTTGGCTCTGCATGACGTCGCGGGCGTCGTCCACGCCAGATGTGATGTTTGCATCACCTATATAGGCGCCACCTCAGCGCTCTGACGTCCATTCTTTTTTTCTGCGCCAGTCAAGGGTTGATCCGTGAAGAGAGCTGCCCTCTGTCACTTTTTGACAGGATTTTTTGATCATAAAACCATGTCTAGAAAGCCTTCAGGGTTCAAACTGTGCTGCGCCTGTCCCCTCGCCATTTCAGTGACTGACCCGCATTTGGTTTACCTCTGATGTCTGGAGCACGACCACGACTCGAAGTCGTGCTCCGATTGCCGGGCCATGGCTTCGAAGGCTTTGAGGGAGTGGTCCCTCTGGCTGCTTGCGGCCCAGCAGGCGACACTGCATCACTTGACTCCTCGAAGGTCATGGTCCTGGTTGAGAAGGTGGTCCTGGCACCGCTGCAGGAGTCCCAAATCCTATTCATCCCATTTAAAATCATCGGGACATTCAGGTAAGAGGCACAAGAAGCACAAGAAGTCGAAGCGTGCTTCGACTTCTCCCTGCCCGCCAGCCGACGCATAATGGAGGAGCCTCGGCATTCAAGGCTTCGTTCTATGGAACCTGCACCTGGGTTGGCTCCGCATTCATTTTCATTTTCCGGGAGCCTGAGTGACACCCGCCCAACGAAGAGAATTATATGAGTCCATGCGCCTCATTTTTGGGTGGCCTGACCCCTCCGGCGCTCCTTTAGGCTCCATGGGGTCAGAGGGGGCTCCATCGGGTTCCACGCCAGCGACTCTGGCGCCGATGTCCCCCTCTCCCCCCACATGGATCTGAACATGGACCGGGGTTGGTTGTGCCACTACGACCTTCCCCGACGCCAATGCTCTTTTCGCCGCCTGCACCCACCGGCGACAGTAGCCCCATTCTGATCCCTGATGAGCCGGTACTGCGTTGCCCGATGCCGAATCTGATGCCGACAGTCCATAAAGGTCCTAGGTAATTTCCTGAGCCTTATTCTGAAGGGCTAGGAATGGGAAAAGATTCGGATGGGCCTCTGGACCCTTAAGAAGATCAGCCCGATGAGGAAATAGGCTGGTATGAGGAATTGGGTGAGGCCAGTGAACTGGATACTTCTCCAAATACTGTCATGCTTTCTCCCCTTAGCAAACACAACAAGATGATGGGCGGAGTGCTGAAACTTTTCAAACACTTGCCCCCAGTCAAGAGATCTGGGTTAAATCCATTGTTCTTTTGCTCACCATGCAAGCCCAGTTTAGACCTAGCCATATGCAAATCAGTCTTGACCCTGATCCTCAATGGGAACAGTCCAGCCTGAATTGCCAAACTAGGTCCTCCCTGGACCGGAAACAAACAGAGTTTGCATTATTTCTCTAATTCCTTCTGCAGCTTCCCTTTCTGACTATGCTTGCTTTGCTTTAATAATGGCATATATTATTATGGGCACAAATCGTTTATTTATCATTGGATATAAACCCAATAGGGAATCTTTCAAATCCATGACTTCAATAATTTTGCACAAGCGCTCCTTCACAGTACTTAACCTGGAATGTGCTAGCTGTTGCTGGCATAGTTTAAGGACATTATATGTGGTTACCTTTGGAGTGTATATTTTACACCAGGGGTCTGGTATTATTGCTAAGGGAGCAGGAGCTTTGGAAAGGAATATGTTCAAGCACACATTAGTATCTATAAGCCATACATCAACTCCATCTGAGTCAAATTAGAAGTCTCATTCTGAATCATGAGGTTCTGAACCATGATGTTCAACTTAGTATCCTACCTGAAAACTCTGTGAAATTAACTTTTAGACTAGATGGTGTCTTTAAATCTTAAGTGGATGTGAACCCCATGCAGGTCGTCTGCTGAATTGTTTTGTTTAAAAACCTAAGTTCCCTTGATATCACATGCAAGCTCTAAATTAAGCCTCTGTACCTTTAATTTGCCAAGATGTGGTACCCCAAATGCATTTCTCATTAATGTTTTCTTCCAGTATTCATATTCATAACCTTGTACAACAATTATTTCAGTAAATTGTGCATAATTTATAAATTTGTGATTGGTAATTAGATTCTTCTGGAGTTTCTTCGAATAATAGTAAGCAGATGGGTCTGCCCTATCATTACTGTTAAAATAAGAGAATTTATTTCTGAAAGCTTTCAGGACTATTTATGGAATAACAGCATCTATGTTCCATAAATCTTAAAAAGGACCAGGAGTTGTAACATCTAAAGACAATTTTAAAACAGAAGAGATTGTATAATTTCTGTCGGACCCAAAATATGATAGGGAACCTTTTCCCATAACCTCATTGTCCAGCTGAGGATATGCAGTGATGTTTACAGCTTTATTATCACAACGTGCTCTGTGAGAAAAAGAATGTGGTTGCAATTCTTGAACCATGAAAGACATCACAGTATTATCAGGAGTATAGTTCCCATTTGTCAAGAGCAAAACTATAATCGACATCATAATTCACAATACAAAAAAGAAACACTGTAGTACCAATTCATATTTCAGACGAAGGTAGAGGAATGTATCTGTCACAAAAACAATAGCAAACAGTAAACCATCTGCAACATTCATTAATTGTACAGTGATTTGTTATGTCTTTTATTTCAAAATCTGCATCAGAATTATTCTCATGCAGCACAACCTCATGTAATGGCACCATTTCAATTGATGTTGGTTCAGTGTATGGCTTGCAGTAAACCACAGCAGCTGTTTAAACTGTGGAGATAGTGTTTCCTCCCTCTCTCTTTGTCCTGCCACTGGGACCTAAACTTAGTCCTTACGTTTCTAATGTGCACTCTTTGAGCCACTTCACAGTTGTTCCACCCTCAAGACTGTGTACTTCGTTGCCATAACATCGGTGCGTGCATGAGTGAGCTTCAGGCTCTCTGTGTACAACTGCTGTACACCACTTCCTGAGGACATGAGCAGCTTTCTTGCCTAAAGTTAAGACACTATTCCATGTCAGTCTGAACAACACCTTATGGGCTGTTCTATGCTAAGCCTCACTCCTCTAAGGAGGAGGAGGGAAGACTCTATCACTTTGGACCCCAAGCTAGCGCTGAGCTTTTACATAGATTGTACTAAAGAAAATGGGGTGGCCGATCAGCTCTTTGCGGGGCTGCCTGGAGTGAAACAAGGCAAGGTAGTGTAGAAGAGAACCATCTCCTGCTGGATTGTGCTCTGCGATAAGATCTGCTACACATTGACAAAAAAGCAGCCTCCGGAAGGACTGCATGCTCATTCTACCAGGGTCAAAGATTCTACAATTGCGCTGGCACGTGATTCCCTGTCCTGGACATTTGCCAGGCAGTGATGCGGCGCCCCTCCATACGTTCACAAAGCCCTATTGGCTGT
Organism: Calotriton arnoldi; assembly: GCA_963921515.1. Lineage (NCBI taxonomy): Eukaryota > Metazoa > Chordata > Amphibia > Caudata > Salamandridae > Calotriton > Calotriton arnoldi. Next base: position 1,580,908 of record CAWUFW010002278.1, on the reverse strand, counting down.
ACGGTCCGGTTTGGCTAAAAGGGCGTTTTATCCACTCTTTCCTGCAGGACTTTCTGGTTTGAGTCCATCCACAGGCCCGCCTTCAAATAGGTACTGCTTTGGTATCTGTTCAGAAGGTGAGGAATCTGCACCTAGAAGTCTCTATCAGAAGAACAGGCTACCTACCTTTGGTAACCCTTTCTGATAGAGACATTGTATAGCCGTAGATTCCTCACCTACCCTTTCGTCCTCATTCTGTGGTTTGACTTGAACCATTAATAAGATCCTAAATCTAGGAATCTACATACTCGTCACATCAATATGCTTTTTTGAGCTCTGCGTCTGGTGGCGTGGACACTCTCTCGAAAGCAACGGACATCAGCGTCCGGGAGTGGAGCCTATATAGGCTCCACTTGTGATTTCCGTAGCAGAATGGCATCAGTGCGGAGCTGCACGGCGTACCCCACAGGGGTGGAAAGATATTGGTGAAAAGCTTACGGATCCAGTCCGACACCTGGGAAATATTCAAAAGGTGAGGAATCGGCAGGTAGAAACTGTTAATCCCAGAAAAAGAGCGTTACCTAAAGGTAAGTAACTTGTTCACCAAGCCAATACAGACTACCTTGCCTCTTCGTTAGCTTGGGAACCCATTCTAACGTTGTGAAATTAATGAGGTAGTTAAGCACCAAACAATGCCTGGTGTTACTAGCATCCTAAAAGCACTTCCAAGTCATTGTAGGGTACTTCATTTGCTGGTACTTATGCAGGTCTGTATGCATGAAAATCCCCAGTGAGTACAATATTAAAAACTGTTACACAGCATGTGCATTTATAACAAATGTTACCCCAACCCCACGTTAATGACATTCCTAGCAAGAACATGTTGTGCGACTTGTGCCCTGTAATGTACCCCTAATTCTATAGGAGCAACCTGCACAATTGTTAATTAATAAGTTCAAGAAACATAAGATTCAAAATCCAGAAATCAAAGAATGGGGAATAACCTTTTAAAAGTCAAGCACCCTACAAATCTACATCAAATAGGGAGGAACTATCCAAGCTCAAGGAGGAAACCAATATTACAATTGACTTCTCCTCTAATTGTAATACTCGGTCTCTTGAGCGTGACATTCACAACTACTCAAAGATCTAGATAATCTGTGTCCCTCGAAAGGACACCAAATGTTAAGCTCTCTAAATGTTTTCTAGAGTCACAGGGTTCTGTTCTCTAGATCCCCTTGCACTAAGGACGTATTGAATGTGCTAGCCGGAATCAGAGAAACAGACTTGTAACCCTTACGTAACTAACTGAGCAATGTTTGCGTCGGATGTTTTTCAGATAATGATCAGTCCCATGAGACATGACAGGGACTGATATTGGAACACCAGATCCTGTTTCATAAATAACACATTCGAGGATGACTAGAACACAGAATATATGGTTTAAAATATTTATTTTAAAATGAAAACCCTAATCTAGTGTACACAGTATGAATTGTACTCACAGTAGAACTAAGTATCTGAAAGAGACAATTAGTTATTGATTCCTCACCTTAGAATTACCCCCAGGCGTCAGACTGGATCCGGAGAATTTTTCCTCAGCAGTACCCCTGCGCGTCAGTAGGTGGCGTCGGCCGACTCCGCGTTCGTCGTTGGCGTCGTGGTCGCCGGAATGATGTCGCGGTAGCTTCTTAGACGCCGCCCCTGCACGCTGACGTCAGTTCTTTCTTTTTCCGCACCAGCCAGCGTAGATCCGGAGTGAGCGGTACCTCGAGTCACTTTTTGACTCAATTTTTGCGACACCTCCTCCGGCGCCGAATCCATTGACGACACCTCCGCCCCCTCCGACGCCGGTTGTGTCCCCAGCCGACGTCGACCCTAGCCTCCCCCTAAGTGTGGACACGGAGCTGGACCGACGTCGGGACCGGCGCCTACCGGTACTTTTGTACCCCTGTTCTCCCCTGATGTTCCCTATCACCCTGATTGGCTACCAAATGAGGGTGAGGAGGACTGGGAGGGGTCTGTGGACCCTCTGGCAGACCAGTTGGAAGAACCGGACTGGAGAGAGGAGTTGGGTGAGGCCAGTGGTCTGGACACTTATCCAGACCTTGGCATGCTTTCTCCCCCTACCGTGGCTACGGAGGAGGGTGCATCATACACAGTGGTGTTGCGAAGGGCGGCTGAGGCCCTAAACCTCGAGCTTACTACGGTGGCGGTTAGGACTAACCTCCTAACCGAAGTGCTTCAACAGCAGCGGCCTCTTCAGAGCCCCTGCTGCCGTTCAATGAGGCCCTCACAGACATCCTTTTGGGCATTTGTTCCAAGCCCAACACAGGGGCTCCTGTGGATAGGATGATTGCCCGACAGCACCGCCCGGCCCCGGGCGACCCCATGTTCCTCTCCCAACACCCCACCCCTGAGAGCTTGGTGGTCCAATCCTCCACTTCCAAGGGTGCATTCCCTACCGCACCACCTGATAGGGAATCCAAGAAGCTGGACCATCTTGGGAAGAAAATGTTTTCTTCCTTCAGCTTAGGACTGCGGTCGGTGAACATCGCATGTCTCTTGGGCCGTTACTCCCATTCTGTGTGGGACTCGGTCGCGCAGGTGCTGCCTGAAGGAGGCCCGAGCTGTACTCTCCCGTGCAGTGGCCGAAGGGAGAGACGCAGCGAAGTTCGCCGTACGGTGTGGGCTGGACACCACCAAATCGCTAGGCAGGACGATTTCCACGTCAGTAGCCCTTAGACGCTACGCCTGGCTGATGTCCACTGGCTTTTCGGGTGGTGTCCAAGCTACACTTACGGACAATGCCCTTTGATGGCCGTTGCTTGTTTGGCGACAAAGCAGACAACGCGCTCAAGCGTTTTAAGGACTCCAGGGCTATGGCCAGGTCCTTGGGCCTCGCTTCCACCTCTCGCCCCGCGCAGTCTGCTTTTTGCCCCTTTTGTGGCTACGGAAGGGGTGCCCCGCCACGTTCCGTCCAGAGCCACAGGCCTGCGCAAGCTGTCCAACCTCTGCGCGGCCGGCGACGTGGGACCCACCGTCTGGGGGCCAGCGGGTGGGCCAGTCCACCAGCGCCCCTTCAGCAGCCTCCAAGCCCTCTTAGTCTGACCTTTCAGGGCCACCTTTCGCCAGTGGGCAGCAGGATTCGCCATCACCTCCCCCACTGGCTCACCATCATGTCGGACAGGTGAGTTTTGCAGATTATTCGAAGGGGCTACTCCCTCCCCTTCGAGACTACCCCTCCAGCCATGCAACCTCAATTTCATCGCATGTCGGAGGATCACTTGGCCCTTCTCCAACAGGAAGTTACGGCTCTCTTGGCCAAGGGAGCCATCGAGCGGGTTCCTGCCCCAGAAGTAGGTCTTGGTTGTTATTCCCACTACTTTCTGGTGCCCAAGAAGGACAATGGCCTGCGTCCTATCTTGGATCTCAGGAACGTCAACCGCTTCCTCCAGAAGGAGAAGTTCAAAATGTTGACACTAGATCAGGTCCTGTCTGCCCTCGACCTTGGAGACTGGATGGTAGCGTTGGACTTGCAGGATGCCTATTTCCACATCCCCGTCCTGCCGGCCCATCGGCGTTACCTGCGGTTCACGGTAGGTCACGAGCACTTTCAGTTTACCGTGCTCCCTTTTAGCCTTACCAGCACCCCTCAAGTGTTCACGAAAGTGATGGCGGTGGTCGGAGCTCATCTGTGCAGATCAGGGGTTCCAGTCTTCCCCTATCCTGACGACTGACTGTTGAAGGCGGGCTCACCCCAGGCTGTCGTCTCCCACCTCCAGACTACGGCCGACCTCCTGCATTCGCTGGGGTTCACCATCAACGTGCCGAAGTTACACCTGATTCCCTCCCAGAAGCTCCTTTTCATCGGAGCGGTTCTGGACAGTTTCGGGCTTATCCTCCCGAGCAGCGAGTCCGGGATATTCGGACTATGATTCCGATCTTTCAGCCTCTATCCCGGGTTTCGGTCAGAATGACCCTAAGGCTACTGTGCCAGGTGGCATATGCGGGCTCTGCAGTGGGACCTGAAGTTCCAGTGGGCACAGCATCAGGGGAATCTTCCCGATTGCGTCCAGATCTCGGAGGGCACTGAACACCAATTGCAGTGGTGGCTAATGAACCAGGATTGGGTCAACAGCAGATCCCTCTCCCTTCCCCAACTGGAGTTCACAGTGGTGACAGATGCATCACTTCTGCGGTGGGGCGACCACATGGGAGAGGCGGAGATCAGAGGCCCTTGGTCTTCGGCAGAGTCCGGGCTCCACTTCAACCTTCTGGAGCTCTGGGCGATCCGTCTTGCACTGAAGGCATTCCTTCCTTCTGTCAAAGGGAGAGTAGTGCAGGTGTTCACGGACAACACCACCGCCATGTGGTACTGCAACAAACCGGGCGTCTGGGGTCGTGGACCCTATGTCAGGAGGCACTTTGTCTCTGGAAGTGGCTGGAACATCCGGGCATGTCCCTGGTGGTTCAACACCTGGCAGGCTCTCTGAACGCCAGGGCGGACAAACTCAGCCGCCGGTGCATGATGGATCACGAATGGCGTCTTCACACGGAGGTGGTGCAAGGTCTCTTTCAGCGGTGGGGAGAGCCTTGGTTAGATCTATTCGCCACCGAAGAAAACGCGCAATATCAGCAGTTCTGCGCCTTGGAATTTCAATGCGGCACTCGCTTGGCGACGCTTTTCGTCGCGAGTGGAGTTGCGGTCTTCTATATGCCTTTCCGCCTATACCACTTCTACCCAGAGTGCTGAAGAAGATCAAGCGTGACCGGGCCCAAGTCATTCTTGTGGCCCCGGACTGGGCCTGAAGAGTCTGGTATCCTGAGCTCTTGCACATGGCCATCCATCCTCCGGTCAGACTGCCTCTTCTGGAGGATCTTCTGTCGCAGCAGCAGGGGACGGTCCTCCACCCGAACCTGTCCAGCCTCCACCTCCTTGCGTGGAGCTTGAGCGGCGACAGTTGACAGCTTTCGACCTTCCTTACGAAGTCTGTAATGCTATCTTGGCAGCCAGGCGTCCCTCCACCAAAACGGTATATGCCTGTAGATGGCACAAGTTTGTGGCATGGTGCGCAGCAAAGGCTGTGGATCCCCTTTCTGCCCCCCTTTCAGAGGTTCTCCTCTTCATTCTTTCTTTGGCCCAGCAGGGCTCTGCTCTGGGCACTCTAAAAGGCTATCTTTCAGCCATTTCAGCCTTTCTTCGGCTTCCTGATCAGCCTTTTCTTTTCAAGTCCCCTATTGTAAATCGCTTCCTTAAGGGCATTACTCACTTGTATCCTCCAATTCCTTTCGTAATGCCTCAGTGGGACTTGAACTTGGTTCTGACCTATCTTATGTGCGCTCCCTTCGAGCCGCTACATAACTGTCCTCTCAGAGTTCTGACACTTAAAACTGCCTTTCTGGTCGCCATCACCTCTGCTCGCAGGGTGAGTGAGCGAGCTGCAGGCTCTTTCTTCGAAACCTCCTTTCCTGGCTGTTCATCCATACAAAGTTGTCCTTCGGACTAGGCCTTCTTTTCTTCCCAAAGTGGTTACCTCTTTCCACATAGGACAGACCATCACTTTGCCCACCTTCTTCCTGCCCCCGCATCCTTCTAAAGAGGAGGAGAGTCTCCACCGTCTGGATCCAAAACGTGCACTTTCCTTCTATCTGGATCACACAAAACAAGTCCGGGTGGATGACCAGCTCTTCGTTGGCTATGTGGGCGCTAAGAATGGTCGGACCGTGCAGAAATTAACCATCTCTCGATGGGTCGTTCTTTGCAACAAAATCTGTTCCTCCTTAGCGAAAAAGGAACCTCCAGTGGGTTGCGTGCCCATTCCACCAGGGCGACGGCAGCCACTACTGCTTTGGGACGTGGAGTCCCCCTTCATGACATCTGCCAGGCAGCTACGTGAGCTTCATTGCACACGTTTACCAAACACTACTGCCTGGACAACCAAGTCCGGAGAGATGGCTTCTTTGGCCGTTCAGTTCTCCAGGACTTTCTGGTGTGAACTTGATTCGCAGACCCACCTCCGGGGTTGGTATTGCTGGGGTATCTATTCTAAGGTGAGGAATCCGGGCCGGACTGGCCGTAGCGGGCACCGGGCGTTTCCCCGGTGGGCCGCCAGGGTGGGAGCCGGTTTTGGGCCCCTGGGGGCCGTTTTTGTTACCGGGGTCGGAAAAATCGGCCCCTGTAACAAAATCGGCCGAAACCGGCCCTAGCAAACCGCTCGGCTGCACCCCCTCTCCCCCAGGGGGGCCCGGCCGAGCAGTTTGCCAGGGCCGGTTTCGGTTCCCAGTCCGGCCCTGTGAGGAATCCATAACTGTCTCTTTCAGATGAACAAGTTACTTACCTTCGGTAACGATATATCTGTAAGAGACATAGATAAGTTATGGATTCCTCACCGCCCCACCCATCCTCCCCGTTCTGCAAACTGACTTCTAGGGTAGGGGACTTCCCTGCAGGGCCCTAGTTTTGTGCACCAGTAGTCAGTGTCTTGCATGGCTCTGCGCTTCTGGTGTGGAATGTCGTGTAAAGAACTGATGTCAGCGCGCAGGGGGGGGCGTCTAAGTAGATACTGCAGCGTCATTCCGGCGGCCACGACGCCAATGGCGAACGCGGAGTCGACCGACACCACCTACCGACGCGCATGGGTACTGCTGAAGAAAAATTCTCAGGATCCAGTCTGACGCTGAGGGTAATTCTAAGGTGAGGAATCCATAACTAATCTATGTCTCTTACAGATATATCGTTACTGAAGGTAAGTAACTTGTTCATTAGGGCAGGGAGGACGTTTTGAGTAGTGTAAACAGAAAATACTTAAAAATTATTGCTTTGTATTTTATAACATAAACACCCTCATTTACTATTACTAAATGCTATACTTGTTCTAGCACATTAGTAGATTAAAAGCTTATTCTGAGTTTCAAAGATGGTTCACACGCATATACCTGTTTTAAAAACAATAAGTTCTATTTTTGACTCACAAAGGCAGCTGTGTGTGCAAGATAAGCAGAACCAGCAATACAGCTAGCCAGGCAGCAAGTGATTGCCTCCCAGTTTCAATTAAGGCATATGTTCCATTGCGTCTTTCCTTGTTTGTCCCGGCATGAAGCTCCTCTCTAACCCTTAGCTCTCTGCATTTTTATAAGATTATTCAGAAACTTATTGAAAACTTTCAAATTAAACATTCGACAGTGAACGGCATAATGCCCTTTAAGCTATTTTCACTCTATCAGGGAATCTGCGACTTCATAATAATGAGTAAACATAAAATTGTGACCAATAAATAATTTTTGTTTTTTAAAATCATGAAATGGTCAGTGTCACTGAATAAATACATTTATATATATTCATGTAAACTTAATTATGTTTGCAGAATACAATAGAAAAAGAATGTGCACTTGATTTAATCATATGTGTTCACTTTTGATTAATTGATTAGCACATATCATTCACAAAGGGGAATTCAGGTTCTAAAATGGGGAATAAAAAATAATATTTAGGACAGGATTCTTATCGGCATTCATGTAAGAAAATGTCCAGGAGGACACTTATGGGCAGTAGGGGGCAAGGAGAAAGGGCTCCCTCTACTGAGTCTCACTCTACTACCTCAAGAGACTCCCAGTGTGGGAGATATAGAGAGGGCTTTTGTCATGAGGAAAACCAATGGTCTGTGACATCGAAGACAGGTAGGGCTGCTGCATGCTGGCCGTCAAGAGCAGGCATGACTTCAAGAGAGCCACAGAAATCGATATTAAAGCAAACCTCTCCAAGAGGGTAAACATTTAGAAGATCTCTATTTACACCTCCCTGCTGACTGGGTGCTTTGAAGAGTTCCCTGGACATTTCAGATTCGGAATACTGTAGTACGGTTTCTCTATTGCGCCATATCTCTTCCTCAATAAATTTTTCTTTGGTTACAGTTTCTGTACAATATACGTTACCTGCTTTCCTGGCTGCCGCAGTTCAACCACATTCTGGAGGGTGAGCAGTCAAAATATCGAAAATTAAATATTGACCTACACTAATATCGAGGTGACAATATCGAAGGGACAGAATATCGATGTTAAGAATATCGATGGACAGAATATCGACCTAAGGTAAGTAATATCGATTTTTTTTTATATCGATGTAAGTAATATCGAAGTTAGTAATATCGACATCAAATATATCGATGTTACTAATATCAATGTTACTAATATCGATATTTATATTATTGTTATGTATTTTGTTATGTATTTAATATGTATGTGTTGTGTTTTTGTTAAGTGTTCTACTTGTCTAAAAATATATGTATACAATTTTTATGTTAATAATGTTTTTTTAAGTTATTTTTGTTTTTTAGTACCGTAGTGGGTTGTGGGTTTATAGGGGAATAGGGTGGGAAGTAATTTAATTATACTAATTATTAATTTTTCGGAATTATAAATTAATTTTAATCATTTTTTGCGTTTAAGTTCTGTAGCTGGTTGTGGGTTTATAGGGGAATAGGGTGGGAAGTAATTTAATTGTAATTAAGTAATAATTTATTTTAATTAATTGGTATTGATAATTATATTATTGTTAATTAATAATTGGGAATTAATTTTTATTAATTGGTTATTAATTTTTATTAATTGATTAATTGATCATTATGTTAAGTGTTATTATTTTATTATTGGCGTGTGTTGTGCATTTATAGGGGAGTAGTGTTGGAAGTAATTGAAATCTAATTAAGTAATTATTAAATGTATTGTTGGGTATTCATAATTAATTTATTGGACATTAATTATTAATTGGTAATTTAAATTATAATTGTTTTGTTATGAAAATTAATTTATTGTTTTAGCATTAATTGGTAATTAAATATTATTAAAAATATTATTTGATACATGTAATTAATATATTAATAAGTAATTATTAATTGGTAATTAATGTTTAATAATTATTATTGGTATAAAAAGCATTTAATTCAATATTTGTTAATTGGTAATTAAGTTTTAATAATTAATGTTTTTTGTTAAAAAATTTATTGTTCAATATTTATTATTTGGTAATATTTATTACTTATTATTTATTGGTATTTATTAATTTATTGTTAATACATTTTTCATTGGTAATTGTTTTTAATAATTATTTATTGGTATTTGTAAATAATTTAGAGTTATTTAATAATTCAATAATTATTTAAAAAAATTATTTTATTTATAAGTATGTTATTTTTAACTTCTACGCTATCCAACACTTATCCTACTGTTGCACTCTCTGGAGTTGTAATAGTAATTTTTACCCCTACGCTATCCAACACTTTCCCTACTGTTGCACTCTCTGGAGTGGGAATAGTAATTTTTACCCTCCCTTATCCAACGCTTTTCCTACTGTTGCACTCTCTGTAGTGGGAATAGTAATTTTTACCCTCCTGCTATCCAACGCTTTCCCTACTGTTGCACTCCCTGGAGTGGGAATAGTAATTTTTACCCCTATTCTATCCAACACTTTCTCTACTGTTGCACTCTCTGGAGTGGGAATAGTAATTTTAAGCTCTATGCTATCCAACATTTTTCTTACTGTTATTTTTTTTGGAGTTGGAATAGTAGTTTTATTCCCTCCGCTATTTAATATTTTTTGTATTATTTTAGTTAATGTAGTATATAATTAATTTTAAAAATATTAAAAGTAAATTTAATTTTTTTAATTTGTTATACATAATTATTTAATTTTTATTTGTTATTGTTTTATGTATATAGATGTATTTGTAATTTATAATATTTTTTAATAATTTATAATTTATTAAAATAATTATTAAAACTGATTATTAAGTAAGTATATATATTATATGTGTTTAATTAATGTTTTATTAAATTATATATATTACTTATTAATTGTAAACATTATAAAATATTTTTAACTGTTTATTTTATTTATAAGTATTATTTAGTTTATTTTACATATTTGTTTTAACAAAAAAAAAACGATATTTTTAATAACGATATTTTTGACATTGATATCATTTTTTCGATATTTTTGTACTTACCATGTTGTAGATAGGATATCGATATTCTTGACATCGATATTCTTGCTCCGATATTTTTGTAGGTCGATTTTTTGACCTTCGATATTTTGTCAGTGATCCATTCTGGAGCACCTCACCCAGTGAACTCATTGCAGACTCTTCAGCCAATAGTTTCTCCTCTGTCTCCTTTGCTAAAATCTCCACATTGTACGAAGTCTCCTAAATAAAGACAGCGATCCAGTACACCAGATAGATACTCAAGCAGATAAAAACACTACTCTTGTCTCTTTTTTGTAGTAATCTTCCTTTTATCTACAACCCTGTCGGAGTCCACCCCTTGAAGAATCTCTCGTATTGTTCACTTCGCTACTTGTTTTAAAAACATCGTTTATTGAATTTTCTTGTTATTTAGCAAATATGAATGAATAAAATTGTATTTCCAAAGGGCTACTTGTGTCCAAGCACTAGAAAGTCTCAAGCACTCCGCGCATATAAATGTAAACCATTTCATGTAAAGGGCCGCGTTTTAAGTTCTTTTTATAGTTCAAAGTATTTTATGAAGAGTTTTTGGAAAGTAAACAATGTACAAACAGAAATAAAGAATATATATATGAAGTACATATATGTTTGTAGTCTGGTGACGTTACTCAACAATAACGGGTTCCAAATGATATGATCTATTGCAAGCAGTAAATAAAAGAAGCATCTACAAACAGATAGTAGATAATCATACAAAAACAATACAAATCGAAACAATGCCAATCGAACAATAGTTGGCCTGAAGTTCTTTTTAAAGGCCAAATGATCTATAGGGGACTTAAAGTCCAATGGCACAGACTTCCATAGATTATCAGCTAGGTGTGAGAAAGCTCTCCCACCAGGTCCACTTTTTAAAACTTAGCAACAATGAAGAGGTTCATTGTGCCGGAACAAAACTGACAAGTAAAGTGGTACCTTGAAGTTCTTCCTGGTGTACAAAGGGCTAATTTAATTAACTAGTTTGTGATTGAAACAGAGAGCTTGAAACATAATACACTTATGGACTGGTAGCCAGTGTAGAGTCCAAGATGGGAACTGATAGATGTGTGTTTGGGAATGTTCAAAATCAAATGGGCATCCGTGTTCTAAACCAGTTGTAGTCCCTGGGTAAAGTGAGTGATGAGTCTTATGTAGAGCGAGTTGCCATAATCAGTATGGGAATAGCACCTGAACCACCATTTGACGGAAGGCAATGCTCATCACAGGAAACCTTATCGGTAAAAGCAGCAGTATTTGAAAACAGGTTACAATGTTGTGTGATTGATTTTATTGGTAAAAGATAGTTGATTGTCAGACACAGTGAAAGTTTACATCACAACAGTGCCCGATGAGTGCTCGACGCTATAAAACAATAATGGAAAAAAAACTAAAAAAATAACTGGAAACAGGAGAAAAAAGAAGAGAAAGAAAAAGAATGGAGAAGTAAGATATGCAGGCCAAAGCAATGGGTTCATGTCAAACCACATGACAGAAACCAAGATAATATTTTCTGTGGGATTCAAATCTACACTTCCATATCATTTCATCCACATTGCCTATAATAACATCAGTGATATATATCTAAAAGATACATTTTTGACATTTGGTGTACAAAAATATATATGTATACATGTATATATATATATATATTCCAGTGTTAATAATTCTTCACCCCTGGTGATGGGACATCTCCTATGGTAGGGAAGGAGGAAATTATTCATCACCTGCCTGCTCCTCCTTTTTCCCACATTGAAGAGTGTAGGAGGCTGGCTTAGTACATGGTGCACACACTTATTCAAGTGGTGCACCTTGCACTAATCCAGGCAACCCTTATGGTGATTTTAGTGGTTTTTTAATAACCATAGAAAGCTCTCAAAGTGGTAGCTGTGGAGAGCAGCCTTCAGGCTTATCTTGAAGGAGTGTTAAGCAGCTTGTTTTACCAGTTTAATCTGTTGTGTAAGTTAGATGGCATGAAAGCACACAGTGTTTAGTGGAAATAAGTCTGTTTTTTTACAACACAATATCACTATCACATTGGTATATCTCCTACCCTGAGATATCAACACAATAAACAAGAATACTTCAAAAGCAATCAGATGAGTAGCACAAAATACAGTGATCTCCATGGAGAGACCAAACCATATACTAAGAAAGTGGAATGCGAACTGCAAACGGGAACGGGACTTGGTCCAGAAGAGCCAGAGGAGCCGGGGACACAAGAAATCACCCAATGTAAGTACCCAGGAACCCCACGGAGGTTATGTGAAGAGTGGAGACACAGCTGCATGTCCAATAGAAGTCAATGGAGAAGTCGCGGTTGCAGTTTTGAAGAAGGGCTAGTCCCAGAGGACCCCAAAGAAACCTTTTGGAAAACAGAAGGTTGGAGAGCCTCGCCATCCGTAGATGCCCCAGGAACCAGGTTACCGACACCACGGAAGCCGGGTGCTTAGGGGTAAAGTGACGTTGGAACCTGCCGTAGACAACAATGGACGAATTTAAAGAATTTAAAGAAGATGCCTCTGGAGAAGACTGTGGAGGAGTCCGGTGGAATTCATGGGTGGTTTCTGGAAGTAAAGAACCTGCAAGCAGAAGGGACAGAACCTATGCCACTCGGAGGTCACCAGGCAGAGAGACACAATGACCACCCATGTCCCGATGTTCTGAAGAGTCGATGGTGACCTTGTCGCTGCAGGTGCGAGGACCATGCGACGCTGAGGAAGACCAGGAGCTGTGCACAAGCTGTCCCACATCAGATGTCGGTGACTAGTTGATCGGTGTCCCGCAGGGGCACCAACAAGCCTTGGTAGTTTCAACTGGCGTGGAAGATGAAAAAGGAGCAACGCTGGGACCAGCAAGGTCCAAGGGACTCACCAACAGCAGGAGAGTCAGAGCAAGCCCCGAGCAAGCAGGGGAGCCCACTGAAGCAAGTGAAGACCCTCAGGAGGACCTCGAGAAGCTCACCAAAGATGGAGGCCCATGGGGCAGAGTATGCAGTGAGGACGCTGATTTTGGAGGGAAGAGGGGCTAGAGGCTGGAGCTTCTTCTAGCCTGAAGACCTCTGGAGTGCAGAGCCAACAGATCTTGGCAACGGCAAGTCGACGCAGCGCACATGGGGTTTGGTCCCAGCGGTTCCGACGAGGGATACTGGCCTCAAAATTGCAGAGTACAGGTCAGGCCTCGAGGGAGTTGTAGAACCAACACCTGTGTTGCTGAGCCTCGGGAAGTCAGTAGGACGACAGGAGCAGCAGACTGGTCAGCTTCATTGCGGTGCCTGCAGATGCAGGGGAGTGACTCCTTCACTCCAAGGGAGATTTCTTCGCTTTTCCTTGATGCCTACAGGTCTGTTGAAGAACCTGAAAGAAGTACAGCTACAGACGATGAAGAAGACTTGAAGAACAGCGAGACCAGGAGGCTTCCTTCGTGCAGTCTCAGTTCCAATCGAAGTCCAAAAGTGTCCAGACAAGTGAAGAGCGACGTAGTTTCAGGGTTGAGTCTTGTCCCACGACCAATCTAAGGACCCACCCAGAGGCCTTAAGTACCCTAAGGAAAGGGTTGGAACAACTCAGGGGTCCCTCCTAGAGGAGGGGCTGAACAGAGGGGAGGATACTCTTATGTCTTTTGTCCAGTTCCTAGCCCAATACACTAAGTCCTGTCTGGGAGGTGGTCACACCACCTTGTGACAGGAAACCTTTTGTCCTACTTTCCCCTGCTCGAGTCTGGCTCAGCAGCTGGTGGGCAGAATCGTGTCTGGTGACGGCGGTAGCACTGGCTTGCTTGCAGACCCTGGAAGGCTGTTACAGGGGTACAGGGGGCCCTAAGGAGCCCCCCAGTATATGGGATCATACTTCCAACACTGGAATGGGTGTTGGGGTACAATTCCAACATGTTTGATACCAAACATGACCGGGTTCGGTGCTGCCACTATGAAGTTAGACATCTTGTAATGTCTGATGTCCACTATATATCTAAAAATGGCTGACCACACTTAGAAAGCTTGGAGAATCGACTCCAGGATTTGTAGGGGTGTCATGCTCAAGCAGGGGCACCCTCACACTTACAACCAAGCACTCTGCCCTCAGGACTTAAGAGCCAGCCCTAGGGGTGACTTATAGATTTTAAGTTCATGAGAAGTGCAAGCACCAACTCACACAGGCTGCAGTGGCAGGCCTGTAGTCACAGTTCAAGTGGACTCCCATGGGTGGCACAATACATGCTGCATCCATGGGAGACCGCGTTGTACCTATGCCTTGGGTACCTTAGTACCATATACTAGGGACTTACAAGGGTACACCAGTAGCCAATTGTGGAGATACCAAAGTACTTACCATGTCAATTTAGGGGTGAAAGCACAGTTGTTGGGGTCCTGATTAGCAGGATCCCTGCAGACTAGGTCAAAAACACACTGACACCAGGCAAAAAGTGGGGGTAACCATGAAAGCAGATCCTACTTTCCTACAAAGAGCCCTACATCCTGTGTATCTTTCCTTTGTGCATTGGGTCTGGTATATGTTGAAACATTTTCCATCTGCCTGTTTGACCCCTTATAAATATTTTGAAAAATTTCCAAATCCGCTCAAATGGAACATTTTCTCCACTAAATTAGCAGTTGGTTTCTCAAGGTACAGATATTCTTGTTTCCTGTGTTGAGCACTAGTTAATCAGCCATCTAATAATAAATGCAAGATCAGATTACCCAAATGATCTGCCTATTGTTTGGGTATATATTCTCATCTCCTTGGATATGCAGGAGCATTACTGCAGTGTCTAAGGGGAAAGCCACTCCTATAATGTCTTTCACCAGATAAATAAGGGAAGTCCAATAAGGTTTGCTTTTGGGACATGTCCACCACACATGAATCATTGTACCTTGTATGTGACAATGCTACCAACATACATCCAAGCTCCCAGACATGGCTTGAAGTGTGAATGGTACTAGCACATGAGAAATTTAAAAGCACTTTCCTTATGATGGGTGCATATAGAAATTTTCTCCACCTTGCGCCATATCATACTCACATCTTCCCCTGATAATGCTCAGCTTAATTCTTCGTACCACTTCACCATATAGTTCCGCCTGATTATGATTAGGGGCCCAGAGAATACTACCTAGATCTCTGCTTGGCGAAGCCTGTGA
Source organism: Calotriton arnoldi (assembly GCA_963921515.1). Taxonomy (NCBI): domain Eukaryota; kingdom Metazoa; phylum Chordata; class Amphibia; order Caudata; family Salamandridae; genus Calotriton; species Calotriton arnoldi. The sequence goes on along the minus strand of CAWUFW010002278.1, from coordinate 1,565,794 downwards.
AAGAACTAGTTGAGTTGGAGTTCCCTCTCTACCCCCAAGTACACGCATATCCCTGGGCCTCGTTCAGTTCAGGGCCAGTGCTAATTTGTCTCTTTCCCTGGGGGATATATGGATTGGTTCCATACAGTCTATTCTGCTGCTTAGTACCCCATCTAGATAAGTCTTTTAATCATAATAGTCTTGGACCATCAGGGTCTAGAAAAGAGGGTCATTAGACCCTGGGATAAAATCTATTTTAAATGATGGCATTGTAATTGGGAAGGGAATGTTGTCAACTTTGTTCTGCCTGCAGTCTGTGTCGTTTGGGGAGCCATATTAAGGGATTTAAAGTAATTCATTTGTAACTTTCTTCTACTGTGAGCCGTAGTTTTAAGCACCTCTCATTCATCCAGCCTAGAGCCATCCTTATGGATAAGCTTGTAAATATTTAATTATTTCCAAAAGATACAGGACGCTGTAAAATTGGTTTCTATATATCTTGAGTATAGTCCCTCTGGGCAATTTAATGTCCTTGACTAAATTCAGCATACATTCCTGTATTTCCATTAGAGTAAGTTTTGGGAATTTAAGTGGGAGAGTTTGGGTTGTATAGAGTAATTCTGAGCGAAAGTTCATTTTAACAGAATTAATCCTGCTAATCCAGGACAAATCTATACACACCCACCTGCATAGATCATTGAAAAGGATATCTAATATTGGTGGAGTATTGTACTTCTTCAAGGTATTATAACTGTTGAGCATTGTAACTCCCACTTAAAGGATTATACCTGGGGCATATTATTTAAAGCTCCATTTATCTGTATTGGCCTAGGTTAAATAGAGTTGGTCGGCTACTTCAGTACCCTGGGACAACTTTTCATTAATCTGCAATCTGGATACTTTTAGTGAATTTAAGTACATCTATTACAGCCAGAAGAGACTGAGTTAATCAGAAATCAAACAATTTAATCTACAAATAGTACTACTTTATAAACCCCATTCTTTGAGGGCATCTCTTTAATCAAATTGCCGTTTTTAATTTGAACAATTAAGAGGTCCATGATCAGAGGTGAAAGGGGGCACCCTTGTCTCAGGCCTCTAGTAAGGGAAATCTGTGAGGACAGTTGACCATAAATTTTTATACACACAAGCCGTTATGAATATTGTCTCTTTTCTGTTCTGAGCATTCTTGTGTTAGATGTGCTAGTGAGTCAATCAATCATTTAGCTCTTCCATAAGATTGCATGGACATTTTGAAGGAGCCAAGGAATCAACCAGAACATCTTATGTTTTTCAAATGAAGTACGTTTTGCATCTTGTACATCCAATAGAATCTCGACCCAACCAAATGCCAAGTGGAAGTGGTCTTTCTTCTTTATTTTCCGAAAGCTTGGCTGCAGTTTTCTTCCATGAAGGTACATCTTGCAGTTATTACCACTTATAGAAAAAATCCTAACCAGACCTCTTAGTTCCACGATCCTTATTGTAAGAGACTTTTTAAAGGGAATTAAGACTGTCTTTCTTCCCTTAACAAGACCATTTCCCTCATGGGAACCTAAAGAGGTACTTTTGAAATTACTGTGGCCTCCATTGGAACCAGTTTATAAGACTACTTTGCAATATATCTTATGGAAAGAAGATTTCTTGGTAGCCATCCACTCGTAAATCTAGTAAAATTCAGGCTGTATGCTGTAAGGAACCGTCCACAGTGTTCCACAAAGTTAAAGTGGTAATGAGGACTCACCCGTGTTAATCAGACTTTTTTTCTACAAAGGTTTTTTAGGAATCCCTCTGCTCCAGCAGATCAGGCTTTACATTTTTGGGATTTTATGAGAATTTTAAAAATTTACCTTGATAGAACCAAGATATTAGACAGTCAGATCTACTACTGAATGGTCTGAAAATATAGCCAACCCTTATGAATCAGATAGGAACTGGTCGTAGCCCTCTTTGCTCAGGTATTCGAAGGGTAACCAGATTGTGTGACATGCGGGGTGAAGTAGTAAGGGGTTCAGTATTTTGGTTACCTTTTAGGATGCAACCTTTTAATGTATGCTGCCCTTATTTTCTCTCATCCTTCATTTAAAGAAAAATGGTGAATAATTTTTCTTGGCAATTTGGGAAATTGTGACTGTTTTTAAAAATTGGCTTCTTTGTTAAAAAAACAAAAAAATAAGTAAAACTTGCCAATATACCACGTTGAAGGCTGCCAAAAATGCTTTGTATTTGTTTAAAAAAATTGCTTTATAAAATGGTAACATTTCTGTGTGTATGTATTAAAAAAGTACTCCGTGATGTCTGTTATGAGCTGGACAGTTGAGTGCTTATAACTACAATGATGATTTTACTGGAGGGGAACTACGATTACAGGTAAGCAACTATTTCTTATTAACATTGTTAGGTGTGGGGAGCGCATATCTTCATATTTGGTATATGCACTGAGGAAACACACAGTTAAAGTTGCGTATGGTTCGGCAAATACAAACATTTTAAAAGTCCTTAAATTTGCCAATTATGGGGCGCACTTATTTCTGGGGACCGGAACTCTGCGCTGCCTGCTCTCTGCTGGTCTGAGAATAGGAAACGGCACAGATTTACTTTCAGTGTAATTTCCAGCAGACATAGTGATAGAAGGTCAAACAAAAGTTTGCAAATTAAGCAATGGCTAGTACTCCATTTCTTCCTCTTCTCTCAGATTTTTTTAGGGACCTGGCTTGGCGTTCCTTGACTTTTTTTTTTCCCAACAGCTTTTTCTGAATTTTCTGCCATTTTCCCTGTTTTCCTATAAGGTTTTAGCTCTCTTCAGGCTGATATTGTGTCTTCGGCAGATGTCCTTCATAAGGAGGGTAAAAAGTCTTGAAACGGTAAGCATAATGTCTTCTTTTCAAGGTGTAAACTTTGGAGATGTGTTGCAGCAGGCTCAAGACTAGGGAGTGAGTTCACATTAAAGAAGGAGAGGGAGACATGGAACAAATTTTCCTCATGGTGCACTGGCTTCAGTAGGGTGAGGAAGCCTTCAGTCTCCTCATCTGCCCTGGTTCTGACCAGGCCTGACCCATGATGCCCCAAGCCATACATCGAGTCACTGTGGCTCCTGCTTGCAGTCGTCATCCAGGCATTTCACCTCTAGGTGATGGATGTTGAGAAGGCATTATCCTATGCCTTCTTCAATATTCAGGAGTGCCATTAGTGTCCAGCGAAAAGGTGAAGAGGCAGATCATAAATGTTCCTCCTTTAGCGTTCCTCAGACCTCCAACAAATAGATGCCCCTCACCACTGTGGCAGGTGATGATTCTCATCAGTTGTCTGATCAGGCTGGTCCTGCTACTACAAATGCAACATTACCTCCATCTACAATGTAAGCCTTCCAGTGCCAATGACCAAGTCAATGCCCCCTTTTCAAGTTATGGTGCCAGCTCCAATACTGCCTCTTCAACTTCCTGTGCTCCATAATCCAAACACAAGTTTTGCTGGCAACGAAATCTCCGGATGCAGATGATAACATGGAATCTAGAATGAAAGAGGACTGCCATTCCAGACTCTCTAGAGAAAGGAGACCTTATAAGCGGTATAGTTTAAGGACACCAGTGACCCCTATCCACCATAAAATATGTATAACATTTTACATTAATAAAAAGATCATTTTCGATCCTTTCAAAATCGCAAGCAGCATTACGTAAACCAAATCTCAACACAAAGGCAACATCAAGCAGGGGTAATGGGATATTAAGAATAAACCTCCTGGACGTTTTGCCTCGTATGTTAGAAAAATAGGACACAAGTCATGTGTTCGGAGAGCTAAAAGCCAAAAGCAATCTAATGCAATGTGAATTCCTGTACATCTCTTTTGCAACATACAGGAGCATACATCTTTATTTTTTTATTAAATATTATGGTTTTACCCACCCTGAATGAGCCCCCAATTCGTCATCTTAACAACATTCCTAATGTTTGATCCAAGCACAATCAAGAAAATATGCAGCACTCCGAAATACCCTTTGAGAAAAGACAGCAACAGCTTGCAGCATAAGGGACAGCAACAAGCTCCTCAAAAGCATTTTTTAAAAGGAAAGTCGGATAGGCAAATAGTATGCAACAGCCTTCCTTGGCTTGTTGTAAGTCTCCTCCATCCAAACAATGACTCAATAACTCAGGAATAACCAATTGGTATTGCGGTGGAGGGGGTATTGCCGAACGTTTCCCCTTGCAGCAGAACATAAAAAACAATAGTTAGATGCTCAGTATTTTAAAGAGTGGATACAAAATTCTGTTTCTTTTCGCTTTTTATTTTTTGTTACTCCCTCTCATGCCACCAAAAGTGTCCATGCACATTCCCTCAGACTTCCTGCAACTTATTTGGCTGAAGACTGCAGTGGTTCTAAAACCTCTGAAGAACATAGGGATGTATTCCTGTTGCTTTCTAGAAAAAAAGCCAAATCTAAATTATTCACCTGATGTTTGCCAACAAATGGGTGAAGAATTCAATTCCTCAAAATCAGTTCTTCAGAAGATGCAGTATCTCTGTTGTATTCGGGAGAAAGAGTATCATTTGTCCGTTCAAAGACTCAGTGGAAATAGTTCCCCCCCTCTTAGGCTTATGACATCCTTCACCTTCCTGGTGACCAGTGCCATGTTGCACAAGTACCCTCTTTAGCAGTGTCCTAAGGACAAGTGGTTTCAGAAAATGGGAGACTGGGAAGAAGAGATTCAGATAACCCAAAGACCGCTCTCTTGGTGGTGCAAAGAACTAAATGTGCTTCAGAATGTGCTTGTTCAGGAAACCACCCCAGTTTAGTCAGTTCTAACGAACGCATCAGCAGAAGGACTGAAACGCACATGAGGGAAGCTCGTTTGCCAAAAGATAAACTGTAGCACTTGAATATTCTGAAGCTGATAGCAGTGCATCTTAATCCAAAGTCTTTCCTCCTAGTAATATCTGGCCCTTCTAATCAGAATGTCAGGCAAGATCTTCCATCAAGCCTGTAAGTACCAAACCTGCCCGGCTGCAGCCTGTGTCTGATGACTGCATGAATATCCTCAGAAAGTCCATTTATGTTTAATTAATTAATAATTAGTTAATTTATATCTGAAAGAGACACGTTAGTGATAGATTCCTTACCTTAGAATATCCCCAGGCGTCAGACTGGATCCGGAAAGTTTTCGTCAGCAGTACCCCTGCGCGTCGGTAGGCGTCGTCGTGCGGCTCCGCGTACGTCGCTGGCGTTGTAGTCGCCGAGATGACGTCGTCGAAGCTACTTAGACGCGCCCACGCGCGCTGACGTCAGTTCTTTCTTTTTCAGCGCCAGCAAGCGCAGATCCGAGAGAGAGCGGTACTCCTAGTTAATATTTTAACTTGGTTTCTGAGACTTGTTTCTCTTGTTTTGTCGAGTACTCGACTTCTGGTGCAGTAGGGATGCCCGGGTTTAAGTCCTGTAGGGACTGCCGTCGGACCATGTCGGACCCGCATGACATGTGTCTCTTCTGCTTGGGGCACGCCCATGACCCCGAGACGTGCCCCGATTGTCGGGCCATGGCGCCGAAGGCTTTGCGGGAGCGTTCCCGAAAGTTGTTGGAGGCCCGGCAATCGGTTCCGCGCCACTCAAGGTCCCGCTCCCGTGGGAGGTCGAGGGACAGGTCGCGGAGCCGACACCATCGTTCGTCGGAATCGGGGACAGGTAAGTCAAAGCGCCATAAGAAGTCGAAGAAGCGACGTTGCTCTTCGTCTACCCCTCACCGGTCGCGGGACGCGGTGGAGGGGGCGGGCGGTCACTCCCCGCGGCTCCGGTGGAGCCTCCGTTGTTACCTGCGGCCTACCCGCCTTTCCCGGGGTTGTACGCGACTCCGGAAGAAATACAGGTATTCCTGTCGGCCATGGGCCGTTTATTTGCCCCATCGGGTCCCTCCGGAGCGCCTTCGGGCCCCGTGGACCCGTTGGGTGGTTCTGCCCCCGTGCCGCCGCCTTTGGCCCCGGCTATGCCGGCAAGATACCCTGCGGCGCCGTTGGCTCCGGCCTCGGCGCCGGGCCCGGCGCCGCCTCCGGGCCAACGCCGGACACGACGCCGTTGCCTATGGGCCCGGACTACGTCGAGCCTGGCTTGGTCTATTAGCCCCCAATTCCTATTCCAGGAGGGGAATTTATTCCCTTTCCCCGGGCCCCTCGTCCTTACCAGCCTCTTAAACAGACGGTGGACGAAGGGGAGTACTGGGAGGGGTCTGAGGACCCCCTCGCAGCTCAGTGTGAGGATGAGCTGGAATGGGAGGGCGATGTGGAGGGTCCAGGCGATCTGGATTTCTCTCTGCACCCTGGTACACTGTCCCCTTCTTCCGTAGCTCCGGAGGAGGTTGGGTCCTTCTCTGTGGTGTTGCGTAGGGCGGCTGAGGCTCTTAACCTCAAGCTCTCATCCGTGCCTATCAGGACCAATCTCCTGACTGAAGTGCTGCAGCCGGCGGCCTCCTCGACGGAGCCGCTACTGCCCTTTAATGACGCGCTTACAGACATTCTGTTAAGCACCTGGACCAAGCCTAACACGGGGGTTCCTGTGGATAGGAGTGTGGCACGACGCCACCGCCCGGCCCCGGGCGACCCCAGTTTTCTCACGCAATTCCCAACGCCTGAGAGTCTGGTTGTCCAGGCCTCTGCCTCTCCGAGCGCATTCCCTTCCGCACCTCCGGACAAGGAATCCAAAAAACTTGAGCAGTTTGGGAAAAAGATTTTCACCTCTGCCAGTTCCGGTTTGCGGGCGGTGAATACTGCATGCCTGTTGCGCCGCTATTCCCACTCTGTGTGGGACACAGTGGCACAGGTGCTGCCTCGGTGTCCGATGGAAGCTCGGGCGGTGCTCTCCCAGGCCATTACCGAGGGGAGAGATGCTGCGAAATTCCCTATTCGCTGTGGCCTTGACACCGCCGACTCCCTCGGCAGAGCAATTTCCACAACAGTGGCGCTGCGCCGTTACGCCTGGCTCAGAACAACTGGCTTCTCAGGGGATGTCCAGAACACTTTGTTGGACATGCCTTTTGATGGCACACGCCTCTTTGGTGACAAAGCAGACAGCACATTGGAACGCTTTAAAGACTCCCGGGCTACGGCCCAGTCCTTGGGTCTTGCCACCACGCGCACTCCCTTGGGGTCTGCCTTTCGCTCCTTTCGAGGTCAAGGTCGAGGCGCACAAACGCGTTCCTTTCAGAGCCGCCGGCCTGCGCAGCAGCAGTCTCAGCGCAGCCGTGGTCGGGGGGCCCGCCGAAGTGAGTCACGGGGCCAGCGGGCGGGTCAGTCCACCACCGCCCCTGCCACCACTGCCTCAAAACCTTCCTAGTCCGGTGTTTCAGGCCCACCGAACGCCAGTGGGCGGCATGATTCGCCATCACCTCCCCCACTGGCGCACCATCACTTCGGACAGGTGGGTTCTGCAGATAATCCGAAGGGGCTACTCCCTCCCCTTCGAGACTACCCCTCCAGCCATGCCGCCTCAGTACCACCGCATGTCGGGGGATCACTTGGCACTTCTCCAGCAGGAAGTTGCGGCCCTCTTGGCCAAGGGGGCCATCAAGCATGTTCCAACGCCAGAAGTAGGTTGTGGTTGTTACTCCCACTACTTCCTGGTTCCAAAGAAAAACAAGGACCTGCGTCCTATCTTAGACCTCCGGAACGTCAATCGCTTCCTCCGGAAGGAGAAGTTCAAAATGCTCCCGCTTGCTCAGGTCTTGTCTGCCCTAGACCCGCAAGACTGGATGGTAGCGTTGGACTTGCAAGATGCTTATTTTCATATCCCCATCCTGCCGGCCCACCGGCGGTACCTGCGGTTCACGGTTGGCCACGAGCACTTTCAGTTCACCGTACTCCCTTTCGGCTTTACCAGCGCCCCTCGGGTGTTCACGAAAGTGATGGCGGTGGTCGCAGCTCATCTGCGCAGATCAGGGGTCTCAGTCTTCCCCTATCTCGACGACTGGTTGTTAAAGGCGGGATCGCCCCAAGCAGTCGTCTCCCACCTCCAGACTACGGCCGACCTCCTGCATTTGCTGGGGTTCTCCATCAACGTGCCGAAGTCGCATCTGATTCCCTCTCAGAAGCTCCTCTTCATCGGAGCGGTTCTGGACACGGCGCAATTTCGGGTTTATCCTCCCGAACAGCGAGTCCGGGACATTCGGGCAATGATTCCGATCTTTCAGCCCTGGTCCTGGGTTTCGGTCAGGAAGACACTGAGACTGCTGGGCCTCTTGGCCTCCTGCATCCTGCTGATCAATCATGCCAGATGGCATATGCGGGCTCTGCAGTGGGACCTGAAGTTCCAATGGACGCAGCATCAGGGAAATCTGTCTGACTACGTCCAGATCTCGGAGGGCACTGCACAGGACTTGCAGTGGTGGCTCACGGACCAGCGTTGGGTCAGCGGCAGATCCCTCTCCCTTCCTCAACCGGAGCACACAGTGGTGACGGATGCGTCCCTCCTGGGATGGGGCGGCCACATGGGAGAGGCGGAGATCAGAGGCCTCTGGTCTCCGGCGGAGTCCAAGCTCCATATCAGTCTTTTGGAGCTCAGGGCGATCCTACTTGCACTGAAAGCATTCTTTCCCTCTGTCAAGGGGAGGGTAGTGCAGGTGTTCACAGACAACACCACCGCCATGTGGTACTGCAACAAGCAAGGCGGGGTGGGGTCGTGGACCCTATGTCAGGAGGCTCTGCGCCTCTGGACGTGGCTGGAACGCCAGGGCGTTATCCTGGTGGTTCAACACTTGACAGGTTCTTTGAACGCCAGGGCGGACGAACTCAGCCGCCGGTGCATGATGGATCACAAATGGCGTCTTTACTCGGAGGTGGCACAAGGTCTCTTTCAGCAGTGGGGAGAACCTTGGTTAGATCTATTCGCCACCGAAGAGAACGCGCAATGTCAGCAGTTCTGCGCGTTGGAGTTTCCAAGGCGGCACTGGCTCGGAGACGCTTTTCATTGCGAGTGGAGTTGCGGTCTGTTGTACGCCTTTCCGCCTATACCACTTCTACCCAGAGTGCTGAAGAAGATCAGACGCGACCGGGCCCAAGTCATTCTTGTGGCGCCGGACTGGGCTCGAAGAGTTTGGTATCCCGAGCTACTCAGTATGAGCGTGGATCCCCCGATCCGACTGCCTCTTCGGGAGGATCTTCTGTCGCAGCAACAGGGGAGGGTCCTCCACCCGAACCTCTCCAGCCTCCACCTCCTTGCGTGGAGATTGAGCGGCGACAGTTGATTCCATTTGACTTGCCTCCTGAAGTCTGTAATGTAATTCTGGCAGCCAGGCGTCCCTCAACTAAGACTGTATAGGCCTGCCGGTGGAAAAAATTTGTGGCATGGTGCACAGCGAAAGGTGTAGATCCCCTTTCTGCCCCTCTTTCTGAGGTCCTGTTGTTCCTTCTCTCTTTGGCCCAGCAGGGCTCTGCTCTGGGCACTATTAAGGGCTACCTTTCTGCTCTTTCAGCCTTCCTCAGGCTTCCTGATCAGCTCTCTCTTTTCAAGTCCCCTGTTGTCAATAGATTTCTCAAAGGCATTACTCACCTTTTCCCTCCTATTCCTTTTGTGATGCCTCAGTGGGACTTGAACCTGGTTCTCACATAATTAATGTGCTCTCCCTTTGAGCCTCTTCATAACTGTCCTTTACGGTTATTAACTTTGAAAACTGTCTTCCTGGTGGCCATCACCTCCGCTAGGCGTGTGAGTGAGCTTCAGGCTCTTTCATGTAAACCTCCTTTCCTGGCGATTCATCCGGACAAGGTTGTGCTTCGACCACGTCCCTCCTTTCTACCAAAAGTAGTCACTGCCTTTCATATCGGGCAAACTGTCACTCTGCCCACTTTCTTTCCGCCTCAGCACCCTTCAAGAGAGGAAGAGAGGCTCCACCGTCTGGACCCAAAACGTGCGCTTTCATTCGATCTCAACCGCACACAACAGTTCCGGGTGGACGACCAGCTCTTTGTTGGCTACGTGGGCGCCAAGAAAGGCCGAGCTGTACACAAGCGGACTATCTCCCGATGGGTTGTCTTGTATATCAAAGCCTGTTACTCTCTGGCTAAAAAGGAACATCCGGTAGGGCTGCGCGCCCATTCTACCAGGGCGACAGCGGCTACTACAGCATTGGGACGCGGTGTCCCCCTGCAAGACATCTGTCAGGCAGCCACGTGGGCCTCGCTGCATACTTTCACCAAGCACTATTGCCTTGACAGTCAAGTCCGGAGAGACCGCTTCTTTGGCCGGTCGGTTCTCCGTGACTTTCTGGTGTGATTTCACTTCGCAGACCCACCACCGGGGTTGGTATTGCTTGGGTATGTATTCTAAGGTAAGGAATCTATCACTAACGTGTCTCTTTCAGATGCACAAGTTACTTACTTGTGTAACGATATATCTGTAAGGGACATTAGTTAGTGATAGATTCCTTACTGCCCACCCATCCTCCCCGTTCTGCGAACTGTTCTCTAGGGTTCAGGTAGTCCCTTTCAGGGCCCTAGTTCTATTGCACCAGTAGTCGGTCTCTGGCATGGCTCTGCGTTCCTGGCGCGGATAGTCGTGTACAGAACTGACGTCAGCGCGCGTGGGCGCGTCTAAGTAGCTCCGACGACGTCATCTCGGCGACTACAACGCCAGCGACGTACGCAGAGCCGCACGACGACGCCTACCGACGCGCAGGGGTACTCCTGACGAAAACTTTCCGGATCCAGTCTGATGCCTGGGGATATTCTAAGGTAAGGAATCTATCACTAACTAATGTCTCTTACAGATATATCGTTACACAAGTAAGTAACTTGTGCATTAAGTGATTGTAAATCAATTATTGAAATTGTGTAATTAATTTTAGGTGCGGGTTGTGGGGTTTATAGGGGTAAAGGGTGGGAAGTAAGTTATGTTTAATAATTAGTTGATCATTAATATTAATTTATATTTCATTACGGTATTTGTTTATAATTTTTTGTGTGGGTTTTACTTTTATAGGGGTAAAGGGTGGGGAGTAAATTAATTTTACTTATTTTATAATTAGTTGTTAAATACTATTAACTTTTTAATTGAAAATAAGTTTTATTTGTGTAATTAATTTTTTTACACTTTAATTTTAGCTGTTGGTTGTGGGAATTATAGCGGTAAAGTATGGGAAGTTAATTAATATTGTTTTTTAATTAATATTTCTTTAATTGGTAATTAATTATGTTAATTATGGAAGTACATTTTTGTAAAAAATGTATATGTGGTTTGTAAATTGTGTGGTGTTATAGGGTAGGAAATAAAAAAAGTAAATTTATGTAATTAATGTTTTTGTTTCTAAATAATTTCTAATTAAAAATATTTACCTGTTTGAAAATTATTTTTTATTTTATTTAATATAATATTTGTAGGTATTTGTCATATGGATTTAACAATATAATATGATTTTTTTCAATTTTTAATAAATATATTTGTTTTAATTTTTAACATTTATATTTTTTTATTTATTTTGTTTTTTAAAATATTTTTGTTAATGTTTTGTTTTGTTTTTAATTTTGAAGTGACTGTAGTGAGAATATTAATTGTTACTCCATCCGCAATACAACACTTTCCCTACTGTTGCACTCATTGGAGTGGGAATAGTAAATTTTATCCTGCCACTATCCAACACTTTCCCTACTGTTGCACTCATTGAAGTGGGAGTAGTAATTTTTACCCCTCCGCTATCCAACACTTTCCCTACTGTTAAACTCACTGGAGTGGGAATAGTAATTTTTACCCGTCTGCTATCCAACACTTTCCCTACTGTTGCACTTACTGGAGTGGAAAATGTAAGTTTAAAGATTTTTAAATAGTTTAATATTTTAATTTATATTTATAATACAATGTTTTTTATATTAGATTTTGTTACTGGTATATATATATATATATATTTTTTTTAATATAATTTTATATAATTTTAAAATTATAAAATAAATTAAAATTAATAGTTTATTAATTGTTTTAAAGTAAATATATATATTCATTATTATGTATGTGTGGTTAACTTTTTTAGTATTTGTTATATTTGTTAAAATGTATATTAAATATGCTTTATTTTTCATATTAATTTTATTTAACATTTAATATTTATTTTATTATATATATATATATATATATAAATATATATATATATAAATCGATGTTTTGTACAACTATTTTTGATATTGATATTTTTTTCTCGATATTTTTGTACTTACCTGTTTAAGTATAGGGAGTCGATATTTTTGCATTCTATATTTTTTACATTGATATTCTGTCAGTGAACCGGTATAACGTCCATATTAATCAGACATTCTCCCTGACAACATTCTTTCCATCCTCTACTCACGCAGAAAGATCCCTGGATACACTAGATTTGAAAGGGACTTCGGAAGTACTATAATGAAAATTAAAGGAGTTTGAGCAGCTTTTTATTAATGATTGTTTGGTTCGCACAGAGTTGCTTTGCGTAAACCTGTCCATAACTAGATTGGTAATCTCCTGCATTATTACATGTTACAAAAAATTGAACAGGCTCTCAATAGGCATGCCTAGAGCCATTAAATATGGGGGAAAGCAGCTACTGTTGTGCTGTTGAAAAATTTCCTTATTCCCGACATTTGATTAGCAGATTACTGGAACTTGGTCCGTAAGTCATTAAATTTGCCTCATCATATACATCCTTACTCTTCTGTACTTTTGGACTTCTCTGAGGCAGCTTGATACTCTATTCTATGTTTGTCGATATCAGAGAGAATCCCATGACAGAGGAGGAAAAGCTACTTACTTTAATCCTAGTTATGTGTCAGTGGTATTCTCCCTGAATCCATAATTAACACATTCACTACCACATGTTCCAAAACAATAGATGATTGGCATAAAGGTGTCTTTTCTTTCCACTGTATTATCTTTTAAATTGAACTGCCTCCCTCTCACAACAGAGCCAGATAGGAAGGTTTCAGCCTGTGCCCTGTCAGTTGTACTGTATACGTAGGACTGAGAGTGATTGTAATGCCTATCTAGAGTCTTCATTTTCTTTTATATTTGCTTTACAAAATGGGTAAAGACATTAGTGAGTTCAACCAAATGTTCTGTAATTCTGATTTGGCTATATGGATCTAATTTGTAACCCAAAAAAAACTTAAAACATGTTGCCTCTTAGGCAGGTTTTCTTTGTGGATATTTTTCAACACAAGAAAGTACATTAAAAGGAGATAACAGGCATCTGTTCTATTATAGTCTGTTTATGGGCATCACAAACAATACCCATGTCAAAAAAAATAATTATAGTTAACGTTTCCTTGTTCTATTTTAATAAGGTTCTTTTCGAATTCTGGTTTCTTTAGGAATAGGTTTAAGCGAAAACCTAACCCAGCTTTAACTGTATAAATTTTTTTTTAATTCTCTTTTACATTTTGTAACTTTGTCTTCTCAATGCACCAGTATGATTGATGCACCTTTAGTATGCAGCATTACGCATATAAATGCAATCTAATTCATCTTTAACTGTTGGGCAGCATTCTGCCTACACTAGTTAAGGACAGATTGCTATTTTTCATATCAGTATGCCCTCCTAGTAGCGTAGTTAACCATATTGTTAGCCTCTCAGCTGCTTGTGGGTATAGTCGTAGTTCCTTGTAGGTAATGCCCCAGCAGACTAAGGGCCAGTTTACAAGTTTGGCGGATGGGGTACTCCGTCACAAACGTGATGGATATCCCGTCCGCCTTATTGCAAGTTCCATAGGATATAATTGAATTGTAATTTGGCAAGCGAGATGTCCATCACGTTTGTGACGGAGTTACCCTGTCCATGAAACTCCTAATCAGGCCCTAAATCTGATCACAGTGCAATTGATTTTGTTAGTGTCTGCTCATGCCTCAAAGAATCAGCTTTCGGTACATTATTATTTTCTTCTTGGATGCTTTAAGAATCTGTAAAAAAAAAAAAAAAATGGCTCTGTATGTTTTCCCTTTTGGGCTCACTCTCGTCCTACAAACAGAGATAACAATATTATCTTTGCGCAGCTAACATTTCACCCCAACAGTATATATTCTGCCTCTGTGGCTGCCTCCTCATGACACCCCTGGACATACCTATGCAACTCTCTGGAGTTAAATAACAATTGGAATACTTGCAGGTACATCTTACTTTTAGGAGTAGTGCTGTTGGAAAGGTGAGACATTGCCTTTTTCTACCAAACCTCTGCCGTAATTGGGTCTGTAGGTGGTCACAGCATTGTGGTGCGAGAGGCTCCAGTGTAGCTGCTCTGCTTGTTTGCTAGTACCAAATGACTGTCAGCTCTTGGGCACCTGAAGTGATTTCAGTCCCAAGCATGGGACACCAGATGATTGCTCGAGGAGGGCATTAGAATGTTGATGGTATGTCATGTGAGATTAATGCCTTACTGTTGCATTTACAGAAAATGTATGAACCCTACAGTGGATTTGGGGCCTGATATATTATTTTCCCATTTGCAAAAAGTGGTCACAGATTATGCACTGATTTTCTTCCGAATGGGCTAGGATTTTTTGAAACAACCTATTTTCAAATAGTTGGGTTCTCAAAATAGTGAATCACGGTGTCGCAGAATAACCTGCCAACTTAATATTCATTAGGCAGGTCGCAATTGTTGAATCCTTGCTATTGGACACAATCACTGGGATGGTGGCCTGTTAGGATCAGAATGCCATCATATTTATGTTTAAATGAATCAAACATTTTTTTTTTTTTAAAGCAGCCTGTTTTCCTTTAAGGAACTAAAAAAAAGTTTTCATTTTTCAAAAAGTTTCACTGAGTCTTAACAGTGGTCCCATAAACCACTCAGTGCTCTGGCTGAAACGTTTATGAGCATTCACAATGGGGAAGGGGTCCAAATGGGCCTCCTTTCCCTTGACAAACCAGTTACCACTCCAACTTCTAAGCGAACAGTGGTTTGCATTCGTAATTGCGGTTGCAAGCCATTGATAAATCAGAGGACGAATCGCAATTTGGAAGAGATGCTTACAACATGCGCCTTCCAAATAATGATTCATAATCCATTCCAGAACCCGTTTATCGATTCAGAAACAGTTTTCCGAATCACTGAATGTGTTTAGTGGCAAACCCTCTGATTTAGCTAATCGGAGGGTTTGCAAGCATTAAAGTTCTGTACTGGTCCATTCTCTTGGCCTGTGCAGCGTTCCTTATACCTGTTGGCTGTCCTTTTCCTGATGCCTTTGCTCTATTTTGAGTTCATGATTTTTGGAAATAGTTTATACATAGTTAATGAACTGGCTTAGCTGTTTTACTCATATTAAAATATGTTAGTAAAATAATTGAGAACAAATATTGCAGTGTGCTTAAGAGTGCTTGACATAGGGTCTGGAAGAGGAACATTAATTGCAAAATTAATTTTGAAGTGCTTTACTTTAATTTGCTCATTTATTTACAACATAGATGGATCTCCGTATTAACGAACAGCAAAGAAGAAGCATTAAATATGGCATTCAGAGGGGACCAAAGTACAGGCGAAAGCAGTCTGGAAGATCTTACAAAGGCCATTATTGATGACATCCAGCGATTACCTGGAAATGATGTCTGCTGCGATTGTGGATCATTAGGTATTTATTTCAATGTATTTGGCCTGAGTAGTATGTTTCCTAACCATAATACCTCCCATTTTATTACAGGTATCCATAAGTGATGATGTTTAAGGCCTAAATAAATGACCCAACTACGTAAGCTAACATTTCAACACTATCCTTTTACAGGAAAGTGCAAACGTATACAGTCAATTCACTTCCACCTGAGAAGTGGCACTCTTGCATTAAAAGCTGAGCTGCATCACGTTTGTAGCAGACAACAAGCAACCAGCGCATTAGATCATATATTCAGTCATTCATATATTCTTTTGTTGCTTTGCAGCAAACATTTTCCTTATTTCAGTCATTTACTCTTTTGCCTTTCGTAAAAGCAGTGTATTTTAGATATAGCTTTCCTTCATTGCTTTGCCTCGAGGAAGCAAGCAGCTTCCTGAGCGTGATTCATTTACGGAGTATGTTTACTTTAATGTGAATGATCAGAGGACCACCCATATTTACATTATTGTGATACTATAGAGATACAATATATGCAGTAAAATATATATAGGTATAATATAAAACAAATACAAGTGCCTTGATTACTTTAGAGAAAGGAGGGAGCACTTGAAAACAGACATAATGAGAGATGGGGAAGAGTGTTAGCTGGCTAAAAACTGAAGAAGGTGAAACTGAATACAAGACAGATTTTGTTATGGATGGGAATATAGCAACTAGAAGACAAGTATTACCAGAGATGTTACATGTCATATTCCTTTTTAGGGGTCACATCGCAGACAGGTGCTCATGCACATTTTCCTAACCTTAGTTTACATTAAGCTAAAAGTCTTAATTCTCCACACTCGACTTTGTTGGAGCACGTCATTTTGCTCTGGTCGTAGTGAAGTCTTGAGATACCTGCATTCCAGTTCTCTCTGGTCAGATGCTGTGATGGCACAGCATGTGCTCTCGGTCTTCATAATAGCCTTTGGGCCCAACATTGTTGGATGAGGTAGCATGGCTGGTCCCAGAAAATGGCATGAATCCTCCAGAATTTGCGGCCTCCCAAGATGACCCAGCTTTCTGATCCAGATCTTCGGGCATTGACAGTGAGTGGAGCACTAGTTTATGGCCAGCAGTGGCTGACAACCTCATGTACACGTAATCAAGAAGAACTAGCTGGTGTTTAGGGAGCAAGAGAAACTGTGTAGTTTGTCAGGGAAAGAAAAACTTTTTCTTATGAAAGCCCTGACCCACCAACCTAGTTGGTGGCATGCTTCATCATCGGGCCCCACCCGGTGGCACCGAGCGTGCCCCTGGTGTGCTAAGACGCCTGTTTACAGCGGAGTGGGTTGTTTTCGGGAGTGAGTGTGCTGTAAATGTGTGAGAGTGTGAGTTAAAAACTGTCCTCGGGTCCCATTACCCACGGGGGTTATTTAATAAGTGGGCCTTTGGCAGTAATAAAAACAAGGCGGCGGATGTTTGTGGAGTTAGCAATGGCCTCCCACATCCATTGTGGTCGACATGTTTCAGCCAGGCCTTGAAACTGATCTGGCTTTCTTCAGGACCTAATGTGTATAAAGTGTGTGGTCAAAATAAAGTTTAGATGACCAATTATGTGTTGCACTTGCTAAGGTGCACTATAGGTAGAGGGTAGTACCCTCCCAAGATTAACCTGTAAGGAAGAAATGAACATTTAAGACAAGACAAACAACACACAGTTTTCACGTTAGCTGCTGCTATGAATGTTTAGTTTTCTGCACTCAATGCTGTCGTGTCCGTGTAATACTCGGAAAATAGCGATAGGTGCGATATCGAAGGTGGCGGTACATGGTTTTACTGGGTTATGCGCTATTAAGAGGTGAAATTCAATAGCGGAATCTAATAGTGCAACAAAAAAGTAATTGATGGTGCCCATGAGTATAGGACTCTTCTCGGGGAAGGGAACTAGCCTTCTTGTTCCTCTCTCTCTTTTTGATATCTAACCTCATGTACACAGCAGCTCTTTGCGCTTTCTACAGAGTACTGCTTACCTTGGTCAACAGAAATCTAGCACTGGATAAAAGTGCTGTAGTTTGGATCCCACTTTTATATAAATTTTCTATTCAGAAGATGTGGATTCATGGTCTCAATCTTAAGAACCGGTTTAGATTTGTTCTTTCAAGTATCCTCCTCCGGCTGCCCTCCATGTAAAGTAGGGGGTTTCACAAGAGGTATTATCAAGGCAGTCTCTAAGCATGAGCCCCTACAACATGGACACACTTGGTTGTCAGCCTTTTTAAGGCAGTAATCTGGGTCAAACAAAAGGGCAGGCCTGACCTTAAAGCTTCCTCACCTTGAACAATAGAAACTGCAGTTCCACCATCCACCCCTACCGTCTACCAAGTAACGATGCTCAGGTAAAACAAATCAGCACCATCTTGTAACAAAAGTCTATATGGAATTTCAAAAGACAGCCCTATCTCCATTCCTCACTTTAGTGTCTGGCTTTCCACTCCTCAACCACAGGAATGCAGGCAGTACACTTCCACTGTCTGGGGAAGCTGGTCTCACCATTTATCTTGTGCCATGCTAAACCAGGGGCTTCCAAAGTGAATCCCACTGGCTTCTGTGTACACTCATATACCCAACAGAGCCTTACTTCCACCAGAGCGGCTCCTCCATTTTAGTGGAAAGGCGTTGCCCCCTCCCCCCACCCGTTGTGAGCCAACACATACTAATAGTGTCCTTTACTTATGTTTAATTATCTGTTTTCTTTTGCCTGGCCGCAGTGCTTTTTTACTTGAGTCACAGACTGAGTGCCTTTTTTCCTGAGTGAGGGCTGGGGTGGGGCTTGATTAAGTGTGTTTGTGGGTGTATGTTTTTTGTGTACCTAACTCCCTAATTTTTCCTATAGTTCCACATTTCCTTCTTATCACATTTCCTGTTCCTTTGTGTTTCGGTACGTTTCTCGAGTGGCACGCTCTTCGTTTTTCTGGTTTCGTGTCACAGACAGGGAAAGGCTGTTGCTGCTTTTTAAAAATGAGCCCTGCAGGAGAGGCAGATTTAATAGATTTGTTTGGCGGTTTTTGACGGGTTAGAAATAGATCTGATTCTCTTAGTTGTTTCAAAGGCAAGTTAAGTTTCTCTATAGGTCTCTAATGATCCTTAGAAGATGGATGAAAGGATTTTAAACCCAACTGTAGCCCAGTGTTTATTCCCATTTTGTGATAACGTTTAGTTCAAGGCATGTGTGCTGTAGATACATGCTTTGCATACTCCTGCCATCTAGTGTTGGGTCCGGATGTTTGCAAGTTGTTTTTCTTCGAAGAAGTCTTTCCAGTCATGAGGTAATGTGACTCCTCCTTTCGGTGATAGTGCGCATGGGCATCGACTCCATTGTTAGTTTTTTTTCTACCATCAGGTTCGGACGTGTATTGCTGGTTCGAAAACCGTTCTTCGGGTTCCCGTTGGTGCGCAATCCACTCGACCCTTGACGGTGTTGTTTCCGTACGCGTTTCCCTGTTCTCCGCGTATCAAATAGTTCGACAAACTCTCCATTTTCGATCGAAAACCTCGTGGGCGGCCGTCGGGCTAGCCTTCTGCCGATGGAACGGACTCCATTGCAGTTTTGTCCTTGGTGCCGCGCCAAATATCACCGCACAGACCTACATCAAGTTTGTAACTTGTGCCTCTCTCCGGAGCACAAGGAGGAAGACTGCGATGCTTGTAAGTCGTTTCGGTCCAAAAAGACTCTACGCAATTGTCGGGCTCGACGACGAGAGATGCAACGCCAAAGCTTCCAACACTCTCCGGATATCTTCGGGGAAGAATCCGACCAATAAGAAGAGATCGAGGCGTCCGCCGCAGAAGAAGAGGCAGTCCCCGTTCCAGAGTCTTGATTCCAAGCTCAAGATCGATCTGGAGACCGAAGATGTGCCTGCGGGACAGGGTGCCGTGAGTACCGAAGACCCCTTACCCCCTAAATCTTCTTCCAAAATTCATAAGGCTGCGGCACCACCTCTGCCTTCTGGCCAAGGTCGGCACTGCGACAATGTTTCCGACGCCCCGCCTCTCGGCTTGGCACAGAAACAAACCGTCAAGCCTTCCGGCTCGGTACCGAGTCGCCCGAAATTACCTTCGGAACCAAAATCATCGGGCTCCAAGGACAAACCTGGTTCGGAGCCGAAACCCTCCGCTTCGAAACACGATTTGGAGCCGAAACAGTCCACGAAATTTTAGATTAATCCCGATACTGGACGTATTTTAGCTAATACTCCGGCAAAACACAAGCTTCCTGCAGAGGACACTACTAATATCATTCCCTTAAAGAGGAAGAAGGACATGGCTACCAGCCCTGTTTATCCTGCTCTACAACCCTCTCCATCCCCACCATCTTCTCCACAGTTAATAATTGAAGATCCCTTACATATGACACCTCAGGGGTCTCCACATACAGATCCAGATGTGGATCATGGTGATGATGATACTCATTTGCCTGCAGACCCATGAAATGATTACTCCATTGACCCTCCAATAGGCAATGAGCCAGACCTTTACCCAGCAAACCCATCACCACCAGATGATATGGCTTATCCATAGCCCATTGCTAGAGCGGCAGAGTATCATGGGGTGCCAATACATAAAGAAACATTTTATTTGAAACACTTGAGTCCACACACAGGTCAAGCCAAACGCTTACTATGCTTAAAGGCATGATGAGGCATGCTGGTGATATATTTAAAGACCCTGTCAGAGCACTTATTTTAACTCCAAGTGTGGATACAAAATATAAACCCTCACCATCAGATCTTGTGTTTTTTAAGGGACAATTACCTCTTGACTCCCTAGTAGTGTCCAATGCTCGCAAAAGAGCTAACTCGCTAACCTCTGGGGATGCACCTCCCCCAGACAAAGAATCCAAACTTATACATGCCTCTGGAAAACGAGTAGCTGTTCAAGCTGCTAACCACTGGCGCATCGCAAACACACAGGGTTACTAGCCAGGTACGACAGAGCACACTGGGATGAGATGGAGCAACTGCTCCAATATCTCCCAGACGAACACAAAAATAAGGCACAGCAGTTAGTTGAAGAGGGAAAACTCATCTCTAACTCCTCAATAAGATGTGCTTTAGACGCAGCCGACACTGCAGCTAGGGAAATCAATACTAGTGTTCTCCTTAGAAGGCAGGATAATCAATGTGGAGGGAAAAAGAAGCTGTGATCCATTCGGCTTCCAATGGTTGGTACACTAATCAATGAGAGGGGAGAATGGACCACTTGTCCTGTGTAACCAGGGTCTTCATATATAAAGAAACTTTCATAAAAACCCTCAAACAAGTACACAGGCCGTTGGCGGTATATCTTGATTTTCCGCCTTAATGTACTGTTTCAGCATCATCATTGGGTCTTTTTTGTAAGTTGCTGACCTCCACCTGGAGGAGGACCTACTGGTTTTACAGTAGTGGTCAGAGAAGTGAGGAAGTGCTCATGCTATTGGTGTAGTGAATTAAAATTCCCTACATCGCAATCAGTGATAATATTTTATTTGTGACGATGGCGATGTGGGAAATTAAAAACAAGGCGGTGCGTTATTAGATCAAGTTACTAATCTGTTGCACTATCATGGTCAACATGTTTCAGCCCCATGGAAACTCTAGAGGCTTTCGTCAGGACCGGAATATTTCATATGGAGATTATATTATCTCCTATGGAGTGGTGTATTCGCCACTCTTGTGGTGTAAGGATCAGACCGTTAGTATCTGTACCTTGTTGTATCTAAGTGCGGCCTCCTCGGGGTTCCGTCGAGTTAGGAAATCCAAAATCGATTCCTGCAAGTCATTCTGCTTGTACTGGCTCTTCGCCTACTGGGAATGATGGCGTCATGCATGCATTGCAGTAGTACCTCATGCAAGACTACACATGCGTCCATTACAAGAATGCTTAGCACGTCAGTGGAATGAGTCACAAGGTCAATTAACAGATCCAGTATTGGTAGACAGCCGCACTCATCGCTCTCTGTAGTGGTGGAACCCACAAAATGTATCAAAAGGGCTGCCTTTCATCATCCCTGTTCCACAAATCGTGCTAACAGCAGATGCATCTCTCACCGGTTGGGCTGCACATCTCCATCATTACACAATCCAAAGTCTCTGGGACGACAAACACCGATGTCTCCACATCAACTATCTAGAACATCTGAAAGAAACACATAGTGATAGATTCCTTACCTTAGAATATCCCCAGGCGTCAGACTGGATCCGGAAAGTTTTCGTCAGCAGTACCCCTGCGCGTCGGTAGGTGGCGTCGTGCGGCTCCACGTCCGTTGTTGGCGTCGTGGTCTCCGAGATGACGTCGCGGGCGCTACTTAGACGCCGCCCACGCGTGCTGACGTCAGTTCTTTCTTTTTCCGCGCCAGCAAGCGCAGATCCGGGAAGAGCAGGAACCCCCAGTCAATTTTTGACTGATTTTTTTTAGGCTTTTTGTCTCTATTTTTTCATCGAGTCTTCGACTCCTGGTGCAGTTAGGATGCCCGGTTTTAAGTCCTGCGGGGATTGTCACCGCATGATGTCGGTGACGGACCCGCACCGTGTGTGTCTTTTCTGCCTGGGGCGTGACCACGACCCCAAGTCGTGCCCCGACTGCCGGGCCATGGCGCCGAAGACTTTGCGGGAGCGGTCCCGAAAGTTGCTGGAAGCCCGGAAGTTGGCTCCGCGCCGTTCGAGGTCCCGGTCCCGTGGGAGGTCGAAGGACCATGTGCGGAGTCATCACCATCGATCTTCGGGATCCAAGTCTTCGCACTCGGGGTCAGGTAAGACGAAGCACAAGAAGTCGAAGAAACGCCATTGTTCTCCGACTTCCCCTCGCCGGTCGCGCGACCCGGCTGAGGGTGCGGGTGGTGCCTCCCCCGCGGCTTCGGCGGAGCCTACGCAGTCGCCGCCCGACTATCCGCCCTTCCCGGGGTCGTCGGCGACTCCGGCCCAAATACAGGAATTCCTGTCGGCCATGGCTCGCCTCTTTGGGCCGTCTGGTCCCGCTGGTGCACCTTCGGGCCCCGCGGTCCCGACTGGGTGTCCTCGCCTTTCCTCGCCGGCGGCTCCGGCCCCGGCGTCGCTGTCGGCTCCGGCCTCGGCGCCACAGGACGCCCTTGGATCCAGGCCTGGATCCTGGTCGACGCCGGTTGACCTTGTCACAGCTCCACCGACGTCGACTCCACCGGCACCACTTCTGACGCCCCCCGCTCCTCGGGACGACGTCGACCTCAGTTTCAGCCCCGATGTGGACGCGGCGTCGAGCCGGCGTCGACGTTGCTCGGGGATTTTTATCCCCATGTCCCTGCTCCTCATTTTAGACCTGTTGAACAGCCTGAGGAGCAAGGGGAGGGCTGGGAGGGGTCTGAGGACCCTCTCACAGCTGCTTGCGAGTCTGAACAGGACTGGGCAGAGGAATTGGCTGACGCCAGTGGTCTGGATACCTCACCAGACCTTGGCATGCTGTTTCCTCCTACCGTGGCTACGGAGGAGGGTGCTAGTTATGCTGTGGTGTTGCGTAGGGCGGCCGAGGCCCTACACCTCGAGCTCCCTACTGTGGCCGTCAGGACTAACCTCCTGACAGAGGTGCTTCAGCCAGCAGCTACTTCTGCGGAGCCGCTGCTTCCCTTCAATGAAGCCCTTTCTGACGTTCTTTTGGGCACTTGGTCCAGGCCCACCACAGGGGCTCCTGTGGATAGGAACGTGGCCCGACGCCATCGCCCGGCTCCGGGTGACCCCATTTTCCTCTCCCAACATCCCACCCCCGAGAGCTTGGTTGTCCAAGCCTCTGCTTCTTCTACCGCCTTCCCTTCCGCTCCACCGGATAGGAATCCAAGAAGCTGGATCAGTTTGGGAAGAAGATTTTTTCTTCCACCAGCTCTGCGCTGCGGTCCGTGAACACCGCATGCCTCTTGGGCCGTTATTCCCACTCTCTGTGGGATACGGTGGCGCAAGTGCTGCCCCAGTGTCCGGAGGAGGCCCGGCCAGCTCTCTCCCAGGCTGTTGCAGAGGGGAGAGACGCAGCAAAGTTCATGATTCGTTGTGGCCTAGACACCGCCGACTCACTGGGCAGGTCGATTGCAACGACGGTGGCGGTTCGCCGTCACGCCTGGTTGAGGACCACTGGATTTTCGGGGGATGTCCAAAACACCCTTATGGACATGCCCTTTGATGGCCGTCGCCTCTTCGGCGACAAAGCGGACATCGCGTTGGAGAGGTTTAAGGACTCACGGGCTACGGCCAAGTCCTTGGGACTCTCGGCAGTCCGCCCTCCTCCGCCTTCCGCTTTTCGCTCCTTTCGTGGCACAGGAAGGGGCGCCCTGCAGCGTTCGCAACAGAGCCACAGGCCTGCGCAGCAACAATCACAGCGCGGGCGTGGGTTCCGCCGAGGCGGACCAAGGGGACAGCGGGCGGGTCAGTCCACCACCACCCCAGCCACCACTGCCTCCAAACCTTCCTAGTCCGAACTTTCAGGCCCATCAAACGCCAGTGGGCGGCAGGCTTCGCCATCACCTCCCCCACTGGCGCACCATCACTTCGGACAGGTGGGTTTTAGAGATAGTCCGGAGGGGCTACTCCCTCCCCTTCGAGACTACCCCTCCAGCCATGCCACCTCAGTACCACCGCATGTCGGGGGATCACTTGGTGCTTCTTCAGCAGGAAGTTGAGGCCCTCTTGGCCAAGGGGGCCATCGAGCGCGTTCCGACGCCAGAAGTAGGTGGTGGTTGCTATTCCCACTACTTTCTGGTGCCCAAGAAGGACAAGGGCCTGCGTCCTATCTTAGACCTCCGGGACGTCAATCGCTTCCTCCGCAAAGAGAAGTTCAAGATGCTCACTCTAGCTCAGGTCTTGTCTGCTCTCGAGCCACAAGACTGGATGGTAGCGCTGGACTTGCAGGATGCCTATTTCCATATCCCCGTCCTGCCAGCCCACCGGCGTTACCTGTGGTTCACGGTAGGCCACGAGCGCTTTCAGTTCACCATGCTCCCCTTTGGCCTTACCAGCGCCCCTCGGGTGTTCACAAAGGTGATGGCGGTGGTCGCAGCTCATCTGCGCAGATCAGGGGTTTCAGTCTTCCCCTATCTCGACGACTGGTTGTTGAAAGCGGGCTCGCCCCAGACAGTCGTCTCCCACCTCCAGACTACGGCCTACCTCCTGCACTTGCTGGGGTTCTCCATCAACGTGCCGAAGTCGCACCTGATTCCCTCTCAGAAGCTCCTCTTTATCAGAGCGGTTCTGGACACAGCGCAGTTTCGGGTCTATCCTCCCGAACAGTTAGTCCGGGATATTCGGGCTCTTATTCCCATCTTTCAACCCTTGTCACGGGTTTCGGTCAGAGTGACTCTGAGGCTGCTGGGCCTCATGGCCTCCTGCATCCTGCTGATCAATCATGCCGGATGGCATTTGCGGGCTCTGCAGTGGGACCTGAAGTTCCAGTGGGCGCAGCATCAGGGGAACCTGTCCGATCACGTCCAGATCTCGGAGGGCACTGCACAACAGTTGCAGTGGTGGCTCACGAACCGGCATTGGGTCGACGGCAGATCCCTCTCCCTTCCCCAACCGGAGTTTACAGTGGTGATGGATGCGTCCCTCCTGGGATCGGGCGGCCACATGGGAGAGGCGGAGATCAGAGGCCTCTGGTCTCCGGCGGAGTCCAAGCTCCATATCAACCTTCTGGAGCTTCGGGCGATACGGCTTGCACTGAAGGCATTCCTTCCCTCTGTCAAGGGGAGAGTAGTGCAGGTGTTCACAGACAACACCACTGCCATGTGGTACTGCAACAAGCAAGGCGGGGTGGGGTCGTGGACCCTCTGTCAGGAGGCTCTGCGTCTCTGGACATGGCTGGAACATCAGGGCATGTCCCTGGTGGTTCAACACCTGGCAGGTTCTCTGAACGCCAGGGCAGACGAACTCAGCCACAGGTGCATGCTGGATCACGAATGGCGTCTGCACTTGGAGGTGGTGCAAGGTCTCTTTCAGCAGTGGGGAGAGCCTTGGTTAGATCTATTCGCCACTGAAGAGAACACGCAATGTCATCAGTTCTGCGCGTTGGAATTTCCAAGGCGACGCTTTTCGTCGCGAGTGGAGTTGCAGTCTGTTGTACGCCTTTCCGCCTATACCACTTCTGCCCAGAGTGCTGAAGAAGATCAGGCGCGACCGGGCACAAGTCATCCTTGTGGCCCCGGACTGTGCTCGAAGAGTATGGTATCCCGAGCTACTCCGTATGAGCATCGATCCCCCAATCAGACTGCCTCTTCGGGAGGATCTTCTGTCGCAGCAGCAGGGGACGGTCCTCCACCCGAACCTGTCCAGCCTCCACCTCTTTGCGTGGAGATTGAGCGGCGGCAGTTGATTCCTTTCGACTTGCCTCCTGAAGTTTGTGATGTCATTCTGGCAGCCAGGCGTCCCTCCACTAAAGTGGTATACTCCTGCAGGTGGAACAAGTTTGTGGCATGGTGCACAGCAAAGGCTGTGGATCCCCTTTATGCCCCTCTTTCTGAAGTTCTACTGTTCCTTCTTTCTTTGGCCCAGCAGGGCTCTGCTCTGGGCACTGTCAAGGGCTACCTTTCTGCTATTTCGGCCTTTCTCAGGCTCCCTGATCAGCCCTCTCTTTTCAAGTCCCCTGTTGTAAATCGATTTCTCAAAGGCATTACACACCTTTTTCCTCCTATTCCTTTCGTAATGCCTCAGTGGGACTTCAATCTGGTTCTTACATACTTGATGTGCGCTCCCTTTGAGCCTCTTCACAACTGTCCTCTTCGTCTCTTTACATTGAAGACTGCCTTCCTGGTGACCATCACCTCCGCTAGGCGGGTGAGTGAGCTCCAGGCTCTTTCTTGTAAGCCTCCTTTCCTTTCAGTCCATCCGGACAAAGTGGTGCTCAGGCCCCGTCCTTCCTTTTTGCCAAAAGTGGTTACGGCCTTTCACATTGGGCAGACTATTACCTTGCCCACCTTCTTTCCGCCTCCGCATCCTTCCAGAGAGGAAGAGAGGCTCCACTGTCTGGACCCAAAACGTGCACTCTCATTTTATCTCAACCGCACACAGCAGTTTTGGGTGGATGACCAGCTCTTTGTTGGCTACGTTGGCACCAAGAAAGGTCGGGCGGTACACAAGAGAACTATCTCCCGCTGGGTTGTCATATGTATCAAAGCCTGTTACTCTTTGGCTAAAAAAGAACCTCCGGTGGTGCTGCGTGCTCATTCCACCAGAGCTACTGCAGCCACTACTGCATTGGGACGTGGTGTCCCCCTGCAAGACATCTGTCAGGCAGCCACGTGGGCCTCGCTGCACACGTTTACCAAGCATTATTGCCTGGACAGCCAAGTCCGGAGAGACGGCTTCTTTGGCCGTTCTGTTCTCCGTGACTTTCTGGTGTGATCTTAGTTCGCAGACCCACCACCGGGGTTGGTATTGCTGGGGTATCTATTCTAAGGTAAGGAATCTATCACTATGTGTTTCTTTCAGATGAACAAGTTACTTACCTTCGGTAACGATATATCTGTAAGAAACATTAGTAGTGATAGATTCCTTACCGCCCCACCCATCCTCTCCGTTCTGCGAACTGATTTCTAGGGTTAAGGTCATCCCTTTCAGGGCCCTAGTTTCAATGCACCAGTGGTCAGTATCTTGCATGGCTCTGCGTTCCTGGCGCGGAAAGTCGTGTACAGAACTGACGTCAGCGCGCGTGGGCGGCGTCTAGTAGCGCCCGCGACGTCATCTCGGCGACCATGACGCCAACGACGGACGCGGAGCCGCACGACGCCACCTACCGACGCGCAGGGGTACTGCTGACGAAAACTTTCCGGATCCAGTCTGACGCCTGGGGATATTCTAAGGTAAGGAATTTATCACTACTAATGTTTCATACAGATATATCGTTACCGAAGATAAGTAACTTGTTCTTCTAGCTGTGTTTCTAGCACTGAAAGCTTTTTAGTCTCACCTCACAGGCAAGGTTGTCCTAGTCCGCACAGACAACATGACAGCAATGTACTATATACAAAAACAAGGGGGGACACACACTCTCCAACTGTCACGCCTCAGACAATTTGGAAATGGGCAATCCATCACAAGATTCACCTCCTAGCAGAAGACCTCCCAGGAGTGAACAATCAAATTGCCGACCTCCTCAGCAGAAGGAGACAGCAAATACATGAGTGAGAACTTCATTCCCAAGATCTACTTCCATACTTTCAACAATGGGGATACCCACAAATAGATCTGTTCGCCACAGTAGAAAACGCACAACGCCCAAACTTCGCCTCCAGGTTCCCTCGCCATCTATCCAAAGGCAATGCCCTATGGATGAATTGGTCAGGGATATTTGCCTATGCTTTTCCGCCTCTCCCACTCCTTCTGTTTTTGGTTCGGAAACTGAGCCAAACATCAATCACTGATTTTGGTAGCTCCGACATGAGCCCGTCAACTGTGGTACATCTCACCTCCAGTCTCCTCACTCAGAACCAAGGAGAAATCAAGCATCCAAATCCCAAGGAGCTCAACTTAGCGATTTGGCTCCTGAAGTCATAGAATTTGGATATTTAAATTTGCCACCAGTTTGTATGACTATTTTAAAGGAAGCTAGAAAACCTACTACCAGAGCTTGCTATGCAGCAAAATGGAAACGATTTGTTGTTTATTGCAATAACAACAAAATTCTACCTCTAGATGCTTCTTTTCAGAACATTCTCTCTAAACATACAGCGATGTGGGCTAGCTTACACATCTATTCGGTTGCATCTCACAGCAGTAGCTGCATATTTGCAAAACAGACAGCATTTGTCTTTGTAAAAAGTTCCTGTCATCAAAGCTTTTATGGCTGGCTTAAAGAGAGTTATACCACCAAGAATTCCACAGGCACCAGTGTAGAATCTTAATATTGTACTCACAAGACTTATGGGTCCACCTTTTGAACCTCTGTCCACTACAGTTTCTCTCATGGAAGGTTGCATTTCTAATTGCAATCACTTCATTAAGAAGAGTTGGTGAGCTACCGCATTAACCTTAAAAGAACCCTTTTGTCAGCTCCATAATGATATGGTAGTTCTTTGCACAAATCCCAGATTCCTTCCCAAAGTGGTTTCTGCTTTCCGTATTAACCAATCAGTTGAGTTACCTGTGTTCTTTCCTCAACCTGATTCAGTAGCAGAACGAGCTCTTCACACACTTGATGTCAGAAGAGCTGCATTGTATTATATCAAAAGAGCAAAAGATTTTCGTAAAACAAAGCAACTGTTTGTTTCATTTACACCACTTCACAAAGGCAATCCTATTTCTAAATCTGGCATTTCAAGATGGATTGTTAAGTGCATTCAGACTTGCTACGCAAAAGCTAAAAGAACTTTATCTATACCCCTTAGAGCGCATTTCACTAGCAAAATAGGGGCTTCTATGGCCTTTTTAGGTAACATTCCTATAGCTGACATTTGTAAAGCAGCAACATGGTTTACACCACACACATTTACCAAACACTATTGTGTGGATGTACTAGCACGCCAACAAACCAATGTAGGGCAAGCAGTGCTAAAAACACTTTTCCAGATAACTGCAACATCTACTGGTTAGCCACCGCTTTGGGAGAATACTGCTATATATTCAATGCAAAGCATGTGTATCTACAGCACACATGCCTCAAACGGATTATGTTACTTACCCAGTTAGCCTCTGTTCTTGGCATGTAGAGCTGTATATTCATATGCGCCCACCCTCCTCCCTGGGCATTTGTAGTTGTTGCAGTTCTCAATATTTTCATTATCTACGCAAGGACATCTCTTTACTACACTCACTTACTCCATTATCACCCTCTTGTGGGAAAACAATCTAACAATGGAGTCGATGCCCATGCACACTTTCACCGAAAGGAGGAGTCACCTTTCCTTGTGACTGGAAAGACTTCTTCGAAGAAAAACAACTTGCAAACATCCAGACCCAACACTAGATGGCAGGAGTATGCAAAGCATGTGAATCTACAGCTCTACATGCCAAGAACAGATGCATGCTGGGCAAGTAACATAATCCTTATCAAGATTATTAAAAAGCAAATGTTTTATTATATTTATGTAGCGTTACATGATGCACGCAATGGCTTCTTGGCGCCTTCATTATGAAAACAAAAGAATGACCACATTTCTTGTTGACATAATTAATGTTAAGCGAAAGCCAGGTGAAAATTAGAAAAGGCTCTGAAGGGGACAAAAAAGGTAACTGGTGTGCACTGTGCTTTAATTGGGATGAAGGGTGGGGGTTCTCTAAAAGGAGTGAAGCACTGAATTAAATATTACCAAGATCTGTGTAAGTGGTAATGGTCTTCAGAGTGCCTCAATCTCTTTCACCCTTTCACACCACTTTTCTCTGCAGTCTCCCTCTGTTGGAAACGTGCGCCCATTTTTCCACTCACATCTTTCTAGAATCTTGCTTCTGCATTTCTTAAGTAGTTGTTTTCCTCTTCAACATAGATTAGCTCGCTCATTTTTGTGCATACTTCCTTTCAACTTCTCTAGCTGCCCTGCGCACGCAACATTCCTACTCCACTCACCTGTGAGCACTGCACTTTCTTTTCCTTTCTTGCTGTACATATTTTGCCAGCTGTGATCTCCTTTATGTGCTTTCTATTAATTGGCATGTTACAATTTTTATGGTTCTCTGCAGATAGGCCAAGATTTCAATGTGCTTGTAGTCTGTACACTTTTATGACCAATTATTAGGCAAAAAGCTCCAGAGTTCTCAGTACTGGCCTGTCATAAAGACCTTCAACAAACTGAAGTTAGCCAGATAAACATGCTGAGGCTGGCAGGAGCTTTTGAACATATTTAATGGAGTACGATATGGGGCAATCTTTAATGTTTTGAATATTTCAAGATTGCACGTTGAGAATTGCTTTATAAACCTTGATTTTCACAAAATTCTTTATTAAAACTAGCCTTAAATTGCTCACTACTTAAAAAATCATACACAACTTTTATGCCCCACCACTTTCAAATGTCACCAGAAGCCACTGACTGCCACGCATGTACTACATGCATGCTATATATGCACTTGACATACAGAGGGGATGTCAGCACAAGTTTCTGGGGTACACGTAACAGCACAACTTTACAGAAGAGGGGGTCAATAGATGCCACTCTAGTTAACACAGATAAAATTATCTGGTAATACTAAGGATCCACACAACACAGTAGGCTGCCACCACAGCTTTGTTACATCCGGTATAGGGACAGTAGTCCTCTGTCTACTATGAGGGCATGCATAGTGTGCCCTCGAAGTCAGAGGACAGATTTTGGACCTCTCATTGTACATGCCTAGGCTTCTGTGTACACGCTACATGGCGCCTGGCCAAAATAAGTCAGGGTACCATATGTTCGAGGCATATGAGCTGTAGATCGTATACTTGTGCATAGATCGCTATCTGGTGTTGGGCTTGGATGTTTGCACTTTGTTTTTGTCTTGGAAGAAGTCTTTGTAGTCACGAGGTAGGTGACTCCTCCTTAGGACGATAGTGCGCATGGGCATCGACTCCATCTCCAGATTGTTTTTTTGCGCCATTGGGTTCGGATGTGATTTGCTGCGCTCCGGGTCGATATCTGTTTCGAATCTCCCCTCCACGCGCAATCCCTCTCCACTCGACGGTATTGTCTCGATCGCGTTTCCCTTTCGACGCGCATCTTTAAAACTAACTCCTCGACCTCGATCTTCGACGCGGGCCGTTGGGCCTATCCGCGCCGACCACGCTAGCAGTCAATGGAAAGGACTCCTTTCAAAAAATGCCCAGGGTGTGGTGCTAAGTTCCCACACACGGACTTGCACGAGGTTTGTAATCTCTGCCTCTCCCCGGAGCACGAAGACAAGAACTGCGAGGCCTGTGCATTGTTCAGGTCGAAGAAAACCATCCGTGACCGCCGGGCTCGACGTCACGAAATGTCTCGCGGAAGCAGCTCGATTCCGGACATCTTCGGACCAGATTCCAATGTCCAGCCGGAACAACAAGGTGATGAAGACATCTCCGTCTCCGAGGCCGACGACTCCGACGTCGAAGAGGAGACACTCACCCCGCCTCAGCGGTCCATGAGTACCGAAACCCCTCTCCCAATAAACAAACCTAAGGCTCCGGTAGCACCCTCACCCTCGGGTCGACACCGGCAACATGTCTCAGACGCCCCGCCCTCGGGCCCGGCTATGAAACCTAAAAATAAGCCTTCCGGCTCGGGCTCGAGTCAACCCCATTCCGGTGCCGAAAAGTCACCTTCGGCACCGAAGCATCACACCAAACATGGGCCACGCCCTTCTTCCTCGACGCCTAAGACAGCCTCGACGCCGAAACCCTCGGCGTCGAAACATACCAAGGACAAAAGTTCGGAACCGAAAAAATCTTCGGAGCCGAAAACGGCTTCAGAACCCAAAAAATCGTCGCAGCCGAAAAAAGTCTCGGAGCCACAAACTCCTACAACAAAACCTAAGGAGTCCAAGACCCCACACAAAGCCTCAGAGACTCGGTCCAAAGAACATTCTGAGCCAAAATCTTCGGCACCGAAAAAAGACATTTTACCCACACAGCCTGTACCTGATTTTTCGGATCCAAAACAAAAAACTCTTTGTATTGATCCAGAGACTGGCAAAGTCATCCCCAAGCCTCCAAGAAAGAGGAAACTGGACACTTCAGAGGAATCTGAAATACCCTTGAAATGAAAGGAGATCAGTACTAACACCACCCCACCTCCTTCTCCTCCAGTTGATCCAAATCTCCTAATTTCTCCACCACACTCCCCACAACATACTTTTTCACCTCAAACATCAGATACTGAGGATGATCATACTGATAGGGGTGGAAATATAGATCCACATGGGGATGATGATGCACATACCATCCCACAAGACGTAGACCCTTGGGATGACTACAACACAGATCCCGACCTACACAATGACCCAGACCTCTATCCATCTAGGCCATCACCACCAGATGACAATATTGGGTTTGCGCAACTAATCAATAGGGCTGCCCAATACCGTACAGTTACATTCTGATCCCTTAGACTAAGATTTTTTACTTGAAACCTTTGCACCCTCGCAAAAGTCCACGCACACCCTGCCAATGTTAAAAGGCATGCTCAAACATGCCCCAGACGTTTTTAAGGACCCTGTCAGAGCCAGGATTCTCAACACCAGGATAGATAAAGTATAAGGCAGCTCCCAATGACCCAATTTACATTAAAGGTCAGGTCCCTTTGGATTCTCTTGTGGTGTCTAATGCACGCAAGAGGGCAAACTCACAGAGTACAGGCGATACCCCCTCTCCTGATAAGGAGTCCAAACTAATAGACGCATCTGGTAAACGTATTGCGTCACAAGCTGCAAATCATTGGCGCATTGCCAATGCCCAAGCTTTATTGGCCAGGTACGACAGGGCTCACTATGACGAGCTTGAAAAGCTCATGCAACCCCTTCCTGACCAATACAAACAAAAGGCCAACGACTTTATACAACAGGGGAAATTGATCACAAACACCTCCATTAAATGTGCGCTCGACGCGGCTGATACCGCATCTTGCGCCATTAAACTAGCGTTTTGTTGCGCAGGCACGCTTGGCTCCGAGTCTCCGGATTCAAACAGGAGGTGCAATCTGCTATTCTAAATCAGCCCTTTGATCAAGAACATCTTTTCGGGCCCTCAGTTGTCACATCTTTAGAAAAGATGAAAAAAGATACGGACACTGCTAAGTCATGGAGGCCTTACAATTCCTTCACCTAGAGGTTCTTTTCGCCGCTCCTTCTTCAGAGCTAGCTCCAAAACCATTGCCTCAGAACATCCTTCTTCCTCCTATAAAAGCCCCACTCAAACGTCCTCCAAAGGATACTTTCGTGGAGGCTACAGAGGCAACAATAGTAAGGGAAGAGGTCACGGCAATAATAACCGCAACTCCCCTACCACCAAACAGTGACTTCCCTGCCCTTCCCCCCGATCATCCCACTCCTGTCAGGGGACGTCTCTCACAGTTCCTACCTGTCTGGAATTCGATCACAACAGACAAGTGGGTAAGACAGATTATCCAGTATGGTTACTGCCTGGAACTCACCTCTACTTCCCCCCAATATTCCTCCCAGACAACGTCCAATGTCCTCGGAACATCTGACACTTCTCAAACAAGAGGTTCTCTCTCTATTACAAAAGCATGCAATAGAACCAGTCCCCCTTGCCTCATCAAGGCACAGGGGTTTACTCCCTCTATTTCCTAATTCCAAAAAAGGACGGCTCTCTCAGGCCCATATTGAACCTCAGACCGCTAAACCTCTACATTCAGTCGGATCACTTCCACATGGTCACTCACCAACAAGTGTTCCCACTGCTTCAACAGGGCGACTTTCTCTCCACTCTAGATTTAAAGGACGCCGACTTTCATATTCCCATTCACCCCCCTCACAGGAAATATCTCAGGTTTGTGGTAGATGGTCAACACTACCAATTCAAGGTCCTACCATTCGGGGTGACTACAGCACCCAGAGTCTTCACCAAGTGTCTCGCAGTAGTTGCGGCCCACTTACGAAGACAGCACATTCATGTCTTCCCTTATGTAGACGACTGGCTCATAAAAGCCAAGTCACACAGCAGTTGTGTGCAACACACACAAAACAATCCAACTGCTTCACAACTTGGGATTCACGGTAAACCTCACCAAATCCCACCTCCAACCCTCCAGCATACAATAATATCTAGGGGCTACAATAGACACTTCAGAAGCTCTAGCGTACCCCAACCCAGTCAGGATAAGCACCATACAAGCTCTAATAGCAAAATTTCAGCCTCAACGCTCACTACCAGCGCGAGTGTTCATGGAACTAATCGGGATGATGGCCTCTTGCATCCTCATTGTCCCTTATGCAAGACTCCAAATGCGTCCCTTACAGGAGTGTTTGGCACGTCAGTGGAACCAGGCTCAAGGTCAACTAACAGATCTGGTGTTGGTAGACGACCGCACCCATCGCTCTCTGCAATGGTGGAACACACAAAACCTTTCCAAAGGGCGGCCGTTCCTCGACCCGGGTTCCACAGATGGTGCTAACAGCAGACACATCGCTCACCGGCTGGGGAGCTCATCTTCAAACCCATACCATTCAGGGCATATGGACCCCTCAACAAAAACAATTCCACATAAATTACCTGGAATTGTTGGCAATCTTCCTAGCGTTAAAATCTTTTCAACTCCACCTCGTAAGCAAAGCTGTCCTAGTCCGTACAGACAACATGACAGCAATGTATTACATACAAAAACAGGGAGGGACACACTCTCTGCAGCTTTCACACCTAGCTCAAAGCATATGGAGATGGGCCATTCCTCAAAACATATATCTCCTTGCAGAACACCTCCCATGAGTACACAATCAAAAGGCAGATCTACTCAGTCGCCAAACACAGCAGATCCACGAATGGGAACTTCATCCTCAAGTTCTGCTTCCATTCTTTCAAATGTGGGCCCACCCAGAAATAGACCTGGTCGCCACACACCAAAACGCAAAATGCCCAAGCTTCGCATCCAGGTATCCACACCCATTGTCCAAAGGCAATGCTCTATGGATGAACTAGTCAGGCAAATTTTGCTTACGCTTTTCCGCCTCTCCCGCTCATTCCGCTACTGGTTCGGAAGCTCAAACAGCATTCCCTCACAATGATCCTGATTGCTCCAACATGGGCCCGACAGCCATGGTTCACAACCCTCTTGGAACTATCAGTAGTTCCTAATCAAAAGCTACGCCTCTCACCCAACCTTCATACTCAGAACCATGGAGAGATAAGGCATCCAGATCCCAGTCAACTCAACCTTGCGATCTGGCACCTGAAATCTTAGAGTTTGGCTACCTTAATCTCCCGCCAGACTGCATGACCATCATTAAAGAGGCTAGACGTCCTACCACTAGAGCCTGCTATGCCGCAAAATGGAAAAGATTTGTAATTTACTGTACAAATAACAAAATCAACCCACTAGATGCTTCTATTCAAAACATCATCTGTTACCTTTTACATCTACAACAATGTAACCTGGCATATACATCCATTAGACTACATCTCGCTGCAATAGCAGCCTATCTCCAAAACAGACAACACTTGTCTTTGTTTAGGGTACCAGCTATCAAAGCATTTATGGAAGGACTTAAAAGAATAATTCCACCTAGAGTTCCACCCTCTCCAGTATGGAACCTAAATGTGGTACTGACCAGACTCATGGGTCCCCTATTTGAACCTATGCATAAATGCGAACTACAATTTCTCACTTGGAAAGTAGCCTTCCTGGTGGCGATCACCTCTCTCAGAAGAGTTAGTGAATTCCAGGCATTAACCATACAAGAACCATTTCTCCAAATCCATCATAACAAAGTGGTTCTTAGAACTAACCCAAAATTTCCACCTAAAGTCGTCTCTGCTTTCCACCTTAACCAGTCTGTAGAGCTCCCAATCTTTTTCCCTCTACCAGACTCAGTGGCAGAACGAGCTCTTCACACGCTAGACGTAAAAAGAGCCATCCTTTACTACATTGAAAGAACAAAATCCTTTAGAAAGACTAAACATCTTTTTGTGGCTTTCTCCCCACCTCATAAAGGCAATCCTATCTCAAAAACAGGGATTGCAAGGTGGATTGTTAAATGCATCCAGATATGCTATGCCAAAGCTAAACACACCTTAATCATTCCCCCTAAGGCTCACTCCACACGTAAACTAGGGGCATCTATGGCATTCTTAGGGAACATTCCCCTAGATGACATCTGCAAAGCAGCAACTTGGTCTACACCACACACGTTCACAAAACACTATTGTGTAGACGTGCAAGCAAAACAGCAAGCTAGTGTGGGCCAGGCTGTATTAAGAACACTTTTTCAAACCGCTGCAACAGATACAGGTAGCCACTGCTAAGGGGGTAACTGCTGTATAGTCTATGCACAAGTATACGATCTACAGCTCATATGCCTCGAACGGAAAATGCTACTTACCAGTATGCATCTGTTCTTGGCATGTAGAGCTATAGATTCGTATACGCCCACCCGCCTCCCTGGATACCTCTATCTGTTCCAGTACTATCTTACTTAGATACATTACACATGGACATCTTTTTCTATTTCTTACTAACTCCATCATAACCCTCCATGGCAAAACAATCTGGAGATGGAGTCGATGCCCATGCGCACTATCGTTCTAAGGAGGAGTCACCTACCTCGTGACTACAAAGACTTCTTCCAAGACAAAAACAAAGTGCAAACATCCGAGCCCAACACCAGGTGGCGATCTATGCACAAGTATACGAATCTACAGCTCTACATGCCAAGAACAGATGCATACCTTTTAAGTAGCATTTTCCATGCATACAGTTAGGAATTTTGGTCAGAGGGACACACCCAGTAAATCATGCAGGGAACATTCCTGTCCCAAAATTATAAACATGACCTTACATTTTTGAATTGCATTACCTTTAAAAGAACATTCTTACTTATTACAGTGTGATGGTTTACATGGTAGATATTTTTATAATAAACGTTTCTTGATACAAACCTTATGCACTCTATCTAGAGAGTAGGTTTTCTTGTAAGGTTGTTCTATTGCCCAACTAACACTCATTCTCTAAAGGAATGTGTAGGAAGCTGGCTCTGTATATACTATACCAAAAAGAGGTATAGTGTGAACAGAGTCCAGTGAGTCCCCAAAGGTATGGCAGAGGTTAAAGTAGATAATACCTTACTCTCAATTTAGTGGTAGCTGGGCTGAGCAGTTAGGCTTATCAGAGGGTAGTGTGAATGCATTTGGTGTACATATTCATACAAGGCAGGAACACACTCTCAGTGACTGACTCCAGGCCAGTGGTTGTAGAAAAATATTACTTTAGTTACTTTTAATTCTAGGAACCAAGTTGAACTCCGTTACAAGTAAGTACTTTTGTGCAACACCTTCAAACTACTGGCGATAGGTTTGTGTAGCATTAAACAATACTTTCCATGCGCATGGCATGCTTTTTAATACAAGAAGAGATACTTTATATTTAGGACCACACTTAGTAAAATACAGTGAGAGACCAATGCAATCCGATGGGGAAAAAGACAGGTGAGTAACTTACAGGTAAGTAAGCGGTTCTCAAGTTCAGTCTCCGGGGGTTTGGGTCAACACTGGGTCAGGATCTGACCAAGGTAGGTACTGCACCACCAGCGGCACTGGGGCGGCTGGGTACAAAGGTCACTAGGCCCAATGTTATCCTATGGAGGCTGGGGGCACCTCGAAGAGGTACAGGCTACAGGTAAGTACTTGTGGCTCACAGGCACAGGCCCTGGGTTTTAAGATCAGCACCGGAAGGGCCACCAAAGAGCACTGATACTGCACCACCAACATCACTGGGGCGGCCGGGTGGAGATCCTCGGTTGGGGAAAACTGCTCCAGGCTCTCTTCCGGAGGTTGGCTGAAGGAATCCAATGACTGGAGAGGTAAGTTGGATAGTGGGGGGATGCCGGGACACCGTCGGTTGGGCACACCAAGGCCGGGTGGATGCTGGTGCAGGGTTGTCTTTTGGCGGTCGCGGAGACCCTTCAGGTTGAGGCTGCAGGCATCGAGGGGGAGATCAGGAGATGTTGTCCTATGCTGGATCCCAGGTCAGGATCGCCGAGGAGACTTCACTGGGTCGTTGGGCCACTTGGACTAGTGGCGTGGGCGTCAGGCGTGTCGGGTGCAGAGTGGTGCAAGTGTCACGGATCCACCTGGATCCGGAGTCCTTGTCTTGGTTTCTTGGCTGGAAAAATCCGGTTTCCATGGGAGGCAAGAGTCTTTGACATCACAGGTCCTCCCGGGTTCTTGAGGTTGCTGGCTGTGGGCCACGCAGGCTTCTTGGAATAGGGTCGCTGGAGGAGGAGACAGGCTGATAGGGCTGGGGCCAAGTCATTCTTCGTCGTCTTCTCCACTGCTACACGGCTCTTCCGTCCTTCTTCTTCTTAGGTCGTCGAATCTGAGGAACAAGGTTCAGGGGAGCCCTTAAATACTAAATTTAAGGGCGTTACTGAGGTCGGGGGCTGTAGCCGATGACTGCTGTCCCCTAGGGTGACTATACCCTTTGGGTGCCCCCTCCCTTTGGGTATAGGAGCACAACCCTGTTCCTATTGGGCCTAATTCTCCAATTCAAGATGGAGAATTTGTAAGAGAAGAGTTCACCTCCGCTCCCGGAGACCCTAGGGATGTGCCAGGCTGAGGTGGACACTCCTACTCTGCTAACTGATTTTCCTGTACGTCCTGCCGCCAAAAGTGGGGCCTGGACAGGGAGGTGGGCATCACCACTAGTTGCAGCTGCCCAAACCAGCACCTCGCAAGGTGAGAGCCTTTAAAGCTCACCGCCAAGTGAAGCACCTCCACCCAGAGCAGGCTTTGCTCCTGACCTAAGAGAGCACAAAGGCTCTCACCCCATGAAGTCAGAAACCTGTCTGGTGGTGGCTGGCTGGTGGGCCCAGTCAGCCAATACACTAGCAGTTGATCGATTTGCAGGGGGCAACTCTAAGATATCCTCTGAGTGCATTTCATAATAACTCTGGCATCAGTGTGGTTTTATTATGCTGAGAAGTTTGGTACCAAACTTTCCAGTTTTCAGTAAAGCCATCATGGAGCTGTGGAGTTCATAATGAGTAACTCCCAGCCCATGTACTCAAAATGGCTTCACTGCACTTAGAATGTCTGTGAATGGCACTGCCACTGTAGTGGCATATTGCTCATTCAGCTATGCCCTCACCTGTGGTATGGTGCACCCTGCCTTAGGGCTGTAAGGCCTGCCAGAGGGGTGACTTACCCATGCCACAGGCAGTGTTGGGCATGACACACAGGGATGTGTGCCATGTCGAATCTTCAGTTTGGTCTGTACCAAAACACACAGCCTGCAATGGCAGGGTGTGGGTGTTAAGGTGAGGGGTCTCGGAGGGTGGTATAATACATGCTGCAGCCCTTAGAGGCCCCCTATGGTCACAAGGCCCTTGGTTCCAG
Source organism: Calotriton arnoldi (assembly GCA_963921515.1). Lineage (NCBI taxonomy): Eukaryota > Metazoa > Chordata > Amphibia > Caudata > Salamandridae > Calotriton > Calotriton arnoldi. The sequence continues at coordinate 1,526,297 of CAWUFW010002278.1, read as the reverse complement.
GGGTACCTTTTACAACAGACTTACATGCAGCCCAGAGGTGTGCCAATTGTGGAAAAAATGTACAATTTTGGGAAAGAACACAGGTGCTGGGGTCTGGTTAGCAGGGTCCCAGCACACACTCAGTCAAGTTGGCATCAGGTATCTGGCAAAAAGTTAGGGGTTAACCATGCAAAAAGGGGCACTTTCCTACACAATGCCCATTGATATCTTGCACGCTGTACTAGAGTTGATTATATCCAGGTGCAGAAGAGTATGCTTATCGTAGCCAAACATTCTGCGTGCATAGGGCTATCCTGAATCACAAAAGTGAAATTTTGGTGCACAAGATGCAGCAAAAGACAAGATGAAGCTGTTCTTGAGAACCACTCGTAATTATGCTGAACATGATTCCACCTCTCAGATGTATATAATTACCCTCTTACAATCAACAGTTTGGTGTCCTCTACTAGAATCTGTAAAGCACTAAACACAGATTTAAGAGCAAGTCCTGAGTACATGTGTACATATAGACTTCCACTGCAGATTCCTTACCTTAGAATATTCCCCAAGCATCAGACTGGATCAGGAAAATCTTGAGCAGTGCCTCTGCACATCAGTAGGTGCGTTGATCGACTCAGCATCATCAGCGTCCTCCGCGCCGGATGTGACATGCGCGGAACCTATATAGGTACCAACCCACTGTGCTGACATCAGTTTTTTGCTTTCCGCGCTATCAGTGCAGACCTGGAAAGAGCTGCGTCAGTCAATTTTTTGGACTATTTTTTCAACCGTTTTTCGAAATTCATTTTGAGCTTAAGCTCCCAGTGTGCAATAAGGATGTCTCCTAAAAACCTGTGGGGTTTAAACCCTGTGGATCCTGTCACAGACAGATGTCTGTGACAGACCCCCACCTGGTTTGCCTCTGGTGCCGGCCCATGACTCCAAGGCTGCCCCAACTGTCGGGCAGTGAATCCATGTGGTTCGGAAGTGATCCCTGAAGCTCCTGGTCGTCAAACGCAAGTCAGCTCCACAATGTTCCAGGTCCCGGTCACGAGGAAAGTCCCGGGCCCGATTCAAGAATCTGAAGCGCAATTTGACTTCGCTTCAAATCTACACTCCGCTCCTAGCCGTCGGCAGCAGAGCCAGAGTCTGGATCTGCTCTGCACATACCTGAATTTTCCCAGACCCAGACCGACCCTCCCCCAGCTGAAGGAGTTTTGAGATCATACACATCCTATGTGGGCAGGCCAACCCTTCGGTAGCGCCTTTGGTTCCCCATTGGTTCGGCAGGCGCCCCCACTGGATTCTCCCCGACCGTGCGTTCTCTCTAGGAGCCGTTCCCCCAGGCGTCATTCTCCATCGACGTCCGGAGATAAATTTCGGCGTAGGTAGTCGAAGTTGCAGCCTTGCTTAACACTGATCCCCCCCCCCCATTTCTATTTAAGTATCGGGGCATGAGTCCACCTCTCCTCTTGTCCTGGGGCCTTGGCGACTTTGACCCAGATGAGAAAACATTATCTGAAAGAAACAGTTAGTTATAGATTCCTTACCTTAGACTCTCCCCCAGGCGTCAGACTGGATCCGGAAAGTTTTTCGTCAGCAGTACCCCTGCGCGTCTGAAGGTGGCGTCGGTCGACTCCGCTTCTGTCGTCGGCGTCGTGGTCGCCGGGATGACGTCGCGGAAGTTACTTAGACGCAGATCCGGAAAGAGCGGTACCCTCAGTCATTTTTTGACTGAGTTTTTGCGACTTTTGTCGACTTCGTTTCGAGTCATTATCCGACTCCTGGTGCACGAGGGATGCCCGGTTTCAAGGCCTGTGGTTCCTGTTCCCGGATGATGTCGGTGACGGATCCGCACCGCGTGTGCCACTTCTGCCTGGAGCGCGACCACGACCCCAAGTCGTGCTCCGACTGTCGAACCATGGCCCCGAAGTCTTTGCGGGAGCGGTCCCGAAAGCTCTTAGAGGCCCGGCAGTCGGCTCCGCGTCACGCAAGGTCACGGTCGCATGGGAGGTCGAGGGACCGATCGCGGAGTCATCATCACTCCTCTTCTAAGTCTTCGCACTTGGGTCAGGTAAGTCGAAGCACAAGAAGAAGTCGAAGAAGCACCATCGCTCTTCGACTTACCCTCGTCCGTCGGCTGACGCGACGCAGGGTGCGGGTGGTGCCACTCCCGCGGCTCCGCGTGCTGAGCCTTCAGGGTCGACTCCTGGCTTCCCTCCCTGACCGAGAGCGACCCCTGCCCAGCTTCGTCAAATTTACGAAACGATGCACGCCATCTTTGGGCAGCCCGACTCCGCCGGCGCGCCTTCAGGCCCCGCGGACTTGGTTGGGGGCCCTAGGCCTTCGACGCCGGCGGCCTCGGCACCGCAGGGCCCCCTTGGATCCAGGCCTGGATCCGGATCGGTGCCGGTCGACCTCGTTACACCTCCACCGGTGCCAAATCCACCGGCACCACGTCCGCAGCCGACTGGACCCCCAGCCGGCGTCGACACCAGCTCCCACCTCGACATGGACACTGAGCCGGACCGGCGTCAGCTGACGCTGGATCCGACGTCAACGGATACTTTTGTCCCTGTGTTCCACCCTGGCTATTTTCAACCAGTTTGGCAGCCAGAAGAGGGTGAGGAAGACTGGGAGGGGTCTGGTGACCCTTTGACTGACCGGTTGGACTACAATCTGGACTGGAGAGAGGAACTGGGGGAGGCCAGTGGTTTGGATACCTCCCCAGACCTAGGCATGTTGTCTCCTCCTACCGTGGCTACGGAGGAGGGAGCGTCGTATGCAGTGGTTTTGCGTAGGGTGGCCGAGGCTCTCGACCTCGAGCTTCCTACGGTGGCAGTCAGGACTAACCTCCTGACAGAGGTGCTTCAGCCGGCAGCGAGCTCTTCGGAGCCCCTGTTCCCGTTCAATGAAGCCCTTACGGACATCCTTTTGGGCACTTGGTCCAGGCCCAACACAGGGGCTCCTGTGGACAGAATGATTGCCCGACGCCACCGCCCGGCTCCGGGCGACCACACTTTCCTCTCCCAACACCCCACCTATGAGAGCTTGGTAGTCCAAGCCTCTACGTCCAACGGCGCCTTCCCTACCGCACCTCCGGAAAGGGAATCCAAAAAGCTGGATCACCTTGGAAAGAAAATGTTTTCTTCCGCCAGCTTGGGACTGCGGTCGGTAAACACCGCATGTCTGTTGGGCCGTTATACCCACTCTGTGTGGGATACGGTGGCGCAGGTGCTGCCTGAGTTCCCGGAGGAGGCCCGGGCCGTGCTCTCCCGTGCCGTTGCCGAGGGGAGAGACGCAGCGAAGTTTACCATCCGCTGTGGGCTGGATACCGCCGACGCACTTGGCAGGACGATTTCAACGTCAGTAGCCCTTCGACGCTACGCCTGGTTGCGTTCGACTGGTTTTTCAGGGGATGTCTAATCCACCCTTATGGACATGCCCTTTAATGGCCATCGCCTTTTCGGAGACAAGGCAGACAACGCGCTGGAACGCTTTAAGGACTCACGGGCTACGGCCAGGTCCTTGGGCCTCTCCACCACCCGCCCTGCGCAGTCTGCCTTTCGCCCCTATCGTGGCTACGGAAGGGGTGCCCCACTACGTCCCGCCCAGGGCCACAGGCCGGCGGAAGCTGTACAGTCTCAGCGCGGCCGGGGACGTGGGAACCACCGGCGTAGTTCTCGGGGCCAGGGAGCGGGCCAGTCCACCAACCCCCCACCCCCCCCTGCAGCAGCCTCCAAACCTTCCTAGTCCGACATTTCAGGGCCACCAAACGCCAGTGGGCGGCAGGATCCGCCATCACCTCCCCCACTGGCGCACCATCACGTCGGACAGGTGGGTTTTGCAAATAGTCCGAAGGGGCTACTCCCTCCCCTTCGAGACTACCCCTTCCTCCATGCCACCTCAGTACCATCACATGTCGGAGGATCACCTGGCCCTTCTCCAACAGGAAGTTTCGGCACTCTTAGCCAAGGGTGCCATTTAGCGCGTTCCTGTCCCAGAAGTAGGTCGTGGTTGTTATTCCCACTACTTTCTGGTGCCCAAGAAGGACAAAGGCCTGCGTCCTATCTTGGATCTCAGGAACGTCAACCGCTTCCTCCGGAAGGAGAAGTTCAAAATGTTGACTCTCGCTCAAGTCTTGTCTGCCCTCGACCCTGGAGACAGGATGGTAGCGTTGGACTTGCAGGACGCTTACTCTCACATCCCCGTCCTGCCGGGCCACCGACGTTACCTGAGGTTCACGGTAGGCCACGAGCATTTTCAGTTTACCCTGCTCCCCTTTGGCCTTACCAGCGCCCCTCGGGTGTTCACGAAAGTGATAGCGGTGGTAGTAGCTCATCTGCGCAGATCAGGGGTTCCAGTCTTCCCCTATCTAGACGACTGGCTGTTGAAGGCGGGCTCGTCCCAGGCTGTCGTCTCCCACCTCCAGACTACGGCCGACCTCCTGCATTCGCTGGGGTTGTCCATCAATGTGCCGAAGTCACACCTGATTCCCTCTCAGAAGCTCCTCTTCATCGGAGTGGTTCTGGACACGATGCAGTTTCGGGTTTATCCCCTCAGGACAGCGAGTTCGGGATATTTGGGCTATGATTCCGATCTTTCAGCCCCTATCCCGGGTTTCGGTTCGGATGACCCTGAGGCTGCTGGGCCTCATGGCCTCCTGCTGGTCGATCATGCCAGGTGGCATATGCGGGCTCTGCAGTGGGACCTGAAGTTCCAGTGGGCGCAGCAACAGGGGAATCTGTCCGATTACGTCCAGATCTCGGAGGGCACTGCACGACAATTGCAGTGGTGGCTCACGAACCAGGATTGGGTCAACGGCAGATCCCTCTCCCTTCCCCATCCAGATCATACAGTGGTGACAGACGCACCCCTTCTGGGATGGGGCGGCCACATGGGAGAGGCGGAGATCAGAGGCTTCTAGTCTCGGGCGGAGTCCGGGCTCCACATCAACCTTCTGGAGCTTCGGGCGATCCGTCTTGCACTCAAGGCATTCCTTCCCTCTGTACGGGGAAGAGTAGTGCAGGTGTTCACGGACAACACCACCACCATGTGGTACTGCAACAAAAAAGGCGGGATGGGGTCGTGGACCCTATGTCAAGAGGCCCTGCGCCTCTGGACATGGCTGGAACATCAGGGCATATCTCTGGTGGTTCAACACCTGGCAGGTTCACTGAACGCCAGGGCGGACGAACTCAGCCGCAGGTGCATGATGGATCACGAATGGCGTCTTCACTCGGAGGTGGTGCAAGGTCTCTTTCAGTAGTGGGGAAAGCCTTGGTTAGATCTATTCGCCACCGAAGAGAACGCGCAATGTCAGCAGCTCTGCGCGTTTTAATTTCCAAGGCGGCACTCGCTAGGCGACGCTTTTCGTCGCGAGTGGAGTTGCGGTCTTCTATACGCCTTTCCGCCTATACCACTTCTGCCCAGAGTGCTGAAGAAGATCAAGCGCCACAGGGCCCAAGTCATTCTTGTAGCTCTGGATTGGGCACGAAGAGTCTGGTATCCCGAGCTGCTCAACATGGCCATCGATCCTCCGATCAGACTGCCTCTTTGGGAAGATCTTCTGTCGCAGCAGCAGGGGACGGTCCTCCACCCGAACCTGTCCAGCCTCCACCTCCCCTCCACCTCCTTGCATGGAGATTGAGCTGCGGCAGTTGACGTCATTTGGCCTGCCTCCTGAAGTCTGTGATGTAATCTTGGCAGCCAGGCGTCCCTCCACTAAGACTGTATACGCCTACAGATGGAATACATTTGTGGCATGGTGCACAGCAAAAGCTGTGGATCCCCTTTCTGCCCCTCTTTCTGAGGTTCTCTTGTTCCTCCTCTCTTTAGCCCAGCAGGGCTCTGCTCTGGGCACTATTAAGGGCTACCTCTCGGCCATGTCAGCCTTTCTTAGGCTTCCTGATCAGCCTTCTCTTTTCAAGTCCCCTGTGGTAAATAGATTTCTTAAGGGCATTACTCATCTTTTTCCTCCTGTTTCCTTCGTAATGCCCCAGTGGGACTTGAACTTGGTTCTTACATTTCTTATGTGCGCTCCCTTTGAGCCGCTTCATAATTGCCCTCTCAGGCTTTTAACTCTGAAAACTGCCTTTCTGGTGGCCATCACCTCTGCTCGCAGGGTGAGTGAGCTCCAAGCTCTTTCTTCTAAGCCTCCCTTTCTGGCCATCCATCCGGACAAGGTCGTCCTGAGAACTAGACCTTCCTTCCTTCCCAAGGTGGTTACTTTTTTCCACATTTGCCAAACCATCACTTTGCCCACCTTCTTTCCGCCTCCTTCAAAAGAGGAAGAGAGGCTCCACCGTCTGGATCCAAAACGTGCGCTTTCTTTCTACTTGGAACGCACAAAACAATTCCGGGTGTATGACCAGCTCTTTGTTGGGTTCGTGGGCGCTAAGAAAGGTCGGGCCGTGCACAAACGCACCATCTCCAGGTGGGTCGTTCTGTGCATCAAAGCCTGCTGTTCTTTGGCTAAGAAGGAGCCTCCAGTGGGGCTGTGCGCCCATTCCACCAGGGCGACGGCAGCTACTACTGCTTTGGGACGAGGAGTCTCCCTGAATGACATCTGTCAGGCAGCTACGTGGGCATCGTTGCACACGTTTACGAGACACTCAAGTCCGGAGTAACGGCTTCTTTGGCCGTTCTGTTCTCCAGGACTTTCTGGTGTGAACTTGGTTCGCAGACCCACCTCCGGGATTGATATTGCTGGGGTATCTATTCTAAGGTAAGGAATCTATAACTAACTGTTTCTTTCAGATGAACAAGTTACTTACGTTCGGTAACGATATATCTGTAAGAAACATAGGTTAGTTAAAGATTCCTTACCGCCCTACCCATCCTCCCCGTTCTGCGAACTGACTTCTAGGGTTAAGGACATCCTTTCAGGGCCCTAGTTTTGTGCACCAGTGGTCAGTGTCTTGCATGGCTCCGCGCTTCTGGCGAGGAAAGTCGTGTACAGAACTGACGTCAGCGCGCGAGGACGGCGTCTAAGTAACTTCCGCAACGTCATCCCGGCGACCACGACGACGCCGACGACGGACGCGGAGTCGACCGATGCCACCTTCAGACGCGCAGAGGTACTGCTGACGAAAAACTTTCCGGATGCAGTCTGTTGCCTGGGGGAGATTCTAAGGTAAGGAATCTATAACTAACCTATGTTTCTTACAAATATATCGTTACCGAAGGTAAGTAACTTGTTCATCAATCTCTTCATTCTATTTTTGGGTTGTCACCTTCCTCTGGAGCGCCCTTGGGCTCCACTGAGGTGCATGAGGTTGTGCCTGTCTCCCCACCGGCAGGTTCTCCCTCTGCTTCAGGTCAGCCACCGGTTTCTGAAACCATAGCGACGCCGGTGTACAGCCCATCGAGGATTCCATCTTCGACTTCTGCTTTCCTGACTCTGATATCTGCATTAGCCTCTTGTCTGCCAGTTCCGATGGTGGTGCCTTCGAAGCCACTCCTTCCGATGTCGTGGCATCGCCCGGTTGTGGTTACTGCGTCAGATGCGGCGCTGCTTGAGTCTTTTCCTCTGCTTTCTGGAGCCCTTCCTCCGGTTCATCTTTCTGAGGACCATGATTGTGGAAGTGCTAAGGCAGGTGTGGTGTGTCCCCATCCCATTTCGGACATGGGTCCACCCCCTATGCAGTCTAGCTGGTTACTCGACTTGGGTGACGCCAGAGGCTTAGAGTCTTCTCCAGTCTCCAGCCTCCTGGCTTCTTGTTTGGCTACAGAGGCGAGTTCTGCTCTGGCGGACATGCTCGATCAAGATTTGATTGTATTAGATTTACAACTTCCTTCTATGGAATTGTCAACTGACCCTTTACTTTGCCTTCTACATCCTGACGAGTTTAATGTAGAGCCTGTCCTTCCTTATAGTGAATGTCTTTTTGATATCCTGTTGGGTGCTTGGGCTAAACCTGAAACAGCGCTCCCTGTGGATCGCTGTCTTTTTCACAGGCGTCACCCAGCCCCTGAGGATCCATCCTGTCTCCTCAGACAACCATCTAATCGGAGTTTTGTGGACCACGCTGCTTTAGCCGCCCAAAATATTGATTTTATCCCTCCTGTCCCTCCTCTGGAAAGGTAGGCCAGGAAACTTGGCATTTGTGATAGACGTATTTTCTCTTGTTCCATTGGTAAGAGATGGACAACAAGCTGCCAATTTTACACCCGCTGTGGCCTCTTCTGTAGCTCTGCGTTGGCATGCATGGTTGTGTACTTTCAGGTTTTCGGAGGCTGTGCAACCTACTTTGATTGACATGTCCTTTGATGGCGCATCCCTTTTTGGCACGCATGCTGACTCAGCTTTACGCCGGTTCAGAGATAGTCATGGTGGTGCTGACTCTTAACTCTGTCATTGTACTAGGTTTGTTGGGACCATTTGTTTCCCCTTGTCTAGGTTCTTATCAGCCTTCATAGGGCAAACTACTTCTCTACCTACCTGGGTTACACCCGGTGTGCTTGCTGCAGGTGCTTTCCTTCTAAATTATGCTGTCAGTGACGGTTTAGATTCCAGCCATCTGGTACATATCTTACTTTGCGGCCTCGTGGGAGCCTGTTCTCACAGCTTCTTTTGGCCCCTTGATTTTTTCTACCCGAATACTTACTCTGTGGCAGCTATTCTGTTCTGTTGTGTCAATGCACTATAGCCTTGTTCCCTGTTTTTCGGGGACCTTATTTTGCATGCCTTAGGGGCATTTGGTAAGCTACCTATCCACTTGGTATCCCTTATATGGACTTCGACTTCATCTTTTCTCTTCTCATTATGTCCATATGGGCGATGATGGTACCACAGGCAGGCAGACTTTTTGGCCTGGATACCGCTTTCTTGTGCAAGCCCTTTTTCTACTTTATTGTACTCCAGATGCTGTTAATCTTCAGCAGTTTCATATTCTTTGTATCTGTTTTTACCCTTTAGGTGTTCTTACCTGCCAATTGGGTTACAGCCACTGCTGTTGCTTCCTGCAGGGAGGGGGGGGGGGGTTATGCATATCTGCCATGGCACCCGTGGGGAAGCTTTTGCATCTGCTGTTCTTTACAGTTCTGTTTCCCTGGGACACCAGTGCCTTTGAATATTTGGATCTATGTCTTGGTATCCTTATTTCACAGGACGCTAGGATTCCCTTTCTTCCTATATCTTCCTTCCTCCTCGTAGGTGGAGATACTGTTCTCTCCCTCACAGCTCTGTATGCCACTCCCGCCTTTCATGGTGTCGTTTTTCTATGTGGCGGACTACTTTCTCCTTTTTCCCCTCCTTCCTTTGAGAGAGGTGGTGTCTACCACCCTTTTTTTGGTGGGGGTATTTCATTACTTTTTCTTTGGGTATATCCTATCTTCTGCCCAACTAAGTATTTCTGCTGCTTCTGCACTGTCATCCAATGTTGGGGGCTTTTTTCCCCTGCCTGGGGGTTGTTCCCCTCATACTCTGTACTCCTAGTTTTCGGTCTAGAACTTTGGTTAGGTTTCTTACTTGTTTCTCAAGCTTCCATGGGTCGAACAATGTGTGATTATCAAAATCGCTGTGTGTTGCCCTTGGTTTCCGCCAGCCTTTTGTTTCACCCTGGCAGTTGTCTTCGTCTTCTTCGTCTTCTTCATGGTGGACTTTCCACATGCTGTTTATTCTTCATTTAACCTGTTACCGCCTATTAGCACCATCCCTCAGTTGATGGTGTTGGTTCTTGGACGGTTGCCCTTGGTTTCCTGTAGTTTGCAGTGCCTTCCACTTCCTACTCTTATGTGGCATTGTGTTGCTGTTTTCCAGCCTTGTCGTTCTGTCTCCACCTCAGTACTGTCGTAACTTCTTCTTTTACGATGGCTGGATGTATTATCTCTGTCCTTCCTTGGTTACCTCTGTTCTTGGAGTGCCCTTCATTCCTCCACTTCTTGTCCTCCCGCTTACTGGCAAAGGACGTGGGTTACCTTTGGAGGAGTGGATATACTTTTGCAGTACCCTGTATGACTAGTGTGTCTACAGGAATTGCTTTGTTTTTTATATGCATATTTATCCTTATATCTATTTATCTTGGATGTGCATGTATATCCCTATCTCTTGAATGGATCTCTTGTAGATGTCTTTTACTTCAGGTATATATATGTGTGTGCTTTGCATGTATGGTCGTCTGGCCTTCTATACGGTGTACGTCGCTGCATTTTACCTACACCTTTCTTGGTGACCTAGTTCAACCTTCTTGGGTGTAATTGTCTGTTTCCTTCCTTCTCTTCAATGAGCATCTCCATTACATTATTCTGGAGGATGCCTTATGAATATATCAAGGTTCTCAGTATAAGAGAAGTTTCTTTTTACCTTTCTTGTTGTTTTCCTAGCGATGCTCTCTAGCATTCATTGTTCTATCTTTCTCTTTTCTCCATCATACTATTAGAGGTTCCCTTTTTTGAAATCTTTTTCTCAGGATAGTTTCCTCGACGAGTGGTGGGTGCTCTTTATTAGTCGTTGTTTGCTGCGGCTGAGCACGCTGTGTATGCTCCTTCCATTTGGCTTTGAGCCTGGACTCTATGGACTATTGTCCTTGGTCCCTTTGCATTCCTGATCTTAGGGTGCATCCCTTTTTGGGGCTGCCTCTCTTACTAGTTCTATACCATGTTTCTCACGATCTTATAGCTTTCTACTCCCTACGTGCTTCCCATAGTCCTTCTTGGAGATCAGTCCTTTCGGTGAGCATCTTTGCTTCACCTATAATTTTTGGGATTGTATGGTCCCTTTCTATCTTTTGGATCGGCTTCTCCTATTTGGGGATCTTTGGTGAGGTCAGTTCGCAGCCCCTCCTCCAAGGATGGTATTGCTTGGGTGCCTGATTCTAAGATAAGGAATCTGCGGCTAAAAGTCTCTGTCAGATGAGCAAGTTACTTACTTTCGGTAACGCCTTATCTGGTAGAGACAGGATCTAGCTGTAGATTTCTTATCCACCCACCCATCCTCCCCGCTCTGCGATCTGAGGGCCCTGTTGTCTCCAAGATCCCCTCTTTGCATACTACTACAGTTCTTTCAATCTGTACTTGTTGATACAAGATCGTTCCCTTTTTGGCACACAGTTTCCAGAGACTGTTTCTCTAAATGGCTCTGCGTTGTTGATGGGGGCCATGTTGCCAAAATAGCTGGAGGATAGTGCATGTTTGAGAGTGACGAAGCAGACAAGCCTTTGTATGAGGAGGAAGGGGGTTCTTGTGACGCAGTCATAGTTGATGTGCTCTTTGAAATGAAAGGGGTTGGTAAATTATGCTTGTAATAGTTGGGTCAACAGTAAGGCTAAAACCTTGCTATCATTCCCCTCTTCTTTTTCTGCAACCCCATATATTCAAATGTTGTCTCTCCCGCTCAGGTATTTCAGTCCTATAATCTGGGACTGGATTTTTCATGTGTAAGTGCCCCAATCTGGTGTTTGGTCTATTTGGCATTCTGCAGCCTTGTCTGTATTGTACAGGTGGGTCTTAGAGGTGGTGAGATGTACCTGCATGCTTTTGAATTTCCTATTAGTATCAGTAGTTGCTTTGCTCCACTGATAACATGGATATTTTAATCGGCTTCAGTCCGATGAAGATGGAGTTCAGGGTAGAATATGCTATTTCAGGTGCAGTGATTTGCTGTTGCTAGGGTTGTTGACGGCCTGAGTTGCCATAGTGCCTTAATCTTGGGAATGTGGGCCTTGCTACTCTGATTGTAGGGTTTAGCACAGAATGTGTTGTTTACATTTGGTTCTCCCCGTTATGTTATGTGGATTTGTATAGTGCACTAATCACCCTTCAGGGTATCCAGGCGCTTTGGCACATGTGTAGGTTTGTGGTCCTTATTGATTTATTCGAAGAGCCAGGTCTTCAGCTTCTTGCGGAACTCAAGAACTGAAGAGAAGGTTGTTCCCTGTTTTGGTTATGATGTAGCAGAATGAGCAACCTCCTGCTTTGTTTTTAGGGATGCAGGGTCTTGGAGCATTGGGTATTCATTTCTCCAGCTGCACTGCATGGAAAAGGACGCAGGCTGCTGTACTTGACAATAAATACTTTCTTCGACTTTGTAGCTGCTGGTGTGCTTTTTAGGTCGACCCTGGGCAGCGCATGCGCTGCTCTGCAAGGCATGCTGTATTGTGGTATGGACTTGAAGCTCCGCCCACTCTCTGTCCATTTTTTTCATTGGCTTGTGTGATTGTCCTTTGGAAACTGTGGTTTTTCATTGGTCAAGAGGCTTAGTAGTCCCTCCTTGGTACCGCCTTGTCTCAATTTGTAACCTCCCATGGCGACACCCCCTGTTACGTGTGTCATTACTCTGTAGTCTTTAACCCCTTCGATGGTCATGCTGCACGGTCGGGCTGTGCGCATGACGAGCTGAGCTCGTCACGACCATGCCCGCGATCGGAATGTCCAGCACCTGGGCGGAATTCCGATCGCGGCGAAGCGGTTAATTACAGCCTCCGAGCACTATTTTGCTAAATGGTTTTCTGCCCTGCTGTTGCAGGCAAAACAAGCTCTCTCCCAACACTTTCTTTTTTTATTTTATTTTAAAATGGCGGCCCACCCCTTTCTTTAGACACGGCTGGCTCGTGTAAAGAACGGGGGCAGCCGACATTATCGTGAAAGCAGTCACGGACGCTTTTACATAAAAAGCATTTGGGTCAACTTGACAAACAAATGCTCTTTTTGTGCGCCTATTCAAAAAAGGGAAACATGCTGTGAGTTGCAGAAAGGAAGTAAAAAAAGGAAAACTTTACAGTGGCTCTTCCCCGACTCAGCAGGGGAGCCGATACTAAAATATTTACTGCACTTTGGAAACTCGTCCCATAATGCTTTGTGGGGCCCTTAATTCAAAACACAGTTTCGCCCAAAACTCAGCCTGAGGTGGTCCTAGTACGATGGGACCACCACATAATCATTCCGCATGGCATGCTTTTCCATTCTTAGTTATCATCTGGGTCCTCACCTTAAGTTGGGGTTGGGGACCTCAAAATAATCACCTTTGCCACTGTCAGATGAATTTTAAATCCACTCTTTCATAGGTGGAGCTAATGTCCTACAGCTGTGAAGGCGTGTTTAAGGTAACTTTTCCTTTCCCTTCCTTTAGACGAGCTGTGTTAAAAGTGGTGGCTTGGGGCACTTTTACATAAAAAAAAGCATTTGTTTGTCAACTTGACAAACAGATGGTTATAGTTTGTAAAAGCGCCCCATACAGCGCTTTAAAGGCAGTCCCTGCCCCTTTCTTTAGACAAATATTCCATTTCCAATGCAATAGGTCTTGTATTTGCAAGAGAGTTTAAGCTATTGGCATTGTCATTTACAATGCTGATAGCTGAAATTCTTGTAAATGCGAGACCTATTGCATTGCAAATGCTTGTTAACAGTGGTTTCGAAGGTGGGATGTACCGGCTGCTCTAACAGCACAGGAGTGTTATTTTCCGAACTAGGAAATAATGGATGTGACAGTTTGGATCATCTAAAATCTCGGTCTGACTGTGCATGAATTGTGGCTTTGTTGGCTCGCGGATATTCAAAACATTGATTTCACTCACCAGTGAGTTGCTTTAGCTTTTTACCAGCTCTTGGCTGGACATGTAACAAACTTCATGCGGCTGTTATGTTCAACGGAGTCCGCATGCATCCCTGACTCTTGCTGCTCAGACATGCACATCACATGCATGTACACAGTGCGTGTTGACGCATTCCCCACGTTCTACCAGGAACCCTCAGCCGCACAGCGTCTCATATCTCCGAATTAGCTATAAAGAATAGAGTGGGCGTGTAACCTAGCAACGTCTTGCGCGCTGGTGCTTTCAGAACCTTACCTCAAGTTATACCTCAGGAGCGGCTAGAAGACATTGGTGTGTATGAGGATGCTACAGTTGAGGATGGAGTACAGATTTAAACCCATTTCCAGCATTGGACTGAATAGGTTCAAGTTTTACACCAGATCACAAAACGAGGGAGAGTCCTTTCAGTTTTTGACTGCGGCTCTTTCGATGACATGCAATTTTAAGGTGATCACTGATGAAATGATAAGAGGCCAAATAATAGTGAATGTAAGGAGTAAACAATTTCAAGAGCAGCTGTGGGTAATGGATGATCCTAAGCTGCATGATGCCATCTCTATGGCTAAGGCAGTGAAGCAGTCTGAAAAATGGATGCAATCGATGCAGTGTAACAATAAGTTTTCTAGTGCTATGGATGAAATGTGTAGTGTGAATTCCAACAGTGCCTATACAAGCAATTCTATCTAGGGTAAGAAGGCAGAAGAGAAATTAAGTATATGCTATAGGTGTGGTAGTCCAAACCACATTGCATCATGCCCCCAGTGTCCTGCCATTGGTAATGATGGTAAAATATGTGGATGTGTTGGGCATTTTGCCAGTAGCGTAACAAAACTTGAGCATACCCCCCTGCAAAGTACATGTCTGGGGCCCCCTGCGCTCCGTACCCAGTCAAGAGCTCTCAGCTACCACCCGTGCACAGTACCGAAGGGGCCCCCCTAGAGCTCAGGGGCCCTCTCGCACCACAGGGGCTATGGGTGCTATTGTTACGCCACTGCATTTTGCACGTGTGTAGAGATGTAAGAAGGAGTAATATTTTCCCTAAAGGTAAAAGTTCTTGTGTGAGTGAGATCTGGAGAAATTGCGTGTGTGAGTGCAATAAGAGGGAGGAATGTCAATAAGGAATTGAATTGTCCTTCAATGATTTCAGCTTAGGGCAGGATTCAAGTGAAGTAACTTCTCCACCCAGATGTGTTCTTGAGATTTTGGGAGTGAAATTGGAACTTTTGGTGGATTCGGGTTCTCCTTGGATGATAACTAAGGAGTATTTCATAGAGAAGTTTAGTAGTGTTTTGAAGCTTAATGAGCATAGGGAACCTGACATTATTGCACAAAGTTTTGATGGATCTACTATTGACATGGTTGGATATGAAAGAGTTTCCATTAAGTTCAAAGGACGGACACCACAGATCAACTTATATGTAGCAGTGAAAGATGTAAATGTGTTGGGTTGGAGAGGCCAATAGCAATAATTTAGAGTCCTAGGAGTAAGCAACTGGTTCTGCTCTTAGCTGCTGTACAGCAGATGAGTGGTGGTGTTAACCAGTTTCCTAATGTCTTCACTGACAGGCTAGGCAAATTAGTTGGGTAAAATAAAGAGTATTGTTGTTCCCGTGAAACAAAATTTAAGGGGAGTGCCTATAAATGTGAGGCAAGAATTGATGGATATATTGAGTGAATTGACGGCAGAGGGTATAATTGAAGAAACTGAGTCCTCAGAATGGTTATCTCTCATAGTTGTAGCATGCAAGGCAGACAAAAACCTTAGACTGCGTGTAGACCTGCGGGCACTTGATGCCAATATTGTTGTGGATTGTCATTAACTTAATGAAGTAGTAAGCATGTTGGAAGGGGCAAGAGTGTTTACATTAAATCTAAGATCTGCTTGCATCAGATTGAACTATTTGAAGACTCAAGACATTTAATGGTATTCATTACACCGCAGGGGCTTTTCCAGTTCCGGTGGATGCCGTTTGGGCTAGCCTTTGCTGCATTGGTTTTCCAGAGAGCCAAGTTTCACGTTTTTAGGGATGTGGATTACTATGTGAAATGCTTTCAGAATGATAGTCTCATACACTCTAGAAATAAAGAAGGACATGTGGAACATCTTTGGGAAGTGTGTGGGAGTTTAGGGAAACATGGACTGACATTAAAAAATTCCAAATGTAAATTATTCTGTAAATCTGTAGAATATTTGGGTCACACATTGTTTGGTGAAGGGGTGGTGCCCAAGAGATCATTAGAAGATGCCATCACTAAAGCTCCAGACAACAAGGAGAAGCTTCTTTCTTTGTGGGGCTATGTGAATATTATAGCAAACCTATTGAGCACTTTGCTACTAAAGTGGAGCCTCTAAGGAAATTGACCAGGAAAAATATTGAATATTCGTAGCATGTGTTGGTTGCAGATACACATGCAATGCATACTCCTGCCTTCTAGTGTTGGGCTCGGACTTTGCAAGTTGTTTTTCTTGAAGCTTTACGATTGGGGTTGTTTCTCCTTCTCCTTGAAGTACTGCGCATGTTGAACGCTTAGTTCCTCAGAAAGTTTTTTTTACACCATCGGGCTCGGACGGACTTCGTCGAAGCTGCTCAGAATGTGAAGCCAAACGGCCAACAGGAAAACGATAGCAATTGGAATCAACTACACCAGGGAAGGACTCCCCGGAATCCTAACATAGTCAACCGCTGAGAATGATTGTCTCCGGGTGATGGAGACAAAGAGAACTTTTCAGACGTGCTCTTGGTGCGGAGCTAAGTACGCACACTCCACCACACATAACGTTTGTAACTTGTGCCTTTCTCCAGAGCACAAGGAAGAACAGAGTGCTGCTTGCGCATTGTTAAAAAAATAAAGATACTTCAGACACAACGATATCGATGCCTCGCAATACTATGGAGCACACAGCCGAGGCAAAGTTCAGCGACGACAGCGAGGCCAGCGCTCTGACAAAAGGCGGTATGGTCATAGCCAGCTCTCACTACACCACGTCCGATATATCTTTTAGGGAAGAACAAATTCCGATACAGCCCAAGTCACCGACGCTGACCACAGACTTTGGACAGAAGACCAAGACATTGCCACGTATCGTGAGTACTAAACACCCCCCATACAAAGAAGATAATACACTCACCACCACCAAACCCCGCCATGATCCGCCACAACCTTTGAGTTCAGGCCGACACGTGACCAAGCCTCGGAGCAGAGAAAGGACTAGAATATTCTCGATCCTGATCGGCTGACCAGGCAACAACAAGGGAACAGTTCCTAAATACTAATGGTACCGAAGAGTACATCGGCGCCGACCAAGCTTCTGACACCAAGGCATCGCTTGAAACTGACAAAAACTTTGGCACCGAAGAGTTCCAAGCAACATACATCTGAGCCGAAAAAACCTTTGGAATCGAGCAGAACAAAGTCAAAAACCTCAGAACCGAGTTCTGAGAAACACCACAGACAAAGCAAACACAAGGAGATGATGGACGGAGTGCTGAAACTTTTCAAACACTCACCCCCAGTCACAGATCTGGGTTGAATCCATCATCATTCTTTAGCTCACTTTGCCACCCCAGTTCAGACACAGCTACATGCCAATCAGCCTTGACCCTGTGCTTCTTGGGAACAGTCCAGCCCGAACTGCCAAGCCATGTCTACCCTGGACCGGAAACAAGCATCCTGGGACCGGTTTCGGGCTAACAGCCCTCTTCAGCCAGGCTAGCTTGAATCCAGTGGCAAAGTGAGCAAGGGACCCACGTCTGGGCATACCCTGCCAACTTAGGGCGAACAAAGCAAACACAAGGAGATGATGGACGGAGTGCTGAAACATTTCAAACACTCTCCCCCAGTCACAGATCGGGGTTGAATCCATCATCATTCTTTAGCTCACTTTGCCACCCCAGTTCTGACACAGCTATATGCAAATCAGTCTTGACCCTGTGGCTCATGGGAACAGTCCAGCCCGAACTGCCAAGCCATGTCTGTTCTGCATTCTGTCCATCAACTGTTGTTTTTGCATTTGTCACCCCGAGTGGGACGGGTATGCCCAGACGTGGGTCCCGTGCTCTCCATGCCACTGGAATCAAGCTATCCTGGCTGAAGAGGGGTGAAACCCCGAAACCGTTCCTAGGATGCTTGTTTCCAGTCCAGGGAGGACCTGGCTTGGCAGTTCGGGCTGGACTGTTCCCATGAGGCACAGGGTAAAGACGGATTTGCATATGGCTGGGTCCAAACTGGAATGGCATGGTGAGCAAAAAAACAATGGATTTAGGCCCAGATCTCTGTACTGGGGTGAATGTATGACATAGGTCTGCATTCTGTCCATCAACTGTTGTTTTTGCATTTGCCACCCCGAGTGGGACGGGTATGCCCAGACGTGGGTCCCGTGCTCTCCATGCCACTGGAATCAAGCTATCCTGGCTGAAGAGGGATGAAACCCCGAAACCGGTCCTAGGATGCTTGTTTCCAGTCCAGGGAGGACCTGGCTTGGCAGTTCGGGCTGGACTGTTCCCATGAGGCACAGGGTCAAGACTGATTTGCATATGGCTGGGTCCAAACTGGAATGGCATGGTGAGCAAAAAACGATGGATTTAGGCCCAGATCTCTGTACTGGGGTGAATGTATGACATTGTTCTGCATTCTGTCCATCAACTGTTGTTTTTGCATTTGTCACCCCGAGTGGGATGGGTATGCCCAGACGTGGGTCCCGTGCTCTCCATGCCACTGGAATCAAGCTATCCTGGCTGAAGAGGGGTGAAACCCTGAAACCGGTCCTAGGATGCTTGTTTCCAGTCCAGGGAGGACCTGGCTTGGCAGTTCGGGCTGGACTGTTCCCATGAGGCACAGGGTCCAGACTGATTTGCATATGGCTGGGTCCAAACTGGAATGGCATGGTGAGCAAAAAAACGATGGATTTAGGCCCAGATCTCTGTACTGGGGTGAATGTATGACATTGGTCTGCATTCTGTCCATCAACTGTTGTTTTTGCAAACACCACAGACACTCTTCTAAACGAATATGACTCATTAGAACGCGTAGTAATACAACGCGTGCCATTACAATGCGGGTATTACTACGCGTTGTCATTACAACGACATGCTATTACATCGCATAGTTTTACCACGCATGCCATTACAACGCAAAGGCATACGTGGTAAAGGTATGCTCATGGTAAAAGTATGCAAGGTAAGTGACACTACCCTGCCCTACCCTAATCCCTAATTTAGTATCCCTGCACGACACTCCCCCCCCCCCCGACCCCCAGTCCTAACACTACCCTGCACGACCCCCCGACACTACCCTAAAACACTACCCTACACTACACAAACACCACAACACTACCCTAAACCCTAATACACTACCCCCAGCACGACCCTCCCCCTTCCCCCAGTCCGATCCCTTCACTCACACTGCCCTGCACAACCCCCGACACTACCCTAAACCCTAAAACACTACCCTACACAAACACCACAACACTACCCTAAACCCTAAAACACTACCCCCAGCACGACCCTCCCCCTTCCCCAAGTCCGGTCCCTACACTCAAACACTACCCTGCACAACCCCCCCGACACTACCCTAAATCCTAAAACACTACCCTACACTACACAAACACCACAACACTACCCCGACACTACCCTAAACCCTAAAAAAGTAACCCCCAATCCCCCTTACCTCTCTCTCCACGTGGTTCCTCTTTCCTGGTTCCTGCTTCACTTCCTGCACGGTGCACGTCGTTGTGAGGAAACCGAAGAGCCTCAGTTTCCTCACAACGATGTGGATCGCTATCAAATCGCATTTGTTGTAAAAGCGCATGCGATGTAATGGCATGCGTAGTAATGGCTACGCGTTGTTACATCGCATGCGTTGTAACAACATGCGGGGAAACAGCCGCGTAGTAAAGGCTGTTTCTCCTTCTAAACAGAAGAAAATCCATTATTCCACAATTTCAAAGCCACAAACTGTTTCTAAAAGCACACCATCAGCACACAAGAAACAGAATACACAAAGTACTAAACCCACAAGATCAGGAGGTAGTATTTGAGGCAACATTTTATGCAACAAAAAAGAAAAGAGGCTGCAAAAAGAAAGGCTGAAGAGGAACAACTTCCTCAGCCTCCATAAAAGATTGTACCACAAGAAACTAGGGCCACAAGCTCTATAATCTTTAGTGCACCTGCTTCACCTCAAACTCGTTCACCATCTCCACAAGGAGAAAAAGAGGGAGAAATACAGAACACTGATTCCCAGGGCACACAAAATACTGATGACACACCTGACCTATAGGAAAACTATGATGTGATTCTACCAGATTCAGATATGGAACCACCAGTGCCTACAAAGCATTCTCCCCCTGATGACACTTCATCATATCATAGCGTCATACAAAGAGCTGCTGAATATCATAAGCTTCCAATGCATTCAACAGAGGAGGAAAGTGACTTTCTTATTGAGACACTGTCGCGCACAGAACGTACTGTCCAATATTTGCCTATAATTGGATCAATTCTTAATGTTTCTAAAGAGGTGTTTAAGGACCCAGTCAAATCAAGGGTCCTAACGCCATGCATTAAGAAAAAATATAAACTCTCACCAAACGACCAAATGTTCATTCAAGGCCATCCCCCAACAAACTCCCTTGTAGTCATCACTGCTAGGAAGTGAGAAGCTGCACAAGGCACTGGAGAGGCACCTCCTTCAGATAAAGAAAGCAAAAGGATTGACACAGCTGCATAAAGAGTTGCCACAGGGCACGCAAAACATTGGAGCATTGCAAATTCTGTGGGCCTCTGCTCCCGTTATAACTGAGCAACCTGGGATGAAGTACAGGATAGTATAGAAAAAAGGGAGATCTGGTTGATGTGGGTAAAATCATTTCAAACGCTACCATCAAATGTGCCTTTGATGGAGCAGATGCTGCTGCTAGAGGCATAAGAATATCTATTATGCTCCAAAGAAATGCGTGGCTGTGCATTTCTGGGTTCAAACATTTGATGGATAACATCTTTTTGGGCCAACAGATACTCAAGTAGAAAAAATAAAAAAGACACAGACACTGCCAAGTCAATGGGTGCTTTACAATCCACTACAGAAAAACAACAGACCTTTCGGAGGTATCAAGGTAGAGGGGCTGCAAAAACCTCTAACACAGAAAATACTTCTTATAAGCATCAACAGCAACAATACTATCCACACGGGTGTGGTTAGTATCATGGAGGTTACAAGAACAATAAAGGCAGAGGAAGAGGCGCACCTAACAAGGGCACCTTCTACGAGAGTGCCCCTTTTTGCATGGTTGCCCCCCCACTTTTTGCCTAATGTTCATGCACTTTGAGTGTGCCCTGGCTTCCTGCCAACCAGGTACCCAGGGCCTATGTTCTTTCCCTAAACTGTACTGTTGAAAAACCCAATTGGGAACTCTCTGGCCACATGTAAGCCCCTTGTAAGTGGTACCCTAGGTTCCAAGGGCACTGTGACCAGGGACAGCCTCTAAGGGATGCAGCACTTATTGTGCAACCCTTAGAAGCCCTGTACCTTAACACACACTCCCATTGCAGGCTGCGTGTTTTGGTGCAGAGCAAAGTGAAGAGTCGACATGGCACAGATCCCTGGGTGCCATGCCTACAATCCACTGCCCAGGCATAGGTAAGCCACCCCTCTAGCTGAATGCAGTATACCAGTGGTGAGGTGCTATAAAGAGTATATGGTCTGGGAGTCTGTCCTTACGAACTCCACAGCTCCATAATGGCTTTACTGAAAGCTGGGAAGTTTGATCCCGAACTTCTCAGCACATTAAACTCACACTGATGCCAGTGTGGGATTTCACGAAAAATGCAATCAGAGGGCCTCTTAGAGATGCCCCCTGAAAAATGACCTACCTCTAGTGTGCTGGCTGGGTGGTTGCTCGCCAGCTGCCACCACCAGACATGTTTCTGGACCCCTGGGTCGAGATCCTGCCCCTCTCGGGGTCCTGAAACGAAGCACATCCTGGGTCAAGGTGCCAAGCCTCCTCCCTCAGGATGGGCTGGGTCCACGAAAGGGAAGCTGCAAAGGCTTGCCGCCTTTGTGAGCTACCCCAGCCATTTGCTGCTCCCAGCAACCGACCCCCATCAGTTCTGACCCCCACTTTGGGTGGGAGAACCGGTGGGAAAACCAAGTTAGGAGGAGAGGTGTGCCCACCTTTGCCAACCCCATCCCTCGGGTGGGGTGGCGATGTGAAGCACAACTCTCAGTCCCCGCCATCTTGCAGATAGGGGGCGTAGCCAAATAGAGTGAGGTTTATGCCTCCCTCCCACTGGAGGGTGGCATAATAGGGGGTATACCCACCCCCAAGGAAGGGACCCATTGGTCCCGACCTGTACCTACCTGTAACGCCCCTAAATTTAGTATTTAGAGGCAACCCTGAACCTTGCCTCCTCTGACAAAAAGAGAGAAGAAGGACCGGAGAAGCCGTGCTGGAAGAAGAGGACGACACCAGCTGACTTGGCCCCAGCCTACCGTCCTGTCCCGACCTCCTCTAGTGAAATCCCGGTGTGTCCTGCAGCCAGCAGCTCCTAAGAACCCAGAGGAACCTGCCCTGCCTTCCCAAACCAGACTTTGTCTCCTGTGAGCACTGGATTTGCTCACCCACAGACTCTGGCCAAATCCGCAAGTCTGCACCACTCTGCACCCGACGCCCACGACCTGAGTTCGAGTGGCCCAATACCACGAGGAGGTCTTCCCGGCGTTCCTGACCTGGGATCTGATGATCCCTGACCTACCTCAAGTCTCCAACCGACGCCGGCAGCCCCTTTCTGGAGGATCCCCACAACCGCGACCGAAGCTGGTAAGACAAACCCGATGCCAAACGACACGCCTGTACCCGACGTCACACGGCCTTGGGTGGCCCAACTGACGGTGTCCCGGCATCCCAAGACATCCCAACTTACCTCTCCAACTGGTGGTTGCCTCCAGAAGATATTCGTCCCCGAGCCTGCAGTGTTTGTTGCAACCGGAGAATCCCCATTGAAAACAACAGGGCACCCGACGCCAAAACAGCACCCTGCACCTGGGCACCCCTGTGCCTCTGTGGGTGCACCTTGTGTGCTAAATCGGATCCCCCTTTGCCCTGAGCCTAAGTCCAGGAGTTTTGCTCCCACAACCTTGTGGCCTACTCGTGAGCAGCCACCAACCGGAGACCCTGTATCCGCTATCGGATAACATTGGGCCTCAGCACTCTGCACCCGGCCGCCCTAGTGCCGCTGTGGGTGCTTTGAGTGTGCATCCTTAACCTTTAGGGAACCCTTGTTCTAACCCCAGAAAACCAACTCCCAAACCTAAGTATTAACCGTTAAGTCGATAACATTGTTTTCTCCCATAGGACTGCATTGACTGCTTTTTTGTGAAAATTGTTCTAAGTGTGGAGTTGGTTTGTATGACACCTTAAGAAACTGCATATGTACAAAAACTGATTTACTTACCTTTTATCTAGGAAATGTCCCAGTGTGATATCTAGGCATATCACACTGAGTAGAAAAAGTAACTTGAAAAGCAATCTGAAAAGTAGCTTGAAAAGTAATCTGAAAAGTAATTCAAACTGTTTTATAAACAAATGACTTACCTGTAACCAAACCAATTGCATTCAACTTCATTCAGACTGTATTTAACTGCATAATTCTTGCAAAGTATTATTATACTTACCTGTACCAGGCCTGGCTTGGTTCTAGAAAATAAAACACAACTAAATAATATTTTTATACGAACAAATTGGTCTGAGTTCAGTCTTTGAGTGTGTGACATCATTTCTTGCCCGAGTGTGTACAATAAATGGTTAACACTAACTTCTGATAAAGCCTTACTGCTTGCCTACACTACCCCAAGTAGAGAGTAAGGTATTATCTACTTTTACCTCTGCCTACCTTTGGGGTTCCACTGGACTTTGTGCACACTATACCTTACTTTGGTATAGTATATACAGAGCCAGCTTCGTACACACTTCCACAACAAAATGACTTGCCCCCCCCCCCACCTCCCAACCACAAAACACTTGTTCGGGAAGGCTAAAACAATTCCATCTGTTGTGGCAGAACGTTACATCAGACCAGTGGGTAGTAGAAATTGTCAATCAATGATATTGCCTAGAACTACTTCAACAACCACCAAATATTCCACCAAAAAACAAGTGTTAAATCGACAACATCTACACCTGGTTAAAGAAGTAGTAAAGGTATTACTACAAAAGCGGGCCATAGAAATAGTCCCATTCAAGTACCAAAACAAAGGAATGTTCTCCATTTATTTTCTAATGCCAAAGAAAGATGGAACTCTAAGACCCATTCTGGATCTACGGCCACTCAATCGCTGCATACTGTCAGAACATTTTCACATGGTCACATTACAAGATGTAATACCACTACTTCAAAAAGGTGACTTAATGACTGCACTAGACCTGAAGGACGCTTACTTCCACATTCCTACTCATCCAGCACACACAAAATTCCTGAGATTTGTGGTAAGTGGACGAAATTATCAATTCAAAATACTACCCTTTGGAGTAACAACTGCCCCAATGGTATTCAAAAAATGTCTAGCAGTAGTAGCAGCAAAACTAAGAAGAGAAAATATTCATGTTTTTCCCTACCTCAACGACTGGCTGATCAAGAGTTCAGACAAATTCAAATGTCTATCAGACACCCAAAAGACAATAAATCTACTGTATCAATTGGGTTTCTCTATCAATGTGCTAAAGTCACATCTCCAACCATTCCAAATTTAACCTTATATGGGGTCAATTCTCAATACCATCTCGGGGGCAGCTTACCCAAATCCCAAAAGGGTTCTCAATCTACAGAAACGGAGGAAACCCATTCCATACAATTGTCCCAGTTGCAGGGCCGGACTGGCCATAGCGGGCACCGGGCGTTTCCCCGGTAGGCCGCTAGGGTGGGGGCCGGTTTTGGGCCCCTGGGGGGCTGTTTCTGTTACCGGGGGTCGGCAATATCGGCCCCCTGTAACAAAATCGGCCGAAACCGGCCCTCGCAAACTGCTCGGCTGCACTCCCCCTCACCCCAGGGGGTGCCGGCTGAGCAGTTTGCCAGGGCCGGTTTCTGTTCCCAGTCCGGCCCTGCCCAGTTGGCACAATAAATATGGAAATGGGCCAACAATCTCAACATCCACTTCCAAGCACAATACATACCAAGAAAAAACACAATGGCGGACCTCCTCAGCAGAACATAGCAGCAGTTTCACGAATGGGAGATATACAGTACATTACTACAATCATGCTTCCAAAGGTGGGGGAACACCCACAATAGATTTGTTCGCAACAAAGGAAAATGCAAAATGTCAAAGCTTCACATCCAGACATCCACACCTACAATCCAAGGGCAATGCTTTATGGATGAACTGATCAGTGATTTTTGCTTACGCTTTTCCTCCTCTCCCACTAATACTGTATATGGTCAGGAAACTCAGAGTTCAATGACTCTGATCGCATCCACATGGGCTTGTCAGCCATGGTACACAACTCTATTGGAGCTCTACCTACAACCTCACGAGAAGCTACCAAATTATCCATATCTTCTAATACACAGCAATGGCAGGGTGAGACATCCCAAGCCTCAACAGCTCAATCTTGCGATCTGGCACCTCAGGTCATAGAATTTGGATACCTCAATTTACCTGAAGAATGTATAACTATTCTAAAAGAAGCAAGAAGACCTACAAGAGCTTGCTATGCAGCAAAATGGAAGTGTTTTGTTCATTACTGTGCAACACAACACATTAACCCTTCTTTCCCAACAGAACAACAATTAATATGCTACCTTTTACATTTACAAAAGCCACAATTAGCATACACCTCAATACGACTACATTTAGCCGCCATTGCAGCATATTTAGAAAACAGAAAGCACCAATCACTTTTCCGTATTCCCGTAATCAAAGCCTTCATGGAAGGTTTAAAAAGAGTCATACCACCATGTACACCTCCAATACCAGCGTGAAATCTAAACATTGTCCTAACACGGTTTATGGGGCAACGATCTAAGCCGCTACATAATTGTCAAATAACAATTCTTAACATGGAAAGTGGCTTTCCTCATAGCAATAACATCCTTAAGAAGGGTCAGTGAAATACATGCCCGCACAATTGAAGAACCTTATTTCCAAGTCTTCTCAGACAGTGTGTGTTTACGCACTAATCCGAAATTTTTACCCAAGGTTATTTCACCATTTCATTAGAACCAAACCTTGAAATTGCCAGTTTTCTTTGCAAAACCACAAACTGTAGCAGAACGTTCAATACATACATTAGATGTTAAAAAGGCACTTATGTACAATGTGGAACGTACTAAACTCTCCAGGAAAACAAACCATCTTTTTGTCTCATTTTTAAATAAAACAAAAGGAAACTTTATATCCAAAGTAGATATAGCAAAATGGATTGTTAAATGCATCCAAATATGTTATGCCAAAGCAGAAAGAACACTACCAATTGTGCCAAAAGCTCATTCAACAAGAAGAAAAGGAGCAACCATGGCTTTTTTAGGGAAAATCCCTCTCAATGATATTTGCAAAGCAGAAACATGGATAAACCCACACATTTTCACAAAACATTGTGTGGATGTTCAATCAAGACAACAAGCTCTAGTTGGACAAACAGTCCTTCAAACATTATTACAAACAACTGCACCATCTCATGCCTAAAGCCACCGCGTGGACGGGTACTGCTTTACAGCCTGTGCATAGCATGTGTAGCTGCAGCCAACATATGCTACGAATGGATTATGTTACTTACCCTGAAAGCATCTATTCATAGCGTGTAGTGCTGCAGATTCACATGTACCCTTCCGCCTCCCTGGCAGGTGTTAGACGGTGACAAAATACCTACAAAGCAGCATGTCTAACAGAAAATGCTTACTAAGCAGACCAAATCCTCACTCCTTTTATGGCAAAAAGAAAATGTTATGAGGAGCAAAGCATTCGACTTGTGCAATACCTCTAGGGGGACGAGAAACCACGCCGATCGTAAAGCTTCCTCAAGAAAACCAACTTGCAAAGTCCGGGTCCAACACTAGACGGCAAGAGAATACATAGCATGTGAATCTGCAGCACTACACGCTACGAATAGATGCTTACAGGGTAAGTAACATAATCCTTATATGGTCAAACACCAGGAGGCATTTGAATGGATTAAGATGGAGATTGTGGAATCTCCTACCTTGCAAGGCATGAACAAAGTGTATCATTACGGTTGATGCCAGTTTCTATGGTGGGGGAAGTGTATTATCTCAAAGGTGTGGGAAAGAAGAATGGAATGTGGCATTTGGTTCACGATTCCTAAGTGAAACAGAGAAAAGGTGTGCAGTCAATGAAAAGGAGTTATCAGCTTGTGTGTGGGCTATTGAACATTTTCAAAACAATATATGGGAAAGTCTCTTCACCTGGAGGATGGGACAATAAGCCTTTGGTAAACATTCTATCACTCGGTGGTGGGTGGAATGCCACTGCAAGAATAGCAAGGTTAAGATCAAGGTTGCAAGAATATAGTTTCTAGACTGAATTTGTGCCTGGGAAGTGCAATGCGACTGCTGATTGCCTCTCAAGGTTACCATGTGCTTCAGATCGGAATGATGGAATTTGTGAAGAAGTGGATGTAATTGCCACTTTGAGAGATGTGGTGGCGGAGGAATTTGAAGAGATTGCTGAAGAGAGTGTGAGAAGAAAGATGAATTGTGTAAAACAGTAAAAATAAAATTGGAAGGCTGGCCAAAAAAGGGATTGATAACTCGAGTTGTTGCCATTTTGAAAAGTGTCTGGAGAACTGTAAGTTGGTGAAGGACTTCTGTTTAAGGGTGGGAAGTGTGTTTCTGTCACAGGAAGTGATTTTTTTGTCTGGCTCATTAGGAACCTCCTGGAATGTCTTCTGTGAAAAGTCTTATAAGGTCATACTTTTGGTGTCCTGGATTGGACAGGATGTCATATTAGTTGGTTAGGGAATGTGAGGTGTGTGTTAGCAGTGAAAGGATGGTGAGAGTTTCACCTTTAGCCAGACCCCCCCTCGCCCCCGAATCCCCCCAGAAGCCCGTTCCATGGCCTGAACATCCATGGAAGAATGTAACTTTTGTCATCTCAGGGCCATTTTAATGTTTATATCAGGATTCTAGGTTTGCTTTGGTATTAATAGATTGCCACTCAAAGTGGCCTGAAGTTAAGCTTGTGGCACAATCCACAACTAATGTGATTATAGAATTTTTAAGGAAGTATTTGCCAGATAAGCCTGCCCAGAAGTTTTGATCACAGATAATGGTGTTCAGCTGAGATCCCAGGAGATGGAAAAGTTTCTCAAGCATTGCAATATTTGGCACTTAACCACGCCATTATATGAACCACAAGGGAATGGTCAAGGTGAAAGACTCAACAGGGTATTGAAGGATTGTACTGTCTGGTCACGCAAATTTCATTGTGAATGGAAAAATGTGTTAAAGGAAAAGTTATGGAGGTATCCAATTACTCCGCATACTGTTACTGAGGTGAGTCATTTCAAATTGTTGAGAGAAAGGTAGTCTGTATCCAAGTTGTGCCTTTGGTGGATAAAGAAAAAATATGGTTGCGGTGATGGTGTGATCGAGAAGGAATAAGTGGCACTGAGAGTGGAAAAGAAGCAAGTGTAGAGTAAACAATGGTATGATTGGAAGTGAAAAAGCAAAGGGACCTAGCTTTGTAGTGGGAGGTTGGGTGAGAATCCTTAAACCAGGATTTATGACCAAAGGAGCCTCTAAATTTAAAAGCGCTATGAAAGTCATCAAAGTTAATGCTAACAGTGTTGTTACACAGGATGATAAGGTATGCAATGTGGGAAGGGTTGTGAAGTGTAAGAATGGATCATGTGAGGGAGCTAATAATCCAGGAAATGGAAATTTGTTTGTCAGGATGAATGGTGCATTGCCTGGTGGTCAGTACATTAAAAAAGAGCATGTTGTATTGGAAATTAGGTCACATGAGCAGGAGGATCCTGCTAGCATGTGGCTGAATTCCTATGGTGTGCAGGGTTTTGAGTCTGTTGCGAGTAAAGTCAAGGAATCAGGCTTTGTAAGACGGCCTCCTATTAAATATGGAGATTTTATGTAGATGTAAAACTTTTTAGTTCATTGTTGTAATTATTTTATGGATTCTGTTATCTATTATTTCTTTTATCAATCAATCAAGACATTTGTAAAGCGCACTACTCACCCGTGAGGGTCTCAAGGCGCTGGGGGAGGGGTGCTGCTACTGCTCGAACAACCAGGTCTTGAGTAGCCTCCTGAAGGTTAGCAGGTCCTGGGTCTGTCGTAGGAGGATGGGGAGGGTGTTCCAGGTCTTGGCGGCGAGGTGGGAGAATGATCTGCCGCTGGTGGTCGCTCTTCGGATGCGGGGGACGGTGGCGAGGGCGAGGTCGGCTGAGCGGAGCTGGCGGTTCGGGATGTAGAAGGTGAGTCGTCTGTTGAGGTAAGCCGGTCCGGTGTTGTGGAGTGCCTTGTGTGTGTGGGTGAGGAGCTTAAAGGTGATCCTCTTGTTGACGGGGAGCCAGTGCAGGTCTCTCAGGTGGGGTGTGATGTGGCTGTGGCGAGGGACGTCGAGGATCAGGGTTGCAGAGGCGTTCTGCATACGTTGCAGTCGTTTCAGGAGTTTGGCCGATGCTCCCGCGTAGAGGGCGTTTCCGTAGTCCAGCCTGCTGCTGACGAGGGCCTGGGTTACTGTTCTTCTTGTTTCGGTGGGGATCCATCTGTAGATCTTGCGGAGCATGCGGAGGGTGTTGAAGCAGGAGGAAGAGACAGCGTTGACTTGCTTGGTCATGGAGAGTGTTGAGTCGAGGATAAACCCCAGGTTGCGTGCGTGGTCGGTGAGTGTCGGGGCTACTCCCAGTGCGGTCGGCCACCAGGAGTCGTCCCAGGCTGAGGGGGTGGAGCAGAGGATGAGGACCTCGGTCTTGTCCGAGTTCAGCTTCAGTCGGCTGTTCTTCATCCATTCGGCGACGGCCTTCATTCCTTCGTGGAGGTTGGATGTGGCGGTGAGGGGGGTCCTTGGTGAGGGAGAGGATCAGCTGGGTGCCGTCGGCGTAAGAGATGATGTTGAGGTCGTGCAGTTGGGCGACGTGGGCGAGCGGTGCCATGTAGACGTTGAACAATGTCGGGCTGAGGGATGATCCTTGGGGTACGCCGCAGATGATCTCGGAGGCTTCGGAACGGAATGAGGGGAGGCGGACGCTCTGGGTTCTGCCAGAGAGGAAGGAGGTGGTCCATTCCAGAGCCTTGTCTCGGATCCCTGCGTTGTGGAGGCGTGCGCGTAGGGTGCGGTGGCAGACAGTGTCGAAGGCGGCTGAGAGGTCCAGGAGGATGAGGGCAGCGGTTTCACCGTTGTCCAGCAGGGCCCTGATGTCATCGGTGGCGGCGATGAGGGCAGTTTCGGTACTGTGGTTGCTGCGGAACCCGGACTGGGACGGGTCCAGGATGTTGTTCTCCTCCAGGTAGCGGGTCAGTTGTCCGTTGGCGATCTTCTCGATGACCTTCGACGGGAGCAGGGAGATGGGCCGGAAGTTCTTGAGGTCTCTCGGATCCGCCTTAAGTTTCTTGAGTAGGGCGTTGATCTCGGCGTGCTTCCAGCTAGCCGGGAAGGTCGCGGTCTCGAAGGAGGTGTTGATGTCCTTGCGGAGATGGGGTGCGATGGTGGCGCTGGCTTTGTTGAAGATGTGGTGCGGGCATGGGTCTGACGGAGAAGCCGGAGTGGACGGTGTTCATGATTTTGATGGTGTCGTCGTTCACGTTGGCCCAGGCGAGCAGGGGGTCGAAGTGGATGGTGGATGTGTGGTCTGAGGTGTCGGTGGCTGCCGGGGCGGTCTGGTTGTTGAAGCTGTCGTGGATGTCTGCGATCTTGCGATGGAAGAAGGTGGCTAGGGAGTCGCACAGGTCTTGCGATGGTGGGATGTCGTTGGTGTTGGAGCTGGCATTGGAGAGTGCCTTCACGATGTTGAAGAGCTCCTTGCTGTTGTGTGCGTTGTTGTCGAGGCGGTCCTTGAAGCAGGTCCTCTTGGCGGATCTGATGAGGTGATGGTGTCTGCGGATGGCGTTCTTATGGGCCGCATAGCTGTCCGGTGTCTGTTCGCGGTGCCATTTCTTCTCAAGTTTCCGGCAGGTTTGCTTGGAGGCCTGGAGGTCCGCGGTGAACCAGCTGGCTTTCTTGTCGGTGCGTCTGTTGGAGGGTTTCTTGAACGGGTCGAGAGTGTTGGCGCAGTCGTCGATCCAACGCCTGAGGTTGCGGGCGGCGGTGTCGGTGGGGACGGCGGGTGGGCTTCGGGCGAGGGTGGTGTTTAGCTGGTCTTCGGTGACTTTGCTCCAGCTGCGGCGGGGGATCTGTTGAGTGCGGTGGTGCGTGGTGGGTTTCCGGAAGGTGAAGTGGATGCAGCGATGGTCGGTCCAGTGGAGTTCGGTGGTGTGGCTGAAGGAGACGTGGGAGCTTGCGGAGAAGATGGGGTCAAGCGTGTGTCCGGCGGAGTGGGTGGGCGTTGTGACGAGCTGTCTGAGTCCGAGGTTGTCAATCAGGGTGGTGGAGTTGCTGTCGTTGTTGTTCTCGAGGTGGAAGTTCAGGTCTCCGAGGAGGATGTAGTCTGTGGAGGCCAGGGCGTGCGTGCTGACGAAGTCGGCGATGGAGTCGCTGAACTGGGGCCGTGGTCCGGGGGGTCTGTAGATGAGAGTTCCTCTGAGGGTGGTGTTGGGGTCACTGTGGATCTGGAAGTGCAGGTGTTCGGCGGTGCTGAGGGTGTCGTCGGTGCTGGTCGAGACCCTGAGGGTGTTCTTGTAGACGATGGCGATTCCAGCTCCGTTGGTTCGGTCCCTGCGGGTGATCTTGTAGCCGTCCGGGATGGCTATGAAGATGTCCGGAGCCGAGGAGGCGTTCATCCAGGTCTCTGTCAGGAAGGCGACGTCCGGGGAGGAAGTGTCGAGCAGGTCCCAGAGTTCGATGGCGTGCTTGCGTGCGGAGCGGGTGTTTAGTAGGATGCATCTGAGGTGGTTGAGTTCTTTCTCGGCGGGTGGTTTGGTGGCTTGGAGGCTGGTGAAGGTGCAGTTCCAGCAGGTGAAGGGTCCTTGGGTGCGCTTCGGGGCAGCCAGGAAGCAGGTGTGTGATCGTCCGGAGTTGAGTACGAGGAGGGTGCTGGCGTTGTAGTGGTGTCGGTCGTCTTGGGGACCAGGGGTCCTGGCGCTGGGCGCGGACGGGCGCAGACGGGCTTGCCTTAGGCGCGCCCACAGCGCGCGGCCGCCATATGAGGGGAAGTGGGAGGGAGGAGCAGCTGGGAGGCGGGAGCGGGGCGGCGAATGGGAGTGCAGGGGGGCGGGGACGCGGCGGCGGGAGAAAGCGGGCGGAATGAGGCACAGAGTACCAGGGGGCACAGAAGGCAACACAGGGGGGTAAAGAGATCAAAAAACGGAGAGAAAAGGCAAGATTAGACAAAAAATACACAGGCAGCAATACAATCAAAGCCAGAGATAAATACGGAGAGAAAAGGCAAGATTTAGACAAAAAATACACAAAACAGCAATACAATCAAGTGTTACCGGGCTACCGAGGCAGAGGAGCCTCGAACCTGCGGCAGCGGCAGTGACAAACAACAGGGGCACACAGTCACGCAGGTGGAGCTGTGCGGCGAGGGGGAGCGACCTGCCTGAAGACAGGGAAATGTGTTGTATGTTTATATAGGTTAGACATTGTTATCCTTTGTTTTGAGCCAATTACGTTTGTTTGAATGTATTTTTGCATGAGCCTTGAGCCACATTCTGAATGTAGAGCGTTGGGGATACATTTCTCCGACTGCACTGCATGGATGCAGGCACAGGGTGATGTGCTCCACAATAATTGCCTTCTTTGACTTTGTACCTGCTGGTGTGCTTTTTAACAGGGGCGTGTGTGTGAGTGAGGCAGAGAACGTAGATGTCTGGTGAGCCGGTGAAAGTATATGCGCTGTTAATATATTCTGGTCGTGTTGTGTAGGGCTTTATATGTGTGTGTGTGTGAGAAGTTTGAATTGGCTGTTCTTGTGAATTGGGAGCCTGTGAAACTCCTTGAGTTGCGGTGCAATGTGGGTTTCGTGGGAAGTTGAGTAAGAGTCTTATAGCAGCATTCTGGAAGTCTGGAATCTGTGTAGGAGTTGTTTGGAGATGTCCAGCCTGCTAGTGAGGAGTGCTTGCCTGACGGTTCTCTGGTGTTCTATGGCGCCCATTTGAAGATCTTTTGCAGTATGCACAGGATGTAGAAGCAGGAGTTGCTTACTGCGTTGACTTGTGCCGTCATGTTGAGCTTGTCGTTTAGAATGATCCCCATTTTTCTTGCGTGACCGGTGGATGTTGGTGTTGGTCTTCGCTCCAACGGCCACCAGGTGGAGTGCCAGAGGGAGTGTTTGTTACCAAAGACCAGAACTTCCGTCTTCTCGGAGTTGAGCTTCAGTTCGCATCCAGTCTGCTACCATGGTTATGCAGTTGGTGAAGAAGGTTCTGGTTGTGGTTGTCTTGTCTGTCAGGGAGAGGATGAGTTGGGTGTCGTCGGCGTAGGAGATAACGGTTATGCCTTGTGAACGGAAGATGTTGGAGAGCAGTGTCATGTCTATATTGAAACGGGTGGGGCTGAGGGACAATCCCTGTGGGACTCCGTAGGTCAAGTTCTTGGTCTCTGATGTGAACGGGGACCCTCAATATGTTAATAAAATAGTGTTCTTACTTCGCCTCTAGTAGAAAGTGAGCAGGGCCAAATAATGCATTTGTTCATTTGAGTTGTAGTTCCAGTCTTTCCCCACCAGTTGGCGCTGTGGTATCACAGCTCAGAACAATGAGGAGAATGGAAAAAAAAGCTGTATATTTCCAAGATGACTGCTCCCTTAGACGTTTGTGTTGCCATCACAAATCTACCAGCCAAGCCAAAATGGCCTCAGGTTCCTGGACCAGACCCGCGTGATGTATGCTGGAAGCTGTTTTTTTCCAGAGAATGGTGGAGAGAGCCCACTTACATTATACCGCGCCCGGCAGGTATTTAAAGGTGGTCATAATGTACCAGTTGACTACACACCGCTGCATGTCAGCGGGAGGTGCCAATCGCGGGCAGGTGGCTTGCCGAGGCAATGCAGGAGTGTGGCAGCACCGGCATCCTGCCGCATTCTTGGTGGATGCATCCAGTGGCTGCTTTCAAGGTTATCAGGAGGGCGGTTGAGATAGGTTTTTGGCCGTGAGTCTGCCGCTGGCTCAGACACAGATAATTTATCTGTCTTTTTGTGCTTGTCACTGTCATCCAGCTCAAGGATGAGGCACTCCCTTGCGTCAACTGCCATTAACCTGTCATCTCCAAGCCAGACAACTGACTGTTAAAGGTGATCTCTCCACAGTCAGTCGTAGAGCATCTCAAGACAATGGTGAAACTCTTCAAACCATTGGGGTTCTCAATCAACCTGCCAACTTTACATTAGACTCCTACGCAGAGACTCCATTTCATCAGAGCCATCCTGGGTACGGTGTGTTTTTGAGCCTTTCCTCTAGACCTACGAGTTGACAGTGGTGAAAAGTGTATCTGAAAGAAACACATAGTGATAGATTCCTTACCTTAGAATATCCCCAGGCGTCAGACTGGATCCGGAAAGTTTTCGTCAGCAGTACCCCTGCGCGTCGGTAGGTGGCGTCGTGCGGCTCCGCGTCCGTCGTTGGCGTCATGGTCGCCGAGATGACGTCGCGGGCGCTACTTAGACGCCGCCCACGCGCGCTGACGTCAGTTCTTTCTTTTTCCGCGCCAGCAAGCGCAGATCCGGGAAGAGCAGGAACCCCAGTCAATTTTTGACTGACTTTTTGAGGCTTTTTGTCTCTATTTTTTCATCGAGTCTTCGACTCCTGGTGCAGTTAGGATGCCAGGTTTTAAGTCCTGCGGGGATTGTCACCGCATGATGTCGGTGACGGACCCGCACCGTGTGTGTCTTTTCTGCCAGGGGCGCGACCACGACCCCAAGTCGTGCCCCGACTGCCGGGCCATGGCGCTGAACACTTTGCGGGAGCGGTCCCGAAAGTTGCTGGAAGCCCGGCAGTCGGCTCCGCGCCGTTCCAGGTCCCGGTCCCGTGGGAGGTCGAGGGACCGTGCGCGGAGTCATCACCATCGATCTTCGGGATCCAAGTCTTCGCACTCGGGGTCAGGTAAGACGAAGCACAAGAAGTCGAAGAAACGCCATCGTTCTCCGACTTGTTCGCGCGACGCGGCTGAGGGTGCGGGTGGTGCCTCCCCCGTGGCTCCGGCGGAGCCTACGCAGTCGCCGCCCGACTACCCGCCCTTCCCGGGGTCGTTGGCGACTCCGGCCCAAATACAGGAATTCCTGTCGGCCATGGCTCACCTCTTTGGGCCGTCGGGTCCCGCTGGTGCGCCTTAGGGCCCCGCGGTCCCGACTGGGTGTCCTCGCCAGCGGCTCCGGCCCCGGCGTCGCTGTCGGCTCCGGCCTCGGCGCCGCAGGACACCCTTGGATCCAGGCCTGGATCCCGGTTGACACCGGTTGACCTTGTCACAACTCCACCGATGTCGACTCAACCGGCACCACTTCTGACGCCGCCCGCTCCTCGGGACGACGTCGACCTCAGTTTCAGCCCCGATGTGGACGCGGCGTCGAGCCGGCATCGATCGATGCCGTTCTCGACGTTGCTCGGGGATTTTTATCCCCATGTCCCTGCTCCTTATTTTAGACCTGTTGAACAGCCTGAGGAGCAAGGGGAGGACTGGGAGGGGGCTGAGGACCCTCTCGCAGCTGCTTGCGAGTCTGAACAGGACTGGGCAGAGGAATTGGGGGACGCCAGTGGTCTGGATACCTCACCAGACCTTGGCATGCTGTCTCCTCCTACCGTGGCTACGGAGGAGGGTGCTAGTTATGCTGTGGTGTTGCGTAGGGCGGCTGAGGCCCTACACCTCCAGCTACCTACTGTGGCCGTCAGGACTAACCTCCTGACAGAGGTGCTTCAGCCAGCAGCTACTTCTGCGGAGCCGCTGCTTCCCTTCAATGAAGCCCTTTCTGACGTTCTTTTGGGCACTTGGTCCAGGCCCACCACAGGTGCTCCTGTGGATAGGAACGTGGCCCGACGCCATCGCCCGACTCCGGGTGACCCCATTTTCCTCTCCCAACATCCCACCCCCGAGAGCTTGGTTGTCCAAGCCTCTGCTTCACCTACCGCCTTCCCTTCCGCTCCACCGGATAGGGAATCCAAGAAGCTGGATCAGTTTGGGAAGAAGATTTTTTCTTCCACCAGCTCTGCGGTCCGTGAACACCGCATGCCTCTTGGGCCGTTATTCCCACTCTCTGTGGGATACGGTGGCGCAAGTGCTGCCCCAGTGTCCGGAGGAGGCCCGGCCAGCTCTCTCCCAGGCTGTTGCAGAGGGGAGAGACGCAGCAAAGTTCATGATTCGTTGTGGCCTAGACACCGCCGTCTCATTTTGCAGGTCGATTGCAACGACGGTGGCGGTTCGCCGTCACGCCTGGTTGAGGACCACTGGATTTTCGGGGGATGTCCAAAACACCCTTATGGACATGCCCTTTGATGGCCGTCGCCTCTTCGGCGACAAAGCGGACAGCGCGTTGGAGAGGCTTAAGGACTCACGGGCTACGGCCAAGTCCTTGGGACTCTCTGCAGTCCGCCCTCCTCCGCCTTCCGCTTTTTGCTCCTTTCGTGGCACAGGAAGGGGCGCCCCGCAGCGTTTGCA
The DNA here is from genome assembly GCA_963921515.1 of Calotriton arnoldi. Taxonomy (NCBI): domain Eukaryota; kingdom Metazoa; phylum Chordata; class Amphibia; order Caudata; family Salamandridae; genus Calotriton; species Calotriton arnoldi. The sequence continues at coordinate 1,490,073 of CAWUFW010002278.1, read as the reverse complement.
ACAGAGCCACAAGCCTGCGTAGCAACAATCACAGCACGGCCGCGGACGCGGGTTCCGCCGTGGCGGACCAAGGGGCCAGCGGGCGGGTCAGTCCACCACCACCCCGGCCACCACTGCCTCCAAACCTTCCTAGTCCGAACTTTCAGGCCCATCAAACGCCAGTGGGCGGCAGGCTCCGCCATCACCTCCCCCACTGGCGCACCATCACTTCGGACAGGTGGGTTTTAGAGATAGTCCGGAGGGGCTACTCCCTCCCCTTCGAGACTACCCCTCCAGCCATGCCACCTCAGTACCACCGCATGTCGGGGGATCACTTGGTGCTTCTTCAGCAGGAAGTTGCGGCCCTCATGGCCAAGGGGTCCATTGAGCGCGTTCCGACGCCAGAAGTAGGTCGTGGTTGCTATTCCCACTACTTTCTGGTGCCCAAGAAGGACAAGGGCCTGCGTCCTATCTTAGACCTCTGGGACGTCAATCGCTTCCTCCGCAAAGAGAAGTTCAAGATGCTCACTCTAGCTCAGGTCTTGTCTGCTCTCGATCCACAAGACTGGATGGTAGCGCTGGACTTGCAGGATGCCTATTTCCATATCCCCGTCCTGCCAGCCCACCGGCGTTACCTGCGGTTCACGGTAGGCCACGAGCACTTTCAGTTCACCGCGCTCCCCTTTGGCCTTACCAGCGCCCCTTGGGTGTTGACAAAGGTGATGGTGGTGGTCGCAGCTCATCTGCGCCGATCAGGGGTTTCAGTCTTCCCTTATCTCGGCGACTGGTTGTTGAAGGCGGGCTCGCCCCAGACAGTCGTCTCCCACCTCCAGACTACGGCCGACCTCCTGCACTTGCTGGGGTTCTCCATCAACGTGCCGAAGTCGCACCTGATTCCCTCTCAGAAGCTCCTCTTTATCGGAGCGGTTCTGGACACGGCGCAGTTTCGGGTCTAACCTCCCGAACAGCGAGTCCGGGATATTCGGGCTCTGATTCCCATCTTTCAACCCTTGTCCCGGGTTTCGGTCAGAGTGACTCTGAGGCTGCTGGGCCTCATGGCCTCCTGCATCCTGCTGATCAATCAGGCCAGATGGCATATGCGGGCTCTGCAGTGGGACCTGAAGTTCCAGTGGGCGCAGCATCAGGGGAACCTGTCCGATCACGTCCAGATCTCGGAGGGCACTGCACAACAGCTGCAGTGGTGGCTCACGAACCGGCATTGGGTCGACGGCAGATCCCTCTCCCTTCCCCATCCGGAGTTTACAGTGGTGATGGATGTGTCCCTCCTGGGATGGGGCGGCCACATGGGAGAGGCGGAGATCAGAGGCCTCTGGTCTCCGACGGAGTCCAAGCTCCATATCAACCTTCTGGAGCTTCGGGCGATACAGCTTGCACTGAAGGCATTCCTTCCCTCTGTCAAGGGGAGAGTAGTGCAGGTGTTCACAGACAACACCACCGCCATGTGGTACTGCAACAAGCAAGGCGGAGTGGGGTCGTGGACCCTCTGTCAGGAGGCTCTGCGTCTCTGGACATGGCTGGAACATCAGGGCATGTCCCTGGTGGTTCAACACCTGGCAGGTTCTCTGAACGCCAGGGCAGATTAACTCAGCCGCAGGTGCATGCTGGATCACGAATGGCATCTGCACTCGGAGGTGGGGAGAGCCTTGGTTAGATCTATTCGCCACCGAAGAGAACGCGCAATGTCATCAGTTCTGCGCTTTGGAATTTCCAAGGCGGCACTCGCTCGGCGACGCTTTTCGGCGCGAGTGGAGTTGCGGTCTGTTGTACGCCTTTCTGCCTATACCACTTCTGCCCAGAGTGCGGAAGATCAGGCACGACCGGGCACAAGTCATCCTTGTGGCCCCGGACTGGGCTCAAAGAGTATGGTATCCCGAGCTACTCAGTATGAGCATCGATCCCCCAATCAGACTGCCTCTTCGGGAGGATCTTCTGTCGCAGCAGCAGGGGACTGTCCTCCACCCGAACCTGTCCAGCCTCCACCTCTTTGCGTGGAGATTGAGCGGCGGCAGTTGATTCCTTTCGACTTGCCTCCTGAAGTTTGTGATGTCATTCTGGCAGCCAGGCGTCCCTCTACTAAAGTGGTATACGCCTGCAGGTGGAACAAGTTTGTGGCATGGTGCACAGCAAAGGCTGTGGATCCCCTTTCTGCCCCTCTTTCTGAAGTTCTACTGTTCCTTCTTTGTTTGGCCCAGCAGGGCTCTGCTCTGGGCACTGTCAAGGGCTACCTTTCTGCTATTTCGGCCTTTCTCAGGCTCCCTGATCAGCCCTCTCTTTTCAAGTCCCCTGTTGTAAATAGATTTCTCAAAGGCATTACACACCTTTTTCCTCCTATTCCTTTCGTAATGCCTCAGTGGGACTTGAATCTGGTTCTTACATACTTGATGTGCGCTCCCTTTGAGCCTCTTCACAACTGTCCTCTTCGTCTCTTGACATTGAAGACTGCCTTCCTGGTGGCCATCACCTCCACTAGGCGGGTGAGTGAGCTCCATGCTCTTTCTTGTAAGCCTCCTTTCCTTTCAGTCCATCCGGACAAAGTGGTGCTCAGGCCCCGTCCTTCGTTTTTGCCAAAAGTGGTTACGGCCTTACACATTGGGCAGACTATTATCTTGCCCACCTTCTTTCCGCCTCCGCATCCTTCCAGAGAGGACGAGAGGCTCCACCGTCTGGACCCAAAACGTGCGCTCTCATTTTATCTCAACTGCACACAGCAGTTCCGGGTGGATGACCAGCTCTTTGTTGGCGACGTTGGCACCAAGAAAGGTCGGGCGGTACACAAGAGAACTATCTCCCGCTGGGTTGTCTTATGTATCAAAGCCTGTTACTCTTTGGCTAAAAAAGAACCTCCGGTGGGGCTGCGTTCTCATTCCACCAGAGCTACTGCAGCCACTACTGCATTGGGACGTGGTGTCCCCCTGCAAGACATCTGTCAGGCAGCCACGTGGGCCTTGCTGCACACGTTTACCAAGCATTATTCCCTGGACAGCCAAGTCCGGAGAGATGGCTTCTTTGGCCGTTCTGTTCTCCGTGACTTTCTGGTGTGATCTTAGTTCGCAGACCCACCACCGGGGTTTATATTGCTGGGGTATCTATTCTAAGGTAAGGAATCTATCACTATGTGTTTCTTTCAGGTGAACAAGTTACTTACCTTCGGTAACGATATATCTGTAAGAAACATTAGTAGTGATAGATTCCTTACCGCCCCACCCATCCTCCCCATTCTGCGAACTGATTTCTAAGGTTAAGGTCATCCCTTTCAGGGCCCTAGTTTCAATGCACCGGTGGTCAGTATCTTGCATGGCTCTGCGTTCCTGGCGCGGAAAGTCGTGTACAGAACTGACGTCAGCGCGCGTGGGCGGCGTCTAAGTAGCGCCCGCGACGTCATCTCGGCGACCACGACGCCAACGACGGACGCGGAGCCGCACGACGCCACCTACCGACGCGCAGGGGTACTGCTGCTGAAAACATTCCGGATCCAGTCTGACGCCTGGGGATATTCTAAGGTAAGGAATCTATCACTACTAATGTTTCTTACAGATATATCGTTACTAAAGGTAACTAACTTGTTCGTCACTACTAGATTGGGATGGTCCTCTGGGGGAGGTGAAGATCAGAGGTCTCTGGTGGAAACCCGCCTCCACATAGACTTGCTGAAGTTGCAGGCGAGTTGCAAGGCATTAAAGGCCTTCCTGCCAGCCATCAAAGGTAGGCTGGTGCAGGTTCTCATGGACAGCACCCCTGCCATGTGCTACTGCAGCAGGGAGAGTGGTGTAGGGTCCAAGGTCTTGTCACTGGGGGCCCTATACCTCTGGAGCTGGCTAGATCATCACCTGTGGATGCACCACCTGCGGGATCACTAAACACCAGGGCAGACAAACTCATCCGGTCGATTCCTAGCAGATCCTGAATGGTAGATGCATCTGGAAGTGGCACAGGGCATCTTCCAACAAAGGGGAGAACCTTGGCTAAATCTGTTCGCCACTGCTGAGATGACACATTGTCAGCATTTTATTTGCTTGAATTCTCAAGAAGGCTCTTTCGTGAAGACTCCTTCCACCTAGAGTGGAGCATGGGACTATGGTTTACCAAAGCTACCTCTCCTGCCCAGATTTCTGAAGATCAGGAACAACTGTGCGAAAGTCCTCCTGGTGGCTTTGGATTGGGCCGCCAGAGTCTGGTATCCAGAGCAATTGGGCCTCAGTATATGCCCTCCAATCTGGCTCCCACTGTGAGAATATTTCCTGTTGCAGCACCAGGACAGAGTTTTGCACCCAAGCCTGCACTGCCTGCACCTTAATGTGTGAAGATTGAGCAGCAGCCGTTAAGTAATTTGATCTACCTCCCGAGGTCGTTGATGTTATCTTAGCGGCAAGGCGCACTTCCACAAAATCTGTATGTGTAGGGCACTGGGACAAGATTATGGCATGTTGTTGTTCCCCCGGCATAGAGACCAGTTGCAGGGAAAACTGTTGGAATGGTTGTTTGCTTTGTTTTTGGCCCAGCAAGGCCACTTAGCTCTTTCAGCCTTGTTACTTTTGCTGGACCAAGCATCCTCGTTCCTGTCACTCAGTCTTTTTCTGAAAGATTTGCAAAATATTTCTGATGGATACTTCTAACCACAAATTCTGCACCTTGTGAATTTCACCAAAAGTGACGCAAGAAACCACATTATAAGTAGTACTTACACGCACTGATGTCGGTTTCATTCTCAAACTCTTCCGCACCCGCAGACTCTCTGAATAAAACAAAGCAGGGTGCAGATTCCTATATCAGGATCTTTTTAGATGGAAAGGACCATACCACGTAACAGGAGGTTGGCATGCAGTGGAAAATCTGCAGTTAGATTATCCACCAAAAAGAGCATTACTGTGGATAAGTAACTTGGTCTTCTATTGGATACTTCTCACTGCAGATTCCTCACCTTGTGAATAGATATCAAAGCAGTACCTATCAAGGTGGTGGGTCTCTGGAATGGCTCAGACTGAAAAGTCCTGCAGGACCGATTTGACAAAAAGCCCATCTTCACAGACCTGACTGTTGAGGCAGTAGTGCTTTGTGAACGTGTACACTGATTGCCACACAAGTGACTGATAGGTATCCAGGACAAGCACTCCATGTACCAACACATAGAAGGTGGCTTTGGCTCTGTTGGAGGGAGCCCTTAGTCTTTCTGGAGGTTGATTCTTAGCCAATATATAGCAGATCTTAATGCAGAGGACTAACCATCCAGATATCTCCTCAAAGAGCTGACAATCCACCCGATATTCTTTGGTACAATCGATGTAAATACTGAGTGTGCTCTTGTGGTCCAAGGAAAGGAGTCTCTCTTCCTCATAGAAGGGTGGAGGCGGAGCAAAGGTGGGATGATGTCGTGTCCAATATGAAAAGGTGTTACCACCTTTGGTAGACAGGTAGCTCAAGTTCGTAGCACCAGTTTGTCTTGAAAAAAGGTTTTGTTTGGAGGCAGACGTTCTGCAAAAATAAAACTGTTGTTTTTTATGCTCCCTTTTGTAAGTTTTATTGTGTTCACGTGTCAAATTCCATTGGTTGTCTTGAATAAAGCAGTTGTCAGTTGTGAGCTCTGCTAACCACCTCAGTCACAACTCAATAAGACATCTGTTTATCTTGTCATTTGCCTGGACTTTTGCAAGCAACTCTCTAAATTGTGCACCCCCATTAGGTACATTTTGGGTTCACTGACTCTCTTCCAAGATTTCATTCCTTGGCAGCACATGTGGATTTCTATCAGCAGCTAGTTCCTTATACTGGAATGATCTACTTTTATCGCCCTTCACAGTGCCCCCATACTCTTCAATTACTGACTGGATTACTCTATAAAGTTACGTTGATGTAACAGGTGTTTTGACCTATGTTCCATAACTTGGCTATACTCCATTGCTATCTTTTCCTGGCTTTGGCTCTGATGATTGGTTAATTTTTTGGTATGAGGACACACCAGTGTTTGAATAGGCTTTTGTTGCACACACGGCTGCATTGATCATGATGCCATCTATAATTTATTTGACTTCAGTGTGCTGTTAGCGTAGTTCACTTTTCTTTAACTTCTTCAGCGACATTTTGGAAATCTAGGGGCACTGATGATCCGGTTCAACCACTTGTTTTGTATTGTACACACATGTGGAATATAGGTTTCTTATTTGCCTCCTGTACTTTCCTACAGGCCATATCCAAATTCTTTTGTATCGATTGCTGTATCATACTGATCCTTTCCACTGAATATATAAAAACTTACCTGATAGAGACAACTAGCCTCAGATTCCTTACCTGTGAACTTCTAGGCATCAGGCTGGATCCGGAAGATTTTTAATGCCAATACCCCTGCGTGCCGATAGGTGGCGTCAGTCGACTCGGCATGACGCCGTATGTGTCGGGTTCGTCGTCGTGGTGATGTCTGCAACAGCTTTATAGGCTTTTGACCTTCCTCCAGAAGTCTGTGAAGTTATTCTAGCAGCCAGGCATCCCTCCACAAAGTCGGTATACGCCTGCAGATGGCGAAGGTTTGGTAAATATTGTACAGAAAGGTCTGTTGACCCCCTGTCTGCCTCTCTCTTGTTATGTGCCCCAATGTACCCCAATCTAGGCCTAGGTAGCTACACCACCGTTTACCTACACTTGTCCTACCTTGCTCTGCATAACGGTTCTAGCACTGACCTTTTACCCAGTTATGTGCTGAATAAATGTCGATCAGTTTCTTGGGAACTAGCCTCATTTATTATGCATGAGGATTCTTAGAAAAGTCCCTGCACATAACGTACGTAACAGCATGAACATATTCTGTGTAAAATGTCATGGTCATCTTCATCCTAGGGCGAAATAACTACTTTGCATAAGCGCAGGTATTGTTCTAGGCTCATTTGCATAATCGTACTTACAACACATCGATTATGTAAGGAGCCCAGAGGCTATCTTTATGGTATAAAAGACCCATACCAACACTAGGTAGGTGGAGGAGAAGCTTCACACTGACACTAGACGCTGAGGTCCCAGCCTGCAGAAGCTCCAGGACACAATAATCTGACATCCCTTGCGGGGTGTCCAACTCGAGACCAAGACGGGGTCCTTCATTCCCTACCATGAGGTAATGGGGTTGGCTCGTTCCTAGGGAATTCTTGGCTTCACACCCACATACATGCTAGGTACACTTAGGTAGGGTTTCCATCTTAGGAGTACGGTTGATCACTGCCTTGTACCGATATGCCTGCATATATTTACTGTTTTAGCACCATGGTAGAATTCTACCTTTTATTTACTCTGTTGGTGCTTGTAATCTTATATATCTGTTTCTGTCTAATGATTGTCGCAGCAAACATGTTTTATACTAAAATGACGCTGGTTCAAAAAATATTTATTGAAAAGGTCCCCATCGTTTATTCTGTGTATCTCTGAGACTAAGTGAGCATGATTGACTGAGCAAAAAGTGCTGTACTGTTTCCATGATCCCTGAAGGATCAAGGGTTGTTATGTTCGATAGTTGCCAGAAACTATTCGCTCCTTGGTAAGGTTAGGGGGCTTATGGTGGAACTGTGAGCTAGCTGGTCTAAAGGCTAACATATCCTTTGGGGTGTCTGGAATCAGTCTGCACACCAATCCCCTAGTTTGTTGTCTAAACGCACAGATCCTATGTATTTTTCGGAACTACACGACACTCTCAGACATTATTCTTTTCATTCTTTCTTTCGCCTAGCCAGGGGTCTGCTCTGGGCACTCTGAAGGGTTACCTTTCGGCCCTGGCTGCTTTTCTTCAGTTTCCAGATCAACAGTCACTTTTTAAATCGCCTCTTGTACAGAGATTCCTGAAGGGGCTTACTCATTTGTTTTCCCCTTCACCCTTTATTATGCCCCAGTGGGACCTTAACTTGGTTCTCACCTTCTTGATGTCTGCACCTTTTGAACCACTGCAGAATTGCCCCTCTGACTTCTTACTATCAAAACAGCCTTCTTAGTTGCAATACCGTCTGCCAGGGGGGTGAGCAAATTACAGGCTCTGTCATCTCAGCCTCCTTACCTGGCCATCTTCCCGGACAAAGTAGTGCTCTGCGCTAGGGCTTCTTTTTTGCCTAAGGTGGTGACACCTTGGCAGTCTGTCACCTTGCCCACCACCTATGCTCCTCCGATCATTCTAAGGATGTAGAGCTTCTCCACCGTCTGGACTGAAAAAGAGCATTGTCGTTCTACCTTGATCGCACTAAAGAGTTCCGGGTGGATGACCAACTCTTTGTAGTGTACTTTGAAGCAAAGAAGGGACGTTCTGTGCAGAAGAGGACCATTTCACATTGGGTCATCCTCTGCATATGTTATGCTTTGGAAAAGAAACAGCCTTCTGAAGGCCTTGGAGCTCATTCAACCAGGGCTAAGGCAGCCATTACGGCTCTTCAGTGTGGTGTTCCGGTCCTTGACATCTGCCAGTCGGCCCCGTGGGCATCCCTGCACACGTTCGCCAAGCATTACTGCCTGGGCACTCCGGTCCACAGGGAGGGCCTTTTTGGCCATTCTGTCCTGCAGGACCTTTTGGTTTAAAGCTTTTCCGCAGTCCCTCCTCCGGGGATGGTATTGCTTGGGTATCTGTTCACAGGTAAGTAATCTGCAGCTAGATGTCTCTATCAGATGGACAAGTTACTTACCTTTGGTAACGCCTTATCTGGTAGAGACATGATCTAGCCGCAAAGTCCTTACCACCTCACCCATCCTCCCCGAACTGCTGATTAGTTTTTAGTGTCAGGGCTGTTTCCCTTTAGGGCTCTAGTTGTTTTTTAACACACCATGGTCAGTCACTTCATGGCTCAGCGCTTTTGGTGTGGAAATTTGTAAAAAAAAAAAGGACCTACGTCAGCGTGCAGGGGTGGCGCATATATAGATGATGCGGACGTCACGACGAACCCGACTCTTACGACGTCATGCGGAGTCGACCGATGCCACCTATCGGCCTGCAGAGGTACTCCTATCAAAAATCTTCAGGTAAGGAATCTGCGGCTAGATCATGTCTCTACCAGATAAGGCGTTACCGAAGGTAAGTAACTTGTCCTTTTGTGCCAACCTCTGTTGGTTAGGTATCATGTTGAACAGTCCACTTGATGTTATGTTATGTTGATTTCTGTTCCTCTTGATTTTGTGTTTATTCTGAACTGAAATGTATTTTAGATTAAGCTGTCCTGCAGTAGTTGGTCGGTAGCAGACAAGTTGCTTCTTGTGTCAGAAAACCGTGCTTTGTAACACACTGTATGCAAGGCATATTGTGGTATGAATGGGGTATAACTGCTAAAATGCGGAGACAAAATACTTTAGGTAGCGCTTTAGATTTCTAGAGGGTGCATATGATTTTTTTTTTTTACTTTGCCTTTGCGCTATTGATAATTGTGTTAGAATGTCAATTTACATGCTGGATATTATCATAATACATATGTGGTATTACAAACTATATGTTCTGAGTGTAGAGAATGGTTTGTCTTGTGACTTTATTCTGTTCCTCCATAAAAGCCTAGTCTTTATAAGGAATGTCACTCTGTGTCCTGCACACTGTATACTACAGTAAACAATGGGCAGATGTAGAAGAGTATCACAAAGCAGTCTAAATGTGTGGGAGTTTTGATGAATACCCTGTCCAAGAAAGGGTGTTTAGCACCTAGCCTAGGAGGGGATAACGATTGCAACGTAGGAATGTATCTCTGCCGCTGTTGCTGCCAATCTTGATTAGCAGTTGGCGCTGGTCTCCCCAGCATAATTAAATGACTATCACAAGGCTCTTTTGGTAGCAATGATATGTCTCCTCGACCATCGTTGGTTCAGATCTGGAACATGCCAGTTTCTTGGTGGAATGTCCCTTTGATCGTTGACACAGACTCTTCAGAGTATGGGTGAGAGGCGTATTAAGGAGCACTAAAGCACTGCCTTGTCAGATTTTCCCCTCAATATATGCATATTGGAGTTGAGGACAATCTTTCTGGAATTTATTCATAATTAGTGACTGGACAGTCATGCCACCAGGCTGGAGTCAGTTGAAGAGAGGATTTCAGATCTTGAGGATAGAGCCTGCTCCTCGGGTGAATCCCTACTGCGTTTTGTACAAAGTTTTTATCGGAAGTAAAAGCAAAGAATGAAGATCTGAAATTGAGGTCTAGAAGAAATAATATTTGGATCATTGGAGTGGCAGGGTCTAAAGATATGGGTAGAGATGAGACCTTTCTCTTGTCGCTGCTCATTGACTTGTTTGGCAAGGAACAATTCTCAGAGATGCTGGTGGTAGAGCGAGCCCACAGACTGCACAGAGACTGCAGCCAGGGCATCTCCTCAACTCATACTTGCATTTCTACTGAGCTTTAGAAATTGGGAGTTTGCCTTGAGACTGGTCAGGGAAGACCAGACCTGCAGTAGCAAGGACAAAATGTGTCGGTATATCCTGGCTTTACGGCGACAGTATAGGAAGCGACAAGAGCATTCATTGAGGCAAAGCGCTTACTGCTGATAACAAATTCAAATATGCAATGCTTTATCCCATTAACTTAACGTTTGTTAAATGGAAAGATACTGATGTTCACTGACCTAAAGGAAGTGATCAAGATCATCAGGAAGAATGTCATGAAAAAGAAACAAGTAACCAGCCCTGTTTTGTTTTGAGAGTCAATGCCACAACCAAATGAGTAAGACGCAGTAGTGGCTCGTCCGCTAAGGCGGAGGAGCGTCGCCCCACTGCTTTGCAGCAGTGAAAGAAAGGAAAAATCAAATGATGATAACTTGATGTTATCATTTTATTTGTTTTTGCTGCGGCAGCATGGGGGCGGGGATGCTCTGCTCACAGGGCAGGGGAGGAGCGGTGGGCACACTGAAGTGCACATGAGGGTTTTGTGTACCGTCTACGGCCGGCCAAACAGTCATGCACATTTAGCATGCTCTCCACCCACGCTGCATTACAGCCTCGGTGGAGAACATGTCCAGGCCCCCAGTCCCAATCTGAGCGCCGAACTATGGTGCTCAAACCAATCACAATTCTTCATTGCAGCGTTGTGATTGGCTTAGGGGAGCCAATCACAACGCTGCATTCCTACATTGTGATTTGCTCAGGGGATCCTGTCTGCTTCCTGTAAGGCCGACCCGAAGGAGAGACGACGTGGGAGTGATCGGCGCGGAGGTTAGTGTCTTTTTCTTTTTTTACACCCTCTTGCCCCCTGCCTCGCCACCACAGATCCGTGCCGGCCGCCACTGGTAAGACACACTCTGATGAGTGGTAAACTGATTAAGTTTGCATGCTTCATTAAAGTGTAGAGTCGGATCTACCTGAAAATGTTGCTTTGGAAAGTTAAATATTATAGGTTTCAGATTAGGTCACTGTGTGAATAAAGTGGTTCTGTTGCAAATGGATAGACCACATCTACCCATAAAAGAAGTTGAAACTTGTTATAGGCTTAAAAAAATATAGCATATCACATTACTCTTCCCCTAAGGACAATTGTCATGTGGCACGCTTAAAAAAACTAACAGGAGTCACTGTGTTAGATTTCTGTCATGGAATGTTCGAGCGTTGACTAACCACAAAAAAGCAGAGATGGTACTTGTCTGTATGAACAGGCACAATGTTCACATTGTGGTTCTGCAGGAAACTCATCTGACAAATTAGCCAGTCATCATTCAGTGAAAAATACTGCCACTCTGTATTTTGTAACTACACTATGGAAGTAGCAGTGCTGGTACATAAGACCCTAGACTTCAAAGGCCATTTAAGTACACACACACGGAGATGGTCAGCTACTACTGATCTTTGGGTACTACTGATCTTTGGGTACTACTAGGGATAAGTGCAGTGCTCACTGTTCCACTACCAACTAGAGCCACCCTCACTCTATCACATATTAATATCACACATATCTGAAAGAGACACGTTAGTGACAGATTCCTTACCTTAGAATATCCCCAGGTGTCAGGCTGGATCCGGAAAGTTTTTGCGTAGCAGTACCCTTGCGCGTCGGTAGGCGGCGTCGTGCGGCTCCGCGTCCGTCGTCGGCGTCGGGACCGCCGGGATGATGTCGCGGGCAGTACTTAGACGCCGCCCCTGCGCGCTGACGTCAGTTCTTCTTTTTCCGCGCCAGTAAGCGCAGATCCGGGAAGAGCAGTGCCCTAGTCATCTTTTATGACTAACTTTTTGGTGATTTTTCACTGTTTTTCTACACGAGTCTCTCGACTCCGAAGGTGTCGGTAGGGATGCCCGGCTTCAAGCTCCTGCGACGTCTGTGGTCGCATGATGTCGATCACAGACCCGCACTTAGAGTGTCTCTACTGCCTCGGCCGCGACCACGACACGAAGTCGTGCCCCGACTGCTGGGCCTTGCACCCGAAGGCTTTGCGAGAGCGGTCTCGAAAGCTCCTCGAGGTCCGGCAGTCGGCTCCGCGCCACACCAAGCCCCGGTCACGTGAGAGGTCGAGGGGCCGGTCGCGGAGTCCTCATCGGTCGTCGGGGTCCAAGTCTTCGCACTCCTCCGGTAAGTCGAAGCATAAAAAGTCTAAGAAGCGCCATTGCTCGACGGCTTCGCCTCGCCGGTCTCGCGACTCGGCTGAGGCTCCTATCAGCACCGTCCCTGCCCCCGCGGCTCCGGGAGTGCCTGTGGAGCCGCCCCCGCATTACCCGTCCTTCCCGGGTTCGGGGGCGACTCCGGCCGAGATACAGGAATTCCTATCGGCCATGGCCCGCCTCTTCGGGCCTCAAGGTCCCCCCGGTGCGCCTTCGGGCCCCGCGGGCCCTGAAGGGGTTTCCCCGGCGCGCCGGCGACTCCGGTCCCGGCGCCGCCTGTAACACCAGCCTCGGTCCCGGCCTCGATCCCGGCTCCGGTGCTGCCGCAACCCCCATCGACGCCGGTTGACCTAACTACACCTCCGCCGGCGCCGATGTCTCCGGTGCCGTTCCCGACGCCGCACGGGGCTCCGGGCGGCGTCGTTCCCCGGTTCTCTCCGGATCCGGACATGGCGCCGGACCGGCGTCGCTCGACGCCGGCTCCGACGCCACTGGGACTTTGGGTCCCACATGTCCCTCCTCCTTATTTTGAACCTGAATTGGAGGACGGAGAAAACTGGGAGGGGTTGGATGACCCTCTCACACAGCAGTGTGAGTTTGATCAGGACTGGACTGAGGAACTTGGGGATGCCAGTGGGCTGGACACCTCCCCTAACTCTGGCATGCTGTCTCCTCCATCCGTGGCAACGGAGGAGGGAGCAAATTTTGCAACGGTGTTGCGTAGAGCAGCTGGGGCCTTAAACCTCCAATTGCCTACAGTGGCTGTCAGGACTAACATCCTGACGGAAGTGCTTCAGCCGGCGGCTACCTCCTCGGAGCCACTGCTGCCCTTCAACGAGGCGCTTTCAGACGTTCTTTTGGGCACCTGGTCCAAGCCCACCACAGGGGCTCCTGTGGATAGGAACGTGGCCCGACGCCATCGCCCTGCTCCGGGCGACCCCCCGTTCCTCTCTCTACACCCCACCCCTGAGAGCTTGGTGGTCCAAGCCTCTGCTTCCCAAAGCGCCTTCCCTACCGCTCCCCCGGATAGGGAATCCAAACGCCTGGATCAATTTGGGAAGAAGGTCTTTTCTTCCACAAGTGCTGGCTTGCGGTCAGTCAACACCACTTGCCTCGGGCCGATATTCCCACTCCTTGTGGGACTCTGTGGCGCAAGTTCTGCCCCAGTGTCCTGAGGAGGTCCAGACACTGCTTTCCCGCACCATTGCGGAGGGAAGAGATGCGGCAAAGTACACCATCAGATGTGGCCTTGATACCGCCGACTCGCTAGGCAGATCGCTTGCGACGACAGTGGCGCTGCGCCGTCACGCCTGGCTGAGGACCACTGGTTTCTCGGGTGATGTCCAAAACTCTCTTATGGACATGCCCTTTGATGGAGTCGGTCTTTTTGAAACAAAGGCAGACCATGCGCTGGAGCGCTTTAAGGACTCACGGGCTACTGCCAAGTCCCTGGGCCTTTCTGCTGTGCGCCCTCCGCTAACCTCTGCTTTTCGCCCCTTTCGTGGCCACGGAAGGGGCGCCCAGTCACGTCCGCTGCCCAGCCACCGGCCCGCGCAGCAAGCGTCTTCGCGAGGACGTGGCTCCCGCCGTGGCGGGTCCGGCAACCAGCGTGCGGGTCAGGCCACCAACCCCGCCCCGTCCGCGGCCTCCAAGCCCTCCTAGTCCTTCCTTTCAGGTGCACAGCACGCCAGTAGGGGGCAGGGTCCGCCATCACCTTCACCACTGGCGTGCCATCACCTCGGACAGGTGGGTCTTGGACATTGTCTGAAGGGGCTACTCCCTCCCCTTCGTGACCATCCCCCAGCCATGCCACCTCAATTCCACCGCATGTCAGGGGATCACTTGGTGCTTCTTCAAAAGGAAGTTGCGGCCCTCTTGGCCAAGAGGGCCATCGAGCGTGTTCCGACCCCAGAAGTAGGACGTGGTTGCTACTCCCACTACTTTCTGGTGCCCAAAAAGGACAAGGAGGACATGCGTCCTATCTTGGACCTCCGGAACGTCAATCGCTTCCTCCGGAAGGAGAAGTTCAAGATGCTCATCCTAGCTCAGGTCTTGACTGCTCTCGACCCTGGAGACTGGATGGTAGCGTTGGACTTGCAGGACGCATATTTCCACATCCCCGTCCTGCCGGCCCACCGGCGTTACCTGCGGTTCACGGTAGGCCTCGAGCATTTTCAGTTCACCGTGCTCCCTTTTGGCCTTACCAGCGACCCTCGGGTGTTCACGAAAGTGATGGCGGTGGTCGCAGCCCATCTGCGCCGGGCAGGGGTTCCAGTCTTCCCCTACCTCGACGACTGGCTGCTGAAGGCGGGGTCGTCCCAGGCAGTCGTCTCCCACCTCCAGACAACGGCCGAACTCCTGCACTCGCTGGGGTTCTCCATCAACGTGCCGAAGTCGCACCTGATTCCTTCTCCACAGCTCCTTTTCATCGGAGCAGTTCTGGACACGACGCAGTTTCGGGTTTATCCTCCCGAACGGCGAGTCCGGGATATTCAGGCTATGATTCCGATCTTTCGGCCTTTATCCTGGGTTTCGGTACGGATGACCCTGAGGCTGCTGGGCCTCATGGCCTCCTGCATCCTGCTGGTCGATCATGCCAGATGGCATATGCAGGCTCTGCAGTGGGACCTGAAGTTCCAGTGGGCGCAGCACCAGGGCAACCTGTCCGATCACGTCCAGATCTCGGAGGGGACTGCAAAACAGTTGCAGTGGTGGCTCTCGAACCAGCAATGGGTCATGGGCAGATCCCTCTCCCTTCCCCAGCCAGAGCACACAGTTGTGACGGACGCGTCCCTTCTGGGATGGGGCGGTCACATGGGAGAGGCGGAGATCAGAGGCCTCTGGTCTCCGGGCGGAGTCCCGGCTCCATATCAACCTTCTGGAGCTCCGGGCGATCCGACTTGCACTCAAGGCATTCCTTCCCTCTGTCAAAGGGAAGGTAGTGCAGGTGTTCACAGACAACACCACCGCCATGTGGTATTGCAACAAACAGGGCGGGGTGGGGTCATGGACCCTATGTCAGGAGGCTCTGCGCCTCTGGACATGGCTGGAACATCAGGGCATATTCCTGATGGTTCAACACCTGGCAGGTTCCCTGAATGCCAGGGCGGACGAACTCAGCCGCAGGTGCATGATGGATCACGAATGGCGTCTTCACTCGGAGGTGGCCCAAAGTCTCTTTCAGTAGTGCGGAGAGCCTTGGTTAGATCTGTTCGCCACCGAAGAGAACGCGCAATGTCAGCAGTTCTGCGCTTTGGAATTTCCAAGGCGGCACTCGCTCGGCGACGCTTTTCGTCGCGAGTGGAGTTGCGGTCTGTTGTACGCCTTTCCGCCTATACCACTTCTACCCAGAGTGTTGAAGAAGATTCGGCGCGACCGGGCCCAAGTCATTCTTGTGGCTCCGGACTGGGCTCGAAGAGTTTGGTATCCCGAGCTACTCAGTAGGAGCGTCGATCCCCCGATCCGTATGCCTCTTCGGGAGGATCTTCTGTCGCAGCAGCAGGGGACGGTCCTCCACCCGAACCTGTCCAGTCTACACCTGCTTGCGTGGAGATTGAGCGGCGGCAGTTGATTCCTTTCGACTTGCCTCCCGAAGTTTGTGATGTGATTTTGGCAGCCAGGCGTCCCTCCACTAAGGTGGTATACGCCTGCAGGTGGAACAAGTTTGTGGCATGGTGCACAGCAAAGGCTGTGAATCCCCTTTCTGCCCCTCTTTCTGAGGTTCTTCTGTTCCTTCTTTCTCTGGCCCAACAGGGTTCTGCCCTGGGTACCATCAAGGGCTATCTTTGTGCGATATCAGCCTTCCTCAGGCTTCCTGATCAGCCCTCCCTTTTCAAGTCCCCTGTGGTTAACAGGTTTCTTAAAGGCATTACACACCTCTTTCCTCCTGTTCCGTTTGTAATGCCTCAGTGGGACTTGAACTTGGTTCTTACCTTCTTAATGTGCGCTCCCTTTGTGCCTCTACATAATTGTCCTCTTCGTCTTCTTACTCTGAAGACAGCATTCCTGGTGGCCATCACCTCTGCTCGGCGGGTGAGTGAGCTCCAGGCTCTTTCATGCAAACCTCCCTTTCTGTCTGTTCATCCAGACAAGGTTGATCTTAGGACGCGTCCGTCCTTCTTGCCAAAGGTGGTTACTGCCTTCCATATTGGGCAGACCATCACTTTGCCCACCTTCTTTCCGCCTCCGCATCCTTCCAGAGAGGAAGAGCGGCTCCACCGTCTGGACCCAAAACGTGCGCTTTCTTTTACATCAACCGCACACACCAGTTCCGGGTGGATGACCAGCTCTTTGTTGGCTACGTGGGCGCCAAAAGGTCGGGCGGTACACAAAAGGACCATCTCCCGCTGGGTCACTATGTGTATCAAAGCCTGCTATTCTTTGGCTAAGAAGGAGCCTCCTGTTGGGCTGCGTGCACATTCCACCAGGGCAACGGCGGCTACCACGGCTTTACGCCGCGGGGTTCCGTTACAGGATATATGTCAGGCAGCTACATGGGCCTCGCTGCACACGTTTACCAAACATTACTGCCTTGACAGTCGGGTCCGGAGGGACGGCTTCTTTGGCCGTTCTGTCCTCCGGGACTTCCTTGTCTGATCTTTGTTCGCAGACCCACCACCGGGGTTGGTATTGCCGGGGTATCTATTCTAAGGTAAGGAATCTGTCACTAACGTGTCTCTTTCAGATGCACAAGTTACTAACTTGTGTAACGATATATCTGTAAGAGACAGTGTTAGTGACAGATTCCTTACCGCCCCACCCATCCTCCCCGTTCTGCGAACTGATTTCTAGGGTTAAGGACATCCCTTTCAGGGCCCTAGTATTTTTCAGACACCTATGTCAGCTTCTTGCATAGCTCTGCGTTCCTGGCGCGGAAAGTCGTGTACAGAACTGACGTCAGCGCGCAGGGGCGGCGTCTAAGTACTGCCCGCGACGTCATCCCGGCGGTCCTGACGCCGACGACGGACGCAGAGCCGCACGACGCCGCCTACCGACGCGCAAGGGTACTGCTACGCAAAAACTTTCCGGATCCAGCCTGACGCCTGGGGATATTCTAAGGTAAGGAATCTGTCACTAACTACTGTCTCTTACAGATATATCGTTACACAAGTTAGTAACTTGTGCAATAAACATTATGGAGCTAATTGATAGCGGGACAGTATATAGGGCGGTCTAGAGGGTAGATTCTTTCTACTCAGTGCACATTACCTGCTTCTGTATGGATTACTGGTTAACGTCTAAAAACATCTCTGACCTAACTACTGGCCATGGTTTACCTCTTGTGTGCACTCTCAAGCCATTCACTTGTGCTGATGTCACTATATACCAATTAAACTCTTTGGATACCGACACTAGACATTCTCTTCAGAAGCACTGCATGATGCAGTTTTTAGAGAAGAAATACGGTCTACAATTAATGACATTTTTTTATTTAACTCACCAAATTAAATAAAAACCTGTTGAAACATTGCCTTTCTGCAGGGTCACCCCAAATTTTTTGTTTGACTTTTTGATTAACCCTATTTTTGCTGGCTATAGAACTCTGTGCACTTTACCCTACTAACCAGTGGTAAAGTGTGTGTGCTCCTCCTTACAACATGGTAAAATTGGTATACTCCTGATTAGCATATTTAACTTACCTATAAGTCCCAAGTATATGGTACCACTGTGTACCCCAGGCCTATAAGTTAAAGGTCACAAGTGGACTGTGTGTCATCCACTACAGTGACAATGTAAGCATGACTACAGACCTGCTACCAGTAGCCTGACTGTACAGGTTTTAACTACAAGTTCGACCTGTCAAAATATTCCCTTTTCACAGGTCTAACCCTTCTTTTTAAAAGTCACTCCTAAGTAGGCCTAATAGCCCATAAAGGCAAGGTGCATGGTATTTAAAAGTTGGACATGTAAAAGTGCAATGTTAAACATGCCCTTACAATGAAAATGCTCTCAAAACTAATTTCTCTGTAGCAAGTTTGGTTGTACCATAGAAAAACACTGGGATGCAATATTCAGTACTAATCCTGTATCTCAGGAATGTTACTAGCTAGAAAAATAATTGACCGGCTATTTTTTATAGTTATTAAAATACAAGGGTAATGGTAAAGTAAAATGTTGTCTAAATATTATGGAAAAGGGACTTTAAAAGAATTACCTTTGCCCTGCCTGAATTCCCAAAACCATAATCTACGTCTTGGTCTCCCACTTCAGCCAGCCAGCAATTAGCATATAAAGAAGGGTGAATGAGGTATGAACTTGCTCTCAGGAACAAAACAATAGGCCGATCTGAATGGGCAGAGCAGTGATAACCCCTCTGAGCTCGACAGAATATGTCAAAGGGACTGGGAGGATCCTTTTAGACATTGAATTGTCGAGTCCTGCTTGAATGTCACATCCTGCTTGAAAGGTCTGCTGGGAATTTTCATATGACACTTGGTACACACTTTAAAGATGCCTCCCCTGTCACAGGCAAATGTTAGTTGACACTTGAGCAGAGCTTTTTTATTGTCTCCCGAGCTAGTCAGGCCCCAGTCACAGTAGTCCTCTTTTGACATTGCAGCATCACAGCCTGTATGACAGGTCTGCTGGGTTTACATATAATATTTGGGGTGCCCTCAGAAGGAACGAAACAAAATGCCAAAACAATTTGTGTGTATCCTCTGTCTTGTCACTGAAAGCTTAGCTTTGTTATGCCAGAGTCTGTCTCCGAAGTTGTTGTGGGTACAAGGAATGCCTAAAACTGAATTTTATTGTTAGATGTGGGCGGACACTAGGATTTCCATAGCATGCTCGCTATAGACACCCCCAGTGCCCAGGTTTAGTGTGGCTGAAAACTTTGGCCATCTTGAAAGTGCCAAAAATGGGTAGGATTAGCCCCTGGGAACTTTCCCTTATTGGTGAGGGCATCCCCAAGGATCATTCCTGCGCACTAGTTCATGCCAGGTATAGATGTGGTCTCTCCAGACACCCACTTCAGGACATTGCTGGACCTGTAGAAGATCAGAAGAGGATTGAACCTACTCTCTGAGACCTGAGAAGAACCCTAAAGACTGGACCTTTTCTCCCTCTTGTACCCAGGACATAGAAGTGAACTCCAAGGGTCATAAGGCTGACCTCCTGTTAAAGCTACAGGGACACAGCAAGCTACAAAATGACCTATTCCTACAATTGCCCAGCTGACCAGTGGCAACTGGACATGGACCGGACCCTGCTGTGGCCTCTGCCTGCCACCCTGTGAGTCTCTATGTGCCTCCACTGACATCCTTGGGGCTTTAGAAGTGAACACCTGAGTGCTTTAGAGGTGTACTCCTGTGGTGGACTTAAAAGATTAAAGCCAGAGGGCAAAATATGGTTAGTGTTTTTGACCCACGAACCATCGCGGTCAGCGTCAAATAGCACATAGGTTCTGTTCTACCATCACAATTGGCTATCATTAGCACTTTGACTTAAAACTTTAAAACTTCATCTCTGGTTCCCCTTACTGTCTGCTCTGTGCTGTAGCTAACTAGGGGTTGAGACAAGATGTATGTAGTGACTTTAGTGGTTTACCCTTAGGTGGGCACTTATCCCCTCAACTAATAACTACATTTTTGAGAAAACCCTACTAGAATACAGAGACACATTCGAATAGGAAATAAAGTACCTAGATAAGAATATACAAGCCAGAAAGGCCGAGCAAAACACTAGCGTCACTTTTCCAAACTCTTGGTAAAGTCAACAAAATGCTCACAGCTATACAACTAAAGAAGAGAGAAAGAGCCTGTACCAGAGAATAAATACTCTGTGTTTTTAGAATGCTTTGAAGAACAGTATCATTCTAAAGATGCACCTGATTGCATACAAATAAATGAATATCTAACTGAGATTGTTTCAGCTTGGGTGGGGTATGAATATAGAGCCTCATTACCGGAACCCTTAGGTATTGAAGAAATCAAATCTGGTTTACACACCTTTGCAGGTGGGAAGGGCCCAGGCTTGAATGGCTGACACTACACTCTCAAGGCATCCTCGTGGAGCAGTGCAAAGTTGGACTAGAAACGTCTCTGCAAACAGTTTGCCTAGGCTGAAACTGTCAAAAAGTGCCTCTCCTGCTGTCATTGCCAATTGTTATGTATTCTGCTCACAGGAATTGCTAAGAGCCAAGATCTCTGAGCTGGATAAAACTTTTCTTGTTCCCAGGCTCTTTCTCGTTATCATTGTCCTGCCACTAGCCTTTCAGCCATTGACAAAAAAATACCCACCGATAGACTCTTTTTAATTTCGACTTATGCCATTCTTAGCAAACGTATTCTACTTTTTTTTTTTTTTTTAAGAGGACTTCATTTCCTTTTGTCTGAGCTTTAGTACAATACGTTTGACATTTGTATGATGTGCACACAGCTGATTTGTATGCCATACAACATCAAATCGTTGGCTTTGCCATTGCTTTTTTCAGGAAGGGAAGTGGCAAGTGTATGTATATGCGCAGAGAAGGCCACAGGCGGTGCATGATGCATATATAGTTATGTTACAGAACAAACTGAATTAACAGATAAAGAAACACTTTTCATACATTAAGGATGGAATCAAGCTAATTGACCAAGAATAGCCATAAAAGCAACTGTTCCTTCTGGTCTAAAGTTTAACCTCTGGTTTGCTTTTCATAAGCGCTTTCTATGGTTTCTTTCATTACTGTGACTTCCAGCAGCCCAACTAGTGTATTAAAACTTTACTAGCACAAAATAACAAATCCAAAAGCTACAATTCGTTTTACATTTGTAAAGATCTGATTTCAGAACTAAAATCACATAATCATCCTAAACAGGTGTTGTGCAATGCCTTGATATCTAGGATCCTAATATTGTATTCATGTTTTCCAGACCCAACATGGCTTTCAACGAACCTTGGAATTTTAACCTGTATAGAATGTTCTGGAATACACAGAGAAATGGGTGTTCATATTTCTAGAATCCAGTCTCTGGAACTGGACAAATTAGGAACTTCTGAACTCTTGGTAAGTGTTTCGCCTTGGGCACCTTCTTACTTCTGTCTTTCTGCACTTTATTCCATATACAATTGCATATGCCTTCTTGCTTATTCTTTCCATAGTTTAAATAAATACCAATTTATTCAGATTTTCGTCCTCATCAAGGAGGGCTAATAAAACTACAACTGATTTGAATACTCAAATTGCAGATTAACAGCAACCTAATTTTCTCAGCGAAGGCACCAGTTGGCTACATGAAATAGCCTGTAAACTACTGTTGGGCAAGAAGCAGCGTTATAGGTTTACATAAAGATATACTACATGAAAGGATTATGAAGAAAAACATGCTTATTGAAACCTGTACCCGTTTTCTCTAATTTTTCTAAACATATGTGGTTTCGTCAATATCTTCTCCGTCCCATTAAAAACCATCATGTGGAAAAATTAACCAGGGAGAAATACATAGTTGCCATCATCATCGTCCAGTTTGTAACTGCCTTACTAGTCAAGGTCATCCAAGTCCTGGTTTCATTTTTATGAGGATAGTGGAAGGGGTTGGTGGAGTTTGGGTTGAGGGAGCATACCTCCCTTCCTTCTTCTGCTGCTCACTGTTTAGGTCTCGTGTGGGTGTTGCAGCGCAAAGCGCTGCTCCGCGAGAGATTTTGTAAGAGAGGACTTTCAGAAAAGGGCTTTAAGCCCCGCCCCTCATTTCCATTGGCTGGCGTCACCGTTTATGGTAAACGGTGGCCTGCCATTGGAAATTAGCTTTTTGGGTTGCCTCCCTTTGGCCTTTTGGTCCGGCCCACCCGGACTGGATCGCCTGCTTCACGGCTGTTTGAAGACTTTTCTTATCTGCTTGTTTATTTAACAAGCAGATAAGAAAAGTCTTCACGACAGCTGTGAAGCAGGCGAGCCAGTGCTCCGGGCTTCCTGCAACCACGCTGCCTCTGGAGCATGCACCAGTCGGCTCTAAGCACTTTCTTATCTTTATGGGGCCAAACACATGGCCCCATAAAGACAAGAGATCAATGCTTGTTTACTGTGTCTCGGTGCTGCGCCCTGAAGTGGAAAAAAAAACTCGAACCTGCTCGTTTTCTTTTTATTCTCTACAATGACGTCTGCAATAATTCCCTTAGCTAACAGCACTGCCTAAATTATGGAAATCTTTCACAATCCCGCGTTTGTGCGAACTTCAAAGGAATGCCTGAGAATGCTCTTGTCTGGTCTTTGCCGGTTTAATATCCTTGTTATTGATGATCGTACTCTTTTATTATTATTATTCTTATTATCATCATCATCATCATCCTTTCATGGTAAGAAACTGTGGAATTAGTTTCATCCCTGATGGTATTTTAAGAAGTAACGCATTTATATAATTCGTAGGTATAGTATATATATATATTTTTTTTAACGAGAGTGTGACAAATCCAGTTGTCCCACTTCCTCAGAGTAAAGATAAACAGTCAAATGGAGGGGAAGTTGTCGTGTCTGTCCCAAACTCGACTCAGAGACTGAAGCTGCCTTGGCACGCGAGTACCCGTCGAAATAAAACTAGTGAACCACGGCGATTTATTTAAATTGTTGAGATAATTCAACGTTTTTGCCGATCGCTAACGGGGGTCGCCTACAAATATTGTCGGTTTTAACTAAGCCTCGCGCGAAGCGGTTGGGGTTTTAATTCATCAACAGGGCTCCAAAATTCCGGGGCAGGTCTACTTCTATTTTGTTCTTTTCCGGCGCTTACTTCGATAATGTTTGTTCAACTTGTTAGTCATTTAGTAATTTGTAGAGCGAGGAGACGAGCTCCTCCCTGAATGTCTGCCTTTCAATTGAAACGTCAGCCCGAGTTAAAATGCAGTCTGGCACGTCGAAATGCCCACAGTGAAACCTGGAGTCTGCTGAGGCTGTCCCACTGAGCTCTGTGTACAGACAGCAGGTCGGCCCAGCAGCCCACGTGGGTGTCTCTCTTTCTTTCTCTCCCTTTCTTTCCCTTTTTCTTTTATTCTCTCTCTTTCTTTCTCTTTCTTTCTTTCTCTTTCTTTCTCTCTCTTTCTCTTTATTTCTCTTTCTTTCTTTCTCTCTTTCTTTCTTTTTTTTTCTTTCTTTCTCTTTCTTTTTCTCTTTCTTTTTCTCTTTCTGTATTTCTTTCTCTTTTTCTCTTTCTTTCTCTTAATCTTTCTCTTTCTCTCTCTTTCTTTCTTTCTTTCTCTTTCTCTCTCTTTCTGTCTCTCTCTTTCTGTCTTTGTCTTTCTCTCTTTCTTTCCCTTTCTCTCTCTTTCTGTCTCTCTCTTTCTGTCTCTTTGTCTTTCTTTCTCTCTTTCTTTCCCTTTCTCTCTCTTTCTCTTTCTTTCTCTTTGTCTTTCTTTCTCTTTCTCTTTCTTTGTCTTTCTTTCTCTCTCTTTCTCTCTCTTTCTCTCTCTCTTTCTCTCTCTCTCTTTCTTTCTCTCGCTTTCTCTTTTTCTCTCTCTTTCTTTCTCTTTCGCTTTCTTTCCCTTTCTCTCCCTTTCGCTTTCTTTCTCTTTCTTTCTCTTTTTCTTTCTCTCTTTTTTCTCTTTCTCTCTTTCTCTTTCTTCCGCTTTCTCTTTCTCTTTCTTTCCCTTTCTCTCTTTCCCTTTCTCTCTTTCTTTCTCTTTTTTTCTCTTTCTTTCTCTCTTTTTCTCTTTTTCTCTCTTTCTTTCTCTTTTTTCTCTTTCTCTGTCTTTCTCTTTCTTTCCCTTTCTCTCTCTTTCTTTCTTTCTTTCCCTTTCTCTTTCTTTCTCCTTTCTTCCCCTTCTTTCTCTCTCTTTTTTTCCTTCTTTCTCTCTCTTTCTTTCGCTCTCTTTCTCTCTCTTTCTTTCTCTCTTTCTCTCTTAATTTCTCTTTCTTCTTTCTTTCGCTTTCTTTCTCTTTCTCTTTTTTCTCTTTCTTTCTTTCTCTTTTTTCTCTTTCTCTCTTTCTTTCTCTTTCTCTCTTTCTCTCGCTTTCTTTCGCTTTCTTTCTCTTTCTCTTTCGCTTTCTTTCGCTTTCTCTCCCTTTCGCTTTCTTTCTTTGTCTTTCTTTCTCTCTTTCTCTCTCTCTTTCTCTCTCTCTTTCTCTCTTTCTTTCTCTTTCGCTTTCTCTCTCTTTCTCTCTTTCTCTTTCTCTCTTTCTCTCCCTTTCTCTTTCTCTTTCTTTCTCTTTGTCTTTCTTTCTCTCTTTCTTTCTTTTTCTCTTTCTCTCTCTTTCTCTCTCTTTCTCTTTTTCTCTTTCTTTCTTTCTCTTTCGCTTTCTTTCCCTTTCGCTTTCTTTCTCTTTCTTTCTCTCTTTTTTTCTCTTGCTCTCTTTTTTTCACTTGCTCTCTCTTTTTTTCTCTTTCTCTCTCTTTCTCTCTCTTTCTTTCGCTTTCTCTTTCTTTCCCTTTCTCTTTCTTTCCCTTTCCCTTTCTTTCCCTTTCTCTCTTTCTTTCTCTCTCTTTCTTTCTCTCTTTTTCTCTTTCTTTCTCTCTTTTTTCTCTTTCTGTCTTTCCCTTTCTCTCTCTTTTTTTCCTTCTTTCTTTCTCTCTTTCTTTCTCTCTCTCTCTTTCTTTCTCTCTCTTTCTCTCTTTCTTTCGCGCTCTTTCTCTCTTTCTTTCTTTCTTTCTCTTTCTCTCTTCCTTTCTCTCTTTCTTTCTCTTTTTCTTTCTCTTTCTCTCTCTTTCTCTCTTTCTTTCTTTCTCTCTTTCTTTCTTTCTGTGGAGAAGTGTGGCTCAATGGTTAGAGCGGCAGACCCTGATGCAGAAATCTGGCCCGGGACCAGGGTTCAATTCCCGCCTCGGCGGGTCTTGGGCTCAATTTCCTCGGACCTGATAATTCTCGCCTCGGTGCCTATTCTAATCATGGGTCCCACTCTGCAACTCTGGGCAATAGCTTGCTTAATCTCCACAACGGCCCCACCAGCGCTGGGATGCCTGGCTTCAACTTGGGGGTGCCCAGGAGTGGACATTTCACAGGGAAAAGGCAGGAAGGGTTCCACAGCGGTATGCGTACAGCGCCAGGAAACCCCAGGGTATCCGTGCGCTTTACAAGTACAAATTCATTTCATTTCATTTCTCTCTCTTTCTTTCTCTCTCTCTTTCTTTCTTTCTTTCTCTCTCTTTGTTCTTTCTTTCTCTCTCTTTCTTTTTCTTTGTCTTTCTTTCTTTCTCTCTTTCTTTCTCTCTTTCTTTCTTTCGCTTTCGCTTTCTTTCCCTTTCTCTCCCTTTCGCTTTCTTTCTTTCTCTTTTTTTCTCTTTCTCTCTTTCTTTCTCTCTCTTTCTTTCTTTCTTTCCCTTTCTTTCCCTTTCCCTTTCTCTTTCTTCCTCTTTCTCTCTTTCTTTCTTTCTTTCTCTCTTTCTTTCTCTCTCTTTCTTTCTCTCTTTCTCTCTTTCTCTTTTTCTCTTTCTCTGTCTTTCCCTTTCTTTCCCCTTCTTTCTCTGTCTTTCCCTTTCTTTCTTTCGCTCTCTTTCTCTCTCTTTCTTTCGCGCTCTATCTTTCTCTTTCTTCTTTCTTTCTCTTTCTTTCCCTTTCTTTCTCTTTCTCTTTTTTCTCTTTCTCTCTTTCTCTCTTTCTTCCTCTCTCTCTTTCTTCCTCTCTCTCTTTCTCTCTCTTTCTTCCTCTCTCTTTCTCTCTCTCTCTTTCTTTCTCTCTCTCTCTTTCTCTCTCTCTTTCTCTCTTTCTTTCCCTTTCTTTCTCTTTCTCTCTCTTTTTCTTTCTCTTTCTCTTTCTTTCGCTCTTTCTCTTTCTTTGTTTCTCTTTCTTTCTCTCCCTTTCTTTCCCTTTTACTTTCTTTCTCTCTTTCTTTCTTTCTGTCTCTCTTTCATTCTCTTTCTTTCTTTCTTTCTCTCTCTTTCCCTTTCTCTCTCTCTCTTTCTTTATCTTTCTCTTTCTTTCTCTCTGTCTCTCTTTGTCTTTCTCTCTTTCTTTCTCTCTTTCTTTCTTTCTCTTTCTCTTTCCTTTCTTTCTCTCTTTCTCTCTCTTTCTCTCTTTCGCTTTCTTTCCCTTTCTCTCCCTTTCTCTCCCTTTCGCTTTCTTTCTTTCTTTCTCTTTTTTCTCTTTCTCTCTCTCTCTTTCGCTCTTTCTCTTTCTTTCCCTTTCTGTCTTTCCCTTTCTGTCTTTCTTTCTCTCTCTCTTTCTTTCTCTTTTTTTCTCTTTCTCTCTTTCTTTCTCTCTCTTTCTTTCGCTCTTTCTCTTTCTCTTTCTTTCCCTTTCTGTCTTTCCCTTTCTGTCTTTCTTTCTCTCTCTCTTTCTTTCTCTTTTTTCTCTTTCTCTCTTTCCCTTTCTCTTTCTTTCTCCTTCTTTCTTTCCCCTTCTTTCTCTCTTTCTTTCTCTTTCTTTCGCTCTCTTTCTCTTTCGCTTTCTTTCTCTTTCTTTCTCTTTCTTTCTCTTTCTCTTTTGTCTTTCTCTTTCTCTCTTTCTTCCTCTCTCTTTCTTCCTCTCTTTCTTTCCCTTTCTTTCCCTTTCTCTCTCTCTCTTTCTCTCTCTTTCTTTCTTTCTCTCCCTTTTTCTTTCTTTCTCTTTCTTTCTTTCTGTCTCTTTCATTCTTTCTTTCTCTCTCTCCCTTTCTCTTTCCCTCTCTCTTTCCCTTTCTCTCTTTCTTTCCCTTTCTCTCTCTCTTTTTTCCCTTTCTTTCTCTCTTTTTTCCCTTTCTTTCTCTCTTTTTTCCCTTTCTTTCTCTCTCTTTGTTTCCCTTTCTCTTTCTCTTTTTCTTTCTCTCTTTCCTTTCTCTCTTTCTCTCTCTTTCTCTTTCTCTCTCTTTCTTTGTTTCTCTTTCTCTCTCTTTCTCTCCCTTTCTTTGTTTCTCTCTCTTTCTCTCCCTTTCTTTCATTCTCTCTTTCTTTCTCTCCCTTTCTTTCCCTTTCTCTCTCTTTTTCCCTTTCTCTCTCTTTTTCACTTTCTCTCTCTCTCTCTCTTTCTTTCTTTCTTTCTCTTTCTTTCTTTCTCTCTCTTTTTTTCTCTCTTTCGTTCTTTCTTTCTCTCTCTTTCGTTCTTTTTCTTTCTCTCTTTCTCTCTTTCTTTCTCTCTTTCTCTCTTTTCTTTCTCTCTCTCTCTTTCTTTCCCTTTCTCTCTTTCTCTCTTTCTTTCTCTTTCTTTCTCTTTGTCTTTGTCTTTCTCTCTTTCTTTCCCTTTCTCTTTCTCTCTTTCAGTTTCGCTCTCTCTCTTTCTCTCTCTCTTTCTTTCTTTCTCTCTCTTTGTTCTTTCTCTCTCTTTCTTTTTCTTTCGCTTTCTCTTTCTTTTTCTTTCTCTTTCTTTCTTTCTCTCTTTCTTTCCCTCTCTCTTTCTTTCTCTTGCTCTCTTTCTCTCTCTCTTTGTTCTTTCTCTCTCTTTCTCTCTTTCTCTTTCTTTCTCTCTTTCTTTCTCTCTCTTTCGCTTTCTTTCTCTTTCTTTCTTTCTCTTTTTTCTCTTGCTCTCTTTTTTCTCTTGCTCTCTTTCTTTCCCTTTCTCTTTCTCTTTCTTTCCCTTTCTCTCTTTCTTTCTCTCTCTTTCTCTCTCTTTCTCTCTCTTTTTTTCTCTTTCTTTCTCTCTTTTTCTCTTTCTCTCTTTCTTTCTCTTTTTTCTCTGTCTTTCCCTTTCTCTCTTTCTGTCTTTCCCTTTCTTTCTCCTTCTTTCTTCCCCTTCTTTCTCTCTCTCTTTTTCCTTCTCTTTCTCTCTTTCTTTCTCTCTCTCTTTCTTTCGCTCTTTCTCTTTCTTCTTTCTTTCTCTTTCTTTCGCGCTCTTTCTCTTTTTTCTCTTTCTCTGTCTTTCTCTTTCTCTGTCTTTCTCCCTCTCTGTCTTTCTTCCTCTCTTTCTTTCTCTCTCTCTCTCTCTTTCTCTCTTTCTTTCTCTTTCTCTCTTTCTTTCTCTCTTTCTTTCTCTTTCTTTCCCTTTCTCTTTCTCGTTCTTTCTCTTTTTCTTTCTCTCTTTCTCTTTCTCTCTTTCTCTCTTTCTTTGTTTCTCTTTCTCTCTCTTTCTTTCGCGCTCTTTCTCTCTTTCTCTCTCTCTTTCTTTCTCTTTCTTTCGCGCTCTTTCTCTTTTTTCTCTTTCTCTGTCTTCCTCTCTCTCTTTCTCTCTCTCTTTCTTTCTCTTTCTGTTTTTCTTTCTCTTTCTTTCCCTTTCTCTTTCTTTCTCTTTCTTTCTCTTTTTCGTTCTTTCTCTCTCTTTCTCTCTTTCTTTGTTTCTCTTTCTCTCTTTCTTTCTCTCTTTCTCTTTCTTTCTCTCCCTTTCTTTCCCTTTTTCTTTCATTCTCTCTTTATTTCTCTTTCTCTTTATTTCTCTTTCTCTTTATTTCTCTTTCTCTTTCTTTCTCTTTCTCTTTATTTCTCTTTCTCTTTATTTCTCTTTCTTCCTCTTTCTTTCTTTCTCTTTCTTTCTTTCTCTTTATTTCTAAATGGTTTTACTGGAGTCAATGAGTTTAAAGAGTAGATAAGGGGGGTGGGCAGGTGGGATAGAAGTGGTGTCAGCACACTGTGAGGCATACTGACGCATGTTTCTATTCCACCAGCTAAATACAGGGTCTTTCCCGCGTTCCGGTCACGCACTCGTGGGGTTCAAGCGAAGTTCAGAAAAGTGACACCCATGCACTTAAATCTATGTATTTTATGCTTAAACCAAGCTCCCTTTATATTAAATATTCCAGATGCAAAACGCCTGTCCTGCAATGTGTGACAAGAATATGGTGCGAGATCTACGCATTTTTGATATCCCGATTCCTTGCAGCAGTGTCAATAATATAAACATTCTTCTCCCTCCTCTGTCCCTCACTGTCTGGTTCTCTGTCCCTCACTGTCCTCCTTCTCTCTCCCTCACTGTCCTCCTTCTCTCTCTCCTCTGTCCCTCACTGTCCTTCTCCCTCCTCTATTCCTCACTGTCCTTGTTCTCTGTCCCACACCCTCCTTCTCTTTCCTCTGTCCCTCACTGTCCTTCTTCTCCCTCCTCTACCCCTCACTGTCCTTCTTCTCCCTCCTCTGTCCCTCATTGGTATTGCAGTCTCTCTTCCATGTCTCTTCCTCTCCGGGACTCTCTGACTGAACTCCGCTCTCCTTGTTTGAAGGATCCAATCACAGGCCTCCCCTGCCCTCCCAGCCAACCAATTGCGTGCGTCTGAATCCCGCCCTGTCTCCTCCTGCTCCAGGCTCGGGCACTGCGCCTGCGCAGACACAAAAGGTAAAAGGCGGGAAGAGCGGCCGCCGGCACGGGCTCCACAGCCCCTCAGCTGCTGCACGCGCCCTGCACGTGTAGCATGCAACACAAAAGACCAGGCGCGAGGAGTGCGACATGCACATGCATGTAACACCACAGACCAGCTGCGAGGAGTGCAACATGCATGTAACACCACAGACCTGGCGCAAGGAGTGCAACATGCACATGCATGTAACACCACAGACCAGGTGGAAGGAGTGCGACATGCATGTAACACCACAGACCTGGCGCAAGGAGTGCGACATGCACATGCATGTAACACCACAGACCAGGCGCGAGGAGTGCAGCATGCATGCAACACCACAGACCAGGCGCGAGGAGTGCCACATACACATGTGATGTGGTTTTAGGAGTACTTCAAAGCAAGTTTGCTCAACCTTTAGAAGAACGTTATTTTTAGTACAATAGGATCAACCTACGTTTAATGGGACAGTACCAGCACTGCTCAGCGTGCCTGCTGAATGTTCATCCACAAAATACCAACACTTTGCGCTAGACTGCCCTACTTTAGTGGAGAGTACTTGTACCTCTCAGTAGAGCTTTCTTTCTCTCTCTCTCTCTTTCTATTTCGTTCTTTCTTTCTTTCTCTTTCTTCTTTCTCTTTCTCTCTTTTTCTCTTTCTTTCTCTTTCTCCATCTTTCCCTCTCCTTCTTTCCCTTTCTCGCTCTCTTTCTCTCTCTTTCTTTTTCTTTCGCTTTCTTTCTTTCTCTTTCTCTTTCTTCCTCTCTTTCTTTCACTCTCTCTCTCTTTCTCTTTCTTTCCCTCTCTCTCTTTCTTTCTCTTTCTCTCTCTTTCTTTCTCTTTCTCTCTCTTTCTTTCCCTTTCTTTCCCTTTCTCTCTCTTTCTCTCTATTTCTTTCCCTTTCTCTCTCTTTCTTTCTCGCTTTCCCTTTCTTTCTCTCTCTTTTTCCCTTTCTCTCTTTCTTTTTCTTTCGCTTTCTTTCGCTTTCTCTCGCTTTCTTCCGCTTTCTCTTTTTTTCTCTCTTTCTCTCTCTCTTTCTTTCCTTTCTCTTTCTCTCTCTTTTTTCCCTTTCTCTCTTTCTTTCCCTTTCTCTCTTTCTTTCTTGCTCTTTCTCTTTCTTTCTCTTTCTTTGTCTCTTTCTCTTTCTTTCTTCCCTCTTTCTTTCTCTTTCTCTCTCTTTCTTTCCTTTCTCTCTTTTTCCCTTTCTTTCTCTTTCTCTCTTTTTCCCTTTCTTTCTCTTCTCTTTCTTTCATTCTCTTTCTTTTTCTTTCTCTCTTTCTCTTTCTTTGTCTCTCTTTCTCTTTCTTTGTCTCTCTTTCTTTCTCTTTCTTTCTCTTTTTCTTTCTCTTTTTCTCGTTTTCTTTCTTTCTTTCTTTCCCTGTCTCTCTTTCTTTCCCTTTCTCCTTCTTTCTCTCTTTCTCTTTCTCTTTCTTTCTCTCTTTCTTTCTCTTTCCCTCTCTTTCTCTCTTTCTCTTTATTTCTCTTTCTTTCCCTCTCTTTCTCTCTCTTTCTTTCCCTTTCTCTCTTTCTTTCTCTCTTTTTTCCCTTTCTCTCTTTCTTTTTCTTTCTCTCTCTCGCTTTCTTCCTCTTTCTTCTTTCTCTCTTTCTCTCTTTCTCTCTTTCTCTCTTTCTTTCCCTTTCTCTCTCTTTCTTTCTTTCTTTCTCTTTCTCTCTCTCTCTTTTTTCCCTTTCTCTTTCTCTCTCTCTCTCTTTCTTTCCCTCTCTCTTTCTTTCCCTCTCTTTTTTCCCTTTCTCTCTTTCTTTGTCTCTCTTTCTCTTTCTTTCTTCCCCTCTTTCTCTCTCTCTTTCTCTTTCTCTCTTTATCTTTCTTTTTCTTTCTCTCCCTTTCTCTCTTTCTCTCCCTCTATTTCTTTCGCTCTTTCTTTCTCTCTCTTTCTTTCTCTTTTTCTCGCTTTCTCTTTCTCGTTCTCTTTCTTTCTTTCTTTCCCTGTCACTCTCTTTCTTTCTTTCCCTTTCTTTCTCTCTTTCTTTCTCTCTCTCTCTTTCTCTCTCTCTCTTTCTCTTTATTTCTCTTTCTCTTTATTTCTCTTTCTTTCTTTCTCTTTATTTCTAAATGGTTTTAACTGGAGTCAATGGGTTTAAAGAGTAGATAAGGGGGTGGGCAGGTGGGATAGAAGTGGTGTCAGCACACTGTGAGGCATACTGACGCATGTTTCTATTCCACCAGCTAAATACAGGGTCTTTCCCGCGTTCCGGTCACGCACTCGTGGGGTTCAAGCGAAGTTCAGAAAAGTGACACCCATGCACTTAAATCTATGTATTTTATGCTTAAACCAAGCTCCCTTTATATTAAATATTCCAGATGCAAAACGCCTGTCCTGCAATGTGTGACAAGAATATGGTGCGAGATCTACACATTTTTGATATCCCGATTCCTTACAGCAGTGTCAATAATATAAACATTCTTCTCCCTCCTCTGTCCCTCACTGTCTGGTTCTCTGTCCCTCACTGTCCTCCTTCTCTCTCCCTCACTGTCCTCCTTCTCTCTCTCTCCTCTGTCCCTCACTGTCCTTCTCCCTCCTCTATTCCTCACTGTCCTTGTTCTCTGTCCCACACCCTCCTTCTCTTTCCTCTGTCCCTCACCCTCCTTCTCTTTCCTCTGTCCCTCACTGTCCTTCTTCTCCCTCCTCTACCCCTCACTGTCCTTCTCCCTCCTCTGTCCCTCATTGGTATTGCAGTCTCTCTTCCATGTCTCTTCCTCTCCGGGACTCTCTGACTGAACTCCGCTCTCCTTGTTTGAAGGATCCAATCACAGGCCTCCCCTGCCCTCCCAGCCAACCAATTGCGTGCGTCTGAATCCCGCCCTGTCTCCTCCTGCTCCAGGCTCGGGCACTGCGCCTGCGCAGACACAAAAGGTAAAAGGCGGGAAGAGCGGCCGCCGGCACGGGCTCCACAGCCCCTCAGCTGCTGCACGCGCCCTGCACGTGTAGCATGCAACACAAAAGACCAGGCGCGAGGAGTGCGACATGCACATGCATGTAACTCCACAGACCAGCTGCGAGGAGTGCAACATGCATGTAACACCACAGACCTGGCGCAAGGAGTGCAACATGCACATGCATGTAACACCACAGACCAGGCGGAAGGAGTGCGACATGCATGTAACACCACAGACCTGGCGCAAGGAGTGCGACATGCACATGCATGTAACACCACAGACCAGGCGCGAGGAGTGCAGCATGCATGCAACACCACAGACCAGGCGCGAGGCGTGCCACATACACATGTGATGTGGTTTTCGGAGTACTTCAAAGCAAGTTTGCTCAACCTTTAGAAGAACGTTATTTTTAGTACAATAGGATCAACCTACGTTTAATGGGACAGTACCAGCACTGCTCAGCGTGCCTGCTGAATGTTCATCCACAAAATACCAACACTTTGCGCTAGACTGCCCTACTTTAGTGGAGAGTACTTGTACCTCTCAGTAGAGCTGTTACACTTTTAGTGGCTGAGTAGCATAGCACTACCATTGCTCATGGGCCTTGCAAAGAAGCTTTGTGTGTGTGTGGGGGTGAGTTGGCTAACCTTGTGCCAGATGGTAATTATCTCATGGCTCAAATGCCAAGCTTTTTTGATGGGCAGTTGTGCCTTTTTCGTGCCTTATCTGTGAATTAAACTTGAAGTTCTGGGCATAATTCAGGGCACATTTTTCTAGGTAAATGTTGTCCTTCTGCTTTGTTACTTGTTCTCAGGAGAAAGACCACTTACTTGCAGAAAAAAGATTAGTGATTCACTAAGCTTTCTTTCTGTGAATAGGTTAATTAACAACAACTAAGACAAAAGTGATCAAATAAAATAATTTGTGTAGAGGGCCTGGATAGTTGGGTATAATTCAGACAGGACACGGGGAGTATGTGGTGTTTATAACATCACTGAGAGATGTCTGTGTCACTCTCTCTATGGAAACATCACAAATGACACTGCCATTAGACCAGGACACTGAACAGGAACAATCTTTGTTCAACAGCTCTCTTTTTTTGACTAGTTTTGGTGACATTTTTGAATAAGGGATTTGGTAATGAATTGTTTTAATGTTTTTTCAGGGAGTACATCTTTAAATATAGTTGACACTATGCGGTGTCCCATGTTTTTACTGACACTTACATGACACATTAGATCACCTTCAACCAACCCCCCACCCCCAATCCATGTAATGTTTTTACACAGAAGCACATTTTACAATCTAAAATAAGTAACCAGAAAAGTTACATGCAGTTCAATCAGATTTTTTTTTCGTATTTGCAAAACATTTCTGCAACTCCATAGCTCGGAAAATATTCCCAGTACAAATCACAGCGACCCTTCCTTTAACAGCGGCAGCGGACCTTTCTTTAGACGCCCCTCATCCAAACAAAGGGGCGTGGCCTCTATTAGCGTGAAAATGCTTTATGGGGCGCTTGAAAACAAGCATTTGCAGTACAACAGGTCTCGCATTTTATAAACTTTGACCTATTGGTATTGTAAATGACAGTGCCTTTATTATTGTAGGTTTTTAAACACATAAATAAAAGGCATTGTCATTTACAATGCCAATAGCTCAAAATCTCGCAATTGCGAGACCTATTGCATTGCAAATGCTTGTTTTTCTTAGTTGGCTGGGAACCCCTCTCGCATCCTTCCCTTCTTCTCTAATTTTCTCTTAATCACCCATGTCTCCATTTCTCTTCTTATACCCAAATAAACCCCTCTTTTTGCAGCTGTTTTTCTCTAGCCCTGTTCTCTTTCCACTTTCTATTCCCTTGTTGCCTCTCCTAGTCTAGAGTCGAGTACCTCTACCACTATCCAAGTACTTCACTTCTAATTGTACCCTACTACCTGTACTCCTGCCTATACCTCAGATTCGCTATCCTTGCCTGTACCCAGTACTTTTTCCCCTGTGTATACCCTGCTTCTCCAGGCAATCCTCAATAGTTTTAAAACGCTGAATTGTCCCACCTGTGCCAGAATCTCATGAGCACTTAAGAAAAAATAATATATATACATATATATATTTATATATATTTATATATTTACAACGCTTTTCGGAGAAAAACGCAC
Source organism: Calotriton arnoldi (assembly GCA_963921515.1). Lineage (NCBI taxonomy): Eukaryota > Metazoa > Chordata > Amphibia > Caudata > Salamandridae > Calotriton > Calotriton arnoldi. The sequence continues at coordinate 1,455,425 of CAWUFW010002278.1, read as the reverse complement.
ACTTTAAATATATTTTTTTTCTTTGCAGCTTAATACAATGCTAACAAATGACCACTTTTCATTTATTTTCATTTTTAAAAGGAGACCCTTGTGTCCAAATAGTTTTAATAAAAAAGTGGCCAGAACATCTATCACACACATTTTTTGAAAGGAAAGGAAAATCGGGGCAATGTTAGCAGATATGTTGTCATACATACTCTCTGAACAAGCATTGGTAGTGCCAATAGGTCTGGATTATGACTTAAAGTACCTTTTAAGTCATTGATGACTTTAGGCACTCAATAAGTCCTCATACATGCACTCTGTCACTCATCTTTGCACTCATTCATCCATCCAATGACTCATTCTTGCACTTACTGTGTGACACAACCACAATAAAAAAGCCAAACTCAACAACATACACAAGAAAAATTAAAGAATACAAGTAGAAAAACGAAAACGTGCTGCAGTGTAAGTGTGGCGGGTATATGCTGGTAGCAAAAGTAAGCAGTTTACAGGTGTATTCCACGTAGTCTACTGTTGTTTTAAAGTTCCAGCATGCTGCCATTTTTAAAACGATCATGTTGGCCATCTTGGCATGGTAAAACGATGATAGACTATGGAGAATAGCATTCCATAATGGTCTACATGTTTACAGGAAGTGGCCACGTGGGATGCAGTGCATTGCAGATGAAAGAGCAGCAAGCAAATGACCTGTTAGCAGAACTTGGAGAGCTGTAGTATTTGCTTAAGAACAATAAAACAAATGAAATAAAAAGAGGAGAAGCAAAGAAAGGGAAATACAGATGGAAAAAATTGAAAACTAAAGTCTGGCCCACCATCCCTGACACTGAAGCTCACTCATTTTGATGTGGATGTTCACATACAATCGGAAAATGCAGTCATTCACAGGGCAAGGGAGCCAATCACTCATGTGGACTGAACCATTACGCCATTCAGTACTCCGTCATGGGTGGAAGCAGTGTAAATGGCACAGACTAATGGCAGAATAAAGCTGTCCAAAGGCCCTCTATCTATCTGTGTATATATGTATATATATATATATAGAGCGAGAGAGAGAGAGATATTTAACAATTTTATTTATTACAAGATCCTGACAGACAGCTAAGAAGAGATTCTCATAAGAAATATTACAGTGCAAATATTCTACCCCTAGGATTTGTCAGAGGCGGAACCAACACCAAAATTCTTTCCTACAAAAGCTTTCTGTGACATGGCATGTAACAAAATACCTTTCTGCATGCTTTAATCTGTAGGCAGAAAAATAACAATTCACTGTTAGCTGTCTATTGACTTTAACCTATGCTTTTCACAATTAATATGCCAGGCCTACTGCCTTCATCATAACTTTTCATAATAAACAGATAAGACCTATGGCATCTGAAATATCTTTTCCTAATGCAGGAATTTGGCCTCTTAACGTTTATCATTGGCTTGTCACCATAACTAACTGAGGCCTCCTGTATTGACATTAAGCTTTCCCACAAGGCAACCATCGGATAGACAGCCATAAAATGACATGTTATACTAAATTTCAGTTGTCCAAGCAAAATATTCTCTCTCCAAAAAGGGCTTGGCAAGGATTCTGACACTGGAAATGTTCTATACCCACGGTTAGTCACAGGCGGTAACAAGCACCGAAATCCTTACCTACTATGGTAATCTGTGAGAGTCCATGTAACTAAATACCTATCTGTTGGATTTTATATACGGTAATAATAATCTACCCTTAAGTGCATTTTGACTTTAACATATGCTTTTCACAATAAATAGATCAGATCAGGCCTAGGGACTTTATCTCAATATTTCATAATAGACAGATCAGGCATATAACCATGATCATAGCTTGCCATCATTATCAGCTCATTCCTACTGCATCAAGAATAAGCTTTGACAGAAGCTAACAAGTGCAATACAAGCAGTCTTTTTAGTCGAAGCACACAAATTTGTCCCAATCAAATCCTATACTTCAGGGATCCAACATGTAGGTAGTGTCTAAATCCCTTTCTCTGTTGTATTCTGAAAGTTATTTTTTGTTAATCATTTAAGGTCAGGCAACCCCTGTGCCATCAAGACGGACCTAAAAATCCATGTAGATAAGTGTACCCCTTGGCATCCTAGACTGCCCCCAGACACACAACTGCACTCTGAAGTCTAAAGTTAATGATGGAAGTGAAGTACTGAATCTGGAAAACAGCAATGCATTCCTCATTAGTGCCCCCCTCCCATCTGTGCTGCTGCCAGAGAAAAACAAAAAACAAAATGTATTTACTTATCTAAGAGACTTAACATTATTGTGCCATGTGTGTAGCCTCGAACGTTCAAGCTCTATCCCATTGTAAACTTGATACTTTATGCATGTTAGTGAGACTTCTCTGGTAACCAAACGTAATAATCACAACTGTGTGGACGGGATGCACTCATTTCTGCCCAATCCAAGCATGTACTCCTGCCTACCAGCATATGGGTGAAGCTGAAACCCCTCTCTGTGGTACTCCTGAAAGCTTTTTTTAGGTTTATCACATAAGGTCTTGCTACATTTGTGCTGTCTAGCCAGACCTCAAATCTGGCGTTGTTCCTTTAAGGAATCACCTTCCTCCAGTTTCCCTTCATACCTTCCAGTAGGCAGCTAGGTCACCTGACTTTTATGGTAAAAGGAGGTTCTGGGGCTTAAAACAAACATTTTACATTCATTTTCCTAAGGCGGTGGGAGGATGGCTTAAGACTTTGATGTGAATTCCGCTGGAGGAGTTACAGCTTAGTAACTTTTCCGTCACTCCAGGGGATGCTCATCAGTAGTCATAAGCACGGAATTGAATAGCAAGCCCATCTCACATAGACAAGGTGGGGGAATGAAAGAAAAAACACGATGTAATTGCCCCATGGAATCCTATACCACATGGACATCCGCCCTGGATTATTTATCTATAAACGTTTCTTGTAAATGTACGAACAGACCTTACAGTGGCGACTTTATATCATCTCTGAGATAGGCACATTTCTCAAAAGAGCAACAGTAGAAGCTTTTCCACCTGTAGTATGGGTTTTAGGTCTGCTAAGCATATGCTTGGGGGCCACCTGGTACCACAATATCCCCCTGGAGATGGACTGCTTCTTAGTAGCAAACCTCATTCTAATAGCACCATAATTTCCAAATAAATATTCAGATTGCCTAATGCCTTTTTTTGTCCTAACAGAATTTCAACACTCTAGTCACATCAAGAGTGTGAGAGGTTCTTTCTTCTGGGCATGATGGATTTGGAAAGAAAGTTGGCAAAGAAATGGTCTGATTAAAGTCAGAATCTAAAACCACCTTAGGTAGAAAACTCGGACAAGTTCTCATGACTTCTCTGTTCTTATGGAACCTGGTACAGGGTCCCTGACTGCATCCTGAATCTCACTGACCCTGCAAGCTAATGTTATGGCTACCAGAATAAAACTCCTAACTAGGATGTTTTTTCTTCTCCCCAGCTCGATCTACCTTCCTATTTTAGAGTGTTTCACTGAAAAGTGCCCTAATACAGATGAGGTCCAAATATGCTTATAAATGTTTAAAATAAAATTATTTTATTTTATCTCAAAGGAGGCTTTAAAATTGAAAATTGTTCCCCTCTAGAATAAACATTGGAGATTTTATACAAAACTAAATTGAGGAGCAAGACAAAAAGCTTAACTAATCGTGATTAATAAAACTAGAGAAAGGGAATAAACCAGACGCAGCAGAAAGTGAACTCCTATAGCAAAATACACCACACTGCTACAGAGCTAAACAATCTGCATGATGGTCTGAATTTGATACCTGAAAACATTTGTTCATGCAATGTATTGAACCATGAGTAGGAGATTCCATTACAAAAGGATCAAATCTTTGATGAAAGTTTAGAGGCTTTAGAAAAAAGATCAGAAATAAGTCTGTTGTGTTGCGTTTCTTTGATACAAATCCCGAAACACAGCCACAAAGTAAAACATTTCAAATTCAGTCCTAGCAAGTTCCTACTCAATCCAGCCCAATTCAGAAATTACTGTATTTGACCAACACGCTAGTGTGCACCCTTCTTATTTGAACAAAAGCCAAATACTTAGGGTTGATCAACTTGATCTAACATTACCTAAGACTAATCTGTGGGATAAATCCTTTCTTAATGGTATATGAATTCAAGGATGTCGTCCAAGCATTGATACTACATATACTTGACTTTGTAGTCTCTCTGGCATTTTTGTAATCCATTTTGCCCCTCCAAAAGATCCCTTGCATGCATTAGCATGTCTAATCTTTAAGAGTGGCCACCATAGTTGTATTACTTTAGTACTGCACTATCTAGGCTGGCTTGCTGTTGATATGAGATCGACTCAAACATGGTTTCCTAATGCATGAACCTGTACACTCTGATCACTCCCACTATCTGAACAAAACATTAAAGAAGTTTAAGAGGCGCTCACCCATTTCACAACTTGGACACTCTTCTTCTTAAAACCCCTGTCTTTATGAAAAAAAGTACTTTGAACAAGTTTTTCTTAAGGTGGACACCCATAGTCTGGAGCTATTCTCTGCCTGATGTTCACTCCAACACCTCTTTCTTTGCTTTAAGAAATGGGCTAAAACATTTTCTTCTTGTTTACCACTTCCGTCCATCTTCGTCTTCAAGTCTGCTCTTTTTTTATTGTAATCTCTTGTGTTGATTTCAGTGGACATAAATGATAGTCTAGCTCTAAATATGCATGAACCTTAGACACTGCTTTTTTGATCTGAGAGAGACTTGTAGCCGCAAATTCTCTACCTTAGAATTTTGACCACGCATCAGACTGGATCCAGAAATTTTCAAGCAGTACCCCTGCATGCCGGTGGGGGCGTCGGCCGACTCCCCATCCGCATCATCCACACTGGAAGTGATGTGCGCGGTGCCTATATAGGCTTCATTCTGCACCAGTTAGCGCTGATCTGTGAAGACCTACCCCTCAGTCACTTTTTGACTGTTTCTTTTCATGACTTTTGCTCAAACCTTTTTTGAGAATTTATTCTCCATGGGTGACGAGGCTGCCCCAAAAACCTATGGGTTTCAAGCTATGTGGTGCCTGTCACAGGCAGATGTCTGTAACAGACCCACACTTGGTTTGTCTGTGGTGCTTGGAGAGGGTCCATGACCTGCACGGATTGCCGTGCCATGCATGCAAAGGTTCTGAGGGAGCCTTTCCTTAACCTCCTCGACGCCCGATGTCGGATGACTCCGCGACATTCACGATCCTGGTCGTGCAGAAGGTCCAGTGTCCACTGGCTGAGCCGCACTTGACGGTCATCATCTCAATACAAATCCTCAGGTAAGTCCCACTGCAAAAAAGTCCAAGAAGACGAAAAGCTCTTTGACTTAGCATGCGGCCGTCCAAATCCTTGGACAAGGAAGGCACAGGAGCATCGACACTGCAGTCCTCACTCCTCTACAGAGCCTGCACCAGGCTCTGGTCCACGCCTCCCTGACTTTCCCAGAGCAACCCCGCCCACCTAAAAGAGTTCTATGAGACTATGCACCTTCGGGTTTGCGTCTCCATCGTCATTCCCGACTCCGACATGTAGCTGTATGCACGTCGTCTGATTCCGGCGCAGACTAGGACCATGCCCTCTGATTTGGAGCCTGCGCTTTTTTCATCCGAAAGGCCTGGAGAGGGAGACGAATAGGAGGGGGTCTGATGACCCTTATGGATACCAGCCTCCCCTAGATGACACAGAGGACACTGGTATGATAAAATGTTGGATGTCAGTGGGTTAGACACCTCATCGGACACTGGCTTGGTCTCTCCACCTATCATGGCTATGGAGGTGGGTGCCTCATTTGCTATGGTGGTGCGAAGGACGGCCAGTTTCCCTCAGTTTCCCTTCAGTTTCCCTCAGTGGCAGTCAAGACAAAAGTCTAGACTGAGGTGCTTCAGCCTGGAATTGCCCCCTCTGAACCCTTTCTCCTATTTAAAGAAGCCCTTACCAATGTCATACTCTGGGCATTGTCCAAGCCTGCAAAGGGGCGCCTTTGCACAAATCAATTGCCCACTGCCATCGCCCGCTCCAGGGGACCCCAGTTTCCTCATCTAGCACCCCACCACGGAGAGTTTGGCGGTCCAAGCCTCCACTTCCCGAGTCAACCCTGGCGCGTTCCCTACCACTAAATCCGATGGGGAATCCTAGAGGCTGAATACCTTTGGTAAGAGGATGTACTCTTCCGCCAGCCTAGCACTGCTGTAGGTGAACAGCACGTCTCTTAGGCCGATGCACCCATACGATCTGGCACTTGGGTGCGCAAGTGCTGCCCATGGCCTCGGAGGAGGCCCAAGCCATACTGTCACAGGCAATAGCACATGGCAGGGACGCAGCAAAATTCACCAGCAGATGTGGACTAGATACAACCGACTCGCGTAGCAGAGAGATTTCATTCTTTCTTTTTTTTTTCTAGCAGTATTTTTTTCTTGGCATAAGTAAGTACTGAAAAATAACAGAGGAATAGAGTGACATGCAAGTCCAGCATGGACCCATATTGAGATATAAATGTTGATTGTGATACATGCACCAATAACAAACAATCCTAATAAATAAGAAAGGAAGAGAAGAAAGAGAGGGGTACAAAAATAAGCTATAGAAAGAAGAAAATAAAGGGAAGAAGGACAGAAAGAAAAGAAGGGAAGGAAGATGGAACTACCTGGCTGAGAACCACTGACTTTTCGGGAAACGTCCAAGCTTCGCTCATGAACATGCACTTTGATGGCTCTCCCCTTTTTTTGTGTGAAAGTAGACTCTGGAGCGCTTCAAGGTCAGCAGAGAGTAGCCAGGTCTTTGGGCCTATCCAAGGCTCCTCGCGAACCCCAGTCTGCCTTTTGTGGCATTCATTTCCTCCCAGCCACCAAGACCAACAGGCTTCCCAGCCTTTTCATGGCCGAGGACACGGTTCTCACAGACCACATGGGGCCACTAGCCAGAGGTCTGGCCAGTCTACCACTCTCCCTGCACCCGCAGTCTCGAAACCAGTTTAGTTTGCCCTCATACCATAACAGGCATCTAGTAGGGGGCAGCATATGCCATCAACTTCGCCACTTGCAGTGGATAACATTCGACTGATGGGTTTTACAGATAGCTCAAAGGGGTTACTCCATCCCCTTTCTTGACACCCCACACCCATGCCACCCACTTATGACCAGCTGACGGACGACTTTCTCTTCATACTCCGTCCGGATGTGTTGCATCTCTTGGCCAAGGGAGCCATTGAGAGGGTGCTGGCATCAGAAGTAGGTTGTGGTTGTTATTCCCGCTACTTGCTGATGCTCAAGAAGGACAGAAGCCATCATCCTATCCTATGTTATGTTATAATACTTATAGAGCGCATTGGCTGCCCCAGCCAAGGGGCGTCCCAGCGCTAAGCACAGACAGAAGATAGGTGACAGGGCAACAGAGCGCCACAACAGATTATTCCGGGAACAGATGAGTTTTTATGGCCTTGCGGAAGGCAGCATGATTATGAATGCTCCGGATGTTCACCGGTAGGGAGTTCCAGAGTTTCGGAGCTAAAGCTTGGAAAGAGCGTCCTCCGGCTCTGGCTCTCTTACCCCGCGGAATGGCTGCCAGATGCTGGCCAAAAGAGTGCAGGGGACGAGTGGGCGTATAAGGTATGAGAAGGTTTGCAAGGATATCAGGGGATTGAGCGTTAAGGATACGGTGGGCAATGCACAGTGTTTTAAAAAGAACACGCTTCTCCACCGGAAGCCAATGGAGTCTATTCCTGAACTCCGAGGTGTGACAGGTCCTGGGGAGCCTAAGCAATAATCGGATGACCGCATTCTGTATTCTTTGGAGGCGCTGTGTCTCTGCTCTATTAACCCCTAAGTACAAAACACTGGCGTAATCCAGCCTGGATAGTATAGTGGCCTGGATGATTACCTGCCGAGTATTCGCCTCAAAGAAGCCCAACAAGGGTTTGAGACCACGGAGGAGCCCGAAACAGACTCCAGCCACAGCCTTGGTTTGGGGCTGGAAGGAGAGTGCTGAGTCCATCCAGACGCCCAGATTTTTGACCGTCTGCTTGGGTATAGGTGGGGAGCCAAAGGCGGAAGGCCACCATTGCTCACTCCACAGATGAGTGTTTTTACCCACCAGCAGAATTCCGATTTGGTGGCGTGTAGTTGGAGGCAGTTCGATGTCATCCAGTCCGCGACCGCTGTTAAGTCCTCTTTGAACTTAGAGGCATCCCGTGCAGGGTTATCGGATAGGGCGATCACTAACTGTGTGTCGTCCGCGTATGAGACCACAGTCAGCCCCCTATCCTTTGCCACAGCTGTCAGAGGTTGAATGTAGATGTTAAAAAGGGTCGGGCTCAGGACGGAGCCCTGCGGGACCCCTTGGCGAACGTTGTGCGTCTGAGAGCAGAAAGGGGGGGCGATCACTTGAAATGATCTTTCCGAAAGAAACGAAGCGAGCCACCCCAGGGCCGAGCCACAGATGCCAATGTCCTCTAGGCGCTGCAAAAGAAGCTGGTGGGACACAGTGTCAAATGCAGCACTTAAGTCCAATAGGATCAGAGCAGAAGTTCCTCCAGAATCCAGTGAAAGTCGCAGATGTTCCGTGACCGCCAAAAGGGCAGATTCCGTACTGTGCCTTGAACGGAAACCGTCCTGGGAGGGATCCAGCAAGTTATTAGTGTCAATGTAGCTGGAGAGGATGGAATTAATGTGGGCTTCAGTGATCTTGGCTGTCAAAGGAAGGAGGGAGATAGGACAGACGTTTGCTGGCTTGGACTCGTCCAATGTAGGTTTCTTGAGAAGAGGGATCACTTTAGCGTGTTTCCAGGCAATGGGGACCACAGCAGAGGAAAGGGACAGATTTATGAGATCACAAAACACAGGCGACAACTGCGGTAGGAAAATCTTAAATTGATCAGGTTTGAGGGGATCGGCCGGAGATCCGGATTTAAGTTTGTTGCAGATAAGCCGCATGGCTTCCTGGGAAAGCACAGGAAAGGTGGAAAGTGATGGGCCAGTGACGGCCAAGGGGATAGGCCGGCCTATTGAGGACACCGTATGAGGAAAAGTTTTGTAGATATCGTCCATCTTTTTGATAAAAAAGGCAGCAAGAATCTCACATTGCTCGTTGGAAGTGAGAGGGGATGAAATGGGTTGCCCCGAGGTTTTAAGATCTTTAAGTAAGGAGAATATATATTTACTGGGATTGCTGCTGTTCTTAATTTTCTCCGAAAAAAAAGTCCGCCCTCACCTTCAGAATAGACTTGTGGTATTGTTTAATGGCTGCTCGATATTGTAGTTACTGTCTTCTCCAAGCCCTTACCAGGGCTTTGCATGCTTACCTAGCCTGAGCCAGTTTGTCATTAAACCAAGGGCCAGATTGTGTTCTGCGGCTGTGGGACAACTTAGCAGGGATCAGAGTGTCAAGGGTATGCAAGATCCAATCTGACACAATACTGTTAGCTCCTGGTGTTAGGGAGGTTAGGCCTGTGAGAGAGGAGTATGTTGCAGAATCGATCAGCGTCCAGCTTATGCCAGGGGCGTTTTAGAATAGATTTCCGAGGAGCTTCTTGAAAAGGTCCTATTCCCTGTAGTGTCAATGTCACCAGATAGTGATTGGACCAGCTCATGGGGGGGCGGAGGGGGTAGCTGTGAGAGCCGGTAGATTCGAAAAAAAGGGTCTAACAGATGGCCGGCAGAATGAGTACTGTTAGGGACATATTGTATAAGTTGGAAGGCAGCAAGGTCCGCTAAAAGATTACTAATCTCCCTATCTTGACTAGCTTCCAAGTGCAGGTTGAGGTCCCCAACAATATTAAAGTTGGCCGACCTAGTAGCCAGCAGCCCCGAAGTAGTGACCAGGGCTTCCATAAAACCTTTTGAGGGCCCTGGGGGGACGATAATTCAGGAGGCCCGAAAGGGTAAAATTAGCATTAACACAGATTTTGAACAGAGCACATTCAGAGTCTGCAATGCTTTCTTTGGTCAGGGTACAGGTGAAGCCAGTTTTGAAGACAACCGCAATGCCACCACCCCTGCCTTCTCTGTTAAGAGTTTTAATGACATATCCCTGGGGCAGTGCCAGGTTAGGCTCCGCCTATGTGTTGGTGGTGAGCAAAGTCTCAGTAATGAAAAGAATATCAGGGGCTTCATCCTGAATTAGGTCAAACACTTCAGCGTAGTGTTTGACCAAAGAGCGGCAGTTAAGGCTAAGAAGTTTAATAGGCGAGGGAGAGCATACAGGACTAGCGATAGTCAAAGAATTGAAGCCACAGGAATTGCAGACAAAAGGGCCCACCCAAGGAGCATCCGACTGATGCGTACAATGGTGGATGCCCTTGCCGATGTCAATGAGAGTGCTCCGTGAATAGAACCGCTGCTGGGCAGCCAAACCGGCAGCATGTCTGGCGACATCGAGGTGCGGACGGGCGCAGACTGGCTTGCCTTAGGCACGCCTTCGACGCGCCCGCTGCGCGCCCGCACCGGCATGATCTTAAATAAGCAGGGGAGTCTGAACAGCTAGACCGCTGCCTGCCTGCCCGAAAGTGCCTACCAGGAAGGGGGAGTGGCGCGAGTCCTCTGCTCTCCGCACAATCGGCAACTAACGCCGTGGCGGACCGGAGCAGGGGGCTGACCAAGTGTAGGCAAAGGGGCTGCCCAGGGGTCCAGCACACGACCAGGTAAAGTGCAAATGTCAATAAAAGCACTAAAATGATTAGAGGCTAAAAAACGGAAACGTAACGTAACACAGTTAAAATGTGAGCATAGCATACATCAGTGCAAAATAACGTTAAGGTTGCAGAAGCAAGAGGACATGCGGCGTGCGAGGCGCCAGCAGACGCTATCACTGTCCTAGACCTGAGCAGCTCAACTTTTTCCTGATAAAAAGTTCCAAAAGCTTACATTAGCTCAAGTCTTGTCTGCCCTGGATCCTGGAGACTGGATGGTAGTGTTGGACTTGCAGGACGCATACTTTCACATCATCGCCCTGCCTGCCCATAGATGTTACCTGCGCTTCACGGCGGTCCAAGAGCACTTTCAGTTTGCCGTGCTACCTTTTGGCATTACCAGTGCCCCTCGGCGGCACCAAGGTGATGGAGGTAGTTGCAGCACATCTGCGGAGGTCAGGGGTTCCAGTATTTTCCTGACTTCGATGATTGGCTGTTGCAGATGAGCTCGCCCAAGGAAGTCTTCTCCCACCTCCAGATTACGGCTGACCTCCTGCATTCCCTTGGGGTTTGCTATAAATGTGCCAAAGTCACATCTGGCTCCCTATATGGCACTCCCTTTCATCTGGGCTGTTCTGGACACAGTGGAGTTTCTGGCCTATCTCTCTAAGCGGAGAATCCAGGATATTCAGGCTAAGATACTGATGTTTCGGGCTCTATCTCAGATTTTGATGAGCCTGACTCTGAGGCTGTTGGGCCTCATGGCCTTCTGCATCCTTCTTGTGACATATGCCTTTTGGCATATGAGGGCTCTACAGTGGACCTGAAGTTCCAGTGGACGCAGCATCAGGAGAATTGCTCCAACGTGATTCAGATCTCGGAGGGAACTGCAAAAGACCTGCAGTGGTGGCTGACAGACTGCAATTGAGTCAGCTTCAGACCTCTCTCCCTTTCCCAACCAGAGTTGACTGTGGTGACAGATGCAGCACTCCTGGGCTGGGGGAGCCATCTGGGAGAGGTGGAGATCAGAGGACTCTGGTCTTTGGCAGAGTCTGGACTTCATGTCAACCTGCTGGAGCTCCAGGCGTTCTGGTTGGCATTGAAAGCCTTCCTTCCTTCGATAGGGGTAAGGCTGGTGTAGGTGTTCATTGACAACACCACTGCCATGTGGTACTGCCTCAAACAGTATAGGGTGGGGTTGTAGACCCGTTGTCAAGATGCCCTACGTCCCTGGACATGGCTGGAATGCCAGGGCGTTTCCCTTGTGGTTTAACACCTGGCGGGCTTTCTTGAAAGCAGGGCGAACAAACTCAGCCATCAATGCCTAGCGGATCACAAATGACGTCTCCGTCCAGAGGTGGCGCAAGCTCTCTTTCAAGAGTGGGGAGAGCCTTGGTTAGATCTGCTAGCCACTGCCAAGAAAAAGCAATGTCAGCAGTTTTGTGTGCTGTAGTTTCCGAGGTGGCTTTCACATAGAGACACTTTTTTTCGAGTGGAGCTCTGGCCTCCTGTATGCCTTTCTGCCAATACCACTCCTGGCCAGAGTTCTCAAGAAGATCAGGACCAACTCATTCTTGTGGTTCTAGATGCGGCACAGAGAGTCTGGTATCCCAATCTATTGTACTTGAGCATCAGTCTTCTGGTCAGGCTGCCTCATCAAGAAGATCTTCTGTTGCAACAACAGACCAGGGTTCTGCACCCAAACCTGCACACCCACCACTTTCTTGCGTGGAGATTGAGCGGCAACAGTTGACAGCTTTCAACCTTCCTCCTGAAGTCTGCAATGTGATTCTGGCAGCCAGGCTTCATTCTACTAAGATGGTATATGCCTGCCACTGGGTCAAATTCGTGGCATGGTGTGCATCCAGGAACATAGACCCTCCCTCTGTCCACCTTTCCCAAGTTTTACTATTTGTTCTGCCTTTGGCCAGGCAGGACTGTGCTCTGGGCACAGTTAAGGGCTATTTATCTGCCATTTCAGCTTTTTGCGATTGCCGGACCAACCTTCTTTGTTCAAGTCACCTGTTGTGACTAAGTTACTGAAACGGCTCCAACATTTGGTTCTTCCCAGACCATTTATCATGCCCTAATGGGACTTTAATCTGTTCCTTACTTTTCTCATGTGTGCACCTTTCGAGCCACTGCCCACTATGTTAGTTAACCCTCAAGATGGCTTTCTTAGTCGCCATTAAATCAGCCAGGAGGGTCAGTGAAATTCAGGCAGTCTTTGTGCAATCCTCCTTATACCACCTTTTACCTGGACAAGCTGGTTCTCAGGACACGTGCCTTCTTTCTGCTGAAGGTTGTGTCACCCTTTCATGTAGGCCAGACCATCACTTAGCCGACCTTCATTGCTCCACCTCATCTTTCTAAGGAAGAGGAAAAACTCCACATTCTGGACCCACAATGAGCTTTGTCATTCTACATTGATTGGACTAAAGAATTCCAGGTGAACAATCAACTCTTTAGATTATGTTGGAGCTAAGAAGGGGAAAACAGTGCAGAAACGGACCATCTCTTGATAGATAGTGCTCTACATAAAGTTTTGCTATGCATTGTCCACCAGGCAACCCCCTGAGGGTTTGTGTGCTCACTCTACCAGAGCCAAGGCTGCGACCACTGCGTTAGCTCGTGGAGTCCCTGTTCTGGTAATCTGGGAGGCAGCAACATGGGCATCGCTGGTCATCTGTGAGGCAACAACATGGGTGTCGCTACGTACCTCCACCATACACTATTGTCTGGACATTTAGGTCCGTCGTGATGGGCAATTTGCCCATTCGGTCCTGCAGGACTTCTTGGTCTAATATGATAAGGTGTTTCTGACGTTAAGTGACTTGTTCATTAGATCCTGTACAGCTTTGCTTTGCTTGTTAGCTGGTTTGCACTCAGTAAATTCTAATATATATTACATACATGTATACATAAGAAAAATACCTTGCATAATAAGGGATCATTAACAAGCTTCCTTTAACTAGTAAAACTAAGCTGCTTGTGAAAAAACAGTGTTTATGTATTGGCACAGAATATGCACAAAGTCCTAGACACAGATGAGGTTCAGTTGGATTGTGTTTTTAATGCATGGTTGTTACCTTGCTGTAATCGGCACCTCCTGAGGGTTATCTGGTACGGCTCTCCAATGCTGTGTGCTTGCAGTGCGATTTTGGCGAAATGATATATTGCGGAAAGGTGAATCTTTTGGTATTCCTTCCCTCAGTGGAGCTTTGAGACGCAGATTGTTAAAGCTTGGTGTGTATCACTTAGACGTGACCAGGCCTATGTATGGGTTGTTTAGGCATGGATCCACCTATGCACGTGTTTGTTTGCATCATGGTTGGGCACAAAGGACACACCTCTCTTGTGAATTATTCTCAAAGCCTTTGCATTCTGCAGTTCAGAAACACCATAAAAAGTTTGAAGGTGAGACTTGAGTAAATGAAATTGTGCGGTTGATCGCAAGGGCTTACATTATTAATCTGAATGCTATGGTTTGCTAGCACATTTGTGCAGGATTGCAAAAATTCATGATATAGTGTGTTAGTTAGCGTCTGTGCCATCGGAGAGTATGGTGAGGGTCATCAGCGCTAGGAGCCATATTCGTGCATGCTATATACTGCAAAGTGGAAAGCAATTTTTGATAGCCATGCTTGGTAGTCCTGTCCTAAACTTATCTGTCCAGGAGGTTTGCCCTCCTTCTAGGGTATAACATATAATAAGCGGGATTCTCACATCACTATGCCAGGCAGCCCATTTGCTTGTTAAAATTTCCCAAGCATTTAAGTCTGTGATACCATTTTACTATGACCCACTTATTGTGTAGCCAATGTTGCAGAAACCTGAGCAACTCTTGGAGGCAGATCATGTACATAGGGTGCTTGAGTCTTGAGTACCTCATACTAATGAACACTAGACCTGTGCTGCCACAAACATGATAAAAACATTACAGTTTTGGCATAATAAATCCCCCAAAAAGCCAGAGAACTGTTTAAAGGGTCCTTTCTCAGTCAGATCCCTGCTTAACTTCTGCATCAATACTATGTGCTCCTTAGCAACAAGAAACACATTATTCCAGCTGTTTTAATTTAAGGAACCATGAGAACTACTGTAGTCCCTTTAACCCCAAGTACTAACTGAGAATTGCTAGCTTGGTCAATATTTCTTCATGAGTATTTCTTAATCAATTAATAATCAGTGCTTGCTCAACTATTGCCTATGTTTAGGTTTCTACAGAGAGAGAATATTGGTGCTCTGCCTGTCACAGTGCTCCAAAGATCATTCCACAGAGGGTATTAATCATATGATTCCAGATCACTATATTATTTATCAGTTTAACTGTGATGCAGGCCAAGAGGAAGCAATTGCATTAATAATAAAACACACTAGGAGTTCTAACTGAATAACATTTGCACAGTTTAGAATATTGTGCTAACTTGAGAAATTGCTTTAACTGAGAGGACCATTACAGGCCAGGAAGTGATACTGGTTTCAAGGATGAATGAAACGAACAACCAATGCGGTATATGGCCATAATAGTGAAGTATTGATCATGGGTATTTCCATATTGGTATCAGAACAGACTCTTTACTCGACACTTTGTCACCAATAGGGATAGGGACCATTACTTCCCAATTTCTCTGTCATTTCTTTTAATCTCAACATTCACCAGTAAGATTACATTGCGACATTTGGTCGACAGTTGATATTATATTCACATTTTTGCCAATCAACTCACATTTTTGACATACCATCTTGTGTCCTACTGTGCTCATCCAGCACATTTTGATAAAAAGATCTCCAATGAAGTGCCCTCTCGTGGGGCACTCCAGGCAGTGCAACACCGGCCTGGTGAAGAGCATAGCCCAATGATGAAGTATGTCACCTTCTGGTGAGTGAGGGCAACTGTTTATAAAAGCACATGCTTCCAATGGTACCTGCTAACAGATACAGATAGTTTTTCTATGTGATATGGAACTAGAACTTATATTCAGATGAAATTAGCAAGCAGATTGATATTATCCAAACATGGATGGTCTATTATTGTCTTTCACTGAATACAGCTAAATCAGAGCTGATTATGCTCTAGCCATGCAGTAACTAAGTTTGTCCGATATATCACTCTTTCAAGCTGAATAAAGGGGAGGTTTTAACCACAATAAAGTTTCATCTTTGCCTAGTAGACAACGGAAAAACAACCTACCAATGTTAATAAAAACTGTATGTTTGTAACTTCTGGCTGTAGATACTCATGCTTAGCATACTCCTGCCATCTAGTTCTGGGTTTTTTGTTGGAAAAAGTCTCTGAAGTGACGAAATGTGTTGTGACTCCTTCTCTTGGTGTATATTGAGTATGTACACCAACTCCATGCTAGATTGTTTTTTTTTCCACCATCTGGTTTGGACGTGCACTGAGTGGGCTCCGAATTAGTCGTGTACGAGCACATTTTTGATCAGCCCCGTTTGCTTACTTCAATCCCATCATGTCAAGTTTTGAGTTCCGGTGCATCCTCCGAGATTTGTGAGCAGCTTTGACAACAAAGCAGACTGATGGTGATGGCCTTGTGCCCCTTCGGACCTGATCTGCTTCCAGGCTTTAGTCACCAGAGAATGCTGCGTGTGTGATGGAATGAACACTGTACCAGAACTGCCTTCTCTGCCACTCGAAATAGGCATGGACAGACCGCCACAAGGTGTGCAACCTGTGGCTGTTCCCTAAACACAACAATATGTCCTGTCCGTTGTTCCTCACCTTCAGATTTAAGAAGAACCTCAGGTGCTGAAGAGAATGACACTGGGCTCACAGAAAAATGTACTAACAGTTCACCTCGGAAATCTTATAATATCTTTGGTGAATAACATCCCCTCTGTGGCAAAGAACAAGAATAGGCAGGCCCCTTTGATTTCCCAGCTGTGCAGCCAACACCAGCTCAGAGACCGTGTCCTCCAACAAGTCCAACCACCAGGAGATGGAGGATGTTGAACCGGCACTGAAGACCATGGCCAGGGCCCTGAGAGTACCTGTGATCCCTCATGCACTCATCACCAAGCCAAGGAACCAAAAGAAGTCCAGAGCTACGGTATTGCACCATTCCTAACGAACTCTGGAGTTGATGCACGAAGATCGAGGAAAAACTCCAAGGGCTCCTACTGCCTTAAGATTCCGGACAGCATCGACAGAAGGCTTTTAAGCACAGCAAACCTTCACCAAAGGGCATCGACCCACCCCCTGCCAGCCATTGAGCCGGATCCACTACAAGTCCACCGACCACCTTCACTTCCATGCAAAGCCTGCATCACCAAAGATCAGCGGAAGCACCAAAATACTAATCGACTACAAAAGACAAAGGTGCTGAGACCCTGATCCTTAAGTGGAATTGGACGCTAGACAGAAGCACCTGTTCATTCACTCTCTGCACAGTCATTTCCAGAACTTCTTCCTCAAATGAGGAGACTGCCCTTCGAAGGAGAACCTTCTTCAAGGCCTCGTGCCGGCATGGAAGAAATCAAGGGACAGAACCACCAGTCCTCTTCCATACAGCCCCCCTTCTCCTACACCACCACACCCATGCATACTACCCCTTCCACCAGTGTCACTATAGAGTTTCCCCCCTTTTGTACTCCGATCCAGGTAGCCCCTATATAAGTCCCACTGATGATCCCTGGGTTGATTACAACGTAGACCTCTCAGGTGATTCTGCCCTTGATCATAACCCAGTAAGGGCCTCACCACTTGATGACAGCCTAACATACTACGCAGGGATTCAGAGGTCCGCAAGGTAACTCAAAGTGGACATGCATATTATGCAGGAAGACAGTGACTTTCTTGTTAGATTCTCTCATAATCTGAGTGAACCATCCAGTTGCTGCCCATTCTGGAGGGCATGGTGAAATCTGCATCCAAGAACTTTTAAGAGCCCGTCAAAGCTAGCCTTGTCAAGCAGAGAGTTGAGAAGAAGTTGAAATCCTTTAGTAGCATCCCAGCATACATCAATGGACAGGTTCCACTCGACTGTTTGGTGGTCTACACTGCCTGCAGAAGTGGCGGGTTGTCACCCCAAAGGTCAAGAACAAGATTTAAACCTTCTACTAGTGACCCAGCATACATCAAGCGGCAACCTCCACCCGATTCTCAGGTGGTCCACACCGCCTGCTAGTGCACCTTTGCCCAGACCACTGGAAACACCCCATCTCCAGAAAAGGAGAGCAGAAAGATCGACGCCGCAAGCAAGAGGATGGTAGTCAGAGCAACAGCCCATCAGGGCATAGCCAATTCGGTAGCTCTCCACTCATGTTATAACAGGGCAGAGTTCCTCAATCATCTCCACAAACCGTACTGGAACCAGGGGAGGAGATAGTGTTTAATGAAGGTGGATATCTGAAAGAGACACGTTAGTGACAGATTCCTTACCTTAGAATATCCCCAGGCGTCAGGCTGGATCCGGAAAGTTTTTGCGTAGCAGTACCCTTGCGCGTCGGTAGGCGGCGTCGTGCGGCTCTGCGTCGGTGTCGGGATCGCCGGGATGACGTCGCGGGCAGTACTTAGACGCCGCCCCTGCGCGCTGACGTCAGTTCTTCTTTTTCCGCGCCAGTAAGCGCAGATCCGGGAAGAGCAGTGCCCTAGTCATTTTTTGACTATCTTTTTGGTGATTTTTCACTGTTTTTCTCCACGAGTCTCTCGACTCCGAAGGTGTCGGTAGGGATGCCCGGCTTCAAGCCCTGCGACGTCTGTGGTCGTATGATGTCGATCACTTACCCGCATTTAGAGTGTCTCTACTGTCTCGGCCGCGACCACGACACGAAGTCGTGCCCCGACTGCCGGGCCTTGCACCCGAAGGCTTTGCCGGAGCGGTCTCGAAAGCTCCTCGAGGTCCGGCAGTCGGCTCCGCGCCACACCAAGCCCCGGTCACGTGAGAGGTCGAGGGGCCGGTCGCGGAGTCCTCATCGGTCGTCGGGGTCCAAGTCTTCGCACTCCTCCGGTAAGTCGAAGCATAAAAAGTCTAAGAAGCGTCATCGCTCCACGACTTCGCATCGCCGGTCTCGCGACTCGGCTAAGGCTCCTGACGGCACCGTCCCCGCGGCTCCGGGAGTGCCTGTGGAGCCGCCCCCGCATTACCCGTCCTTCCCGGGTTCGGGGGCGACTCTGGCCGAGATACAGGAATTCCTGTCGGCCATGGCCCGCCTCTTCGGGCCTCAAGGTCCCCCCGGTGCGCCTTCGGGCCCCGCGGGCCCTGATGGGGTTTCCCCGGCACCGCCGACGACTCCGGTCCCGGCGCCGCCTGTCACACCAGCCTCGGTCCCGGCCCCGGCTTCGGCCCCGGCCTCGATCCCGGCTCCGGTGCTGCCGCAACCCCCATCGACGCCGGTTGACCTAACTACACCTCCGCCGGCGCCAATGTCTCCGGTGCCTTTTCCAACGCCGCCTGGGGCTCCGGGCGGTATCGTTCCCCGGTTCTCTCCGGATCCGGACACGGCGCCGGACCAGCGTCGCTCGATGCCGTTGAGACCTTGGGTCCCGCGTGTCCCTCCTTCTCCTTATTTTGAACCTGAGGAGGACGAAGAGGACTGGGAGGAGTCGGAGGACCCTCTCACACAGCAGTGTGAGTACGAACAGGACTGGGCTGAGGAACTTGGGGATGCCAGTGGGCTGGACACCTCCCCTGACCCTGGCATGCTGTCTCCTCCTTCCGTGGCAACGGAGGAGGGAGCAAATTTTGCGAAGAGCAGCTGGGGCCTTACACCTCCAATTGCCTACAGTGGCCGTCAGGACTAACCTCCTGACGGAAGTGCTTCAGCCGGCGGCTACCTCCTCGGAGCCACTGCTGCCGTTTAATGACGCACTTTCTGACGTTCTTTTGGGCACCTGGTCCAAGCCCGCCACAGGGGCTCCTGTGGATAGGAATGTGGCCCGACGCCATCGCCCCGCTCCGGGCGACCCCCTGTTCCTCTCCCAACACCCCACTCCTGAGAGCTTGGTTGTCCAAGCCTCTGCTTCCCAAACCGCCTTCCCTACCGCTCCTCCGGATAGGGAATCCAAACGCCTGGATCAATTTGGGAAGAAGGTCTTTCCTTCCTCCAGTGCTGGCTTGCGGTCTGTCAACACCGCTTGCCTTTTGGGCCGATATTCCCACTCTCTGTGGGACTCTGTGGCGCAAGCTTTGCCCCAGTGTCCTGAGGAGGTCCAGACACTGCTTTCCCGCGCCATTGCGGAAGGAAGAGATGCGGCTAAATTCACCATTCGATGTGGCCTTGATACCGCCGACTCCCTGGGTAGATCAATTGCAACGACGGTGGCGCTGCGCCGTCACGCCTGGCTGAGAACCACTGGTTTCTCGGGTGATGTCCAGAACATTCTTATGGACATGCCCTTTGATGGGGTCGGTCTTTTTGGGAACAAGGCAGACCATGCGCTGGAGCGTTTTAAGGACTAACGGGCTACGGCCAAGTCCCTGGGCCTTTCTGCTGTACGCCCTCCGCAGCCATCTGCTTTTCGCCCCTTTCGTGGCCACGGAAGGGGCGCCCAGTCACGTCCGCTGCCCGGCCAGCGCAGCAAGCGTCTTTGCGTGGCCGAGGACGTGGCTCCCGCCGTGGCAGGTCGGGCAACCAGCGTGCGGGTCAGGCCACCAACCCCGCCCCGTCCGCGGCCTCCAAGCCCTCCTAGTCCTTCCTTTCAGGTGCACAGCACACCAGTAGGGGGCAGGGTCCGCCATCACCTTCACCACTGGCGTGCCATCACCCCACAGGTGGGTCTTGGACATTGTCCGAAGGGGCTACTCCCTCCCCTTCGAGACCACCCCCCCAGCCATGCCACCTCAATTCCACCGCATGTCAGGGGATCACTTGGTGCTTCTTCAGAAGGAAGTTGCGGCCCTCTTGGCCAAGAGGGCCATCGAGCGCGTTCTGACCCCAGAAGTAGGACGTGGTTGCTACTCCCACTACTTTCTGGTGCCCAAAAAGGACAAGGAGGACATGCGTCCTATCTTGGACCTCCGGAACGTCAATCGCTTCCTCCGGAAGGAGAAGTTCAAGATGCTCACCTTAGCTCAGGTCTTGACTGCCCTCGACCCTGGAGACTGGATGGTAGCGTTGGACTTGCAGGACGCTTATTTCCACATCCCCGTCCTGCCGGCCCACCGGCGTTACCTGCGGTTCATGGTGGGCCTCGAGCATTTTCAATTCACCGTGCTCCCCTTTGGCCTCACAAGTGCCCCTCGGGTGTTCACGAAAGTGATGGCGGTGGTCGCAGCTCATCTGCGCCGGGCAGGGGTTCCAGTCTTCCCCTACCTCGACGACTGGCTGCTGAAGGCGGACTCGTCCCAGGCAGTCGTCTCCCACCTCCAGACTACGGCCGAACTCCTGCACTCGCTGGGGTTCTCCATCAATGTGCCGAAGTCGCACCTGATTCCTTCTCCACAGCTCCTTTTCATCGGAGCAGTTCTGGACACGATGCAGTTTCGGGCCTATCCTCCCGAACGGCGAGTCCGGGATATTGAGGCTATGATTCCGATCTTTCAGCCTCTATCCTGGGTTTCGGTACGGATGACCCTGAGGCTGCTGGGCCTCATGGCCTCCTGCATCCTGCTGGTCGATCATGCCAGATGGCATATGCGGGCTTTGCAGTGGGACCTGAAGTTCCAGTGGGCGCAGCACCAGGGCAACCTGTCCGATCACGTCCAGATCTCGGAGGGGACTGCAAAACAGTTGCAGTGGTGGCTCTCGAACCAGCAATGGGTCATGGGCAGATAGATCCCTCTCCCTTCCCCAGCCAGAGCACACAGTCGTGACGGACGCGTCCCTTCTGGGATGGGGCGGTCACATGGGAGAGGCGGAGATCAGAGGCCTCTGGTCTCCGGCGGAGTCCCGGCTCCATATCAACCTTCTGGAGCTCCGGGCGATCCGACTTGCACTCAAGGCATTCCTTCCCTCTGTCAAAGGGAAGGTAGTGCAGGTGTTCACAGACAACACCACCGCCATGTGGTACTGCAACAAACGAGGCGGGGTGGGGTCGTGGACCCTATGTCAGGAGGCTCTGCGCCTCTGGACATGGCTGGAACATCAGGGCATATTCCTGATGGTTCAACACCTGGCAGGTTCCCTGAACGCCAGGGCGGACGAACTCAGCCGCAGGTGCATGATGGATCACGAATGGCGTCTTCACTCGGAAGTGGCGCAAGGACTCTTTCTACAGTGGGGAGAGCCTTGGTTAGATCTATTCGCCACCGAAGAGAACGCGCAATGTCATCAGTTCTGCGCGTTGGAACTTCCAAGGCGGCACTCGCTCGGCGACGCTTTTCGTCGCGAGTGGAGTTGCGGTCTGTTGTACGCTTTTCCTCCTATACCACTTCTACCCAGAGTGTTGAAGAAGATTCGGCGCGACCGGGCCCAAGTCATCCTTGTGGCTCCGGACTGGGCTCGAAGAGTTTGGTATCCCGAGCTACTCAGTATGAGCGTCGATCCCCCGATCCGTCTGCCTCTTCGGGAGGATCTTCTGTCGCAGCAGCAGGGGACGGTCCTCCACCCGAACCTGTCCAGTCTCCACCTGCTAGCGTGGGGATTGAGCGGTGGCAGTTGATTCCTTTCGACTTGCCTCCCGAAGTTTGTGATGTGATTCTGGCAGCCAGGCGTCCCTCCACTAAGGTGGTATACGCCTGCAGGTGGAACAAGTTTGTGGCATGGTGCACAGCAAAGGCTGTGAATCCCCTCTCTGCCCCTCTTTCTGAGGTTCTTCTGTTCCTTCTTTCTCTGGCCCAACAGGGTTCTGCCCTGGTTACCATCAATGGCTATCTTTGTGTAATCTCGGCCTTCCTCAGGCTCCCTGATCAGCCCTCTCTTTTTAAGTCCCCTGTTGTTAACAGGTTTCTAAAAGGCATTACACACCTCTTTCCTCCTGTTCCGTTTGTCATGCCTCAGTGGGACTTAAACTTGGTTCTTACCTTTTTAATGTGCGCTCCCTTTGATCCTCTACATAACTGTCCTCTTCGTGTTCTTACTTTGAAGACAGCCTTTCTGGTGGCCATCACCTCCGCTCGGCGGGTGAGTGAGCTCCAGGCTCTATCATGCAAACCTCCCTTTCTGTCTGTCTATCCAGACAAGGTTGTTCTTAGGACGCGTCCGTCCTTCTTGCCAAAGGTGGTTACTGCCTTCCACACTGGGCAGACCATCACTTTGCCCACCTTCTTTCCGCATCCTTCCAGAGAGGAAGAGAGGCTCCACCATCTGGACCCAAAACGTGCGCTTTCCTTTTATATCAACCGCACACAACACTTCCGGGTGGATGACCAGCTCTTTGTTGGCTACGTGGGCGCCAAAAAAGGTCGGGCGGTGCACAAGAGAACCATCTCCCGCTGGGTCACCTTGTGTATCAAAGCCTGCTATTCTTTGGCTAAGAAGGAGCCTCCTGTTGGGCTGCGTGCCCATTCCACCAGGGCAACGGCTGCTACCACGGTTTTAGGCCGCGGTGTTCCGCTGCAGGATATATGTCAGGCAGCTACGTGGGCCTCGCTGCACACGTTTACCAAGCATTACTGCCTTGACAGCCAGGTCCGGAGGGACGGCTTCTTTGGCCGTTCTGTCCTCCGGGACTTCCTTGTCTGATCTTTGTTCGCAGACCCACCACCGGGGTTGGTATTGCTGGGGTATCTATTCTAAGGTAGGAATCTGTCACTAACGTGTCTCTTTCAGATGCACAAGTTACTAACTTGTGTAACGATATATCTGTAAGAGACAGTAGTTAGTGACAGATTCCTACCGCCCCACCCATCCTCCCCGTTCTGCAAACTGATTTCTAGGGTTAAGGACATCCCTTTCAGGGCCCTAGTATTTTTCAGACACCTATGTCAGCTTCTTGCATGGCTCTGCGTTCCTGGCGCGGAAAGTCGTGTACAGAACTGACAGCGCGCAGGGGCGGCGTCTAAGTACTGCCCGCGACGTCATCCCGGCGATCCCGACGACGGACGCGGAGCCGCACGACGTCGCCTACCGACGCGCAAGGGTACTGCTACGCAAAAACTTTCCGGATCCAGCCTGACGCCTGGGGATATTCTAAGGTAAGGAATCTGTCACTAACTACTGTCTCTTACAGATATATCGTTACACAAGTTACTAACTTGTGCCTCCAGCACCAGCATTTGCAATGATTTAGATGCCATAGGCACAGCTTCTAGAGTCATTGATGCTAGCGTTATCCTTAGACGCCATGGCTAGCTCCAGTTCTCTGGGTCCAGGGACCACCTATTCAGACCCCGGGTTGATGAGAAAATATAGAAAGATATGAAGACCACCAAGTCTATAGGGGGTCTCCAGACCACCACATAAAGGGGCTCATTTTGGCGGTAGGTGGGGGAGGGGTAGCTGAAACCATCTCAGGATAGCAACTGCTCTCCTACCGGAAGCAGCAGCACTCCTTCCTCCAAGGGTGCAATAGGGGCTCCTAGGGTAATAATAGGGATGGGGGCAAAGGTGGCTCCAACAAAAGAGCTGCCACCTCCTATCTGAAAGAGGCTATTCGTTATAGATCCCTTACCTTAGAATTACCCCAGGCGTCAGACTGGATCCTGAGAATTAGCAGTACCCCTGCGTGACGGTCGCCTCCGCGTTCGTCATCGGCATCGCTGGGATGACGTCGCGGTATCTACTTAGACACCGCCCCTGCGTGCTGACGTCAGTTCTTTCTTTTTCCGTGCCAGCCAGCGCAGATCCGGAGAGAGCAGTACTCTTAGTCATTTTTTGACTAAACTTTTTCGACTTTTTGTCGACATCTTTTTTTGAAGTCTTACGACTTCTGGTGCACGAGGGATGTCAAGTCGTCGACCTGGTTTCAAGCCTGGTGACTCCTGTCACAAGCTGATGTCGGTCACCAATCCGCAGCTCGTGTGCCTTTAGTGCCTGGAGCGTGACCACGACCCGAAGTCGTGCTCCGACTACCGGGCCCTGAACCCGAAGTCTTTGCGGGAGCGGTCCCGGAAGCTTTTGGAGGCCCGGCAGTCTGCTCCGCGCCGTTCGAGGTCCCGGTCGAGAGGAAGGTTGCGGGACTGGTCGCGGAGCCACCACCACCATTCGTCATCGAAGTCTTCGTCATCAGGTAAGTCGAAGCACAGGAAGAAGGCGAAGAAGCATAGTCGCTCTTCGCCTTCTCCCTGTCAGTCGGCCGACGCGACGCAGGACATGGAGGATTGTCGTTCTCCGGCTCCGCCCTCTGAGCCTGCTGGGATGGCTCCGCGCTCCCCACCCCCCTTTTCCGGGAGCCGGAGCGTCCCCTGCCCAGCTTTGTGCATTTTACAAACCCCTCCACTCCATCTTTAGGCAGCTCGACTACGCTGGGGCCCCTTCGGGCCCGCAGACTCTGCTGGGGGTTCTAGGCCTTCGATGCCGGCGGCTCCGACCTCGGCGCCGCAGAGCCCCCAAGGATCCAGGCCTGGATCTGGATCGGCGCCGGTCGACCGCACGGTATCTTCCCGGGCGCGGATTCCCCTGACGCTGCCTCCGAAGCCGGTTGCGCCCCCGGCCGGCGTTGACCCCAGCCTCGCTCTCGACTTGGACCCGGAGCTGGACCGGCGTCGACCGACTCCGGTACCGACACCGACCGGTACTTTTGTACCACTGTTCTTCCCTGGTGTTCCCTATTGCCCTGAGTGGCAGCCAGAGGAGGGTGAGGAGGACTGGGAGGGGTCTGTTGACCTTCTGGCAGACCAGCTTGAAGAGCCGGACTGAAGAGAGGAGTTGGGTGATGCCAGTGTTCTGGATACCTCTCCAGGCCTCGGTATGTTTTCTCCCCCTACCGTGGCTACGGAGGAGGGAGCTTCCTATGCTATGGTGTTGCGTAGGGCGGCTGAGGCCTTGGGCCTTGAGCTTCCTACGGTGGCAGTCAGGACTAACCTCCTGACAGGTGCTTCAGCCGGCAGCAGCCTCTTTGGAGCCCTTGCTGCCTTTCAATGAGGCCCTCACTGACGTCCTTCTGGGCTCCTGGTCCAAGCCCAGCACAGAGGCTCCTGTGGATAGGATGATTGCCCGATGCCATCGCCCGGCCCCGGTCAACCCACTTTTCCTCTCCTAACACCCTACCCCCGAGAGCTTGGTGGTCCAAGCCTCATCTTCGAAAGGAAGCACTTTCCCTACAGCTCCTCAAGATAGGGAATCCAAGAAGCTGGACCATCTTGAGAAGAAGATGTTTCCTTCCGCCAGTTTAGGACTATGGTCAGTGAACACCGCATGTCTCTTGGGCCGTTACACACATTCGGTGTGGGACACGGTTGCGCAAGTGCTGCCACAGTGCCCGGAGGAGTCCCGGGCTGTGCTTGCCCGCGCAGTTGCTGAGGGTCGAGACGCAGCGAAGTTCACCATCCGGTGCGGGCTGGATACCGCCGACTCGCTGGGTAGGACGATTTCCACGCTACGCCTGGCTGAGGACCTCTGGATTCTCGGAGGATTTCCAATCTACCCTTTTGGACATGACCTTTGATGGCCATCGCCTGTTTTGTGACAAGGCAGACAACGCGCTCGAGCGCTTCAAGGACTCTAGGGCTATGGTAAGGTCCTTGGGCCTTGCAGCAACTTCTCGCCCCATGCAGTCTGCCTTTCACCCCTTTCGTGGACACGGAAGGGGTGCCCCACCACGCTCCAACCAGAGTCACAGGGCCGCACAAGCCACCCAGCCTCTCTGCGGCCGGGGACGTGGGGCCTAGCGTCATTGGTCCGGGGGCCAGAGGGCGGGTCAGTCCACCAATGCTGCCCCTGCAGCTGCCTCCAAACCTTTCTAGTCCGACTTTTCAGGGCCACCAGTTGTCAGTGGGCGGCAGGATCCGCCATCACCTCCCCCACTGGCACAACATCACGTCGGACAGGTGGGTTTTGCAGATAGTCCAAAGGGGCTACTCCCTCCCATGCGAGACTACCCCTCCCTCCATGCCACCAACACTCTATCGCATGTCGGAGGATCACTTGGCCCTTCTCCGTCAGGAAGTTACGGCTCTCTCGGCCAAGGGAGCTATTGAGCGAGTCCCTGTGCCAGAAGTAGGTTGTGGTTGTTATTCCCACTACTTCCTGGTACTCAAGAAGGACAAAGGCCTGCGTCCTATCTTGGATCTCAGGGACATCAACTGCTTCCTCTGGAAAGAGAAGTTCAAAATGTTGACATTGGCTCAGGTCCTGTCTGCCCTCGACCCTGGAGACTGGATGATAGCATTGGACTTGCAGGACGCTTATTTTCACATCCCCGTCTTGCCTGCCCACCGGCGCTACCTGCAGTTCACAGTAGGCCACGAACATTTTCAGTTTACTGTGCTCCCCTTTGGCCTTACCAGCGCCCCTCGGGTGTTCATGAAAGTGATGGCGGTGGTCACAGCTCATTTGCGCAGATCAGGGGTTCCTGTCTTCCCCTATCTCGACGACTGGCTGTTGAAGGCGAGCTCGCCCCAGGCTGTCATCTCCCACCTCCAGAGTACGGGGGCGGACCTCCTGCATTCGCTGGGTTTCACACTCAGCCTGCCGAAGTCGCATCCGATTCCCTCTCAGAAACTCCTTTTCATTGGAGCAGTTTTGGACACAGCGCAGTTTCTGGCCTATCCTCCCGAGCAGCGAGTCCGGGATATTCGGGCTATGATACCGATGTTTCAGCCTTTATCCCGGATTTCGGTGAGAATGACCCTGAGGCTGCTGGGCTTCATGGCCTCCTGCATTCTGCTGGTGGATCATGCCAAGTGGCATATGCGGGCTCTGCAGTGGGACCGGAAGTTCCAGTGGGTGCAGCACAGGGGAATCTTTCCGATTGCATCCAGATCTCGGAGGGCACTGCACACCAATTGCAGTGGTGGCTAACGGACCAGGATTGGGTCAACGGCAGATCCCTCTCCCTTCCCCAACCAGAGTTTACAGTGGTGACAGATGCGTCACTTCTGGGATGGGGCGGCCACATGGGAGAGGCGGAGATCAGAGGTCTCTGGTCTCCGGTGGAGTCCGAGCTCCACATCAACCTTCTGGAGCTCCGGGCGATTCATCTTTCACTGAAGGCATTCCTTCCTTCTGTCAGATAAAGAGTAGTGCAGGTGTTCACAGACAACACCACCACCATGTGGTACTGCAACAAACAGGGCGGGGTGGGGTCGTGGACCCTATGTCAGGATGCTCTTTGTCGTTGGACATGGCTGGAACATCGGGGCATTTCCCTGGTGGTTCAACAACTGGCAGGTTCCCTGAACGCCAGGGCGGACGAACTCAGATGCCAGTGCATTATGGATCACGAATGGCGTCTTCACTCGGAGGTGGTGCAAGGCCTCTTTCAGCAGTGGGGAGAGCCTTGGTTAGATCTTTTCGCCACCGAAGAGAACGCGCAATGTCAGCAGTTCTGCATGTTGGAATTTCCAAGGCGGCACTCGCTCGGCGACGCTTTTCATCGCGAGTGGAATTGCGGTCTTCTATACGCCTTTCCTCCTATACCACTTCTGCCCAGAGTGCTGAAGAAGATCAAGCGCAACCGGGCGCAAGTCATTCTTGAGGCTCCGGACTGGGCACGAAGAGTCTGGTATCCCGAGCTCTTGAACATGGCCATCTATCCTCCGATCAGACTGCCTCTTTGGGAGGATCTTCTGTCTCAACAGCAGGGGACGGTCCTCCACCCGAACCTCTCCAGCCTCCACCTCCTTGTGTGGAGATTGAGCAGCGACAGTTGACAGCTTTCGACCTCCCTCCCGAAGTCTGTAATGTCATCTTGGCAGCCAGGCGTCCCTCTACTAAAACGGTATACGCCTGTAGATGAAACAAATTTGTGGCATGGTGCACAGCAGAGGCTGTGGATCCCCTTTCTGCCCCTCGTTCCGAGGTTCTCCTCTTCATACTCTCTTTGGCCAAACCGGGCTCTGCTCTGGGCACCCTTAAAGGCTATCTGTCGGCCATTTCGGCCTTTCTTCGCCTTCATGATCAGCCTTCTCTTTTCAAGTCCCCTATTGTGAATAGGTTTCTTAAGGGCATTACTCACCTCTTTCCTCCTATTCCTTTCGTAATGCCCCAGTTTGACTTGAATCTTGTCTTAACTTGCCTTATGTGTGCTCCTTTCGAGCCACTACATAATTGTCCTCTCAGACTCTTGACTTTAAAAACTGGTTTTCTGGTTGCCATCACCTCTGCTCGCAGGGTGAGTGAGCTTCAAGCGTTATCTTTTAAACCTCCTTTCCTTGCAGTCCATCCGGACAAGGTTGTCCTTCGAACTAGGCCTTCTTTTCTAGCCAAAGTGGTTACCTCTTTTCACAAAGGACAGACCATCAGTTTGCCCACCTTCTTCCCGCCCCCGCATCCTTCCAAGGAGGAGGAGAGACTCCACCTTCTGGATCCAAAATGTGCATTATCATTTTATCTGGATCGGATAAAACAATTCCGGGTGGACGATCAACTCTTTGTTGGCTATGTGTGCGCCAACAAAAGATCGGGCCGTATAGAAACGGACCATCTCTCGATGGGTCGTCCTTTGCATTAAGATCTTTTATTCCTTGGAGAAAAAGGAGCCTCCGGTAGGACTGCGCACCCATTCCACCAGGGCGACGGCAGCCACTACTGCTTTGGGACGTGGAGTCCCCCTCAGTGACATCTGCCGGGCAGCCACGTGGACATCACTGGACACGTTCACTAAGCATTATTGCCTGGATAGTCAAGTCCGGAGAGATGGCTTCTTTGGCCGTTCAGTTCTCCAGGACTTTCTGGTGTGAACTTAGTTCGCAGACCCACCTCCGGGGTTGGTATTGCTGGGGTAGCTATTCTAAGGTAAGGAATCTATAACTAATAGTCTGTTTCAGATGAACAAGTTACTTACCTTCTGCAACGATATATCTGTAAGAGACATATATTAGTTATAGATTCCTTACCGCCCACCCCTTCCCCATTCTGCGAACTGACTTCTAGAGTAAGGGACTCCCTTTCAGGGCCCTAGTTTTGTGCACCAGTGGTCAGTGTCTTGCATGGCTCTGCGCTTCTGGCGTGGAATGTTGTGTAAAAGAACTGACGTTTGCTCGCAGGGACGTCGTCTAAGTAGATACCGTGACGTCATCCCGGCGATCAAGACGCCGACGAAGAACGCGGAGTTGACCAATGCCACCTACTGACACATATGGGTACTGCAGAGAAAAAATTTCTCCGGATCCAGTCTGACGCCTGGGGGTAATTCTAAGGTAAGGAATCTATAACTGATATATGTCTCTTACAGATATATCGTTACCGAAGGTAAGTAACTTGTTCAACAGTGATTTCCCCTGCCTCTGCACCACCATCACACATCACCTGTCGGGGAAGAATATGTGATTTCCTCTCTCGCTGGGAGGAATTCACATCTGACAAGTCTGTATCAGCCGATGTCGAACACAGCTACTGGCTCAAACACCACACAGCCTCATCCCACCCTATTCACACACCCTCAGCAAGGAACACTCCTCCTTAAGGAAGAAGTGCACGCCCTCCTACAGAGGTTGCCAAAGAGAGGGAGCCCCTCTAACACCAGAGGAGCAGCATCTACTGTCACTACTTTCTTTTCCCTCTCAGGCCGATGCTCGACATGAGGCCCCTCAACCTCTACATCCTACCAGAACATTTTCGCAAGACATCTCTGGAGGATGTCATCCCCTCCCCAATCAAAGAGGACTTGTAGACGGTGCTCGAACTCTAGGATGCCTAATCCCTGTCCACCCTCTTTATCTGTGGTGCCTTTGCCTTGTGGTAAGTGGTCAACACTACCAGTTAAAAGTATTTACTTTTGGAGTCATCACAGATCCAAGGGTGTTAACAAAGTGTCTAACAGTGGTGGCTGCACATTTGCAAAGGGAGGGAGGGCATTCACATCTTTCTGTACCAACGATGGTTGGATTACCAAGACCAATAGCAAGCTACAGAGTCTACCTGCACTCAGGCAGTGGTGTCTTTGATTCACAGGTTAGGGTTCACCATAATGCGACCAAGTCTCACCTGCAACCCCTACAAATTCAACCCATCTTGTGGTATTGCTTAGACTTAGTCAAGTTCAAACCTACCCCAAACAGCAAAGAGACACAGCCTTTCAGCAGCTTCCGCCTCTTTTTCAGCCCTGTCCTCTGCTCCCATTGCAGACTGTATTAAGCCTTCCAGAGATCATGGAATCCAGCATTGCTATTGTTTCCTAGGCAATGCTTCACATGCACCCCCTCCAAAAGTCCCTTGCGGATCATTGATCACAAGCGGTGGGTCACCGGGAAGATCATATGCTGGTACACTCCAAGGCACACCACTGTCTGCAATTGTTGAACAGCAATAGCCTGTTGCAAGGCAGGCTTTTCGTGGACCCAATACCACAAGTGACCATCACCACAGACGCCTCTCTCACAGGGTGGGGTGCAGATCTCAACGATTGTCCCGTGTATGTGGCCCTCTCCACAACAGGTTTGTCATATCAGCCATCTGTACTACCTTCTAGCCATTCACCTAGCTCTCAAAGCCTTCTTACATGTTGTTTGGGACAAGATGGTCCTCATCAAAACAGACAACATTACAGGCATATTCTACATACAGAAGGAGGGCAGTAATAAATGCCCTCAGCTTTCTCACCGGGCCCGAGGATTTGCTGCTGAGCTATCCAACACACCATTCACAGAGCAAAGCATTTCCTGGGGGTGGACGACGACTTTGCGGACCTGCTCAACATGATGCATCAGCTAGTCCACGAGTGACATCCCCACTCCAGAAAACGCAAAATGCCCAAGCTTCACCACCAGGTACCCTCACCCAGAGTCTCTGGGCAAATCACTATGGATGGATTCGTCAGGGATATTTGCCTACACTTTTACAACTACCCTAATCCTGAGCAAACTCAAGCCAATGGCACTAACCCTCATTCTGGTAGCACCAACCTGGGCCAGACAGACCTGGAATTCCACCCTCCTGGAGATCTCCTCCAGCCCGCATCAGAGGCTCCCTCTCAGGTCGGGCTTTCTCATTCAGAGTCGAGGTCGGGTAAAGAATCTGGATTCCAAACGGCTGAAGCTTACAATTTGGCACCACAGGTCTTGGATTTTGGGTACTGCAACCTACCTCAGGAATGTTTGTCCATCTTAAAGGAATCCCAACGGCTCACAGCACAGGCTTGTTCTGTGCCAAAATGGAAAAGGTATGTTCATCACTGCATTTTCAAGAACCTGAACCAGCCTACCATTCAGGATATTATTTCCTGCCTTTTGCACTTGCAGAAATTAGGTCTTGCATACACCTCAAGTCATCTACATTTACCTACAGTTGCAGCCTACATACAGACCAGGGAACACCCGTCCCTCTTCAGTGTCCTAGTTATTAAGTCCTTCGTGGAAGGTCTCGAGGGTAATGCTCCCTAGAGTACCTACTGCTCCCATGTGGAATTTCAGTGTAGTCCTCTCCTGATTGTTGAGGCCACCATTTGAACCAATGCATTCCTGCCCCTTTCAGTTCCTCTCCTGGAAGGCTGCCTTTCTAGTGGCCATTACTTCACTTCGACGTATTAGCGAACACCAAGTGCTAATCCTGAAAGAGCCTTTCATCCAGGTCCACATGGACAGGGCTGTTCTTAGAACCAACCCTAAGTTCCTCCATATGATGGGATTACCCTTCCATCTTAACCAAACCATAGACCTACTAGTCTTCTTTCCTCAACCAGACTCCATTGTGGAGAGAGCACTGCGCGTATTAGATGTCAAGAGAGCTCTCATGTACTACATTGACAGGACCAAGCCATTACATATATCAAATCAGCTCTTTGTCTTCTTTATAAGCCTCAATGATGTCACCCCATTTCCAAGGTAGGGATAGCTATGTCGATAGTCAAGTGTATTAAGACATGCTATCACAAAGTAAAGAGGGTTCTATCTCCTCCACATAGGGCACACTCAACCCACTAAAAAGGAGCAACCATGGCTTTCCTAGGAAACATTTCACTAGCAGATATTTGTAAGGGAGCCACTTGGTCAGCACCACACACCTTTTCCAAGCACTACTTTGTGAACATCTTCACCCGTCCGCAGGCCTAGGTAGGTCAGACAGTGTTAAGGATCTTAATTCCATACATCTGCATCATCCACACACTAGTCACCCTTCTAGAGGCCACTGCTTAACAATCTATGCTAAGCATGCTTATCTGCAGCCACACATGCTACGAACTGAAAATGCTTCTTACTCTGTAAGCACCTGTTTGCAGCATGTAGTTCTGTAGATTCACATTCGACTGACCTCCCCAGAAGCCTGTGACTTTTGTAGATGTCTTGCTTTATGTATTTTCACTGTACATTGCACTTCACACACTTAACTTACATTTACACTAAATAAATGATCTCAACATCTGTGTGAAAAATTATCTAGCATGGAGTGAGTGCCCAAGCATAATGTACACCATGAGCAGAAGTCACACCACTGCTCGTGACTTGGGAGACTTATTCAAGCAAAAACAACTTCAAAACATTAGAGCCCAACACTAGATGGCAGGAGTATACTAACCATGTGTATCTACAGCATACATGCTACGAAGAGATGCTTACAGGGTAAGTTGAATTTTTCTTATCCTTTAACTGCTAGGCTAGTTGCAACCCTAATTAGATGTGCATTCAAGATCAGCTCTTTTCTGATCAGATCACAGATTGATTACAGTGGTTCACAGTTTATGGGAGCTACAGATAAAACAAAGCAAAGCCAAGTAACCCTTGCTTTGCATGTATGATCATATGTCCTCTGACTACCTGTTAAGGCTAGGATCCAGTTTCTGAGCCTCAAATCTTTGACACAACCAGTACACAGAACCAATGCTTTTATTTCAGATCTGTGGGGGTTAAATTGGGGGTTTCTCTTAGAGGTTGGCAACCACAATTAAGAGGCAAATCCCTAGCAGGATTTGGCTTGAAATGTTGGAATGATTTTCCTCTCGATTTAAAGTGAATTCCTTATTTGGGTCAGTTAAAAAAAAAACAGCTGAAAGCTCTTCTGTTTCTTGCTGTTTCAGATAGTAATTAACATGTTCAACATGTTTATATCTTTGGGTTTAACTTCTTCATAAAGTCTCTTTATTTCTGGAGGTGGAGGTTTATGGTTAATGTTGGTTTGCAGACGACAGAACTACTGTAACCAAAAGAAAGGTTCACTTCCACAGTAAAGTTGCTACCTCCTGCAACGACCTGCCAGTAGACCTGAGGTCTAATGACCACCTTCAACAAATAAGAGAAAACCTCTAAACTGACCTATCTTATTTCAACATTGGCCAAGAGCTCAAACATAAGACATCTCCCCATAAACACAAACTTGTCACGTGTTTTTCTAGACAAATTGTTATTTTATTGTATATCAAAAAGTATATTTTTCATTTTTATATATATGTTTTCTTCTTTTTGTGCTCACCAAATCATAAAATCATACATGTATTTACAATTTCATATGAATTAGATCAATATGTACATTTAGGACACCATTAAAATATAGATACCCCCACAAACAACCATCATACCTGCATTCTCACCTGTCAAACTATTCATTCACACTATCATACATACTAACAACACAAAAGATAACAATAAAATACAAAGCATATATGGGATCCTATATGACTTTAAATTCAGAACATAGACATTCGAGAGCTGACTTATTCTTCTCGACAAATTTTCTTGTCTGTGTTTCTAGTAGGATTCCCAAGTGTCTGGAAGTGGTCTACGCACGTTTAGGTGAACAATTATTCATATCACCTTCATCAGGACCAATTACAGATTCAATCAATTAAGCCAACCAATTTAAGAAGGCAAGGTTGCCTAAAGTCCACAGCCTTTTGTCCTGAGGTGCAATCAAAGATTTTGGACTTGCCTTTCGATGGCCTTACTCTTTTCAGCAAATTGTGGATGAGGCTCTTCAGAATCTTAAAATAGATACTGCCAAGACGTTGGGTCTCCTACAGTATTGCAGATTTGAGTCTTCTAATTTTCATGCCTCTCGAAGATCACAAAGTTTTAGGGGAGGATTCAACCAATATGCAAGTCGACAGTCATATTATCCTCAAAGAGTATCTGGATATGACCAAGGAGACTCCTATAACCATAGTCAAAGTGTGCCACAGTCTTGCACCAATGACAACCAAAAGAGAGCTTGACCCTCTGCATTTGCCCCCTTTCCCATCTCCTATACTGCTGCTGGGGGAGGGGGTAGAGAACTTCTTTGTTTGCTCATGCTTAGGAGGCTATCACATTGAACAAATAGGTGAGGCAAATTGTTTCATGCCATACATTGGAGTTCATTCAGAGACCCCCTGTGAACCCACCCAAGAAAGAGCATCATCTACATCTGAAGGAGCTTCAGCAGGAAATTCTCTCACTCCTCCTCAAAGGAGCTATAGAAATTGTTCCCAAATTACATAGAAACCAGGAGTTTTACTCCAGGGTTTTCCTGATCATAAAGAAATAGGTCAATGGAGACCAATTTTGGATCTCAAACATCTAAACAATTTTCTGAAAAAACAATCTGTTCGAGGCATGAGTGCTGTAGATACACACGCTTTGCATACTCCTGCCATCTTGTGTTGTGTCCCGATGTTTGCAAGTTGTTTTTCTATGAAGAAGTCTTTCCTAGTCACGAGGTAAGGTAACTCCTCCTTTCGGTGATAGTGCGCATGGTCATCGACTCAATCGTTAGATTGGTTTTTTCCGCCATCGGGTTCGGACGTGTATTGCTGCGCTCCGGTATTGTTTCCGTACGCGTTCCCATTTCTCTGCTTATAGTTTCGATATCAGAATCGACCTTCTATCGGAAAGCTTCGTGAACAGCCTTCGTGCCTA